>OZ024833.1:61314962-62514962 GCA_964016985.1 Anodontia alba | reverse complement strand
TGTGTCATAAGACACACAAGAAGGTCCAAAACTAGTAGAAATTTCGGTCATCAGCTTCTTCAAAGAATGAGCGAGCTTTGATGTAAGCCCATATTTCATCTTTTTTGTCGACGCTTCTACCAACCATTTTTACTGCAGTGGTCAATGACTGCGTGTATTCAAATGGCAAATTTTATGTCTTACACTTAGTCTAACATGTACATTTATACACCATTGTGTAGATATTGAATAGCCCTATACAGGTATGTATTGGGTTTTATCGTGGCCCACGTGGATATCGAGCTAGAGGACAATAAGCAATTCATTTCGAACATCCCTCGTATTCCTGTATTTTTCACGGGTATTCCGGTATTTCGGTAAATATTTTAAGAAATAACTGCGTAAAAAGCAAACTCACTTCCTGTTGATCACTATAGATTACTCAAAGCTCCAGATCAGAGGGGTAGACCCTGATCAGACCTCTCCTTCAGCAGCAGTCTGATCTGGGTCTGCACTATTTGCATATGCCATTTATTGACAACTTTGGTATACAAAATTTTAGGAATTTACTGTATCTACAGTTTTTATAATGACAGATCTCATTACCATCAACTTTTCAAGTGTTAGCCCTTAAACTGCCTGTCACAACAATTGTCGTCTGCTTTGTCATCTGCTTGTGATTTTAAAAGTAATTTTTGCAAACAGTGTGGACGCAGATCAGACTTCTCCTTGAGGAGCAGTCTGATCTGGGTCCATACTGTTTGCCTGTATGCAAAAATAGATTTGAAAAGTTTGCAAGAATATTCAGCAGATGACATAAACAGACGACATTTTCAGATGCAGGTTTTCTTGGCGTTTTTAAGGGTTAGTGGCTTTCACCACCACTGAACCACAAAAAGTAGTGCAACCTGTACTCAAGTTGTGGCATTTACAAATGGATTTAGTCAAAATCATAGGAGGGTCGTGCAAAAGTTCTGTCACTAATAGGCTTCCTTAGTTTTATCCCAGGTATATTTTAAAATGCTTCACTGCACTCGAATGGTGTGTTGAATAGCTAACGATACCCGTTTGTTTCGTGCAAGTTGCTTTCCAACTGACCGAGTTATTTCAAATTGAAATAGATGCAGTCATTTACACTGACCAATTTACTTGTTACATTGGAACATGGACCAGAAGACTGAAATTCGTAGCTATATTAAATGCCACATAAGGCTTAATATAGATTCAAAGCAGATATTTAATGAATTGTGTGGTATATATGGACCTCAGATCATTTCAATGCACACAGTTCTTTGGTGGGTTAAAGCTTTTAAAGCTGTGAAGTTTTCTATTGAAGATGATACCCGTCCTGGAAGGCCTAACACCTCTGTTACCAAGGCTAACATCGCTGCTGTAAAGATTGTGATCGAACAGGATGCGCGATTGTCTGTCAGAGATATAGCTAGTTGTACTGGCATATCAGAAGGCAGTGTGCAAACAATTCTGAAAAAGCATTTGGACCTGAGAAAGGTTTGCGCTAGGTGGGTACCTCATTTGCTCACTGAGGAATTGGACCTGAGAAAGGTTTGCGCTAGGTGGGTACCTCATTTGCTCACTGAGGAGCAAAAGACACAGCGCCTTAAATGTGCCTGGGAACTTTTGAAAACATCAAAGGCTGTAATAGTCGGGTTATTTCTACCTTGCTAACAGGAGATGAAACCTGGGTGCACATGTTTAAGCAACACAAAGAAGGGCTGATAATAAGCAGTGGAAGTGAAAAGATAAAAAACGCCCATGTATTGCCAAGAGAACCATAAGTTCGAAAAAGATGTACACAATTTTCTTTAATTCAAGTGGGCCAGTTGTTCAAGTGCCTTGTCCATCTGGTCATACAATCACTGGCCGATTCTACAAGAATTCTGTACTGAAGAAAGTGAAAGAGTTTTACAATAAGAAAAGACCAAGCAAAGGATGGTCAGGAGTCTACGTTTTACATGACAATGCCTCCTCTCATAAATGTGAGGTTGTTAAGTCTTTTTTGGCTTCTGAAAAGGTGAAGGTTTTAAACCATCCACCTTATTCACCTGACCTGAGTCCCTGTGACTTCTTTTTATTTCCAAGGCTTAAGAAAATGCTTTCTGGAAATAAGTTTACGTCTAGAAGTTCTCTTGGCAGCGCTATTTTTCAATGTCTCCAACAGATACCAAAAGAAGACTATTTATCTGCTTTTCGCGACTGGGTAAAAAGGTTACAAAAATGTGTTTCAGTAAAGGGGGAATACTTTAAAGGTTTGTACTAAAAATAGTTTGATTAAACATAGCACTGAAGTAATCTGAACCCAGTGACAAAACTTTTTGCAGGACCCTCGTATTTATTGGATGTTTAAGAGCATTAGATTATCTGTCGAATTATGAATAATTATAGGGTTAGATAGATATGAAAAATACCTAGTTTGTGACGGATGCATATGCATGAGGAAAATGTAAACAAACAGAACTAATTAACATAGGATATAACATCTATACACCATTGTTGTTGCTACTTGTGAAATTTCTGCCAAAAAAGGCATTAACCCTCTCGTCAGAGTTGGCTTCTGCCAAAAATCTTGCAAGGTCTATAAAATGCATATATGCTTTGGTACATTCAAAGTTATTATTATGCCCCCAATTTCGAATGAATACGATGGAGCATATTGCCTTGTCTTCGTTTGTCTGTCTGTTAGTCCGTTCATCCGTTTGTCTGTTCGTCCGTTCGTCATATCTTAAGAATCCTGGATGCTAGGGTTTCAAAATGTTATATGTGGGTTCACCGTGAAAATTTGTTGGTTCATATTTTTTTTCTTGTCTGGCATATTTGTACTTTCAGAGTTATGCCCTTTTTGAAAAAATCAGAATGAATTCTTGTCAGCATTATTTCTCAAAACGTATTTAACCTAGAGTCTTGAAATTTTTTATAGTGTTTGGGAATGATGTGTAGATTACCTGAATAGATATATAGGGAATCTGTGAAAAATTGATGTAGTTATGGCCCTTTGTAGTTCTGGGCATTTTAACCTTTCAGCAAGGTTTCTCAGAAAGTATTTAAGCTAAGGAAGTGAAATTTTACATGCTGATTGGGGATGGTGTGTATATTACCTGATTAGATTTTAAAGGAATTCCATGAAAAATTGACGTAGTTATGGCCCTTTGCAGTTCTGGTCATTTTGACCTTGTCAGCAAGATATCTAAAAAATTATTTAAGCTAAGGTCTTTAAATTTTAAATTCTGATTGGGTATGGCATATAGATTACCTGATTAGATTTTGAAGGAATTCTGTGAAAACTTTATGTAGTTATGGCCAATTGTAGTTCTGTACATTTTGACCTTTCAGCAAGATTTCTCAAAAAGTATTTATGCTAAGGTCTTGAAATTTTATATGCTGATTTGGGATCATGGCGGATGTGTAGATTACCTGATTAGATTCTGAGGACATTCCATAAAAATGGACATAAATGTAATTATGGTCCTTTGCATTTCTGGGCAATTTGTCCTTGTCAGCAAGATATCTCAAAAAGTGTTTGAGTTAGGGTATTGAAATTTTAAATGCTGATTGGGTATGATGTATAGGTCACCTGTTTAGATTTTGAGATAATTCTGTGAAATTTTGACAGAATTATTGTCCTTTGTAGTAATTGGCATTCTGACCTTGTCAGCAGGGTATCTCTAACAGTATTTATGCTAGAGTCCTGAAATTTAATTTTCTGATTGGGGATGATATGTAGATTAACTGATAAGATTTTGAGGGAATTCCATGAAAAATTGATGTAGTTACGGCCCTTTGCGGTTCTGGGCTTTTTGACCTTGTTGGCAAGATATCTCAAATAGTATTTTAACTAGGTTCTTGAAATTATGTCCCCTACCAAAGGGGGTGGCGGGGGGGGGGGGGGGGGGGGGGGGGGGGGCGTGGAGGTTGGGACCTGTTGTTTTTGGGATGGATCCTGTTGGCGTCGGCATCCGCGTAAAACTTCTTGTTGGCTCTGTAACTTGAATACCATTTGGAACATTTGGAATATTTTGATGATACTTGGTAAAAATGGTGTCTTGTACAAGAATGACAACTCTGGCTTTCTTACTTTTGGAGTTATTTCCCTTAGTTTTGTTTGAAATAGATTTCGTACTCGCTCTGTAACTCAAATAACCTTTGGAATATTTTGGTGGTACATGGTTGAAATGTAGAACAGGATGAGGCGATGTGTCCCGTACAAAAATGACAACTCTGGCTTTCTTTCTTTTGGCATTATCTCCCTTTGTTATATTTGACAGTGATTATGAATTGATTAGGTGTCAGCTCTGTGAGTTGAATACCCTTTGGAATATTTTGATGTTACTTGGTAGAGATGTAGAACAGGACAAGACGACGTGTCATGTACAAGAATGACAACTCTGGCTTTCTAAATTTTGGAGGTATCTCCCTTCATTTTGTTTGAAATAGATTCTGTGTCCGCTTGGTATCTCGAATACCCTTTGGAATATTTTGATGGTACTTGGTAGAAGTGTAGAACAGGACTAGATGATGTGTCATGTACAAGAAAGACAACTGTGTTATTATGATATGAAGGAAGTTTGCAAAAGGTATGGATGTGTCATTAGACCAACTTAGAACTATAATATGGTAGAGTGCAAATCCATACTAGGAAGTGCCCTTTGTCCCCATGAAGCATTATAAAATTGGCTGAGTTGGTAGCTCCCCATCAGTGGTGCACTAGAGCCTGACCCACAGTGTCCACAAAGTGCTCAGATAGACTAGCATACAACTCAGCACTGTATTGCTATTTGGGTATATTTCTGACTCGGTGTGTAGCTTCTAACGTCAGCTGAACTTTAGGTGTTATGTTATGAAAAGAAATGAACATAAGGATATACAGTAAAACCTGTGTAAGACAGCCACCTTTGAAATTGACTTTAGTGGTTGATGTGGAAAGGTGGTTGTCTTATAAAGGTACATGTCATGTAATTTTGCTAGCAAAATTACATGACATGTACCTTTATAAGACAGACAACTTTTTCCACATCAACCACTATTTAAAGTCAGTCTCGAAGGTGGCTCTCTTACACAGGTCTCTATCACTGTAAAGAGTTGGAATTTCGACACAATATGATAAGATTTGCATAAGTAGGGGATGCTAGTCACACCTTTAGGGGCAAGCATTATATTATGATTGGGGGCATAGTGTTTTACAAACACACATATCTAGTTAATAGTTTACTTTTATATCTAACTTACAATTATTATATCCATTTCGCAAACATTTCCAATGAAACATGCAAAAACAGAAAAAAAATAGCCAATCCTCTAAGGTGTAAAATTGGAAATAAATGGCGTGTTGGCGTTCAGATTTTCATGAATTTCTCAAGAAATCTGTCATTTCAGTGCCTTTGGCGATTTGGTTTCACCGCTTTAACCGATTAAGGTAAAGATTGTCATAATAACAAGTAGATAAGGAAACCAACACACTTTGTTTCTAATTGGTTTCTCTCCTAAAATAGATATTTTTCTTGTCAAATTTTCAGACCATACTGTGTAGAAGGCATTCTTCCGAAGTAATCACAAATAAAAAATTGTAAATTCAGGTTTGTTCATGGATCGTTCTTGCTTTGTTATTAATCCATCAATGTAAATCTCCATATTGAAATTTTTTATGCAAAATTTAATGCATCCAAATTGATACCAAGAAGTTTCAATTATGCATGCCTCTCTTTTAGTTCCAAAACTTTTGAAATGGTCATTAGACCTGACCTTTTGCACGTGGTCTGTTGGCGAGGTGCTCTGTGCATGAATTATGCATAACACCGTTTCAAGCAAAGAGCAAGGTGAAACTAATCCAGATTTTTTCTGGCATAACCACTGTTTGACTATGTTGCCTGATTGATTGAATGATCACTATAATTCAATCACATTAAATGCTCTGATGGCATTTCTTGGAAGTTTTAATACATTTTAATACATTTTCTTAAAATCTCCAGCAAAGCAGTCGGAAGGATTAAAACCCACAAAAATGTTATTTACAATTGAAGCGGATGATAATTTCCAACTGATCTGGATCTGCACTGTTTGCCATTAAGTATGTGAATTTATATCAACCATTGGGATGAAGTAATCTGATTGGCTGAAAATTAGAAGCAGTCTTGGCATTTTAATTTATTCAGCATGGCAAGGATTAAGATAAAAAAATCACTCATTGACTCACAAATTTCCAAAATTCCAGGACTGTTAAATTGCGACAAAACAGAAATTGCCGGTGTAGATAAACCACAGTGTGTATGTTCACACAGTAATTGTGTCAGCAAATCACAAAGTTTCAAAATTAGAACAATCTGGCCTAGACCATTTAACCCTTGTCATGCTGAATAAATTAAGATGCCACTCCCACTTCTAATTTTCAGCCAATCATATTACTTGATCCAGATTGTTGTTATAAATTCACATATTGGCAAACAGTGTAGATCCAGATCAATTGGCTTCTTCAGAAGCCAGCTGATCTGGATCTACACTGTTTGCTAAGACTTTTGTGCAGTCTAATCTGGGCCTTCACTGTCCACAAACTGAACCATGGGATACTAAGGAATGATTTAGTGGAGAACAGATGCCCGGATGAGACTTTGTGTTTGTGTAGGATGATTTGAATCTGCACATTTTGCACATGTTTGAAGGCACTTGCTAAGAGGTGGCAAATTTTATTATCAGGGTCAGTTTACCTCTGAGCATTGAATCACAGAAAACAACAGATCAATTTTTATAACAAATACAAAACAGTTTGTCATTTCTGTCAAACTATATTTTGGACTGCCTTTTAATACTTTCCATTGGGCATATTCAGCAGACAACAATTATTTACTGGGAATAAATAAGAAAAATGTTTCAAAATGTTGTCTGCTGAAAGTTTTACCCAGCATGCTAAGCACATCTATGTTTAGCGTGCTTAGAAGAAATTTCAGACATTTTGAAAAAAAATCTTATTTTGCTCATAAAGTTAACCCATAAAGCTCCCTAATCACAACTACAGCAAACAACATTTTTATTTTTTTTGTATCTTTCAGAGAAAATAAGGCTTGACATTTCATGTGAAATGTCTGCTTCATGTGAAATGTCTGCTAGGCAGATGATTGGCATGAAGTAGTGGGCTATATTTTCCCATAGGTATTCGGACTGACCGGCAGTGTGCAAACAGTTTAGACCCAGATCAGATGCCACAGAACACAGATTCTCAGACTACACTATTTGCCACTTATTAAGCAGTTTATATGGACTGGCATTAGCCAATTGAATTAAGCAGTAACTTCATAAAAATGCATTATCATTACCCATAGAATCAAATGAAACTAAACTTTTCTCTCTTGATAGTGAATTATGACTAGCCTTTATAATCATGATAATACATGTATTTTCGTCCTATTTTAGTGGATGTATGAAACAGGATTATGAGGATAAACATTTACTTCCATGAGACTGGAGCCAATCTGCAGTTTATAGACCGCTCAACAGGTAGTCAAATAGAGTTGTTCAGATTTTAGGACAAGCATGGTAAGGAGTTAAGGTATCTCAGTATTTAGGGTAAATACAATATTTGTTTTGTAGTGGATGGGGAATATTAGTAATGTCCAATGAGCCACGTATTTTGTATTGTCCTGGTCACAACCCCCTCAGGGGCCTCCTTATTGATAAGATTTATCTGGCTGCTTGTGGGTCACCATATTTACATGATTTACGACTATTCCTCCAAAATTTTCTATAACAAGTTTTAGCTTCCACAAAAAGCGCAGATCATGCTTTTTTAGTGCAGACCATGCTTTTTGTGAAAGCTAATACTTGGTCATAAGTTAGGGTGTCACAATGTAAGAGGGGATATCAGGAGACTATTTTTTGGTTTGTTTTTATCTCCTTGAAAATATGTTATGGGTACTCTTTAACCCATTGTAGACTGAATTAGACTCTACCACACTATGTATTGAAAGAGTCCAATTTCAATTTTAGGTAAGTGAGGCTGTGAGATTTAGATATTCCTAGAGAAAAATGGCTGAAGTATGTGCAAATAGTGAAGACCCTGATCAGATGCCCCATTCTGCGGCATCTGTCCCAGGTCTGTACTGTTTGCCAAGTACCCTTTTACGGGTCTCCCGACTACAATGGGTTAAAAGTGCTTCGATGAGGCACATCGAACCACTTCTAACAAATAAGCACAGCTTACGTTTTCGTGGAGAAATAAGAAAAATATCAACAATTTTTTGTTGAAAAAGGTACCTTATCTGCTATATCTGAGCAAAGACTTTTATGATAAATACAGTGCAAACTTTTTAAAAAATCCCATTAATCGCTTCAACAAGCTGTGATGAAGTAATAACATTTACATCTGTAAACAACATCAAAAATGTCAAAATGTGTTGACACAAACTGTACCACATATAGATATGGATGGCAGTCTTTATTTCAAAGTTTATGTGACAATATTGGTCATCTTGTATGCACAACAACACTGTCGTTATCTGTTAGCTAATAATGGTAGGAAGGGCATATTTAGATCCGGCCTATCTTTTCATTAACTGTATACCAGTATATAGACGGATTTAAATTTTATCCTTAAAAGGTAGGATTTATAGTCTCTTGCCTTGCATTAACCCTTAAAGCACCAAGCAAAATTTGCCGCTGACGACATTCTGAAAAAAATTATTTTTCTTAGAAAATAAGCCTTGAAATTTCATGTGAATCGTCTGCTTGGCAGACGATTCACATGAAATGTCAAGACTTATTTTCTAAGAAAAAAAAAAAAAAAAAAAAAATTTAAAAGTGTCGTCTGCTAGCATGAGTCTGGTGGGCCTATACCATTATCTCTTTAACCTTTATCATTCTCTGGGCTAATTCAGCAGACATTGAATTGATGACATTTTTCTTACTTTTCCCAGAAAACGGGATTTGACATTTCATGCAAATTGTCTCCTTATGAGATAGTTTGCATGAAATGGTCAGTTCCTATTTTCTGGGAAAAATAAGAAAAATATTTCAAAATGTCATCTGCTGAATTTTTTACCCAGAGTGCTATTAGCTTTAATACTCTGCCATGCTGGGTAAAAATTTCAGCAGAAGACATTTTTGTAGTTTTTCCCAGAAAACAGGCTTTGACATTTTATGCAAAGAGACATTTTGTATGAAATGGCAAAAAGCCTGCCTTAATAACCCTAACTATTGGGACAGACAGGCCTGAGCAAACAATGTAGACCCAGATGATGGCACAGAATGTGGCATCCAATCACGGTCTACACTATTTGCTACTTATTCAGCACTTTTTTGGACACCTCAGCAATTGTTCAAATATTAGGACAGTAAGATAAAAGTCTTTAAAAGATAAGATGTCCCCAATACACTAGGTGTTTGCTTGGTCCCGATTCTGAATGAATTTTTTCCGACTTTAATGAACAAGGTTTTTTACTACAATCTTTTTGTAGCAATTCCTATTTTACCATGGTTTAAAAGATATTACTTTTATGAAAATGTTTATTCCTCAGCAACCAACACAACATTTTATGCATCCAAATGCAAATAATCCACAATTTTTCAAAAGGAAATTCCTCTAATGACTAAATTTGTCTAATGACATCATAAATGATGGTAGGAAAAAAATCATTGTCCAAATTCCTGGAAAGATTATAGGATAAAGCCCAGTACCTGAGTAGGAAAAAATCATTTCCAATTGGAACCTATAGTCTATAAATAGAAAATGCAGAAAAAAAGACAGCTTTATTTCACAACAAAGCAAACCATTACGAAAACACGCCTATTTAAATATATTGATAATTTCACCACCAAAAAACCTGAAAGTTTTCAGATAAAAATTCTGATATTTTCCATATTTCTGCTCAAAACATAGATTGTGGGTACTCGTTAGAACTGCCTCGGTGAGGCAGTTCTAAAGAGTACCCACAATCTATGTTTTTGAGCAGAAATAAGAAAAATAATGTATACCCCTGTAAACTATACTATATAAAAGTGGGGTTTAAGGGGGTCAAAATTATATAGGTATGTTTTCGTGATGCACCCAGGGTGATATTTAGGGTAAATATGGTATTTTCTTGAGGGAAAAAAACAATGGCAAACCGTGTAGACCCTGATCAGGTACAGCATTTTGTGGCATCCGATCTGGGGTCATTGTTTGCTTAGGCTTGTCTCTCATAATACTTAGGTCTTATGGTTATTATATGGTAGGTGTTCAGACGTGAACATACTGAAATCATAGCTCCAGATATGAGAGAGTAACAGGATAATAATTTTCCTTTTTTTTTTTCCATGACAACATATGTTGTTGGTTCTCATTAGAAGCGCCTCGGTGAGGCGCTTCTAATGAGTACCCACAACATATGATTTCCTACAAAAATGAGAAAAATATCAACAATGTTTGGGTGAAACTAAAAGGGTAATTGGCGAACAGTGCAGACCCAGGTCAGATGCCGCAGAACATGGCGTGTGATCAGGGTCACCACTGTTTGCAAACAATTCAACCATTTTCCTCTAGGATTATCTAACATGTCTTAATCACATAGCCTGACATACCTAAAATTGAAATTAGACTCTTCCAATATATAGTATGGGAGAGTTCATTCAATCCACAATGGATTAATTATCTGGGGCTACATGATATATCCTTTTCAGCTTGCATTTGACATTATAAGTCCTCATATGATGGAGAAGCATGGGTACAGAGGAGTTGTCCAGTCTAGCAACAAGTCTGAGATGCCTTGTGTCCACTACCTAGCAACTCTCACTTGCGCTACTTAAACTTTGGGCATCGGCATGAAATTGTTAAAGTTTGATTTTACGTGTATTTGCCACAGATTTTGGGACACCTTGACTTCTTATCATACGCATACTTGTCCTAAAATTCCCATTTTACTACCTGTTGACGTGTCGAAAATTGCTGGATGAGTGGTAGACTGGCTCCAGTCTCCAGTGACTAAATATTTTTCACATAATCCTGATTGCTATTTAAATCCACTAAAATAAGACCAAAATAATATCATGACTATAAAGGCTGGTCACTAGTGACCAGCCTTTATAGTCATGATATTAATTGGTTTTATTTTAGTGGATTACCGAACAGGATTACAAGAAAAAAATTATATAGTCACTGGAGACTGGAGCCAGTCTAGATGAGTGGCAAACAGTGTAGATACTCTGTGGATTCTGATCTGGGTCTATCCTGTTTGCTCATGAGGCCTGTTTGTCCAAATACTTGGGTCATGTATCTAATTTTATCAATTCGACACCACTGCCCCAACTCAGAAATTTTGACCTCCTGTTCAGTAGGTACTGTACTGTCCCTGATACACCAAATCCCAAAAGCATCATGAAACACGCCTACATAATTTTGCCCCCCTTAACCCTTAAAGCGCCAAGAAAAACTGCATCTGAAAATGTCGTCTGTTTATGTCGTCTGCTAAATATTCTTGCAAACTTTTCAAACCTATTTTTGCATACAGGCAAACAGTGTGGACCCAGATCAGACTGCTCCTAAAGGAGCAGTCTCATCTGGGTCCACACTGTTTGCAAAAATGACTTTTAAAATCACAAGCAGATGACAAAGCAGACGACAATAGTTGTGATTGGCAGTTTAAGGGTTAAACCCCACTTTTATATAGTAAGACTGGGATTTACAGGGGTATACATAAATGTATATTTTCTTATTTTGCTAAAATACATAGATTGTGGGTACTCATTAGAACTAGCTGCCTCGCTGAGGCGGTTCTAATGAGTACCCACAATCTATGTTTTGAGCAGGAATATGAAAAATATCAGAATTTTTATTGGAAATTTTTCCTTTTTTTGGTTGTAAAATTTTCAATATGGTTGAATAGGTGTGTTTTTGTAATGGGGGCTAGCTATGGCACTGTATTATTCTGACAGGTCATTTTTCAATTGATCCTGAAAAGATAATGAAGATAACATATATGAAATGTGTCCCACTGCTGCAGGGATGTATTTGACAAGTGGTGTTGAATTCATAACTCTAGATAAGAGGGCCATCCACGTAAACATTTTTCCTATTTTTCAATGAAAACGTATGTTGTGGGTACTCATCAGAAGTGCCTCACTGAGGCACTTCTGATGGGTACCCACAGCATATGTTTTCATGGAGAAGTTTGAAAAAATTCAATACATTTTGATTGAAAAAAAATTGCCCTGCCTAGAACTGTGCTTAATACATTTTAACTGCATAACTCAAATCATATATTACAACTGTCAGAATAACAGTCTAGCTGATATTTTATGTGAGAACAATACCAATTAAGAGAAAGAAAGATAAAGAAATTTAGATTTTGTGTAAAAATATGTATTAAATTAAGGCATATACTATAGGATCCTAAATTGGGAACTTTGGTATGTAAATCATTTTCTTTTTCTGAACAAATTTAGATTTTGTGTAAAAAAATTGTTTGAAGTAAGGCATATTCTATAGCTTCTTAAATTGGGAAATTCGGTAATTCAGGCCTCATGCATTTCAGGCCTGGTCCTGATTTCAGGCTTTAAGATATTGATTTTTTTTTACATCTCCATGTAAAAAAAGCAGATTCAGGCTTTTATAATTAGGAATTTCAGGCCTGAAAAATCTTAACCAGTATGAGGCCTGGGTATGCAAAATCTTTATCTTTTTTCGCACCATTCGTGCACAGGTGTGTAAGAATCATTCATTAATAAAATTTCATTGAAAAATAATTAAAATTTTTTATTATAAATGTAGTCTGAGTCAGAACCATTATTAAAAATAAAGTATTCATTTTTGCATATTATATAAATCAACTATTTGATAGTAATTGAATAATGTCACTTTTCATTTGTGTCAGCATTTAAGGCTTACGTGACATCATTCAAAAAACAAAATGGCATCCTACAGAGTTGAAAATGCCATTCAAAAATAGTTTGACGGTTTTCTGACTTACCAGGAAAGTTTAAAGAAATAGAGATAAATTCAAACTATTACTTCTTTCTTTTGGTTATCCCATTGTAGTGTGCGGAGACCCCTAAAAGGGTAATTGGCAAACAGTGCAGACCCAGATCAGACGTAGCAGAACACGGCATCTGATCAGGGTCTCCACTGTTTGCAAATAGTTCAACCATTTTTCTGTGAGAATATCTAAATCACATAGCCTGACATACCTAAAATTGAAATTAGAATCTTGCAACATATTGTGTGGGGGAGGGAGTTCATTCAGACTACAATGGGTTATAAGTAGTAAATTTGTTATTGATAATCACATACTTTTTACACAAGAAGCTGAAATGCATGTCTACAAAAACCGTGAATTAGACAACTGTAATGTATTGGGACTGACAGGCCTGAGCAAACAGTGTAGACTACAGGGACACATGTCATGGACGTTTTTTTTTTTTTTTTTTTTTGGATTACAGCCGAAATATGTGAAATAGTACCTGCAGGGTAGTTGTATGATTGACTAGGGAGGAAAGTAACATCAACACTGAATGATACCCTGATCTACTTTGTACGCCAAATTCTAACAAGATCAAATGTATCGTTTCAAAACTTTTATCCCCGTCTGTTTCCCAGACACACTAGTTTTCCTATGTGACACGCAAAATCTACGGACTTGCTTAGAATTTTATATAATCAAGACTTTTTTTTAACGATTACATTGTTCATTTTTCAGTTCCAGCAAGCCCGCACTTACGCTCCACCCTTAGCCGGCCTTGGTTGCTCAGTTGGATGCGCCTTCCGACTGGAGGCCAGGAGGTTGCGGGTTCAACCCCCGCCGAGGTCAGCAACATTCTTTCGTGGAGATTGATCATGAGATATTTTCTATGGTCATTCTCTCCCTTCCGCTGATTCAAGAAGGGCAGTTGTCTGTTTCTGGCGAAAGAATGTGCACAATACTGGTTAACCGCTTAGGGGACTAAGCCTGCCTAGTAAATGTGTGGTTAGGTAAACTGACCACGCTCGACATGACCCCATTGGGTTGACTGGGCCATAAAACCTCAACACAAACAAACAAACTTACGCTCCACCCACAATTAAATTTGCATTCCAGAAGTGGGTGTTTCCTAAGTGCCAGATGTATTTTTGGTTGGATGACGTATTTAAAGCAAAACCCATGTAAATCAAATCAGTACTTCCAGCACTGGGAAATACCCACTTTCGGAAAGCAAATTTACTTGTGGGTGGAGCGTAAGTGCGGGCTGGAACTGAAGAAATGACCCATGTAAGTGTTGAAAAATGTCTCAATTATATGTATTTCTAATCCATTCCAGGGATTTTGCTTGTCACATAGGAAAACTAGGGTGTCTAGGGAAAAGATAGATATTAGTGTTTTGAAATGATATGTTTGATTTTGTTAGAATTGGGCATGCAAAGCAGGTCAGGGTATCGTTCGGTGTCAATGTTACTTTCCTCCCAGGTCAGTCATACAACTACCCTAGAAGTACTATTTCATATATTTCTGTTTTAATCAGAAAAAAAGGGTTCATGACCCATGTCCCTGTGGTGTAGACCCAGATCAGGGCCTACAATATTTGCTACTCATCCAGCAATATTTTGGACATATCAACCATAGCAACAGATAAGGCATTTTTTCATCCAAAAAATGCTGATATCTTTCTTATTTCTCAACGAAAACATATGTTGTGGGTACTCATTAGCGAGGCGCTTCTAATGAGTACCCACAACATATGTTTTCATAGATAAATAAGAAAAAATATTATGTGGACACCCCCTCTTATCTGTAGCTATGATCAACAGGTAAGAAAATGGACTTTTCCAAATTTTAGGACAGGCATGGTAAGGAATTGAGGTGTCCCAATACTCAGGGTAAATACGGTAGTTAAACATAGTTCCATAGTGCTTTTCACAACCAATATGTATTGGTATTTTTCTTATTTCTCCACAAAAACATAGGTTGTGGGTACTCATTAGAAGCACCTCACTGAGGCACTTCATTGAATACAAATAACCAATGTTTTCATGGAAAAGTAAGAAAAATATTTACCTGATATTTCCTCTTATCTGGAGCTATGGTTAAAGGCAGGACAATTATTTTGTCAATATGCACATTGCTGTCAGTGATAACACAATTTATAACCTGTGTGAAAGTGTAAAAAAAAAAAAGCAAATATCTACAGATGAATTTGCTGATAATTATTGAAATACAAGGGCAATATATACCACAACAAATCAAAGCGCCAAAGGCACTGAAATGACAGATTCTATTGAAAAAAAAGCAAATAATTATTGAAATACAAGGGCAATATATACCAGAACAAATCAAAGCGCCAAAGGCACTGAAATGACAGATTCTATCAGAAATCGTACATAAAAAAGAAACCAAAAAACAACCAACTTAATTTGTATAAAACCTTTACAAGAAGAATGCCTAACGGCATTATGGATGGGTCTATCAGAAGGGTTAACCAAAAGATAAACCTGCCGGACAATCGACACCTTCCTGGACTTCGTTATTTTAAAGGACGGATTTTTGAAAACCCGTCCAATAAAAAGATGAATCTGTCATTAAAAATCAAATTCTATATATATAGTGCTATGAAGTTCCACTTGATGTTTTGAAGTTTCAAAAGAAATATTTTATCTCAAAATGTTGCAAAAAGCCACTTATCACATGCAATATAGAGCTAAAATTGTGATAAATTTTCTTCAATAACTTGATACCTGTACTGAAAATTTGGTTGGAAATGATATCGTTAAATTTGCGGTGCAAACCTGCAAATTTAATACAAGATGTGGACCTTTCGTTGGGTTCTTTTTAAAGAAGCCAACTTGTGGTCTACTTTCACTTTCTACTTTGTATTGATTTACATATATTTTTTATATACTGATATCCATTCTTCAGTGATGCTGTGAAGGACTTTTGAAGAGACTACAGATAGGTCTGTGCTGTGCTCGCATTTAGGCTAAGCCTATTTTCATATTACTGTATACGGGCTGTATGCCCGTCAACAGGTTGTAAGATGGACATGTTTAAATATTAGAAGCTTGGCAAGGAATTAACTCTTAAACTTTAAGGGGAACACAGCTGTAAAGCGTATTGTACTGCAAAGTAAAGAGCTTCACAAACCATGAATTCAATACAAATTTGATCAAAATCAATCAAGAATTAAAGACGTTATGGACAACTAAATATTTTAACATTGGTGGTATGGGCACTAACATTTTGAATATTTAATGAGGTTTTACAAAAGTTTAAAAATCTATTTTAAAAGTTGTTCTGATCACAAATTTGGATAGCTTTTGGGGCAAATGATTGCCTGTCACTATAATGAAGCATATGTTAAACACTGTAGCAAAATATTCTTGAAGACAGGTTATAACTAGGTTTTTGTATATTTTATTTGGGCTGTATGATGTCACAAAGCCCAAAATATAGGGGCATCCAAGACGGCCATTTTGAAAATAATCAAACCACTGTAACTTTCTGATTTTTTGACCAATTTGGATAAAACTTGCTTCAAAATAAATGGTTTGCTTAGCACTTTACTCCAGGAAACACTAACAACTTCTCTTGCATTCTCCTTTAAAGCACTAATCATAACTGCAGCCGATGACAGTAGATTTTTTTTTTATTTTTCAAAGAAAATAAGTCTTGATATGTCGTGTGAATCATCTGCCAATGATATGAAATGTCAAGATTTATTTTCTCTGAAAAATTAAAAAAAAAAAATTAGACTGTCATCTGCTACAACTATTGCTTGGTGCTTTAAGGGAAAAGCCCAAGTTTTTAGTGTAAATATGGTATTCATGTAGCCCATAGGGAGACAGCAGTCAGTTAACTCCCCTGAGTACTCTCAATAAACAACCAGGTCCAAATAATTGGATTCCTCTGCTTTTATCATTAGCATCGCTATTAAATTGAGATGAAATATGGTCATATGCCAATAAAGTTTCCAGAATAACAAAACAAAGAAACAATTTCTGTACAATAAAATATATGATGTTCATATGTAGATATGAAAAAAAAAAAAAGTTAAGAACCAGTTAAACTTCACTGAGGACTTACGATAAAAACAGAGGATCCCAATTAGAAGAACCTAATCAGTACATGTTTTGGTTTACTTTGCACTTTACCTTTCAAGGAATCAGTAGAAAAACTGCTGCTAACTCTCATTTTGTGCCTTTACAAGTAGAATGACACAAATGTCATTCAAGATGGAATAATGATTCACTGCAGAATTGTCATTATAGTTAGGGATACCAATTTACCCAAAATATTGGGACACCATAACTCCTTACCTTACTTGTCCTACAATTACTTGTCCAACAGTTGTCCTACAGTTAAGTCAATTTACTATTCATTGATGTGTCTGAAAGTTGCTGGATGTGTAGCAAACAGTGTAGACCCTGATCAGATGCCACATTCTGTGGCATCTGATCTGGGTCTGCACTGTTTGCCTGGCCTGTCTGTCTGTATACTTCAGGTTAATATGGTACTTATTAATTTGTCACAGTCTTATCAATGTATGCCTTGAGGTTTTTATGACAATTTAATTAACTTTTTATGTGCTCAGAAAGTTAATTTATTGGAGGAAAAATGAGTAATAATTTTCTTATTTTTGTGAGTAAATAAAGATTTATTGCTTATAGCCTATGATTCCTAGGAAAATGAAAATAATAATGCTAAATAATGTCGTAATGTAATATGCTACACTCTGGTGCCGAAAAATTAGTCAGTTTTTTCTTTCCTGAAATTCCATTGACTTACATGTATATTTAGGTATTGCAAAAAGTAAACTCCATTGCCTGGGTTTGTTGGCTTTTACATTCCATGCAAATTATCTCCTCAGGGACAATTTGCATGAAATGTCAGAGCCTATTTTCTTGTTGAAATAAGAAAAAAATATGATCGATTTGTCGTCTGCTGAATCTGCCCTGAGAATTAATGGAAAGGTAGAGGTTAAACATGACGCACTCCTGACAGAAGCTACTGATGACTTTGTTGAAGTACTTCAATCTCTAATTGTGGATGGAAATACTTTGGCTTTGTAGATATCTATTCTGGCTATAGGGGCACTTGAAAAGCAAGAGGAGGCTGCTTCCTATCCAATATTTGGACTAATGAGATTAGATGTCTGTATTTTACTTGATTCTCACTAAATATTTCAGCTGATAACATCTTGAAATGTTTTCCTAATTTTCCAAGAAAATAAGATTTGACATTGCATGAAATGTCAAACCCCATTTTCTGAAGAAAAAACAACAACAACAAAACAAAAATAAACAACAACATGTATGTTCATGTTTTATGTCCACACCTTATGATGTGCGCTGACAGGAGCAGGAATCCAGGGCAAATCATTCTTGAGTAACTTCACATTTGAATGCAGCCCTGTTTACAGAGTAAACATATACTTATGAATATTATAATCAAACGGTCATTATAAGCAAAAGGTCAGTTTGGTCAGCCTGTACATACGGTAAATGTTCTAAAATTTTGAACACCAAAGTTTCTGACAAAATGCCAGATGCAAACAGTGCAGACCCAGGTCAGACTGCTCCTGAAGGAATAGTCTGATCAGTCTTCACCATTTGCCATTTTACTAAGCATTTTAACCCTTGTCCTGCTGAATAAATTAAGATGCCACGCCTATTTCCAATTTTCAGCCAATCAGGTTTCTTGATCCAGTTTATTGATACAAATTCACATACTTAATGGCAAACAGTGCAGATCCAGATCAGTTGGCTTCTTCAGCAGCCAACTGATCTGGATCTACACTGTTTGCAAATGAGGGTATATCCGGGTTCAGCAGGACAAGGGTTAAGAGACAAATGCAAAATTTAAACTAAAAAAGTATGGTATAAAATGTTCGAAATTTTAGGACATTCACTGTATTGCTTTTGGATGTTAGTCTATTCGCCCATCATTTGTTTGTCGGTTTATCATGCTTTTCTTGTCTGCAAGATATCTTGATAATAATTTGATCTAGGACCTTGAAACTTGGTGAATTGTTCGGGGCTGAGGAAAAGATCACCTGAACATTTTTTTTAAAAACAAATATATTAATTTTGTGAAAGTTATGCCCCTTGTCAACTTTGGCATTTTGTAGAGACAAGTAAATTACAAACACCTACATTTCTAGTTCACTAGCTGAATTTGCTCTGATAGTTCTAATATTTATTTGAAATATTATTATTCAACAGCACCATGGGAAAGGTATCTTCCAGGAATATATTGACAGTGAATGTTTCCTGTCTGATCAGGGCCTTTTTTTTCAACTTGTGATTTAATATAAAATGTATAAACAGAAAGTTCTGCATGTAAAAAAAAAAGTATTTGTTGTTAGTGGTTTTAGGTTACATGTCATGGAATCATACAGTCTAAACCCATTTACGGTAAATTTCCTAAAATTTTGAACATTTTATTCCATACTCTTTTGGCTTAAATTTTGTTTTTTATGCAGCAGTTTCTTTAAATATTTAGGGGAATGGCAAACAGTGTAGACCCTGATCAGACTGCTCCTGAAGGAGCAGTCTGATCAGGGTTTACTCTGTTTGCATATGTCATTTTGTCAGACGCTTTAGTGTTCGAATTTTTAGGACATTTACCGTAGTTCATATTTGGCATGTTAGTAGATAGTCATTCAAAGTTTTATACAGCCTCACCCCTTCCTATAACTTAGAGGTCAAGCTCACAGACTTAGATTTTCATGTTAGTTTTATGTTAATGTTTTTAAAGATTTATATCTCTTAAATGGCCAAATGAATTACTAGTTGGTACTTAGTATGATGCTAGGTTCTTGTCCAAAGTTTTGTTCAGTGACAGCCTTGCTAAATCCTGAATGACTACGAGGTCGAACAAGGTCATAGACTTATATTTTTCTGGTTAACATTTTATGTTTAACATTTTTAAATCTCAGTGTCTCCT
Organism: Anodontia alba; assembly: GCA_964016985.1. NCBI lineage: Eukaryota > Metazoa > Mollusca > Bivalvia > Lucinida > Lucinidae > Anodontia > Anodontia alba. Next base: position 62,495,100 of record OZ024833.1, on the reverse strand, counting down.
GTATGCCTTGATGGCTTAGCTTCATTATTATGCCCCCAACTTCAAAGAAGTTGGAGGGGCATATTGCTTCTGGGTTGTTCGTCCGTCCGTTCGTCACGCTTTTTGATGCATAGCATAACTTTAGAACCATGACTGCTACTGTTTTGAAATTTCTTATATGGATTCCTCATGAATAAATAGCTGACACGTATTTTTTTTTTGACAGGATTATGCCCCTTTTCTGAGTTATGGCCCTTTGAAAAATATGGATGCAATCTTGTCAGCAAAATATCTCAAAAACTATTGAAGCTACAGTCTTGAAACTTGATGAATAGACTGATAGTGATGAGTAGACAACCTGATTAACTTTTGAAGAAAGTTTTGAAAAATACTTCATGAGTTATGGCCCTTTGTAATTTTGGGCATTTTTACTTTGTCAGCATAATATCTAAAAAACTGTTAGAGCTAGAGCCTTGAAACATAGCAAATGGATTTGTAGTGATGAGTAGATGACCTGATTAACTTTTGAAGAAATTCTGAAAAATATTTCATGAGTTATGGCCCTTTTTAATTTTGGGCATTTTAACTTTGTCAGCAAAACATCTCAAAAACCGTTGGAACTAGAGCCTTGAAACTTGATGAATAGACTGGTAGTGATGAGTAGATGACCTGATTAACCTTTGAAGAAATTCTGAAAAAAATACTTCATGAGTTATGGCACTTTGTAATTTTGAGCATTTTTACATTGTCAGCAAAATATCTCAAAAACCGTTGGAGCTAGAGCTTTGAAACTTGATGAATAGACTGGTAGTGATGAGTAGACAATCTGATTAACTTTTGAAGAAATTTTGAAAAATACTTCTTGAGCTGTGGCCCTTTGTAATTTTGGGCATTTTTACCTTGTCAGCAAAATATCTCAAAAACTGTTAGAGCTAGAGCCTTGAAACTTAGTAAATGGATTCGTAGTGATGAGTAGATGGCCTGATTAACTTTTGAAGAAATTCTGAAAAATACTTCATGAGTTATGGCCCTTTGTTATTTTGGGCATTTTTACCTTGTACTTCTGCAAAATATTAAAAAAAACTGTTGGAGCTAGAGCCTTGAAACTTGATGAATAGACTGGTAGTAATGAGTAGACAACCTGATTGATTTTGATGAAATTTTGAAATATACTTCTTGAGTTATGGCCCTTTGTAATTTTGGGCATTTTTACTTTGTCAGCAAAATATCTCAGAAACCTTTAGAGCTAGAGCCTTGAAACTTAGTAAATGGATTTGTAGTGATGAGTAGATGGCCGGATTAACTTTTGAAGAAATTCTGAAAAATACTTCTTGAGTTAGGGCCCTTTGTAATTTTGGGCATTTTTACCTTGTCAACAAAATATCTCAAAAACCGTTGGTGCTAGAGCCTTGAAACTTGATGAATAGACTGGTAGTGATGAGTAGACAACCTGATTAACTTTTAAGAAATTTTGAAAATGCAGATATCTTTCTTATTTCTCTGCAAAAACATATGTTGTAGCGGGGCGCTTCTAATGAGTACCCACAACATATGTTTTCCTGGAGAAATAAGAAAAATATTATGTGGATACCCCCTCTTATCTGTAGCTATGCTGGTCCAAAGATGTTGTGTACAGTGCAAACCTACATCCCTGCAATTACTTTGAGGTCAGCTAAAATATTTTAATAGGATGGACAAGCACAATGTCAAGCAATCTTTCATGTCCTGGAGTGGGATGAGTCTTCTTTTGTTGTTGGTTGCTATTCGAAAAAAAAATTGGAGGATGCTTTATTGGAAAAAATATGGTATATTTCATCTACATGTTCTTCTGAGCACCTTAATTGTTATATTGAAAAGGATGTTTACTTTAAACCTATTTTGACATATTAAATGATAAATTAAAAATTATTTTTATATTGCTCTGTGAGAAAGAGATTATTATTTTGGATTAGTAGTAAGTGATTGTTTTGCTAATATTCTGTTTGTTTATCCAAACTGGGCTGTGTTCAGAAGTGCAAAGTGATAGCAAACATTTTGCCCTAGATCCCTATACCTAATGACAAGCCCCAGCAGGGGCTAGGGCAAAATGTTCTTGAGTAACCTGCACATTTGAATGCAGCCCTGTTCTACAGTAAACATATACTTATAATTAACCCTTAAAGCGCCAAGCAAAGTTTGTAGCAGACGACATTCTAAAATGTTTCATTTTTCTTATAAAATAAGCCTTGAAATTTCATGTGAATCATCTGCAGACGATTCACATGAAATGTCAAGACTTATTTTCTAAGAAAAATAAATAAAAAAATATATTTAAAAGTGTCATCTGCTGCAATTGCGATTGGCGCTTTAAGGGTTAATATAAACAAAAGGTTAAAGTGACAGGTCAGTTTGGTCAGCCCAGCTGAGTCAGGGAAAAAGGAGCCTCAACTATATCCTCACAGAATTAAAATTAACAGATAACATTTTAGAAATGCCTTTCAAGAAGAAAAAATTAGTGATTTCCATCAAAGAGACAATTTCCTTAAAATGTCAAGACCCTTCTCTTGGGAACAAAAGGTTCTGTTGTCTGCCATAGTTCTAGATACTTGTAAGAGGAATATGCAGATACATTTTTTTTCTTATTTCTCCACAAAAGCATACATTATGTGTACTCATTAAAAGTGTATCCACGATAGGCTTCTAATGAGTTCCCATATGTTGGCATATTTTGGTGGAAAAAAAATCGCTCCTTATCTGAAGTATTTGTTGTCTGCTGAATTTATTTTCAGCAGGCAAAGAGCGGAATTGTGACAATAATGCTCTTTTTATTGGCAGCTCAGAATTATGAGGATAATATTTCTGAGAATTTCTGTTTTCATAACTAAAAAACAACAATAAAAAGACCTTAATTGAAATTTAAGAAACTCAAGGCTGTTGTCTTCATGATAAAATTTTAAGGAAATTTTAGAGTCTCATAGCACCAGATAAGGCATTTTTTTCAAGCAGGAAGCATTGATATTTTTTCTTATTTCACTATGAAAACATATGTTGTGGGTACTCATTATGGCAACATTAAATTTAAAAAAAAAGCCATTTTTTTTTTAATGACAGCTCCACCAAAACCACAGTAAGCAGTGTTGCAAATTTCATTACTGCTCATGAAGAATCAATAAAACCGAGACTCCCATTTTCTTATCTGTTGTTTCTCAAGGCAATCTTTTTTGTGTGTATTATATTTCCCTGCCCCTGTGCTGTTTACATGTATAAAATCATGATATTGCTAAACAACTCTTCAGAAACCACTTAGCCAATTTCCACCAAATTTCACATTGATCCTACTGTTGAAATGTGATTAAGAGTTTGTTCAAATCATCACTCTCCATTGACTTTCCTGCCCATATTCATATGTATGTATTCTTCTTCAAAACTAAGAACTGCTTAAATGATGATCCTTTCATTAGTTGCAAAGATAGGATTGGAAAAATGTTACATAACGTCTGCATATCTGCAGTGGCTGTGTCACTCAGGTGAGCGAGCCGTGGACCGTGGGCCTCTTGTTTGAATTACCTGATCTGGAGTATAGTTAAATTTTCAATCAAAAGGCAAATCAACAAAGACAACTATGAGCATATGAAGGCACTTTTTTATTACATTTCCAACAAAGAATTACCTATTTTTCTCTGTGAAAGAAAACCAGGTAATCACTGGCCAGTGAATTATTTCATTTCTTCAAACGGATTGTTTTCACACGCTTACTAGTGACATAATTAACCCTTAAAGCGCCAATCACAACAATTGTCGTCTGCTTTGTCATCTGCTTGTGATTTTAAAAGTCAGTTTTGAAAACAGTGTGGACCCAGATCAGACTTCTCCTTTAGGCCTTTAGGAGCAGTCTGATCTGGGTCCACACTGTTTGCCTGTATGCAAAACTAGGTTTGAAAAGTCTGCAAGAATATTCAGCAGACGACATAAACAGACAGCATTTTCAGATGCAGTTTTTCTTGGCGCTTTAAGGGTTATTTCATTTATTGAAGGATTGTGCTATCTTTAGCTTTCAACACTTTAAACTTATTCAGTACAAAGAAAAAGTTTGAAAATATGATTATAATTTGACATCTTTATTTATTATCTCAATTAGAACTGAAGCCCGCTGGCACTAATTTTTTTGATGAGCAGTTCAAGACTGGACATCTCTCAATAGCATATGAACTTCCCACACATCGCAAATGTACAACATCCAACTAAAACCACATTGTGTGGGGTGGGGGTGGGGTTAAGAATTGTGATAAACAGTTCTTTTGTTTGTTTTTGATCGACTATGGAGAAATAATTCACGCATGTTTTAAGGTTATCGTGTAAAAAACCATGTTCCCTTTCACTCACCTTAGAACACTAATGAATTATTTCTCTGTAATCGGTCAAAACAAACAAATAAACTCTATATAACTGACAAGTAACAAAATTCAAACATCTCTATAATTATCAGAATCAGTAACAATTTACAACTGAAAATTTACCCATTACACAAGTATATTTTTATGTTCATGTCTAGTTCATAATTCCATTGACTTTTCCTGGTAAGTTCTGTGATATGATTAAGTATATTGATAAATTCCATTCGAGATCAGGGTTTAAAGTAACTCCCCTCAGTGGCTACATTGTTTGGTAGCTTTACTCGACTGCAGAAATCATATTTGCGCTTATAAAGCAACAAATGGAATCTTTGTAACGTCTGCTTAATATAATGGTAATTTCATCAGCGCTGTTTCGAGATTGAAAAAGCAGAAAATATGATCTGGAAAATTTAATCACGCCTATGATTTTGCAAGAGATTATATAAGATTAAAGGGACTACTGGAATTAGAAGTGTTTCTTAAGGGAATTAAAGGAGCCTTTAACACTTTGCATGCTGGGTAAACATTTCAGCAGACGACATTTTGAAATAATTTGTCTTATTTTTTCCAAAGACTAGAGGGATTCACATTTCATGCAAATTGTCTTCTGTTGGAGACAATTTGCATGTAATGTCAAACCCTATTTTTTTGTGAAGATGAGAAAAATATTAACCACTTTGTCCAGAATTTGCTTATGGTTAATATGAATAATTTTGGTGCCAAAGATAAGGTATTGTATATTGTTGTATTTTTGTTTACATGTAGGGTATATATTAGAATTTATAGCAAAAAGAGGGATAGCCAAATAATATATATCTTATTTCTGCACAAAACGTGTTGTAGATATCATAAAAATGCACCTCAGTGAGGTTCTTCTAATGAGTATCCATGATATGATTTCTTGAAGAAATAAAAAAAAAATTTGGTACTTGTTGAAAAAAAAAAAAATGGAGATAAGAGATTTCTAGTAGTTACGCTGAGATGATTTTAATGAAACACCAGAACGTATGATTTATAGAGGTCCCAGATATGTTTTTGTGAGGATCATTTGCTTTATTCATTTAGGGCATTTGGGATATTTTTTATGCTCCCTGAAGCATTTTTTATGCTTAGTCCATTCTTCCAATCATCCGTCAGTCCGTCTGTCAGTCCATCACACTTTTGTCCGGAGCATATCTCTAAAAGTATTGAAGATAATTTAATGAAACTTGATACACTGATAAAGGGCTATGAGGGAAATTGCAAAATGCAAGAAGCATAACCCTATCACCAGTATCTTTGCTGGCCTCGGTGGCTCAGTTGGATGCGCCGTCCGGGTTCAACCCCCGCTGAGCTCGGCAACATTCTTTTGTGGAGATTGATCATGAAATATTTTCTACGGTCATTCTCTCCCTTCCGCTGATTCAAGAAAGGCAGTTGTCAGTTTCTGGCGAAAAAATGTGCACAATACAGGTTAACCGCTTAGAGGACTAAGCCTGCCCAGTAAGTGTGTGGTTAGGTAAACTGACCGCGCTCGACATGACCCCATTGGGTTGACTGGGCCGTAAAACCTCAACACAAACAAACATATCACCAGTATTTATGGAGTTGCTTCCCTTCTTTTTGCAATAAAAAGCTTGTCCGGAGCATATCTCTGAAAGTATTGAAGGGAATTGAATAAAATTTGTTACAGAAGGGAATTGAATGAAACTTGATACATTGATAGATGGCCATCAGAGGAAGTTCAGAGTGCAAGAACTGTAACTCTATCACAAGTAATTACGGAGTTATTTCCCTTTCTAATTTTTGCAATAATAACCTTGTCCGGAGCATGTCTCTAAAAGTATTGAAGATAAATAAATGAAACTTGATACAGTGATAGAGGGCTATGAGGGGAAATGCATAATACATGAACCATAACCCTATCTTCAGTATTTATGGAGTTACTATTTCAGTTTAGGAATATGGGATCTCTAGCTACATTTGGAAATACACTGGAACCTCCTTATAAGAGAGTTATAGTTTTGGATATAAGATGGTTTAAAGGTGGACCCCAAAAGTGTTGTATCCTAACAAAAATGTATAGATTATACAGAAAAAAATGTTGTATCTATACAAAAATGTATAGATTAAAAGAAAAAATGTGTTGAATTTAAACAAAAATGTATAGATTATGTAGAAAAATGACCATAAATGGTCATTTTTCTATATGATCTATACATTTTTGTTTGGATACAGCATAGTTGTTTGTTGTTTTGCTAACACGGTTTTCATTTTGGATCCCAGTAATTGTGTTGTAAAGAGGTTGTGGTGGGGTATGGGAAAGTTTTTCAAACATTTTTTGGTTGAAACGTGTTATTTGTATAGCTTTTACAGACACATAACAAACAAGACATTCATACAAAAATGAATCGAAATACAGATGGGATTCAGAAGAAAGTCTGCAGACTTATGTAAATCTGTGTCCCAAAAATTAATTTTGGGATATGAGATACTGGTACCCATCCCCATAAATAAGCCTCTTTTGTCAAGAAATTAGAATTACAGTCTGAAAAACTGCCCTTATCTAGGGCTGTGAATGATTGGTTCTTTTATTCTGGCTGGCCTTGGTGGCTCAGTTGGATGTGCATCCGACTGGTGATCAGGAGATTGCGGGTTCGACCCCTACTGGGTCGGCAACATTCTTTCGTGGAGATTTGATCATGAAATATTTTCTACGGTCATTCTCTTCCTTCCACTGGTTCAAGAAGGGCAATTGTCAGTTTCTGGTGAAAGAATGTGCACAATACTGGTTAACTGCTTAGAGGACTAAGCCTGCCCAGTAGAAGTGTGGTTAGGTAAAGTGACTGCACCATGACCCCATTGGGTTGACTGGGCCGTAAAACCTCAACACAAACAAAACTTTTATTCTGGATATACTGGTACATTTTCAGCCACTTTATATAAGGGAGACAACTTTTGTTTGTCTTCTGCAAACCTGGTCCCGTCTTAACAGGTGCCTACTCATTTATAGTAGCCCCTTTTCAGAAGGGAGGGGAAACAATTTTGACAGACTTGCCTCCCCTGAAAGTCTGTCTTTTACACTTAATTACTCTAAAATATTAAGACACCTGAGTGCCTTTCCATGCAAAAACTAACATTGATTTGGACTCGACCATCTGACTGTATGGCGCATTTGATCTGCTTTACACCATTTCATAGCATCAGATATAAGGAGTACCAATATTAACCCTTGTCATGCTGAATAAATTAAGATGCTCTGCCCACTTATAATTCTCAGCCAATCAGATTACTTGATCCAGATTGTTGATATAAATTCAGATATTAAATGGCCAACAGTGCAGATTCAGATCAGTTGGCTTCTTCTGAAGCCTACTGATCTGGATCTACATGGTTTGCAAAGGAAGGATATATCTGGGCTCAGCAGGACAAGGGTTAATATTTTTCTTATTTCTGTATGAAAACATATGTTGTGGGTACTCATTAGAAGTGCCTCACTGAGGCACTTCATATGTTTTTGTGTAGAAATAAGAAAAATATCAATAGTTTTTGGTTGAAATAAGGGCCTTATCTGGAGCTATGCTAGCTATTTATTCAGGCGTATCTGTTCAAATAATTGGAGTAACTACCATACAGTTTAAGTGGTGCCGTAGTTTCCCTAAATATTCTGTACTTAGGCCAAACAAAAAAAATATGTGTTTAGGGTAACCCTTCCCTGCCTTAATTTCCTGGTGAAACCTAGATTTTTGTTCTTGTTTCTCAAAAAAGAAAAGTGCACAAGTACTGGTAACAGCTTAGACAAAGCCTGCCCAGGAAAAAGTGTGGTTATGTAAAGTGAGTGTGCTCGATATGACCCTAATGGGTTGACTGGGTCATAAAACAACACAAATAAATTACGTGCTACTGGGATAAGATATTTATGCTACCATATTTATGCTGAATGTATGGACAAGTAGGCCTGAGCAAAGAATGTAGACTTGGATCAAACTACGTCTATATTCAAAATTAGAACAAGTATGGTAAGGAGTTAATGGGCTGCTTATAATTCGGAGGGGTTATTAGGAGGAGTATTTGATGATAATTCTTCTTATTTCTTCATAAAAACATATGTTTTGGGTACTCATTAGAAGTGCCTCACTGAGGCGCTTCTAAAGAGTACCCACAACATATGCTTTTATGGAGAAATAGGGAAACTTATCCCAGAATTATCAACAAAAAAACTCCTCCTTAGCAACTCCCCTGTTATATTTAGGGTGAAATGAACCAGCAGCTGTTCATGCTAATGTCAGAAATGTGCAGCAATTTCCATGGATTAGCCTTAAATAAGCTGGTTGGTTGAGGAAAGCGATTACCATATTTATCATATTGTTTTGTTGGAGGAGGTTTTACGACCCATTCAACCCACTTGAGTCATGTCGAGTGCGGTCAGTAGATCAACTACGGTATATACCTGGAGTAAGAAGTGCTAAACATTTGGGAATGTTTTGTCCTGGATTCTTATTTCTCTTGGTGTTGTCAAGTGGTACAAGAATCAAGGGGTTGTACATTCACAAATGTTTGGCACTTCTGAATGCAGACCTAACCAAGTGGTAGTCCACACTGACCATGGTGATATGTCAGTGGATTGGTATGCCATAGGATGGTGGCCTCCTTAATATTTGTAACCTCCTAACAAAAATGAATAGATTATATAGAAAAAAGTGTTGTATCCAAACAAAAATATATAGATTATATAGAAAAATTACCATAAATTTCCAGAGGGAGCAAATTCTTTCTTTTAAGAGCAGCCCACAATGAGAAGGGAAACAAATGCAGTAGAATTCTATTAAGACCACCTTCTGGACTGCCTAAAAGTGGTCTTATTAGTGGGCTGGTCTTTTAAAATATTGAATGCAGAATAATAAGGAAGAAACCATTTGGACTGGCAAGAACTGCTCTTACTAGCGGAGTGGTCTTTTCTTGGAGGTATATTCAGTCCCCTGAAATAAAATGTATTTTTGAATAAATACCATATTTATTCTAATAGAAACCCCCCTCTCTAATAAATGCCCCTCCTACTTTTCTAGGAGAAAAGTATTATATACTAAACACATGCAAAGTTGAGTTTAGGCCATCCAATTTTTTTTATTTTTGGTCCAAATTTGAACTCAGTACTGTCGTTTTAGCAGCAATGAATTGCATCACCCCTGGGGTGTATATTAGAATAAATATGGTATTATAAAATATTGTCTGCTGATATGATAACTTAGCAGGTTAAAGGTAAAAACGTATTAATTTATAAAATTCGGTCATGTTTATGATCTGAGTTTAAAAGGGGTATAAATCTTGGCATTGCATTTTTAACATCTTCTTTTAATTGAAATTAATAATTTAGGAGAGGTGACAGTGATGGCAGAGTAATTGTTAAGGGGGAATATTTGATGTTAATTTGGTTTAATTTTATCCAGTTCACCATATAAATGTATTATACGGTTGTGGGTACTCATTGGAAGGGCCTGTGAAGGCCCTTCTAATGAGTACTTGCAATGTAAGTTTTTATGGAGAAATAAGAAATATTATCCCAAAATTATCACCAAATTCTCCTCCTTAACATTAGTCTTTTAATGAGTACTGGTCTTGTGTTTTCACAGAAAATAGGGTTTCATGCTTCATTCAGCCTGTCTTCAGATATAGTTTGAATGAAATATAAAAACTGAAGCCCTGTTTCGAGGAAAAATAGAGAGAGAATGACAGAGAGAGAGGGGGACGGAGGGAGGGATTTTATTGTTGAAATTTGAATTCAGCTTAGAGAGCCTCGAGAGAGATTGTTAAAATCTAAATTTAGCTTGTTAAAGAGAGAGGGGGAGAGAGAAAGATCCTTATTGTTAAAATTTAAATTCAGCATGTAAAAGAGAGAGAGAGACAAACAGACAGACAAGACAGAGAGAAATGTCATTTGCTGACATTTAAATTCAGCTTGGTAAAGATTAAAGTCTTGAAGCTTTAAGGCAAGTTGATGCATGATTGAATGCAAAGTGTTTGTTTCCATATTTGTTCTTGTGAGGAGTTTGAAGCTTAATTAATGGAATTTTAATTCTTGACAAATATGTTTTTGTAGCATTTTTTCAAAGTTTTACTTGCGTGTACCCTATTTACTTCAATTTTCCCATTACCACTCTCTGAGCTAATTCAGCAGGTGACATACTGATGATATTTTCCTCAGAATGTAGAATTTGAGATTTCATACAAACTGTCTCCTAATTAAGGGGAGAGTTTGCAATTATTGAAATCTCAAATCCTGTTTCTGGGAAATATAAGAAAAATATTTAAAAATGTCATCTGCTGAAATTTTTACCCAGTATGCTAAGCGTTAATGTGCAAATCACAACTGATGCAGGCAACATTTTGATATTTTTTTTTTTCATTTTTCAGAGAAAATAAAAATTGAAATTCCCTGTGAATCATCTACCTAGCAGATGATTCACATGAATACCAAGTCTTATTTTCTCGACAAAATAGTAAAACAGTTGTAGAAATTGCTATTTCACCAGCCATCACCAAGTGATAGAAAATGCATGTACCAATATCATTATTAATATTAGCCGAATCAGGTGATAAACGTTATCATTATGAGAGGAAGAAACCACCCTGATTATTATAAGATGAAAAAACCAGCCTATCAGCCAATCAAAATGGGAACGCATCTGCATCATTAATACGTGGATAAACAGGGTTAAACTTTCTGCACTCATGACACACATAGCAAGACGGAATGCATGAGAATAACCGGTGTCTAATAAATGACATGATCTGGAGGATAGGGTTATCATGTCATCTGCTAAAACTTGCCATGCTATGGTCAAATTCAGCAGACAACAAACATGATATTTCTCTTATTTTTCTTAGAAAATTGGATTGACATTTCATGCAAACTGTCTCCCAAGGAGACAGTTTGCATGAAATGTCAAATCCAGTTTTCTAAGAAAAAAAAGAAAGAAAAAAATATTTCAAAACGTCGTCTACTATTTTTTACCCAGCATGCAAAATGTTAACATTTATATTCAGTATTCTGTTTAATTTGGTATTATGATAGAATTCTTTTCACTGCATTCAGTCTCACCATCTATTATCCAGATAAAGCCAGCCTTTGAAATAATATTGTCTAGGGTTCCAATAAAGGCATATGTTAGAACTGGTAATTTCTGATGCCAGGATTGAATGTCATCGAATAGACAAGTGTTGGTAATATGGCTGTTTGGAGAAGTTATTAATCAGGATTGGCACCAGCTGACCATATTGATAACACTGTTAACTCTTAAAGCACTAATCACAACTGCAGCAGACAACATTTTGATTTTTTTTTTTTTTTTGATTTTCAGAGGAAATAAGACTTGGCATTTCATGTGAATCATCTGTTTTGTTTTTCTCAAAAATAATAAAAAAAAATTAAAATGTCATTTTCAGACAATTCACATGAAATACCAAGAATTATTTGTGGTGGAAAAAAAAAAAGAATGTCGTCTGCTGCAATTTTGCTTGGCACTTTAGGGTGTTATGAGGCTTGGCATGTGGTGACATTTCGAAATATTTTCCTGTATGATGTTTCTCAGAAAAATGGGTATTGACATTTTATTCAAATTGTATCTCTAGGAGAAAATATGCATGAAATGTCTGACTATATTTTCTGGAAAAACTTAAAAAGTATTTTCAGTTTGTCGTCTGCTGAGTCTGCCCTGGGAGTGTTCAGTGGACTTGATATGCTTGGTAAAAATTCGCGATTTCTGCCAAGGGAAACAACTTTTATAACTTCCTGTTTGTGTTCCTATACATCAGGTCCCTTCTGAAAAGGGGTCTACTCTAAAAGGAAAGAATTTGCTTCCTGTGGGAGCAGATTCTTTCCTTTTAGAGTAGACCCTCATTCAGAAGGGAGTCAGAATCAATTTGAAAGAGTTACCTCCCCTGAAAGTGTATCCATTCCCCACAGTGTTAATTATGGTTTTCTGATTCCCTTTCCTGGACTTATGGAGATAATAACATATTGAATTTTGTGTACAGTACAATACAAATCTGTTTTGGATAACAAGAAATCACAATCAGTTTTCAAGATAAGAACGAGAAATCAGTCTGTTGTTGACTAGAGACAACTTGTCTGTGATTGATTTCTGCTGAAATTCAGGGTAAGATCCGCATTTCTCTGCTTAATCTTTAACTTTTAAATGTGTTTACCAAACACTCTCTGTTGCTTAAGTCTAGCTTTAAATACACACGATTTTCAAAAAAAAAGAACACTTGGCAAATCATGAGAAAATAGAATCTTACTTACTGGTAACTTTGAATTTAGGTGACTGTTTACCTTTACCACTCTGTTAGCAAATTCAGTGGATAATAGTCTGATGATAATTTTTCTTCTTTTGCCTAGAAAACAGACTTTCACATTTCATGCAAAGTGTCTCTAGAAGACAATTTGTGTGAACATGGGTTTCATTTAGAGGTGGGGAACAGGGATTTTATCCTTCTACTCAGGCAGTTCTGCCCTGCTACTTTTGACAGATTTGTGTATTTTTAAACTGAGAACTGAAGCACCAGGTGTCAAACAAATTAATGAAACCAGTCTGCATGAAATGTCAAAGCATATATTCTGGAAAAAAATGCCATCTGTTGACAATTTTACGAAAAATACTGCACGTTATATAGCTCCAGATAAGAAGGTGTATCTAGGTACAAGTTTTTTATTATTTCTCCATGAAAACATATGTTGTGGATGCTCATTAGAAACACCTCAGTGAGGCGCTTCTAATGAGTACCCACAACATACCCTAATTTGACCTAATAACTGCACTGTGCACTTAGGTTTTTCAAAATTACTGGGAAAACTTGTGGTAAAATATGTATCCGGCTATAGAAGGGTACACTTTAGAAAATAAAGATCATTGAGGGACTTATCTAATGATGCTGATGCAATTTTTTTGTGTTTTTCCTTAGAAAATCATGTTAGGGGTACTCATAACATATGTATTTATAAAGAAGTAGACAAAAAGTACACTGGCTGATATCTGTAGACTACATAATTTCTTGGCTGTGTGCTTACAGGGGTATGTGCGGTAATTAGGTTGAATACGGTAGGTTTTTAAGAAGAAATAAGAAAAATATCATTACCTTTCAGTTGAATAAAAACCCACCTTATCTAGAGCTATGGAGGTATACTGAAAAATTTTACCGTAAAAAAATGAAAATTTTCAGATAAAAATTCTAATATTTTTCATATTTCTGCTCAGAACATAGATTGTGGGGATTGGTTAGAACTGCAGTACCCACAATCTATGTTTTTGAGCAGAATTAAATAAGAAAAATAATGTATACCCCTGTAAACCCCAATTTTACTTAATAAAAGTGGGGTTTAAGGGTGTCAGTATTATAAATCGTATTCAACCTAATTACCGCACGTGCCCCTGTAAGCGCATAGTCAATAATATCGTAGAAGACAGATTACAAATCCTTGTACTTTTATCCACTTATTTGTAAAAGCATTATGTTGTGGCTACTCATTTGAATTGCCTTGACAATTCGAGGCAGTTCAGATGTGTACCCGAAACAAAATCAGAAACAAATATCGAATGAGCATCATAAAATACACCCGTCATGAAATCCTCTGTTGATCTTTCTATAAAGTGTGCCCTTATTAGGTGGATATTTTCTACAAATTGTTTAAGTAATTTTGAAAAACCTAAGCACACCGTGCAGTAATTAGGTTGAATACGGTAGGTATGTTTTCGAGATGTTGAGTTGAGCTTCTTGTAATGTATTTATTTTATTGTTGTACTTATACAGATTTAGTCTGTATTGTAATCCTGGATTTATCCTTGTCCTGTGGAATAAATTAAGATGCCACACCCACTTCTAATTTTCAGCCAATCAGATTGCTTGATCCGAATTGTTGCTATAAATTCATATACTAAATGGCAAACAGTGCAGATCCAGATCAGTTGACTTCTTCAGAAGCCAACTGATCTGGATCTTAACTGTTTGCAAATGCAGGGTAAATCCAGGCTCAGCAGGACAAGGATTAAATGCAACATCATGATCATGCAATGTCTGTTCCATGTCTGAATTCATTTGGCTTCTTGTGTGATATTGCGTTTACTGTAAACAGAGGAGTTGTTAAGGAGGTCTATTTAGTGATAATTCTGGGATAATTTTCTCCAGTTCTCCATAAAAACATATGTTGTGGGTACTCATTAGAAGCACCTCAGCGAGGTGCTTCTAATGAGTACCCACAACATATGTTTTTGTGGAGAATTAAGAAAAATTATCCCAGAATTATCACTCAGTACTCCTCCTTAACAAGTCCTCTGTGTAAATATACAGACACTGTAACTTACTGTAAAACACTTGCTGATCGACTGCATTGAACTCTCTCATATTCGGTGTCAAATTTTTACAGACAAAGAACTTGAGATATTTATTTGAAGAATTTGATATACCTGCTGATAACATCCGATCATTTTTACAACACATTAATCTATTAAACCCAATATGACTATTTTGATTTTTAAATTCTTCCAATTTCAGAATTTTCATGCATACCTGACTTGTTATTGTTATTGCTTTTCACTACTAAACCAAATTAATATACTATTTTGACACAAATGACCCTCATGGGTTGATGTGCAGTTAAAACCAAACTGATTACCATCATCAGACACCATAACTCTTATAACACGTTTGTTTCTCACTTGTCGATGATGCAGTCTTGGATCGATTCTCAGCACTGGCTCTTATGGTAGGGCAGTGGATGCCCATCCAGTCAGTGTTTTTTTTCTGGGTTCCACAGTTTCTCCACCATGCTTGACTGCTGGCCGCAGTGGCTCTGTTTGATGTACATCCTACTGGAGATCAGGAGGTCGCAGTTGACCCCTGCGGGGTCCAGCAACATTCTTTCGTGGAGATAGATCATGAAATATTTTCTTCGGTCATCCTCTCTCTTACACTGATTCAAGAAGGGCAATTGTCAGTTTCTGGGGAAAGAATGTGTACGATTACTGGTTAACCTCTTTGGGAACTTAAACCTTAGTAACCCAGGAAAAAGTGTGGGTAGGTAAACTGAGCGCGCTTAAAAATTGACCCTAATGGGTTGACTGGGCTGTAAAACAGCAATGCAAGCAAACTCAGTGGTGAAAGGGTTAAGTAAAGGAAATAAAGTTTAAAGTTCAATATATAGACAGGTTAGACCTGAATAGTTTAGGAGCAGTTTGATACAGGTCTAAAATGTTTATTCAAATCTGCACCGTTTGCCATTTTTATATAAGCCCCATTTCAGACTCATCAACTGACTGGCTTAACCCTTGTCATGCTGAAGAAAATTAAGATGCCTCGCCCACTTCTAATTTACAGCCAATCAGATTACTTGATCCAGATTGTTGAAATAAATTTACATACTTAATGGCAAACAGTACAGATCCAGATCAGTTGGCTTCTGAAGAAGCCAACTGATCTGGATCTACACTGTTTGGTAAAGGCAGGGCATATCCGGGTTCAGCTGGACTAGAGTAAAATTTTATGCTGAGTATGGAGTTCCACCTGCACTGTTTGCCATTCTTTTAACCCTAAAAGCGCCAAGCAAAATTTGTAGCAGACGACATTCTAAAAAATACTTTTTCTTAGAAAATAAGCCTTGAAATTTCATGTGAATCATCTGTTTGGCAGATGATTCACATGAAATGTCAAGACTTATTTTTCTAAGAAAAAGAATTAAAAAATATATATTTAAACATGTTGTCTGCTGCAGTTGTGATTGGCGCTTTAAGAGTTAATGGTCACATTTCGAACACCATCAAATAGTCATGACTGACGTGTTTAAATTTTAGGATAAGTACGATACTACATGTTAAGGTTTCCGAATATTCAGGCATTTGGCAGCGTCTGGTCTGATCAAAATGCTGTCTGCTACAGTTGATTAGGGCTTTAAGAGTTAACATCTATTATTTAAAAAAATAATCTTATGGATTGTTTTCAAGATAATCTTGACAGCTATTGAAAACTGAATTCTTTTTGTAAACATGACCTATACTGTCCTGTAATGGCTAATTGTTAAACAATTTATGATATTGACTTTTCTGTTGTTGATATTGACTTTTGGTAGAGCTGGTGGCTGCATCACACCCCAGTTTTAACCTTAACCACTCTCTGAGCTAATTTAGCCCATGACTAATTGATGATGTTTTTCTTATTTTTCTCAGAAAATATCCTATGACATTTCATGCAAACTGTCTCCCAAGGAGCATCAGATCTGATTATGACAGTGAGGTTGTAGGTTCAATCCCTGGCCCAGTCATACCAAAAACTTTAAAAATGGTACTAAGTGCTCTTTAGCTGTATGTTTAGCATTAACCTTGTCCTGCTGAATAAATTAAGAAGCCACACCCATTTCTAGTTTTCAGCCAGTCAGATTACTTGATGGTTTTTTGATATAGATTCACATACTTAATGGCAAACAGTGCAGATCCAGATCAGTTGGCTTTTTCAGAAGCCAACTGATCTGGATCTACACTGTTTGCAAACGCAGGGTATATCCGGGTTCAGCAGGACTAGGGTTAACAGAGCAAGGAGTCAGAGCTGGTCATCCTGGTCTCGGTATAATGTGACTGGATGGAAATTGTCATGTGTCTGGGGTGTTACATTTTAGTGAGGCAGCTCTCTAAAAGTGAACATTGAGCTGTTAAATTCCCTGCCACATCTAGACACCATGGCAATTTATACATGTACGACTGAAAGGTTGTTGTAAGTGATGTAAAATTTGGAATAAAATAAACAATACAAATTCTGGCCAAGCTTACAAAAGATACAAATTATTCAATTTAATCCTGATTCTGCCGAACCCGGATACACTCTGCCTTTGCAAACAGTGCTAATCCAGATCAGTTGGCTTCTTAAAGAAGCAAATATCTGGCTCTGCACTGTTTATCATTAAGTATGCGAATTTGTATGAATAGCCTGAATCAACTAATCTGATTGGCTGTAAATTAGAAGTGGGTGTGGCATCTAAATTTATTCAGCATGGCAAGGGTTTACCATATCCTCTAGAAGATGTTGGATTTTGATATGCATAATTTAATTTGTTTGCCTAGGCCTATCTATCAGGGCCCAGTTGTTCAAAACTAATGATGTTGTTAGTTATGGTATGGTTAAAACTTTGATTATTAAATATGGCATATATGCTATTATTTTTGCTGAAAAAAATACCTGTGAATTTGATACTGTACTTACTAGAACAGTTTACATTTTGACCACTAATGAGCTTGTTAAGCTAACGATGCTTTGAACAACTGGGCCCAGAATGCTAGAGTAAATATGGTGTTAATTATCCTAAAATTTTGATCAATTTATTCCATACTTTTTTTTGCTTAAATTTTGTTTTTTTTATGTAGTGGTTGCTTAAAATACTTAGTGGAATGGCAAACATTGTAGACCCTGATCAGACTGCTCCTTCGGGAGCAGTCTGATCTTGGTCTTCACTGTTTGCGTTTGCCATTTTGTCAGAAACTTTGGTATACACAATTTTAGGACATTTACGAGGCAAGTCAATAAATAACCAGCCTATCCCATTTCCAATCGACCGAGACACCCAAGATTTTCATGCCTTGTTTCAATGCATGTTTTAGGCCTGAGGGCAAAATTGCACCCTTATCGTATCATTCACTCATAAAATATTGAATGTCAGTCATGGCTAGAGATGCAAAAGTAAGCTTTTCGTCAAAAGTTGAGTACCGTGCTGTAATTCGGTACTTGTATTTGAAAGGGAAAACAGGTCAGGAAATACATTGCGAGTTGACCAATGTTTATGGGTCTTCTGTACCGTCGTATGCAAAAGTTGAATTCTGGGTTGGGGAATTCAAACGCAGTAGAAGGTCTTTAGAACATGAAACAAGGTCTGGACGCCCATCAGATGCCACTGATGATGAAATGTGTAACAAAGTATGGGATCTGGTGTGCTCTGATAGGCAAATTACGGTGGAAGAAATAGCGAATGCATTACACATTTCACATGGTAGTGTTTCAACAACTTTACATGATAACTTGGATATGCACAAGCTAACAGCCCACTGGGTCCCAAAATCCCTTAGCGACGAGCAAATGCCAACCAGAGCATCAGTAAACAGCACATTGTTGAAGCGGTTTAGGTCAAAGGAAGATGATTTACTTTCACATCTGGTGACTGTAGATGAGACCTGGGTCCATTATTATAATAGCCAGAGAATAAAGCTCAGTCGCCAGAGTGTAGGGCCGGGGTGTCCGAGGCCAAAGAAGTTCAAAACGCAATCCTCTGCTGGCAAGGTGATGACAACTATATTTTGGGATGCACAAGGCGGTATTATGTTGGACTTTCTAGCAAAGAAAAGTACAATAACAGGTGCGTATTGCTCAACTAACTGAGAATTGTAATCCATGAAAAATGCCGAGGTAAACTCTCCAAAGGGATTCTGCTCCAACAGGACAATGCGAGAGTCCACACTTGCAAAATTGCAATGGATGCTGTTGAGCGGAATGGGTAAGAGCTAATACCGCAACCGGCCTGTGCTCCGGACTTAGCTCCTATTGACTATTATCTATTCCCAAACTTGGAAAAGGATATCCGTGGACGTCATTTCCGGTCCAACGAAGAAGTCATAGCGGCAGTTGAGGACAGTGGGTCAGAGACGAGGACCCTGGCTTCTTCAGTTCTGGGCTGATGGCACTGGAACACCATTGGTCCAAGTGCATCATTCTAGAGGGCAATTACATCGAAAAAAAAACAACAGAAATAAGTTAGGCTGGTTTTTTATTGTACCCTTGTACTATACGTTTCTTTTCGGAGAAATGTTTTAAAAAGATATTTGCTATAATTTTGACCTGTATCTATAGAAGAATACTGCATAAGTGGGCCAGATTTTTTATTTGTTTGATCTTTTATTTGCTTTAGCTTTGAAAAGGAAGTTTTGCAAGGATCTGTAATGTTGAATTTAAACTTAACTTGATGATTTATCTATACAAACAAATTAAAAACCAACTCTGGCAGATGATTCACATGATAATGGTAAACCTTAGTTTCACTGAAAAATGATAAAAAAATAATTTGAATTTTGTTTTCTACAATTTTGTTTGGCACTTTAAGGGTTGCTAGCTGCAAAAAAAAAAAAAAAAAAAAAAATGTTGTTATTTTAAGAAAAGCAATACTTGTTACTGGATCAACAGTGATTTTCTTCACTGAAAGGCCATATGTTGAAACATGGTTGAATGTCTTGATTTAGTTTATCTTTCTTGTTACAGTTCATCTTAGGAAGGAAATTGCCACTTATTGAGAAAATAATAAGAGGTTTACTCTGACTTACTGTTGAAATGTAAACATAGATGAGAGGGGTTAAAAGTCACATTAATATTTTTCTTATTTTTCCAAGAAAACATATATGTTGTGGGTACTCATTAGAAATGCCTCATTGAGGCACTTAATCAGTACCCACAACATATGTTTTTATGGACGAAAGAGAAAAATATTTGGTTGAAAAAGTTGCCTCAACTGAAGCATTGTGTTATTGACATAAAGAGTTGAATAAATTTGATGGTACATGATGTGAATGTATGTTCCGATCTGAATACATTGGATACCTATTTGTTAGAAGATGGCTAGGAATTATTTTTGAAGTAAGTGTGTATTATTAAGTGGCTGAAAAAATGGAACCGTCAAATTGCATACATGTTAGGGGATGGAGATTAGAATTGGCACCATAACTTAATTTAGAAAGAAATAAACTCGTTTGTGCATTTGTCAGACCATTAGGAATGTGTCTAATTTTGGGTTGGGCACCATAACTGAATATAGTAAGAAAGAAACTTGCTAAAAAATGGTGCATTTGTCAGACTACTTTTTCTGGCTCCATAGTATGAAATACAAAAGGTTCTATATAATTATGTGAGCTTTTTTTTTTTTTTTTTTTTTTTTTTTTTGTGTGTTGAGGTTTTACGACCCAGTTAACCCAGTGGGGTCATGTCAAGCGTGGTCAGTTTACCTAACCACATGTTTACTGGGCAGGCTTAGTCCTCTAAGCGGTTAACCAGTATTGTGCACATTCTTTCGCCAGAAACTGACAACTGCCCTTCTTGAATCAGCGGAAGGGAGAGAATGACCGTAGAAAATATTTCATGATCAATCTTCACGAAAGAATGTTGCCGACCTCGGCGGGGGTCAAACCCCCGACCTCCTGGTCTCCAGTCGGACGCGCATCCAACTGAGCCACTGAGGCCATATTCTCCACAAACACCAAATTCAACATATTATGCAAGCTTATTATGTTGAATTTGGTGTTGTGGGGAATACTATATTTACTCCAAATGTTCAGACACCTTAACTCCTTACCATAATTTTTTATTGAGTACATTTATGAATTATGAATATAGAATTGATAATGCTGGATGCATGTTTGGCAAACAGTGCAGACTATGAACGAACTGAACCTTTATGAGAAATTGATCTCAATTCACTATTTGCCCAAGCGTGTTTGTCCAAAATCTTGGGATAGATATAGTAATTATATCCGTTTTTTTTTTTTGGTCTTTTTTACACAAATGATCCTCATGGGTGATGCGTCATTAAACCTGAACTCATCCATGCAGAAAACGTGTCTGTCTAAATATTTTTTGGTAAATACAGTACTTTGTGTTGTTTTGTCAAGTCAGATCTGTATATCAGTATAGAAAAAACATGGAAATAACCCTTGTCATTCTGAATAAATTAAGATGCCACGCCCATTCCTAATTGTCAGCCAATCAGATTACTTGATCCAGATTGTTGATATTAATTCACATACTTAATGGCAAGCAGTGCAGATCCAGATCAGTTGGCTTCTTCAGAAGCTAACTGATCTGGATCTACACTGTTTGCAAAGGCAGGGTATATCCGGGTTAATGGTAAATGTTGTGTTTCTTGCTGTGCCAGATCTAGATCCTGGTGTACGGTAAATGTCCTAAAATTTCAAACACTTTATTCCATATGTTTTTTAGGCCAAAAGTTTGCTTTTTATACCCCGCCACATGATAGTGGCAGGGTATTATAGTTTCATGTTGGACATCCCTATGTCCATCCATGTGTTAGAGTGTCCGTCCATCTGTCTGTCCATATTTTCGATTCTTGACGCATTTTTTACTTTAGTAAATATCAAATGGATTTCACAAAATTTGGTATGTGCATTGATATTGTGGAGATCTGGTTTGGGATTGCTAATGGGCAAATTTTGTCACTGTTTGACAGTTATTATGCAGTAACACATCCCTATTTATGTTTCCAGATGATAACTTTAAATATCAAAGTTAATGGATTTTCACCAAACTTGGTATGTACATTAATGTTGTGGAGACCTGGTTTGGGATTGCTAATGGGAAACTTTTATCAATTTTTGACAGAGTTATCTGCCCACCACATGATTATAAGTGCTGGGTTATTATCATTTCATGTTTTTATTATGCAATAATGTTTCTTTCACTACTTCATGGCAAACAGTGTAGACTGATCCTTCAATAGCAGTCTGATCTGGGTTTGCACTGTTTGTATATGCCATTTTGTCAGATAGTTTTGGTGTATACAGTTTGTATATGCCATTTTGTCAGAAATTTTGGTAAATCAAATTTTAGGACATCTACTGTATATCCAGGTTCAAAGGGAAAAATTAAAAAAAAAATCCAATATTGTTGTCTGAAAAATAATTGTCTAGAGCTCTGTAATTGATTCTGAAGCTATTTTATTCTATAGTGGTCTGTAATTTTTCTGGAAGCAAAATGTCAAAATCTTATTGAAATACAGGCTTGTATTGAAATCTCTTCTTCCCAGAAATTGACTATAATTGCATAATATTTCAAACATATATCCTGTTGGTGGAGTTATTCCATTAAGGGAACAATTATATGCATTTTATCAGTGAAGTTGACCCTTAAAGTGCTATGCAAAATTGTAGCAGATGACATTATAATTTATAGCTCAGTGCTCAAGGTGAGCTCTGTCTTGTGCTCAAGTTAGCTCTGTCGTTGGAAAGTGCTCAAGATGAGCTCTGTCCATCGTCTTTGTGTTCATAATGTCAACTTCTGCTTTACATGATTTCCCATCCAAAACTGCTAAACAGAATTTGAAACAATTTCACAGAAATGTTCTTTGGATGACCCTCTACCAAAATTGCTCAAACCGTTCTGCTCTGCTGACAAAAATGGCCACGAGAGCTGAAAATAGAAAAATCTCTAAACGACATCTCCTTCTAGGCCAGTGGCCAGATTTCAAAGTAATTTTACAGAAATGTTCCTAGGATGACTCTCTACCAAAATTGCTAAAACCGTTCCACTCCACTAAACAAGGTGGCCACCAGAGCTAAAAAAAAAAAAAAAAAAAAAAAAAAAAAACTTTAAAGGACATATATATCTCCTCCTAGGCCAAAAGCCAGATTTCAAAATTATTTCAAAGACATGTTCCTTGAATGACCCTATCAAAATTGCTAAAATGGCTCTGCTCTACTAAACAAATGGTCTCCAGTGCTAAAAACAGACAAGAGAAGCTCTGCTGGGTCTTCTTTCCCTGCTGGTGCTTCACAGGGTCTTATTTCCCTGCGGGTTCTTCACATGGTCTTCTTTCCCTGCCGGTGCTTCACAAATTTCCTACTTCAAAATTTTGCCATGGCAACCAAACAAACTGACCACCTTTAAGCGACATCTCTCAAGCCATAACACCATCACTTCCACAAGCTATCTTGAGCTCAGGTGAGCCATCCAGGGCCATATGGCCCTCTTGCTTTAAAATTATTTTTCAGAGAAAATAAGCTTTGGCATTTCATGTGAATCATCTGCCTATCAGATGATTCACATAAAATGTCAAGGCATGTTTCCATGAAAAAAAAAAAAAAAAATATATATATATATATATATATCTGAATACTAAAGTCCTGAAAATCCAAGACAAATTAAGGGAAATGGATTACACTTTCAGGGGTGTTAACTCATCAAAATTGTTTTACCTCTCTTCTGAAAAGGGTTCAATTCAAAAAGGCAAAATTTGCTCCCTTTGGGACAAATTCTTTCCTTGTAGAGTAGAATCTTTTCAGACAGGATCTGATGTGCAGAAAAGCAAACAGAAAGTCACCAAAGTTGTCACCCTTGTAAAATATGATGGAAAAGCTACTATATATAACTTGTCACATTAAACCCCTCAGAGGATCATCTTAAGCCTGGTCCTGCTGAACTTGGATATGCCCTGCCTTTGGAGTTGAGTTTAGATTAAGATCGGCTGGCTTCTGATCTGAATCTGCACTATTTGTCATTAAGTATGTGAATTTGTGTCAGCAACCTGGATCAAGTATTGATTGGCTGAAAATTAGATGTGGGTATGGCATCTTAACCCTTGTCCTGCTGAATATATTAAGATGCCATGCCCACTTCTAATTTTCAGTCAATCAGATTACTTGATTCAGGTTATTGATACAAATTTGAATTCTTAATGACAAACAGTGCAGATCCAGATCAGTTGGCTTCTGAAGAAGCCAACTGATCTGGATCTACACTGTTTGCAAATGCAGGGTATATTCGGGTTCAGCAGGACAAGAGTTAATTTATTCATCATGGGAAGGGTTAAATTTGCAAGCCAAAGGTTCAAATCATGATGAGGATAACTGACATTTTTTTCTGATTTTCGAAGAGAAAATGGCTTGACATTTCATTGGAGTTATCTCCTTAGGAGATGATTTGCATGATATATCAAACCTATTTTCCTTGTAAATGAAGAAAAACATGTTAAAAATGTTGTCTGCTGATAATTTCAATTTGGCGTAGAAAGAATAATATAAACACCACATAATTATTTATGACATCATTATTTCCCTGTTTCGACTTGCCAATTTAATAATGCTCAACATTAACGGGCATTTGCTGTGTCATTAAGCGTAATGGCAGTTTTATGAAACAATGTTAGTTTTGCAAAATATTTGATTATAACTCGAGATTGGAATTTAACTACAGTTGCTATGATTTCCCAATTTACTTCCACAGTGAAAGTACTTGGAGCCATGTTGTCCATGGGGACATCAGATTACGCTTGTGTGAAAAAATATCCCATTATGGTAGAAATTTGCCAATATCATGATAGCGTGAATTGAAGCTGGGCTTATAATAGCGGATTAATATATGCAAATAAAGGCTCTTTAGGAGATAATTTGCATGAAACACCAAACCCTATTTTCTGGGAAAATATCATCAATTTGCCGTCTGAATTTGCTCATCAGTCACTGCCAATGGATAAGCCTTTAGCATGTTGTTAAGGGATTGAGGTATTAAAAAATCTGTTTTTGGGTTGATTGTTTACAACTGACCCAAAGTATACATACACCAAAATTTCCTTAAGGTCATTGTCTATGTGTTTATCATTGACCAAGGAAATCAAACTGCACGTCAGATGGACCAACCAATTGTTCACAGTATGAAACCCACAACCTGGTGCTCAGAACCAAACTCTATTCACAAACAGAACTTTTTTCAAATTGTATTTTGGGTTGATTGAAAAGTTACTAAAGAGTCATAGTGTTTGTATGAAATCCAGATAACGGTTATTTATAGCCACGCTATTCTTGTTGCTGTGATGTCAGAGTACTCTTGTGCTGTGATGTCAGATTGGAGGGTTATCTGTAAAATATGGACTGGGCTTAGTGCTGGGACAGTGGCAAACAGTGCAGACGCATATCAGATGCTGCAGTATGCAGCATCTGATCAGGGTCTGCACTGTTTGCTTAAATAAAAGGAAGTAAAGAGTTAAATGAAACAGTCTCAAAGTCCCCATTCAGGACCATTTTCCAAGCCTACACTCAGAGACAGTCGACCCGCCAGTGCTGTCAGTGCTTTGATTAATGAAATTTCATGACCTCCGCTTATAAATAAAATCCTTTTCTATACATGCATCAGAAGATGTCTAGGGCTAGTGATAGAAATTCGTATGATTGTATGTACCGTATTCGACCTAATTACCGCACATACCCCTATAAGCGCACAGTCAAGAAATTCCGTAGTCTTCAGATTACAACCAGTGTACTTTTTTCTTTACTTCTTTACAAAGGCATATGTTGTGGGTACTCATTTGAATTGCATTGACAAGTCGATGCAATTCAAATGAGTACCCACAACATATGCCTTTGTAAAGAAAGTCAGAAAAAATAGCATAGTCATCATTAAATAAGTCCTTTTCTGATCTTTTTTATAGTGTATTGTTATATAACAGGGTGTTCAATTGTTTTAAACAACATGTTTACTATGTTTCCATAAATAGCTTTATTTACTATGTTTCCAAAAATAACTTTCAGGAATGTTCAACATGTTTACAATAACATGATGTTTACGGCCTTGATTTTGGACTGAGTTGTTTTTGGAATGTCATGGAAGATTTAGAAGTTTCTTGATTGGAACTAGAAAATAAGAGATGCTTGTAGTAAATTCTTTTTCTAGAACCTTCTTTGATATTATATAAGGAGAAAAGATTTTCATCTGGGCATCTTTGTATACTTTCACTGGAAATTATTCTATACTGGATTACTTTACTATTTTATTCATTCTGGACTTAAATTCTGAATTCAGGAACATTAAATTGTGGGATCAGAAACTGATATTCAAAGGATTTGTTTTATAAATTCTCATGGATTATTTCAGAGGGGCTTTGTGACATAAACTTGAAAGGTACTGTCTTACTTACATTCTTTTGTTTTGAATCTTGTCTTATTTTTTTGTGAATAAATATTGTTAATAATTTAAAGCTTGTTGCTGGTTTCACTTTCACTTCTTTCTCGTTACGCCTGGCTCGTAACAGAAATTGGGGGCTCGTACGCGATCGAACATTTACTTGAGCTAAAACAAGTTTGAGCTTTTAAAGAAAACAAATATTGATTTTTAAAGAAAAAAAAAAAAAAAAAAATATTTGTTTGCTATAAAACAAGTACTGACTTTTAAAAAATTTCAGTAATTATAAAAATCTTTGTTTTATAAAAAACAAGTATTGACTTTCAAAAAATATAAGTAAATAATAAAAAAGCAAGTATTGACTTTTGAAAAATATCAGTAAATAAACTCTGATTGATAAATTTACTTGATAAAACCAGCAAAAAGCAATCATGTCATTTGACCTTCAAGCTTTTATCACTGCGCCTTCGCAGGAGCTGTTAAATTTGGCCAAAAAGTCAGATTTGTTGGACATTGCTGCTCACTATGAATTGACTACCATCAACAAGTCCATGCTAAAACAGGAAATAAAAAATATTCTGGTACAATTTATGGTAGATAAGGAAATACTTGATTCTTCTGCTTTGTCTCTTGTTCTCGTTACACAGACAGGGTTGCAAATGCGAGAGCTTGAGATTCGGAAGCAAATCGAGTTTGAAAAATTAAGAGTAGAACAAGAAAAACTTAAAATAGAAATGGAAGAAAAGGAAAGAGAGAGACAATATAACTTAAGAATGAAAGAATTAGAAATGCAAAATATGACGGTAAAACGGCAACCTTTAGACTCTGGTGCTTATTTTGACGTCACTAAACACATCAGATTAGTTCCTCCATTTCAAGAAAAAGAGGTTGACAAATATTTTCTTCATTTTGAAAAAGTAGCAGAAAATTTAAAATGGCCAAAGGAGCATTGGACCTTGCTTTTGCAAAGCGTAATAATTGGGAAGGCTCGAGAAATATATACTCAGCTGACTGTTGAGCAGAGCTCCAGTTATGATACTGTAAAGGAATTAATTCTTAAGGCTTACGAGTTGGTCCCTGAGGCTTACAGGCAAAAATTTAGGAACTGTAAGAAAGAAAATGAGCAGACCCATGTAGAATTTGCTAGAACTAAAGAACAGCTATTTGACAGGTGGTGCTCTTCAAAGAAAATTGGCTCTAATCATGAAAAACTTAGGCAGCTCATGCTTGTAGAGGAGTTCAAAAGGTGCATAAATTCAGATATTAAGTCCTTTTTAGATGAGAAACAGGTTGAAACTTTGGAAGCTGCAGCTCGACTTGCAGATGATTATGCTTTAACACATAAAGTTTCCTTTATTAATAAGTCAAATCCCTCTAGAAGACCATTTTTCCCACATTCAGGATCCAAACATAGTCCTAGTAATCCACCTGGTAGTCATAGCCAAACAATTACTCCCAAACCCAAACTTTCTGGTGAAAATAAAGATCAAAATCCCTTATCTCAACCAATTTGCAATTATTGCAAAAGGACAGGTCATATTATATCTGAATGCTTACATTTGAAAAGAAAGAAAGAAAAACAAGAGGGGCTTAAACCTACTGGCCTTACCTCTTTACGGTCAAAACCACAGTCATGTGTTAAGGAAGAAGATCCTATCCAGACCGAAAGGCCTGAGGCTGATTCTGTTATGGAGATTTATGAACCATTCTTATCAGATGGTTTTGTGTCACTAAATAGTGACTATGCCCAGTCTACCCCAATTAAAATCTTACGAGATACTGGAGCTTCTCAATCCCTTATTTTAGCAGATACTCTGCCTTTTTCTGAGAAGACTTCTTCTGGGACAAGTGTCCTTATTCAGGGTGTAGAGTGTGGATTTGTTAATGTTCCTCTTCATAACATTTATTTATCCTCAGACTTGGTAACTGGTTTAGTGGCTGTTGGTATTCGACCTTCTTTACCTTTTAAAGGTGTTCACTTACTGTTAGGCAATGACTTAGCAGGAGATAAGGTTGTGGTAAACCCACTTTTGACTAACATACCTTGTATTGATCAGCCACCTGATCCCATTGAACAGGAAATCCCTGATCTTTACCCATCTTGTGCCGTTACTAGGGCCATGGCTAAGAAAGCAAAACAGAATGATGGGGACATTGATTTAACTGATACCTTTTTGGGTCAGTCTTTTAAACATGAGATTACAAATTCTCTTTCATCCAGCCTGTCTGACAAACAGACGGAGTTACATAACAAGTCAGAGTCCAGTCATTACTCTGCAATATTAAATGACCAAGGTCAAGGTCATGACTTGGTGTCAAGGTCCCAGCTTTGTAAGGAACAGCATAATGATCCTGAAATTTTGCCTTTGCTTGAAAGGGCTTTAGATGAGAAAGAAATAGATCAAGTCCCAGTCTGTTTTTATGTCAAAAATGGCATTTTAATGAGAAAATGGCGTCCTCCTGATGTCTCAGCAGAAGACGAGTGGACTGTTAATCACCAAATAGTGGTTCCAAGGGTTTATCGCCCTGAAATTTTGAACTTGGCCCATGAGACTCCCATGTCAGGTCATTTAGGTATAAATAAGACCTATCACAAAATTCTTAACCATTTTTACTGGCCAGGGTTAAAATCTGACGTTTCTCAATTTTGTAAATCTTGCCATACTTGTCAGATGGTAGGAAAACCCAACCAGACAATACCAAAAGCGCATTTACAGCCCATACCTGCTTATGATGAACCTTTTAGCAGAATAATTATTGACTGTGTTGGTCCCTTGCCCAAAACAAAGTCAGGTAATGAATATCTTCTCACTATAATGTGTGCTTCTACACGTTTCCCAGAAGCCATTCCACTTCGGAATATTAAAACAAAGAATATTGTTAAGGCTTTGGTAAAGTTTTTCACATTTGTAGGCCTTCCAAAGTCTGTTCAGTCGGATCAGGGATCAAATTTCATGTCTGGAATTTTTCAGCAGGTCATGCATGAGTTGGGCATTACTCAGTATAAATCGTCACTTTACCATCCTGAAAGTCAAGGTGCCCTTGAAAGATTTCATCAGACACTGAAAAATATGATCAGGTCATACTGCTTTGACACTGAAAAAGATTGGGATGAAGGCATTCATTTGCTGTTGTTTGCCGTTAGAGAATCTGTTCAGGAATCTCTTGGTTTCAGCCCTTTTGAGCTGGAATTTGGCCACACTGTGCGTGGACCTTTGAAACTTTTGAAAGAGAAATTTCTCTCAAATGATGACAGTTCTCTGAACTTACTTCAGTATGTGTCAGATTTTAAAAAAAGACTGTCTAAAGCTTGTGAAGCTGCTCGGACCAATCTTAAGTCAGCACAAAGGAAAATGAAACGTTGGTATGATGAAAATGCAAAAGAAAGACAATTCATGCCTGGAGACAGGGTACTTGCTCTTTTGCCTATTCCTGGCAAACCACTGCAAAACAGGTATTACGGCCCTTACACTGTAGATAAACAGATTAGTGATGTAAATTACATTGTTAACACTCCTGGGAGACGCAAACAAAAACAGTTATGTCATGTTAACATGCTTAAACAATACATAGATAGGAATAGCTCTTCTGTTACACCAATTAGTGTTGTTGGTTCAGTCCCTCAGAAACAAAGTGAAATGAACTCTGAAGACATGAAATTCACCAAATCTGATCCTGCTTCATCAAAACTTCAGAATTCTGACATTCTAAAGGATCTCGACCAGAAACTTTCACACCTAGATCCAGTCCAAAGAAAGGAACTGAAACAGTTAATTTATCAATATGAACACTTATTTCCAGACATTCCTACAAGGACTGACAAAATTTATCATGATGTGAATGTTGAGGACTCACAACCTGTCAAACAACATCCATATAGAATGAACCCAACAAAACAAAAATATCTTAAGGAGGAAATTCAATATTTGCTGGACAATGATTTTATTGAACCAAGTCAAAGTGAATGGAGTTCACCTTGTATTCTTGTGCCAAAACCGGATGGATCATATCGGATGTGCACCGATTACAGGAAGGTCAATAACTTGAGCAAAACAGACACTTTTCCCATACCAAGAATGGATGACTGTATTGACAAAGTTGGAAATTCAAAATATATAACTAAATTTGATCTTCTGAAAGGATTTTGGCAAATTCCTCTCACAGAAAGAGCCAAAGAGGTCTCAGCATTTGTTACTCCTGATGGATTATATCACTATAAAGTAATGCCTTTCGGAATGAAAAACTCTCCAGCAACATTTCAACGCTTAATCAACACCATAATAGCTGGAATCGAGCATTGCGATGCTTACATCGATGATGCCATCATATACAGTGATGAATGGAATCACCATCTTGGAACTATCAAAGCATTCTTTGATAAACTAAGTGAAGCAAAATTGACAATAAACCTTGCTAAAAGTGAATTCTGTCATGCAACTTTAACATTTCTAGGACATGTTGTGGGTCATGGTCAGGTTAAACCTATAGAGGCTAAAGTTGAAGCTATTTCAAATTTTCCGGTGCCCACATGCAAAAGACAACTGATGAGGTTTCTTGGTATGGCCGGTTATTACAGAAAATTCTGTAATAATTTTTCTGTCATTGCTGAGCCACTGACTAATTAACTTAGTAAAAGAATGAGGTTTAAGTGGACCAGTGATTGTCAGAATGCCTTTGATAAACTGAAAGCCATACTGAGAAGTGAGCCGGTTCTCTTGGCACCGAATTTTAATAAAGAATTCAAGTTAGCAGTAGATGCGAGTGATGTTGGTGCAGGTGGTGTATTACTGCAAGAGGATGACAATGGTGTGGATCATCCAGTTTGTTACTTTTCGAAAAAGTTTAACAAACATCAAAAGAATTATTCTACAGTAGAGAAAGAATGTTTGTCTCTCATTCTTGCTCTTCAACATTTTGAAGTTTATCTGACTTCTTCGTCCTCACCTATTGTTGTTTTCAGTGATCACAATCCACTGACTTTCATCCATAAGATGAAAAACAAGAATCAGAGGTTGCTCAGATGGAGCCTGTTGTTACAGGAATACAATCTTGACATCAGGCATATCAGGGGAAAAGATAATATTATTCCTGATGCCTTGTCCAGAGCATGATGTCTTGATCTGTGGTTTCCTGTAACTTGCTGTATATAAGATAATAATTGCCTTTATCAGTATTTTGTTTTATGATAATTTTATGGCAAAAGAAAGCTTTATTACATAAATCTTTCTTTTCCCTGAAGAGGGGAAGTGTTATATAACAGGGTGTTCAATTGTTTTAAACAACATGTTTACTATGTTTCCATAAATAGCTTTATTTACTATGTTTCCAAACATAACTTTCAGGAATGTTCAACATGTTTACAATAACATGATGTTTACGGCCTTGATTTTGGACTGAGTTGTTTTTGGAATGTCATGGAAGATTTAGAAGTTTCTTGATTGGAACTAGAAAATAAGAGATGCTTGTAGTAAATTCTTTTTCTAGAACCTTCTTTGATATTATATAAGGAGAAAAGATTTTCATCTGGGCATCTTTGTATACTTTCACTGGAAATTATTCTATACTGGATTACTTTACTATTTTATTCATTCTGGACTTAAATTCTGAATTCAGGAACATTAAATTGTGGGATCAGAAACTGATATTCAAAGGATTTGTTTTATAAATTCTCATGGATTATTTCAGAGGGGCTTTGTGACATAAACTTGAAAGGTACTGTCTACTTACATTCTTTTGTTTTGAATCTTGTCTTATTTTTTTGTGAATAAATATTGTTAATAATTTAAAGCTTGTTGCTGGTTTCACTTTCACTTCTTTCTCGTTACGCCTGGCTCGTAACAGTATCCTAAGATACATATTTGACCACAAATGAGTGTGTCCTGTAAGTTTGAAAAACCTAAGTGCACAGTGTGGTAATTAGGTCGAATACGGTATGTATGATGTTCCACAGAATAGAGTACAGAGAACCTTTGTTACAATGACAGTATTTGTCCTGAGGGATGTTGCCAGCTGATCTGGAGCTGCACTGTTTGCGAAGATAGGGCATATTCGGGCTCAGCAGAACTAGAGTTAAATGCAATATTTTTGCATTATTTCTGATTAAGTGTCGATTTTGTGCCAGTCAAATTATCATTATAAATTTTGATGTTGTATCATTAGTGTCAATAAAAAGAGGGTTGACTGTATTTCTAAGGCAGCTTAGAGAAGGAATATAAAGTTGATTCCCTCCTATCAGCTTAATTAATAGTGGGATTAACTTCAGGTCCTATAACATGAATTTCTTTGGGGAGATATTTAAGTCTTTGGTCAGATTTTAAACTTGGTCCTACTGAACCCAGATATGCCCTGTCTTTGCAAACATTGTAGATCCAGATCAGTTGGCTTCTGAAGAAGTCAACTGATCTGGATTGGCACTGTATGTCAGTAAGTATGTGAATTTGTATCAACAACCCAGATCAAGTAATCTGATTGGCTGAAAATTAGAAGTGGGTGTGGCATCTTTATTTATTCAGCATGACAAGGGTTAAGGGATTGACTTCAGATCATGAGGTCCAGGGTTTGAATACCACTTGAGGCAAAGATAAACAGTTCATGGCTGTGTAGCGCTTATTTGCTCACCTTTTCAAAGTACAGAAAGGGCTATTGCACTTCCCCCGGCGTTGGCATTGGCATCAGCACTGGTGTTAACAAAAATGCTAAAGTTTTACGTTAAAGTTTTTAAGACCTTATATTTTCTAAATCCTGTGATGGATTTTGTTTATATTTGGTGTGATTATAGATGTTGGTCCAAAATTTTATTTCTAAATCCTTGCATGGATTTACTTTATATTTGGCATGATTATAGATATTGGTCCAAAATTTTATTCAGCGCTAGTCTCCCCACCTGCTTATGACCTAGTGGTCAATGTCACGGACTTAGAAATTTATCACTCCTACCAAACGAACTAATGCGTAACCATCAGTTAAGAACATGAACCAATTAAAGCAACATCGGTTAGGCATTTGATGACTCAAAAAAGGTAAACAGACTTTGCATTTTCTGTGTTTCATGAATGATATAAATGTTTCGAGGATGTTATTTGAAAAGAGGGGAATTACATTCAACAGCCCATTGATATTGGCGTCTGGAGTAAATCTCACCTAACTTGCGCATATTGGCTGAATCATTTTTTACGTGCTGAAGATGTACTGAAAGCCATAGAAAACACATGGAAATTCATGGTGTTTATTCTCCTTTATTTAATTTTGCGCTTTGCTAGAAGTTCAGCATATCATCATGCACACACAATAGACACATTTGATTATTTGTGTTATGGATATTTTGGTTGTCACTGCAGCATTGTTGAGAAATCGCCACGGGAAGGGTCGAAAATGGGTCATTACGCATTAGATTTAAGTAAATAAAAACAAAAATTACAGTCCCAGATTTTATTCAGCACTATCCCCACCCCTGCTTATGACCTAGAGGGCAAGGTCACGGACTTAGAAATTAATGTAAAATTTTTTCATCAAAGTTTTTAAGATCTCTTAATTTCTAAATCCTTGCATGGATTTACTTTATATTTGGCATGATTATAGATATAGGTCCAAAATTTTATTCAATACTAACCCCTTCCTTGCTTATGACCTTGAAGGCAAGGTCACAGACTTAGAAATATATGTTAAAGTTTTGTGTCAAAGTTTTTAAGATCTCTTAGTTTTTAAATCCTTGCATGGATTTACTTTATGTTTGGCATGATTATAGATATTGGTCCAAAATTTTATTCAGCACTTTCCCCACCCTTTGACCTAGAGGTCAATGTCACAGACTTAGAAATTTTGTCTGAAAGGTTTTCCTCAAAGTTCTTAAGATCTTGTATTTTCTCAGCTAGTTTTTAAATCATACAATTCATATAGTTTATAATTGGTATACAGATAGCTATGGAAGATGTTCTTCATCCAAAATTATATCCAGTTAAATGGATGTACTGGATTTTTAAGGTCATAGTCTTATTTGATTGACAAGAGCAAGTTCAGGTGAGCTATTCTGTCTGGTGATAGGTCTTGTTACTCCTGGCAAGCCTTGCATGATCACCCATTCATCCTCTCAATATGACTTCAATACTGTTGGAAGAATGGTCATCTCACTTACAGCAACTCCTATATATATCTGGATGAATTGATCAAAGTGAATGCTGATACCAGATATTTTAACACTTAGCATGCTGGTAAAAAAATTACAGCAGACATTTTGAAATATTTTTCTTATATTTCCTGGAAAATAGAGTTTGAAATTTCATGCTAATTGCCTCCTTAGTAGACAATTTGCATGAAATGTTGAAGCTCCTAATAGGAGACTGTGTGAATGAAATGTCAAAGTTTATATTGTGGGAAAAAATAAGAAAAATAGCAGTTTGTCATCTGCTGGATTTGTTCAGAGAATGGTGAAGGTAAAAAGATTTTTCATGGATCAGTCATCCAAATTAATCCTTGTCATACTGAATAAATTAAGATGTCACGCCCGCTTCTAATTTCCAGCCAATCAGATTACTTGATCCGGGTTTTTGATAGAAATTCACATAGTTAATGACAAACAGTGCAGATGCAGATCAGTTGGCTTCTTCAGAAGCCAACTGATCTGGATCTACACTGTTTGCTAAGACAGTGCATGTCATGTTCAGCAAGAGAAGGGTTAAGTTTTTTTTTTGTCACATAAAAGGGCAATAAGGAGTAGCTGTATACTAAATCTTCTTGCCATTGATCTGACACTTCCATTGCACTAATTATATCCAGGGGCAAATAACCCTGAATTATTGATAAGGCAATATTAAGTGCTCAGATTGTTCATTAATGGCTGTTGGATTGTTATCAGGTCCTGATTTTAACCTTCAGTTGGCTGAGTTTAACCATTAACCTTTAAAGCACCAAGCAATATTGTAGCGATGACTGTCTAACTTTTATTCACAATTATTTTTCAGAGAGAATAAGGCAAGACATTTCATGTTAATGTTCAGACTATTTGCATGAAATGTCTAGCATTGTTTTCGAAAACAAAAAAAAAATCAAAATGTCTGCTGCAATTGTGATTGTGACAGCACTAGTTTGTAGCATGTCTGAATGCAGATTCAGGGGGCTGTAAGTTTGAATCCCAGCTCGGCTACACAACTTTCGTGGAGACTGATCATGAAATAAATGTCTACGGCCATTCTCCCCCTCCTGCTTATTCAAGAGGAGCAGTAACTGGACAAAGCATGTGCGTAAAGTACTGGTTAACTGCTTAGAGGATTAAGCCTGCCCAGGAAAAAGTGTCAGTAGGTTAACAAATCGGTTTGACATGACCTTAACAGTGTTGACTGGGCCGTGAAGCGCCAACTGAAATAAATGTCTTAAAATGTCATAAAACCAAAGTTTCTGACAGAATGGCATATGCAAACAGTACAGACCCAATTCAGATCGCTCTGGAGCATTCTGATCAGGGTCTGCACTGTTTGCCATTTCGTTAAGTATTTTAAGAAACGACTACATAAAAAGCAAAATGTACGTCAAACAAATTATGGAATAAAGTGTTTGAAAATTTAGGACCTTTACCGTATCCTAAGTTACATCTATGGAGATTGCTTAACCCTGGTCCTGCTGAACCCGGATGTGCCTTACCTTTGCAAACAGTGTAGAGCTAGATCAGTTTGCTTCTGAAGAAGCCAACTGATCTGGATCTGCACTGTTTGTCATTAGGTTTGTGAATTTATATCAACAATCTGGATCAAGTAATCTGATTGGCTGAAAATTAGAAATGGGCATGGCATCTTAATTTATTCAGCAGGACAAAGGTTAATTAGGTCTCAGTGTTATACAAAGGTATGTAGAACAAATCAGCAAACATCCTCACTGGATTGCTAGATCATAGCAAGCATGCACAGGGTGGACTGATTATTTGCTGCTCGCCAAAGCCAAGTTTTGCCTTTCTGAATGCATATGGGTGCTTATAAATGTTTCATAAAGAAATATGAATACCTTTTTAAACATTTACAGCCAACCTTCTTTATGCCAACACTTGATACAATGACAAAATTCGTTATAATGGCAATTTGAGTCACAAAACTTCCGCTCAAGAGGTGACAGTTAATGAGATATTATGCAAGAATATTGCATTAAAACTTCAAGCAACATAATTTTTGGATATTTGTTAGAATTGCCTCAATGAGGCAATTCTAACAAATATCCAAAACATATGTTCTATGAGGAAACGAGAATAAAACAAGATCTTTCTTACATATCATTGTGTCCATGCAGGATTCTTTACAACAGCAAAATCATTTTAATGGCAACATCTTTGGGAACAAATGCTGTCGTTGTAATGAGGGTTCACTGTATTACAAAATACAGCTGACTCTCGTTATCTCAACTTCACTGATTGCGAATATCTCGAAGTGAAAATCTGGTCCCTGTTTTAAAATGGAAATCAAACAACCTGTAACAAACTGTTGCGGAAGAGAGGAGAAATTGCTCCTAAGAAGCGAGAAATTACTCCTAAGGAGCAATTTCTTCTCTTTTTCTCAATATTTTCAATATATCTAAGTTCAGGAGACAAGGTGCATATTCATATGTGAAAGGTGGTTGTTCAATTTAATTTTTTCTGAATTTCCTGAATTCTGCAAATCTGATATGTCAAGGTACGGATAACTTGAAGTATTTTCAGAAAGTCCCTTGGACCGAGATAAGGAGAACCAACAGTAGCTCATCTGAATTTCCACAGAGTACCATATTGACCCTAAGTAGTTGGACACCTTGATTCCTTACCATACTTGTCCTAATATTTGAACAAGGCCATTTAACTATCAGGGCCCAGTTGTTCAAAGCATCATAATCTTAACAAGCTCGTTAGTGAAAAATGTTAATTGTTCTGGAAGTACAATATCTAACTGACAGGTATTTTTGCTGAAAAAATGTGAGTAGCTTTTGCAAATGCAAATGCTACTCACATTTTTTCAACAAAAATATTAGCATATATGCCGTATTTAATGATCAAAGTTTTAACGATACGTACGTTAACTAACAACATCGTTAGTTTTGAACAACTGGGTCCTGTTCTTGTGTCCAGTAATTGCTGAATGAATGGCAAACAGTGTAGACCATGATCTGATGCCACATTCTGGCATTCTGCAGCATCTGATCTGGGTTGTTACTGTTTGCTTAGGTCTGTCTGTCTGAATACTTTTGGTAAATATATGTATATGATAACACAAATATTGATGACTTTTATCGTGAGAAAAACGAAAAGTTTGCCAGCATCAGTTACAAAAGATGCCAAAATCTATAGCGTCTCGCCAGTGATCCCTTGGCAATTTTTTTATCCTAATTCTTACAGGGCCCTAGGCTGTCAAAAGGGACCTTACAACATTCTGCAGTGTTTAAACACTATGTTTTATCCTAATTTTTTCATCTCCAAATACTCCTTTATGTGCAATGCATGGTAACACATCCTATCTTCTAAATTTGGAGACGCTTAGATCAAAAGTCAGGTGATTGTTGCCATGGCAACCCTATCACTGATATACCTGTATTCACAAAGTTCTTGTGCTCCATAGCAATAACTTTCATTCAAATTGCAGAAATAATTAGCCATATTTATAAAGGAAACAATTGTAGCAATTCATATACATATATTAACCTAAGTCCTGCTGAACCTGGATATACCCTGCGTTTGCAAACTATGTAGAACCAGATCAGTTGGCTTCTGAAGAAGCCAACTGATCTGGATCTGCACTGTTGGCCATTAAGTGTGTGAACTTATAGCAACAATCTGGATTAAGCAATCTGATTGGCTGTCAGTTAGAAGTGGTTGTGGCATCTTAATTTATTCAGCAGGACAAGGGTTAAAATTATGTTTTTGTACAGTTAGGTTGTTTCATCAGTCTTCAAACAAAACTTGGAAATGTGGTTTGATGTCATAATGTTTGCTGATGTTTTTAATTGAGGTTCTCAGACTTGACACACTATAACAACTAAAATAAAAATCTAAAAAAAAGTGCCTTTATAGGCACAAATCTCTGTAATGTTTTATGACAGGTCATTGAACTTTTTAGAAAGGATTCTATATGGATGGATTTGTCAGAATACATAAAAGTTACAAATTGGCAAAATTTTTTTTGTAAGGTCCCTTTTGTCATACAGCGGCCCATTATTCATTTACATGGTAAGGAAGTCGGATGCTTGAATATTTTGTGTCCTTGTTCAGTTCTCAAGAGCTTATAAATTGCTTTCTTATTTTGCTGAGTTAGGTTTCCACAGGGACTAGACGCGAGATGATGGTCATTGCAATGAAGATTTATCGCGGATAAATGGCGATAAAAATGCCAAATAAGGTCAAACGTTGGCTAGCTTGGTGGAAACTAGAATTAAGATTGATTAATTTTGCCCATTGTCATTGCTGCAGACCAGATGACAGTTTTACTAGTAATATTGGACACTTTCCTAAAACATACATTATGGGTGCTCATTAGAATT
Organism: Anodontia alba; assembly: GCA_964016985.1. Lineage (NCBI taxonomy): Eukaryota > Metazoa > Mollusca > Bivalvia > Lucinida > Lucinidae > Anodontia > Anodontia alba. Next base: position 62,456,587 of record OZ024833.1, on the reverse strand, counting down.
GCCTCACTGAGGCAGTTCTAATGAGTATCCACAATGTATGTTTGATGGTAAGAAAAAAATAACAGAAAGAAATTATCTTATAAATAACTCTCTTATCTGGATGTTTGCATTGTGGAATCATTTTGTGTGAGAAAATTGGACATTGTCTGTACTGCAGACTTAAGATAAGGCACTTTTGGAGACAAAATCTATTGGTACTTAGGCTAAATAAAAAAAAATATCCTATACCCTACCCTACCTAATATTCCTGGTGAAACCTAGCAATTTTTTCATGTTTTCTCAAAAAAAAAAAAAAAAAAAAAAAAAAAAAAAAAATATTAAAAAAAAAATGAAAAATTTATGCTAAACATTTGGACAAGGAGGGCTGAGCAAACAGTGTAGACCCAGGTCAAACTGCTCCTAAAGGAGCAGTTTGACTGGGTCTACACTGTTTGCCATTCTTCCAGTTCTTTTAGAGACATCTAAGGATGGTCAAGCAGACTTGGTAAAATTTATATATAATTATGTGTGAAGTCCAAATATATTCGGTAATTATGCTATTATTCTTCATAAGAAATTAAAAAAAAAAAAAAATAAATAAATAAAAATAAATTCCTACCCTACCTGTTTTTTTCTAATATGTTACCCTAAACACACATAATTTTTTATTTGGCCTTATCATAGTTCTCCATGAAAAGAAAGCTTACCATATTCAACCTAATTACCGCACTGTGCGCTTAGGGTTTTTCAAAATTACTGGGAAAACTTGTGGTAAAATAGGACTTTGCCGACTAAGGATACCCTTAAAACAAATATGGCAATATCCTGTTATCTTCCCTGGCTGATATATGGCAGTTGACCTAATTTGCATGGCATTTTGCTCATTTGCATATTTGATTACCTCCCTTGAATGCACTTTATTCCGTGCTGGGAAGGTAAAGGATATTGCCACAAATATCAGCAAAGGCCTTATTTGGTGATGTTTATGCAATTTTTTTTCTGATTTTCTTTATTAAAACATGTGTTGTGGGTACTCATTTGAATTGCATTGACAACTCAGTGCAATTCAAATGAGTACCCACAACATATGTCTTTATAAAGAAGTAGACCAAAAGTACGCTGGCTGTAATTTGAAGACTACGGAATTGCTTGACTGTGCGCTTATAGAGGTATGTGCGGTAATTAGGTCGAATACGGTACTTTGCAAACATACAGTCAACCCTCTTAATATAGACACTTGATACAATGACATAATTCATTATAATGATAATTTGACTGGTACAAAATCTTCGAACAAGAGGTGACAGTTAAACAGAAATTAGCTGGCCTCAGTGGCTCAGTCGGTTGCATGTCCGAATGGTGATCAGGAGGTCACGAGCTCAATCCCTGCCGGGTCCAGCAACATTCTTTCATGGAGAGTGATCATGAAATATTTCTATGCTGATTCTTTCTATTCTGCTGTTTCAAGAAGGGCAGTTTTCAGTTTCTGGCAAAAGAATGTGCACAAATACTGGTTAACGACTTAGAGGACTAAGCCTGCAGCCCAGGAAAAGTGTGGTTAGATAAACTTACCAGCTTGAAAATGACCCTAATGGATTGACTGGGCAGTAAAAAACCTCATCTCAATCAATTATCAGAAATTATGCAAGGGCTTTGTATTTAATACTTTAAGAAACATACGTGTTAGATATTTGTGACAATTGCCTCACTGAGATGATTCTAACAAATATTCAAAACGTATATGTTCTTTGAGGAAAGAAGAATACATCAAAGTCTTTCTTACATATCATTAACCCATTGTAGTCTGGAGACCCCTAAAAGGGTAATTGGCAAACAGTGCAGACCCAGATCAGAAGTCATAGAACATGGCGTCTGATCAGGGTCTCCACTGTTCGCAAATAGTTCAATCATTTTTCTCTAGGAATATCTAAATTACATAGCCTGACATACCTAAATCGAAATCAGAAGCTTCCAATATATAGTGTGGGAGGGTCTATTCAGTCTACATTGGGTTAAGGATTCTTTACAATAGCAAATATATTTCATGGCAACATCTTTGGGAACAAATCTGTCATTGTAATGAGGGTTCACTGTATTATAATTACCTCAGTGAAGTGACTCTAATAAGTACCATATTTACCCTATGTATTGGGACACCATACTTGTCCTAAAATTTGAAATACCATATTCGATCGAATTACCGCAATACCCCTATAAGCGCACAGTCAAGAAATTCCGTAGTCTTCAGATTACAGCCAGTGTACCTTTTCTTTACTTCTTTATAAAGGCATGTGTTGTGGGTACTCATTTGAATTGCATTGACTTGTTGATGCAATTCAAATGAATACCCACAACATATGCCTTTATAAAGAAAATCAGAAAAAATTGCATAATCATCATCAAATATGTCCTTTTCTAACCTTTTTTATAGTGTATCCTTAGTAAGTAGATACATATTTTACCCCAACTGAGTGTTCCCAGCAATTTTGAAAAACCGAAAAACCTAAGTGCACAGTGTGGTAATTAGGTCGAATATGGTAGTCCATTCTCCTACTGGTTGATGTGTCTAAAATATTGCTGTATGAATGGCAAACAGTGTTGATCCTCAGGGTTCTCACTAGAATTTTAAAAGTAGGAGCCCGGGACTCCCTTTTTATAAAAAGTAGGAGTCCCAGCCAAAAAGTAAGAGTCCCACTCCCAAAACATACGAGTCCCATTTTTTTCATGAGTCTCATTTAATAGTGAGCATGTCCCCAGTAACTTCATTCTATAAATAGCGGATGGAGAATCAGTTTCCATATTTTCACATACTTGTGTATGTGTGTGTGTGTTGTGTGTGTGTATGTGTGTGTGTGTGAATTCAATGGAACTGGCCCAGAACTTATTGCGTCTCTCTCATGGGAAAATAGAGACATCTTTGCACTTTAGGGAGACATGACAATCCTACCTATTTTACTTCCATGGTAATGAGTCGCACTTTTAATATTTAATAAAGTAATGCAGTCAATGTGTTTAGCTTTTTATTTCAGAGGTAACAATACTTGAACTCTTCCGTCATGTGCTGCAAGTAAAGCAGATATTATTATTATTTTATGGTTAATGTAGCAAAAGATTTGAGGTTATTTCTGAAGAAATATGAACTAATCCTCCAGATGACATCCCTCTTTCATTGCTTTTTGTTAAATTCAATACCCCGTCCTAACCAAAAAAAGTTCAGATCGTTGCTGTCTGCATGAGTGATCTTGAGTGTTATGGATATTATAAGTGAAACATATTTTAATCAAAACCAATTAAAGCTCCGTTATATGCTATCGCAAACTTATTTGTGCAAGATATTGGCACCTTCTGATCATGGACACCTCTGTTGAGCTTCCCGCAAAACGTCATTTCAGTGTTTACATTTGCACCGTGCTGCTATCAATACACGCTATGAAAAAATGTCTTACTGGCTGAAAATTTGATCTACTGATTTGATTTGCCAAAAAAGCCTTGATAATTTAGTTCCATTTTTAATATGTGTCTATTTCATATGCATTTCTGCGAAGAAACTGCTATACAATGCAACATGGTAATAGTTCGTTTTTCTCCCAAAACGGTTTCCCGCCACGCTGTCAAATGATGTTATCATTACGAGCATGCGCTACCGTTAGGAGGACGCGCTTTCTTCATTCGGGAGCAATGGAAAATGTAACTTGTACTAGAACAGTCCAAAACTATATACCATCGTCCTGGGTGCATCTGAGCAGTCCCATTAGACTTCACAGGTTACGGGATAGATTCGATGGGACTTGGAAACTATTTTTTATTTATTTATTTATTTATTTATTAGTGACAAGCAGGAATAATCGTTCGGATGAGCTGACCTCGGCGCAGACTGATATCTCCCAAAGGGATAAGGTACTATTTTTCTTGTGGTCGCTTGTAGTCTTTTAACAGAAAAAAAGTATTCTGGCATTTTTGATGTTAGTGCCGAAAATTCAGCATCCAAAAATTCTTGAAATGGAAAAAAAAATTATCAATTAATGAAAACAACAACAAAAAAACAAACAAACAAACAAAAAAAAAAACAAAAAAAAAACATGCCAGCCTAAAGGCATGAAAACATGTCACCTGTGTGTGCATTTTCGATGAATCACTCGGTAAATGCAGGCAATACACAATGAGGAAAATGGTCGCATATCGATGTCAATCGCATGCTTTAATTGCTCGATCGCTGAAGTGTGAACTGCCAACACCTGTTTAACGGCCGCATGCTTAGCAAATAACAGTAGTCGCAGGTGTGAAAAGCACATGGCAGATTACTACTGTTCTTTTAAGATGCTACCGACGGTACGAATAACACGTGGCAGACTTTAGACTTCAGTCAAATAATCTGATCATAATTAGTAGTTGTCCCACGGGAAAAAAACATGCGTCCGGTGGACTCCGCTTTGGGAATTTTTAGGAGTCCGGACCCTGATTTATGCATCGTGGGACGCAGGATTCTGCATCCCCGAGAACCCTGACCCTGACCCTGATCAGACGATGTGTTCTGGGGCTTCTTATTAGGATCTACACTGTGCAAAGACCTATCTGTTCCTATACTTAGGGTTATTACGGTATTATGTCTCTGCATCTACTTGAGATGAGTACTGGGGTTACTGTTTGTGGTGCATTTTCTGACCCTGTCAGGATCGGCACTGGCTCTTGTCTGTTGTACTATTGGGTAGATCAACCATACAAAATTTGTGTGAACACATCTTTGGGTTGGGAATGAGTTGAATAGGTTTTTGTGACCTTTTAATGATCTTGGGCTCATTTTCAAGATCAGAAGGAAGTGGAGTCTGAATATCCCATTTCTGCCAAAATTAGCTTGTCTGTACTATATTCTGTGAACCAGATGGCAGATTCTTGCCAAATATGTATGGTTACATTACTGGGATAGGCAAAGAGTTGATTAGATTTGGGTGGCTTTGACCCCATTGTCAAGGTCAGCATGAGAGTTTTGAGCTTCATTTTTTGTTTTCTAAAAAAGCTTGTCCTTTTGTTTATGCCCTAACATTCATCTGGCTTGAAATTAGTTTTTCAAATTCTACATCATATTCTAGTAAAAACTTAGCTATTTATAGTGTCCCAATTCCCATCATATAACTTAATGGTCCCCTGATTGCATTTAACAAGGTTAAATGTCTATTGTTTTGCATTAATTTAATAAGAAACTGGGTAATTAGAGAAGACAGATAGACAGGCAGACCAATTTATCATTTACTAGTATTATTAGGGGCATACTGAAGCTTTAAGTCCTATCTATTTTTAACACTTTTACCCTTTTTGAATATTAATCTTTGTCCTGCTGAACCCAAATATGTCCTGCCTTTGCGAACAGTGTAGATCCAGATCAGTAGCCAACTGATTTCTTAATTTATTCAGCAGGACAAGGATTAGGACATGTCCACTGCTGCAAAGAGGGCTGTCAGCCAGCCTTGGTGGTTCTGTTGGATGCACGCCTGACTGGTGATCAGGAGGTCATAGGTTTGATCCCGGGGTTTGATCCCTACTGGGGCGGGCAACATTCTTTCATGGCGATTGATCAGGGAATATTTACAGTGGTCATTCTATCGCTTTCACTGATTCAAGAAGGGCAAGAAGTCTACCAACCAAATAGGGATGCCAGTCAAAACATTAGTCACAGAATGACAGACAGTGTAGATCCTGATGAGATGGCTTTTTATGACAGCTTCATCTGGATCTACACTGCATATGTATCATTTTTGGTTGTCAGTGTTGAAAGCATTAAATTATATACAGCAATCTCTTTATAACACGCTTCATTAGAGCATGAGTTTGGATATAAGATGGTTTAATGATGGATCTAGACTAGCTGCTGTCTGATAATAAAAGTCTGATCATTTTTGTTTATTATTAAAAGGTTATCAACTTGTTAACAATGGCAAGTCTATTTGCTAGAGTCTCCAGTACATATCTTGGCTAAGTATTATCATTAAAATTGAGAAAGGAGAGTAGACTAGCTATAAAACTATTATGCGGTTCATTTTAATGCAAATACAATGTAGATGATTTTGTATCCATATTTTTCATTTTAATGCCTAGTGGCTAGGCTATGATGGACCCTAAAAGTGTTGTATCTAAACAAAATGTATAGATTATATAGAAAAATGACCATTTATGGTCATTTTTCTATATAATCTATACAGTTTAATGTTTGGATACAACACAGTTGTTTAGCGAACATGGTTCTGGCTTTTTATCCCAGCAATCGTGTTATAAAGAGTTTGCGGTGTACAGTATCCTATCCAGGCCTTATTTAGTGTCCAGCTAGGATGCTATGAGAAAGCTCCAGCAAAAGAAAGGGCACTTATAAAAATGCATTAAAAATGTTTTATTTTTTTCAGTTTTCCATAAAAACATAAGTTGTGGGTACTCATTAGAAGCCTTCTAATTAGTACCCACCGCATACACCACAACCTCGTTATAACACTATTGTTGGGGTCCATAGCATAAACTGTGTTAGTTAAACAACCATGTTATATCCAAACCAAAAATGTATAGATTATATTGAAAAATGACCATTTATGGTCATTTTTCAATATAATCTATTCATTTTTGGGATCCATCTTTGAACCGTGTTATATCTAAAACAATGTTATAATGAACTGTGTTATAAAGAGGTTGAAGTGTATGCTTTTATGGAAAAATAAGAAAAATTGTCCCAGAATTATCACCAAATACTCCTCTATAACAACTTCTATATGTAAATCAGATTAATCTATTTTCTAATTAGCTCACTTGAGCATGAAGTGCTCAAGATGAGCTGTTGTGATCACCCAGTGTCCGTCCTCTGTCATGCGCATTTACCAAAATTGCTCAAATGATTGTTCCCCCTCTCTTAGTTTCCAAGTTATGCCTTTGATTAATTTTTCCAGAATTCTTGTATGCACCATAACACAGTAATCCTTAGGGATATCTTCATGCAACTTTATAGGAGTATGTATTGGGTCACAATGATGTGTGGCACACAAGAATGATTGTGCCCCCTTTCTTATTTTCCAAGTTATGCCCCTTTGATTAATTTTTCCAAACATTCTTGTACGCTCCATAATTCAGAAACAGTTCAGAATATCTTCATGCAATTTTATAGGAATATGTATTAGGTCAGGACGATTTGTAGCGCATAAGAATGATTGTCCCTCCTTTCTTACTTTCCAAGTTATACCCCTTTGATTAATTTTTCCAACTGTTCATCCATCAACATGCTTGTATACTCCATAACTCAGTAACCCTTCAGGATATCTTCATGCAATTTTATAGGAATATGTATTAGGTCAGGACAATTTGTAGCACACAAGAATGATTGTTCTCCCTTTCTTAGTTTTGAAGTTATGCCCCTTTGATTAATTTTTCCAGAATTTTTGTACGCAACATAACTCAGTAACTATTAGGGATATCTTCATGCAACTTTATAGTAATATGTATTAGGTCACAACGAAGTGTCGCACACAAGAATGATTTTCTCCCTGTCTTAGTTTCCAAGTTATATCCCTTTGGTTAATTTTTTCCATACATTCTTGTATGCACCATAACTCAGTAACCATAAGGGATATTTTCATGCAACTTTATATGAATGTGTATCAGGTCATGACGATATGTCACGCACAAGAATTGTAGTTCCCCTTTTCTAGTTACTAGTGGTCGGAGCTTTTAATTATTATTCCGTAACTACCCATATGCAAATTAAATGTTTAGGCTATTCTCATTCAATCCATAATGCCATAACCCTTTGAAATATTTTAATGAAATTTTGTAGGAATGTATATAATAATGGGGCAATACATAATGAGCAAGAACCACAACTCTGGTTTACTTATGTTCTGAATTATTTGCCCTGTAACTAAATTTCTTTTCCTTCTCTAATTCCTCAACCATTTTATGCCATGGATAATCTGATGTAATATTGTGCTAATATCATCACAATAGAAAAGATGTTGCCTGTCAATCAGACCTGTGCAGGAATTACATTAATTAGTGCATTGGAATATTTTATTGATGTTAATTTCCACAAGTATTAAATAAACACTGAAGTTATATTCTCAGTTTTTATTGTTAACTCTTTCCCTTGCTAGTGGCGACTTTTGTAATTTGCTGATAACCTTTGCAAACAGTTTGACCCAGATCAGGCCCGACAAAACATCGGGCCTGATCTGGATCCGAACTGTTTGACACTCTGGTGGTATTCCTAGAAATTTTTTTGAAAGAGTTAATTTAAAAAAAAAAGTCCACAGACACCAAAAAAGCATGCAAAATTACCCAGCATGCAAAGAGTTAATGGACAGTGCTGTGGGAAATGGGATCTTTTTGATACTTTTCCAATGAGCAAAAGTTGGTGATTAGTCCATGCATTGGCAGAGTCTAGTCAGTGCCTTTGATGTTTGCACATATTGCTGAAAGTTCAGGTCAGACTGTATGAATGATGAGGCTAATCTGTTTCTTACATAGTGCACATTCAAGCCATTTTGTAGTCTTCAGATTGCAGCCCATTTTCTTTTATCTTCTTTATTAAAGCATTATGTTGTTGGTACTCATTTGACAAGTTGAGGCAATTCAAACAAGTAACAACAACATATGCTTTTGTAATGAAAATCAGAAAAAAAAAACACAAAGAGATGGCATTCGCATCATGAGATAAGTCCTTTGCTGATCTTTTTTTTTTTTTTTTTCAATCCTTCTCTTACTGAAATTAGAAGTGGGCGTGGCATCTTAATTTATTCAGCAAGGCAAGGATTAAAGTGAACCCTTAGTACAGGTTGGATACATATTTTACCACAAGTTCAATCCCAGTAATTTTGAAAAGCCTAAGGGCACAGTGCAGTAATTAAGGTTGATAAAACCTCGGTGGCTCAGTTGGATGCATGTCCGACTGGTGATCAGGAGGTTGCGGGGTCGACCCCCGCGGCTGACAACATTCTTTCGTGGAGATCGATTATGAAATATTTTCTACCGTCATTCTCTCCCTTCGCTGATTCAAGAAGGGCAGTTGTCAGTTTCTGGCAAAAGAATATGCACAATACTGGTTAACCGCTTAGAGGACTAAGCCTGCCCAGTAAACGTGTGGTTAGGTAAACTGACCATGCTCGACATGACCCCATTTGGTTGACTGGGCAGTAAAACCTCAACACAAACAAACAAGGTCAACTACAGTATGTCCAGACTGAGCAAAAAATATTGATACGTTTAGGTACGCAGTAGAAGCACCTCACCTGGTACCTATAATGAATACACACAACATATATTTTCATCTAGAAATAATTAAGAAACATGTTTACCTGATCTGCTATCTTATCTGTACCATGTACCTATGTTTTTATTTTAACCCTTGTCATGCTAAATAAATTAAGATGCCCTGCCCACTTCTAATTTTCAGCCATTCAGAATACTCGATATACATTAACTTTCTTAATGGCAAATAATGCAGCTCCAGATCAGTTGTCTTCTTCTTCAGAAGCCAACTGATCTGGATCTACACTGTTTGCAAAGGCAGGGTATATCCAGGTTCAGCAGGGCTGGGGTTAAAAGTACTCTAATTTGTTTCTTGTATTTTGCAGGTGTGACTGGGATGATAAAGTCATGAAGAACTGACCAGTAGTTGCAAGATCTCTTGGAAATTTATCCATATTTGCCTGTGATAATAGCTCATCCTCTCCCTCACACTCGCCTTAACATATCTGTGATATATAGTTACCTTCCTTGAGGCAGCATCTTGGTTGGAGTTGCTTCCCTTTAACAGAAACAAATCTAAACATGGCCAGCTTTTTCCGAAGAAAAAGAAGTCTTATATTTAAATTAGTTATAGGAGTACCAGCTTTATGGTTCTTTATTGTGATATTTTTAAGTTATCAGGATAAAGGTGATCAAGATGATATTTCCAGTCACAATCAAAGGATTAACCTTAAAGAAAGGAGTGTATTTGAAAATCCACTAGATAAAATTAAAAATGCCATAGTTAAACCTAAACCACCTAAGTCAGATGATGATAATGTGGATACAGGTGGAAACGTTAATCAGTTCAAACAAGAGTTTAATGTAGATCATAGAAATCAAAATGTAGATGATGACACAGATGATGAGACTTTAAAGTTTGAGAAACCAGATCCAAATGCTCCAGGTAGGTGAAAAAATTCTACAGGGCATAAGCGGGGAATCACAACACCCAAGGAAAATAATACTGAGATGGAAATAGTTGCCTCTTTCCTAAATGGAGACTACTCTTTGAGAGAGCCAATTCTTTCCTTTAAGAATAACTCTATCTTGGAGTTCAAATTGGCCCCAGTTGAGACAGGAATAAAAAAGTATTTCCAAGTCAGTTATTTCCCTGGAAGATATATCAATTCCACTAAAGCCTTAATTTCTGGTTAAAAAATTTAAGTAACATTTGTCTCTTGACATGGCCTATACTCACACTAAATACCCACCCCATATATTTTTTTCTTTTTTTTCGCCACAGTAAACCTAGTGTATACTCATTAGAAGTGCCTCGGTGAAGAACTGCTAATGAGTACCAAAAACATATTTTCATGAACAAAAAAAGAAAAACAAGCCAGGCCACAGCATTTACTGCAAGATTGCATGTGTGCCTGGCAACGACTCAGATCAGCCTGCTCATATGTGCAGTCTGAACAAAGTCTGCATAGGGCACTCTCTGTGGCAGCAGAGGATTCAGAGCATCTCTTCATCACAAAAACCTACCTATATAATTCTGACCCCCTTAAACCCCACTTTTATATAGTAAAACTGGGGTATACAGGGGTATACATTATTTTTCTTATTTCTGCTCAAAAACATAGATTGTGGGTACTCGTTAGAACTGCCTCAGCGAGGCGGTTCTAATGAGTACCCACAATCTATGTTTTGAACAAAAATATGAAAAATATCTGTATTTTTCATCGGAAAATTTTCATTTTTTGGTGGTCAGATTTTCAGTATATTTGAATAGGCATGTTTTCGTAATGTCAGGCAGACAGCGATGTCTCTGATCAGCCTGTGCAGGCTGATTGGAGTCTTCACTGGCGTATACGCAGTCTTGTAGGAAATGCTGTGTACTAATACTAACTTTTGGTTGACATAAGAGATATGGCTTATCTTAACTTGTATTACATTCTGGGCTAAGTTCTAACTCAGCAGATGAGTGACAAATTGGTGTTTTTTTGGGTTTTTTCCCAGAAAACAAGATCTGACATTTCATGCAAATTGTCTATATTGGAGACAATATGCATGAAATGTCAAATCCTGTATCCTGAGAAAAATAAGGATGATATTTCAAGTTGTCTTCTGCTGAAAATTTTACCCAGTGTGCCAAGCGCCATTAATAGTAGGCTGATTGCATTTAACCCTTGTCCTGCTGAATAAATTAAGATGCCATGCCCACTTCTAGTTTTCAGCCAATCAGATTACTTGATTCAAATTGTTAATATAAATTCACATTCTTAATAGCAAACAGTGCAGATCCAGATCAGTTGGATTCTGAAGAAGCCAACTGATCTGGATCTACATTGTTTGCAAAGGCAGGGTATATCCGGGTTCAGCAGGACAAGGGTTAACAAGGTTAAATGTATGTTGTTCTTTATTCTTATTTACAATATATCCTTTGTTGAAAATTTTACCTGGAGTGCTAAGCATTAAGCTATGCCTGGAGGATGCAGTAATGTCCTACATCCTGTTAAAGTTTTTTTCCAAGATAAAAACGTCGGCCTCACACGGGAATGCACCATGATTGCATCATTTTTCATTCCCGCAAACCAAAGCCCACCGGATTTTTGCAGGCCTAAAAATAGGGAGACTGTAGCTGCTTTGAGCATATAAAATGTGAATTAACAAGCTTCTGAATGACATGGAATGAAATTTTCTGGGATAATAAGAGTGTATTGCCATATAAGGAGACAGTTCCATATATCAGATGTCTTTGCCTGGTAACAACTGATCCCAGTAATGACTAGTGTTGAATTGATGAGGGGTAATTTGGCGTTGCTGCAGACATCTTGTTTATGTCCCTGTAAACAATTATTTGTCTGTTCTGAGATTATGGTGGAAGGAATTCATTTTCTGTTCTGTTGATAGGGTTAAAGATGCGGATATAATTGGATGATTGAGGGGCCCTCACAAATAGATCTGTCTGTCAGTACCATCTTTATATAGTAAATAGTTCACTTATTTTGTGATGTCTAGCATGATTCACATATACAACATTATTATTATCTTTGATTTAGCAACCATTCATATGGCATTGTTGCTGTGTTACTGTAGTTTAATTTACTGTCCCAAAATAGCCTTTGTGGCTTTATTCCACAAATAAAAAACAGGACTAGACTGCTATGACATGTCATGAATACACTTTCTGTTTTAGCTAACCAGTGTTTCCTATCTCAGCTGCTCCATAGATAAAACTAAAAGGCACAACAAAAAACAAGAAGCTTCATTTACTGTCCTGATATAAACTGTTGAAAAATGAAAAGCTTTGTTTACCACATTGTACGGCATACATGCCATATCTCGCAGCCAATTCCCAAAGATTTTTTAAATCTCACAGAATTTTCAGACCATCTTACAACACATCTAATGAAATAAATTGCTCTTTCACTTGTCACAACCATAAGCTTCATTCATTAAAATAAAGACTTTTGACAATTTTGGTAAGGCTTCAAAGTCATTTTTGTTAAAATCTCACAGAATTTTATCAAATCTTCCTTAAAAATTGGCCAAACCTCACCGATTTCAGTCTACAGCTTATGGCATGTATTGTAAGGGAACATTAACTGCTGAAATAGTTCTATTTTGAGTCCTCATCTTTATTTCTTTACATCTGATATCAGCCTTCAATAACCTGAAACAACTGGTAACTGAAACAACTGGTTACTAGAACTAATTATGTCTGCCCCCTTTAGGGTTGGGAGACATATTGTTTTTCCCCGGGCGTCCGTCTGTCTGTCTGTCACACTCGTGTCCACTCTATAACTTGAAAACCGTTCAAGCTGTCGTCACAAAACTTCATATAAATATCAGTCAACATTAGACGACGTGCAGAGGGCAAGAACCATAAAGCTTGCATTTTTACTTTTTGAGTTATTTCCCTTGAACTCTGTCACAAAATCGTGTCTGCTCTATAACTTGAAAACTGTTCAAGCTGTCTTCACAAAACTTCATATAAATATCAATCAATATGAGAAGAAGTGCAGAGCACAAGAACCATAATTCTTGCGTTTATACTTTTTTAGTTATTTCCCTTGGACTGTCACAAAATCGTGTCCGCTCTAAAACTTGAAAACCGTTTAAGCTATCTTCACTAAACTTCAAATAATTATCAATCAACATTAGATGACCTGCAGAGCATAAGAACCATAACTCTTGCATTTATACTTTTTGAGTTATTTCCCTTGGACTCTGTCACAAAATTGTGTCCGCTCCATAACTTGAAAACCATTCAAGGTATCTTCAGGAAACTTCATATAAATATCAATCAATATTAGATGACTTGCGGAGCACAAGAACCATAACTCTTGCATTTAAAGTTCTTGAGTTATTTCCCTTGGACTCTGTCACAAAATCGTGTCCGCTCTATAACATGAAAACCATTCAAGCTATCTTCACAAAGCTTCAAATAAAAATCAGTCAACATTAGACGGTGTGCAGAGCACAAGAACCATAACTCTTGCATTTATACTTTATGAGTTATTTTCCTTGGACTCTGTCACAAAATCATGTCTGCTCTATAAAATGAAAACAATTCAAGCTATCTTCATGAAACTTCATATAAGTATCAAGCAACATTAGACAACATGCAAAGTGAAAGTACCATAACTCTTACATTTATACTTTTTGCATTATTTCCCTTGGACTCTGTCACAAACTCGTGTCCTCTCTACAACTTGAAAACCATTCAAGCTATCTTCACGAAACTTCATATTAATATCAATCAACATTAGATGACATGCAGAGGGATAGAACCATAACTCTTGCATTTATACTTTTTGAGTTATTTCCCTTGGACTCTGTCACAAAATCATGTCGCTCTATAACTTGAAAATGGTTCAATCTATCTTCACCAGCCAGCCAGCCTCGGTGGCTCAGTTGGATGCACCGTCCGACTGGAGACCAAGAGGTCGCGGGTTCAACCCCCGCCGAGGTCGGCAACATTCTTTCATGGAGATTGATCATTAAATATTTTCTACGGTCATTCTCTCCCTTCCGCTGATTCAAGAAGGGCAGTTGTCAGTTTCTGGCAAAAGAATGTGCACAATACTGATTTACCGCTTAGAGGACTAAGCCTGCCCAGTAAACGTGTGGTTAGGTAAACTGACCGCACTCGACATGACCCCATTGGGTTGACTGGGCTGTAAAACCTCAAAACAAACAAAAGTCTATCTTCACGAAACTTCATATAAATATCAATCAATATTAGATGACATGCAGAGTGCAAGAACCATAACTCTTGCATTAATACTTTTTGAGTTATTTCCCTAGGACTGTCACAAAATCATGTCCTCTCTGTAACTTGAAACCTGTTCAAGATATCTTCAAGAAACTTCATGTAAATATCAGTCAGCATTAGACGACCATAACTGTTGCATTTATACTTTTTGAATTACAGTAAAACCTTGATAATTCAAACTCCAATAATTCAAAATTCTCAATAATACAAAATCATTTTGAAGTCCCAACTGAAATATATGTATGCATTTTAACCCTCAATTATTCAAAGTCTCAATAATTCAAACAGAACTGTTTGGTCCCTTGGACTTTGAATTATCGAGGTTCCACTGTATTTCCCTTGGAACGTTGTCCGTCATAAAAATGGTGTCCACTTTATAACTTGAAAACCATTCAAGATATCTTCACAAAACTTCATATGAATATCAATCAACAGTAGACGACATGCAAAGCGCAAGAACCATAACTCTTGCCTTTATACTTTTGAGTTATTTCCCTTGGAATCTCATTAGTTAATATAAATGTTCGCTGACTGTACAATACAACACCAAAAAGGGGGAGATATCTATGTTTTTGTAGAAAAAGAAATTCTAGTTTTCATTGTCCATAGCTCCAGAGCAGGTACTTTTATTTTTCTGCCAAAAAGAATAGATATTTTTTCTTCTTCATATATTCATATAAATATATGTTTTGGGTACTCTTTAAAAGTGACTCACCAAGGCTCTTCTAATGTATACCCACAACATATGATTTTGTGGACCTGCACAGTGGCTCAGATGGTAGGGTTGGTTGACCGGGAGGTTGCGGGTTTGATCCGAGTCATACCAAAGACTTTAAAAATGGAACTAGCTGCTCCTTTGCTTGGCCTTCAGCATTAAGAAAGTAGAGCTAGAAATAAGAACTGGTCAGCTCAGTGTCAGTATAATGTGACTGGGTGGAATATTATGTCAAGTGTCTGGGGCATGATAGTTCAGTGAGGCAGCTCTCTTAAAAGTGAGCATTGAGCTCCCTGCTGCATCCAGAGGCCATTACGATATGACTGAAAGATTGTTGAAAGCAACGTAAAGCCCAAATAAAACAATCGAACAAAGTTTTAGTGGAGAAATAAGAAAAATATTTACCTGATACCGCACCTTAGTGGATATGTTATAGCAGTAGATAACTGAAACAACCCATAATTAGAACTTAAATTTTCATTGTCACTATGATGCTCTAAACAATGTCTTAAAAGTTCCTCTGTATCTTATCTGTGGCTATGGCTTCTGAAAAACTCTGATGAATAGGAAATTGACTGATTGTTTCAACTGAAATGTATGGATATTTTTCTTATTTCTTCACGAAAACATTATGTTGTTGGTATTCATTAGAAGCGCCTCAGTGTGTAAAGATGCTTCTAATGAGTACCCATAACATCTGTTATTTGCTGAATTAACTCTTCTCTTGTTAAACAGGACATGCCCTGTCTTAGCAAACAGTGCAGATCCAGATCAGTTGGCTTCTGCACTGTTTGTCATTAAATATATGAATTTCTATCAAAAAACCTGCAACAAGTAATCTGATTGGCTGGAAGTTAGAAGTGGGCGTGGCATCTTAATTTATTCAGCAAGGCAAGGGTTAAGCCAGTGTGCAGTAAAGGTTAACCCTTGTCCTGCTGAATAAATTTAGATGCCATGCCCATTTCTAATTCTCAGCCAATCAGATTACTTGATCCAGATTGTTGATATAAATTCACATACTTAATGGCAAACAGTGCAGATCCAGATCAGTTGGCTTCTTCAGAAGCCAACTGATCTAGATCTACACTGTTTGCAAAGGCAGGACATATCTGGGTTCAGCAGGACTAGGGTTAAAAGCCTTTCTGTATATCTAAAGTGCATTATGCAGGTCATGAAATATCCGTACCAACCGTCAGTATCGTCATACAGTATCATCACAAAAAATATCATGATCTATCTATGCATCAGTGGTATCACACCAGCTCTATGGAACCAACCCATGACTAAAACTAATTTTCATTATCCCCAGGCTACTCTTATTCTCTACTTTTCCCTGTATCTTATCTCTGGCTGTGTCTTCTGAAAAACTCTGATGGATAGGAAATTGACCAATTGTCTCTTCTCCTCGGGACGTGATTGAAACAGATTGTCTCTGCCATCCTTCGGGGAATTAAGTGTTTGTTTAACTAATGACATGTGCTCATTCATTTATTGCTACAAATCATGGGAGTATTTGTAAGATAGTTTTTACTGGGATGATTTTAATGAGTTACCCACAAGATACGTTTCCATGCAAAAGTAACAAAATATTCTTGCACACCAGATAAGGAAATCCTGGATTTAACCCTGGGATAAAAATTATCCTACCCAGGTTATCCTACCCAGGGTAAGATGAAAAACGAGAAATCTCACGTTTGATACGCTCTGGTTGTAATGGATGTTGCATATGGCATCATAATGGTTTACGTCACTGAACATAATGGTGTCATTTAACGCCACGTAATATCATTACAATATGGCAGACATCAGCTATCGAAATGACTGAATTATTAAAAAAATCCATGTTCAAAAATGAAAGGAGTGCAAGAAAAAGAATCTATCATGGGTGTGAGGGGTAGACTGTGATCCAATGGGATGGATTTTTCTATCTACCCCTCACACCCATGATAGATCCATATAATCCTAAATTATCACCTAGCAATACAGTTTTTGCCACTCATCAACTTGAGGGCCAAAAATACTATCTCGGTGGTTTTTGTTTTGCCACCTCAGCAGTTTGTTGTGTGTATGTACCATGAAAAGAAAAATATCAATTCTTTTTAGCTATGTGTTACTCTGTAGAAAACTGGTTATGGGTACTCACTAGTATCAACTCAACAACATGTTTGTACCCACACAGTCTTTATTAACCCTCAAAGTGCCTATCGAAACAATAGTCGTCTGCTTTGTCGTCTGCTTGTGATCTTTAAAGTCATTTTTGCAAACAGTGTGGACCCAGATCAGACTGCTCCGAGGAGCAGTCTGATCTGGGTCCACACTGTTTGCCAGTATGCAAAAATAGGTTTAAAAAGTTTGCAAGAATATTGAATATTCAGCAGACGACATAAACAGACGACATTTACAGATGCAGGTTTTCTTGGCGTTTTAAGGGTTAAAAGTGCTTTGGTGCATCAACCCTATTTTCTGAGAACTAGAAATTAATGTTTTCAAATTTTTAGTCATCTACTGAAATCATTACCAAGTATACTTAGTGTTGCTGACCATTAATCTTTTGGACAAATTTTATATCTCGGCCTGTGACCCTCAAGTGATAAAATTCATTTTTCTCCAGGTGAGGTATGGTAAAGTGTCATCCCATTGTATTTGTCTAAATTATTTGTTTCCTCTGCTATACAAGATTTACACTAAATATTTGGTTGGCTGGGTTGGAGTTAAATGGCCCAATCAACAGTATTAAGGTTATGTTGAACCTGTCTGTTTACCTAGTTAGACTTTTCCTTGGCAGATTTGGTCCTCTGAGCTGTTAACCAGAACTTGTGCACATTCTTTCACCAGAAACTTACAACTGTCCTTCTTGAATCAGAAGAAGGGAGAAAACGACTCAAGAAAATAGTTCATGATCAATGTCCATGAAAGAACATTGCCGGACATAGCTGGGATCAAACCGGCGACTCCTGATCACCAGTTGGACGCACATCCAGCTGAGCCAATGAGACCGGCTAAATATTTGGACAGACATGCATTAGAAACAGTTTAGAAGATGCCCAGTAAGAGTCACAATACAGAATATATAGCCTTTTAATGACACCAAGAGGAAGGGCAAACAAACCACAACAGACAATACCAGAGGCATTGTTAACAAAGGAGTATTTGGTGATAATTCTGGGATAATTTTTCTTATTTCTCCATAAAAACATATGTTGTGGGTACTCATTAGAAGCGCCTTGCCGAGGCGCTTCTAATGAGTACCCACAACATATGTATTTATTGAGAAATAAGAAAAATATATAGAATTTTTGGTCTGAATTTTTAGATTGATTATTAGTGATTATTCTCATCGCTGCATTGTACAAAGCTCTTTTAGTTATTTAGGATAGTTTGATCTTGGTGCGCTGTTTTCTGGGTAGTCAGGTAGAATAAATTTTAGGATAAGTTTGTGGTAAGGGTTAAGGTGTCCAAACATTTCATTATGTATGGTCTGTTCCTAAACAAGTCTGTTTATATAGTAAACAAAGCTCAAAGTCGTCAGTGGGTAGGACCTGGTTCCCTGAGGCCGAAGAAGTCAGGGAATTTTAAAATTTGCAAAAATGGCCAGGGAAATTTTAAATACCTTTCAAGTCAAGGAAAAGTTGGGGAATATCCAAAGTTTGGTCCAAAACTGTTTGGCTGTGGCAGGTATTTTATCCGTTTTGAGTGGTTGATGACCTTGTTTTTTTCTGGCTCACTTCGCTCACTCAGCCTTATAACAAATTCATAAATGTATATTTTAGAAAATGTATGCCCAAAACTTAAAATGTTTTTTTTTTTTTTTTTTTAATTCAACAGTTAGGTTGTATATTGTAATATGCTGAAAAATAGAATTTATCATTTATCTTGTGACTGCAAAATGAGGAAAAGTCTGTTAAATTTTCAGCATTTTGGTCAGGGAAAAATAGAATTTGGTCAGGGAAGAGTTGGTGAAAAGTTAGGGAGTTTTGTTTCGCCAAAGGAGTAATTCTTTTGGACTTTTTACTAAGGAGGAGTACAGTGGACAATAACTGGCGAGTACTATACAAACTTACTTGACCAACTGAGAATTGCAATCCCAGGGGTGCCATGGTCGGGGAAAAAATCTGGAAAGTGAAAAATTTTCCAGGTCAGGGAAACATCAGGGAACTTTGGTTTTAATCAGGGAAATTGGCAAAACATGGAAAAAGTCAGGGAATTTCAAAATTTTGTCAAAACAGAGATGTATATGGCATCTTCTTAATTTTCAGAAACTGAATAATTTACAGAATATTGTCTTCATTGTTTTGTTACGTAAATGATATTTAAATTCTTTTAATTTCTTTGCATCCCAGATTGTTTGACAAGAATGCTACTCTTTAAATTTCAAGCCGTGTTTGAAAAGAAGACTGAAGAGTGGGCGAGTTGTTCAGTAATTAATGAAATAAAAGGGCCATCTTGGAACATTTGGTGGCAGAGAGCCTCTGTTGAAAATGTCTGGAAAATGGTGAAAAGTCAGGGAAAAGTCATGGAAAAGTCAAGGAATTTTGAAACAGAAAATGAGTGGTAACCTTGAGTCCATGAAAAATGGCATGGTAAACCCTGAAGAGTTCTTCCTCAGCAAGACAATGCAAGAGTGTGGTCCATAGGTGCAAGATTTCAGTATGCTGTTGGGTGAAACAGATATGAAATGAGCCAGCGTGTGACAAAACCTACAAAATGGCATGTGCGCCCAGCGAAGACTCGGATCAGCCTGGACATCTGCCCAAGACTCAGATCAGCCTCGACATCTGCCCAGTCTGATCAGAGTCTTCACTGTGCGCTTAGTGGGTAGCTGACCCAGGCTTTCTTCATGTGGACAGGGGGTGGTCGGGTGGTGCGAAGGTGCTGTGTATCTTACATCACTGGGGCGTCCAACTGATATTGGCTTACAGTTGGGCAAGGCCTGCTATCCTTGTAGTGGGTAAGGGTAGAGGGGGAATGTTTTTATTTCTTCTGTTTCTTCACTTTCATTCCTGTTCCTCTTTCTTCCCTGTCCCTCTCTTTCATCTCCTCTACTCTCTCTCTTCTATCTCTTTTCTCCCTTTCTCTGGGAGACGACACAAAATGACCCTCAAGGGTTGACGTGTCGTTAAACCCCAACACAATCAAAATCATGTGGACAGCGAAGACTGATCAGATTGGGCGGATGCCCAGGCTGATCTGTCTTCACTGGGCGCAATGCCATTTTGTAGGTTTTGTCATGCGCAGGCTCAAATAATACAGTTCTGGTCAAATGAAGAAGTCAAGGAGTGGGTTAATGCAAAAGGCCCCGAATTCTTCAGTACTGGGCTGATACACTGGAACACCTTTGGCCAAATGTTTCATGCTGGAGGCTAATTACGTAGTAAATGAAGAGGTTGATCTCATACGGAAAAAAAGTAGTCTGGTAACTTATTGACTAGCCCTCATAATATCACAGTCATGTAAACCAGTATCAACAACATCAAGCCAAAGGTTAAATTTATCCTCTTTTTCCTGTTTAATTATGGGCTACTGGCTTTACAAAAAAGGCCCTTGGGCCGTATACAAAGGGTGAAGCCCCAGACCATATTGCACAGCCACATGTTGGGTCAGTACCTTTGCTATTAATCCAATGTCTTCAACAAGGTCCCTATGTTGTGTAGGCAAACAGCAGAGACCCTGACCAGACCATGCAGATGCACAGGCTGGTCTGGATCATCATTGATTGCATAGGTTCTTAGGTCCCTTTTTTCAGATGCTGGCCCATATATGAAAAGCAAGCAAAACTAAACCTAATTTTGTTCTGAGATGTCAGAATTGCAGCTTGGTTCATCAATAAACTCGGGAAGTAGCTTGCATCAAATATCTCTGAGGGTTTCGCTGATGTAACGCTGCATTTCATAGAATCTGTCAGACATGCATCAAGACCGATATTAAACTATATTGGAAAATAGCAAATATTTCTCATATTTCCATCAGATCTCAGTGGCAGTTCAGCATTTTGGTTCTGGTAAACAGATGCTCAGACAGATACTCTTTATAATTCTCCATGAGACAACAGTTCCTGGATAAATCTCTTAAGAATCCATAGGTCCGGATAAGGTGCTTTTTTCATCCAAAAAGTACTGATATTTTTCTTACTTCTCCACTAAAACATATATTATGGGTCCTCAGTAGAAGTGCCTCACCAAGGCACTTCTAATAAGTACCCACAACATATGTTTCTGTGGAGAAATAAGAAAAATATTTTGTGACAACCCCTCCTCCTCTGGAGCTAGGAATCTATGCTTCTGATGACTTTGATGTCTTAGAGTACTTGATTTTCTGGCGAAATAACAAAAAATCATAGCTCCAGATAAGGGTATCCACTTATTATTTTTCTTATTTCTCCATAGAAACATATGTTGTGGGAACTCATAAGAAGCGCCTCAGCAAGGTACGAGGGATGTTCGAAATGAATTGCTTATTTCTATCTGGAGACTTCAAATTTCAAGTTAGCTCAAAAGTACTCATTTCATGCCCTCGAAGTACTCCCCGTGGCTAGAAATGCAAAGTTTCAGCCGATGTATCCACTTCTTGAAGGCGTCGCGGTACGCTGATTTGAGCACAGTAATAAGGTACTGATGAATGGCAGATCCAAGTGCCTGTCGGGACTGGTATTTCCGCCCAGCAAGGAATGCTTTCAATTTCGGAAACGAAAAGAAATCACATGGGGCAAGGTCTGGGGAATACGAGGGGTGAGGCAAAACAGTTACTTTTTCTTTCTTCAAAAACGCCGTAACTATTGCGGAGGTATGAGCTGGGGCATTGCCATGTAGAAGACGGACATGTTTAAAACCAGTGGCAGGGCGTCGTTTCTGATAATACTTTTTCATTTTCTTCAGTACTACGTCTTTGTAGTACTTTCCGGTGATGCTTTTGCCCTTTTTCACTGGCACTTTTATTGCGACTCCTTCACCAGAGAAGAAGATTGCATACAAAACCTTCTTTGTACTCAACGAACGTTTGGCAATTATTGGGCGTTTGCTGTGTTTAATGGCCCAGATCTTATTGCTAACCTTTCTGACGGGCTCAAAATAATGGACCCAGGTTTCATCACCTGTGACGACATTGGCAAACTGCTATTTGTCATATTTTGGAAACATTTGAAGCAGCTTTTTGGCCACTTTAACCCGTTGCCTCTTTTGCTCGTCAGTCAACAGATGTGGCACCCATCTAGCAGAAATCTTTCTGACTTTCAAATGCTTCTTCAAAATAAGGTGAACCGTTGATAGTGATATGCCTACCTTTCGTGCAATATCACAAACTGTAAATCTGGCATCTCCTTCAATGATTTCCTTTATTTTGGAAACAATTTCTTTACGAGATGCAGATTTTTGCCTACCTGATTTCGGTGCATTTTTGATGGACTCTACACCAGACTCAAATTTCTTTTTCCACTGCCGAACTGTGTCATAAGACACACAAGAAGGTCCAAAAGCAGTAGAAATTTCAGTCATCAGCTTCTTCAAAGAACAACCAAGTTTTGAGGGAGCTTTGATGTAAGCCCGTATTTCATCTTTTTTGTCGACGCTTCTACCAACCATTTTTACTGCAGTGGTCAATGACTACGTGTATTCAAATGGCAAATTTTATGTCTAACACTTAGTCTAACATGAACATTTATACACCATTGTGTAGATATTAAATAGCCCTATACAGGTATGTATTGGTTTTTATCGTGCCCCACGTGGATATCGAGCTAGAGGACAATAAGCAATTCATTTCGAACATCCCTCGTACTTCTAATGAATACCACAACATATGTTTTCATGGAGAAATGAGAAAGATAGTGGTATTTTTTGGATGAAAAATGCACCTCATCTGGAGTTAGGAAACAGGTCACCTTTTATCCTCCAAAGTAGTAATTTGCTTGGACTCTTGTTCTTTGTAAACATTACTTGTAATAGCACTAGATAAGGGGGTCTCTAGGTAAAAATATTTTACTTTTTTTTTGTTTTCACCATTACGAAAACACGCCTATTCAAATATATTGAAAATTTTACAACCAAAAACGGGAAAATTTCCAGATAAAAATTATATTTTTCATATTTCTGCTCAAAATATAGATTGTGGGTACTCGTTAGAACCGCCTCGTCGAGGCGGTTCTAACGAGTACCCACAATCTATGTTTTGAGCAGAAATAAGAAAAATAATGTACACCCCTGTAAACCCCAGTTTTACTATATAAAAGTGGGGTTTCAGGGGGTCAAAATTATATAGGCATGTTTTCGTGATGGCCTTGAAAACAAACATTGTTAGATGCCCCTTGGTGAAACACTTTTCATGATTGAGTACTATCATTGCATATATTTCCATAAAGAAACAAGTAAATTCTCAATACGTTTTGACTAATAAAAAAGCCTCAACTTGAGCTATGAAAATCTTGCTGATTCCTGGTTTTTGTGAGGAAGGGTATAAAAGCATGAGTGTTTTGAGAAGTTTGCAAATTCCTTTGCCATCTTGGTCTTAACCTTTACGTTTCTCTGGGCAAACTCAGCAGACAACAGATATATGATACATTTTCTTAACCCTTGTCCTGCTGAATAAATTAAGATGCCACTCCCATTTCTAATTTTCAGCCAATCAGATTACTTGATCCAGATTGTTGATATAAATTCACATACTTTATGGCAAACAGTGTAGATCCAGATCAGTTGGCTTCATCCAGATGGCTTCTTCAGAAGCCAACTGACCTGGATCTACACTGTTTGCAAAGGCAGGACCTATCCGGGTTCAGGAGGGCTAGGGTTAATTATTTTTCCCAGAAAACATGGTTTGACATTTATGCAAATTGTCTCAATTGGAGACAACTTGCATAAAATAACAAAACCTGTTTTTGGACGGGTTTCTAAAAAAAATCTGTCCTTTAAAATAGAGATGTTTGGGCGGGTTGGCATAGGGCGTCATCCCAGGTTTACGTTTTGGTTAACCTTTTTTCAAAGTTATATATTAACTTTATTCTTCAGTGTATTGCTTTCATATTTGGTAGGGATGAAGAGGAGGACCAATAGGCATGTCATGTGCAAGAGGGACGACTCTCACTTTCTTCATTATGTACTTATCACCACTGACGTCCAAGGTTTACCTCTTGGCTAACCTTTTTGAAAAAACCTGTCCATAATGCCATTTGGCATTTTCTTGTCTGGGAAAATAATGAAAATATTTCAGTATGTCATCTGCTGAAAATTTTACCCAGCATGCTAAGTATTAATACCCTATCTAGCTGTCCAAATATTTGGGGTAAATACAGTAACCAAAATATTCCTTTGATACTTTGTCCTCTTCCTTTAGAAGTGGTGTAACAACATTGGCTTTATATCTACAGAAACATTCATAATTACTGTGTTTTACTCCAAATATAATTAAATAACATAACTTCTTACCATGCATGTACTTTTCCCCTAAATGTCCTAAACTTTTTTACACCAAAGTTTCTGGCAAAATGGCATATACAAACAGTGCAGACCTAGATCAGACTGCTCCTGAAGGAGCAGTCATCAGGGTCTACACTGTTTGCCATTCCATGAAGTATTTTCAGAAACAACTGCATAAAAAGTCAAATTTAGGCAAAAAAGTATGGAATAAAGCTTTCTAAATTTTAGGAAATTACTGTAAGTGAATACCTGTTGATGTGTCTAAAAAAATGGCTGGATGAGTGTCAAACTGCATAGACAGTGATCAGAAGCCCTACTGTGCAGTGTCTGATCGGTGTCTCCACAGCAGGGCTCCGTAGTGCAGTTGGTCACTGTGCATGTCTCTGCAGATCAAGGGTTTGGTCACTGTGCATGTCACTGCAGATCAAGGGGTTGGTCACTGTGCATGTCACTATAAATCAAGGGGTTGGTCACTGTGCATGTCACTGCAGATCAAGGGGTTGGTCACTGTGCATGTCACTGCAGATCAAGGGGTTGATCACTGTGCATGTCACTGCAGATCCAGGGGTTGCAAGTTCAAATCCCAGCTTGGCCACAAAATTTTCATGGAGATTGATTAAGATTGCATCGTCATTCCCTTTTGCTGATTCAAAAATTTGGGTTGTTATCAGTTACTGGTGAAAATGCGCACAAGTGCTGGTTAACGGCTTAGAGGACTTAGCAGGCCCAGGAAAAGTGAGTAGGTTAACTGACTGGCAAGACATGACCTTAACCCTTAAAGCGCCAGTCACAACTATTTTCATCTGCTTTGTCATCTGCCGATTATTTTAAAAGCCATTTCTGCAAACAGTGTGGACCCAGATCAGACTGCTCCTTTAGGAGCAGTCTGATCTGGGTCCACACTGTTTGCCTGTATGCAAAAATGGGTTTGAAAAGTTTGCAAGACTATTCAGCAGACGACATAAACAGACGACATTTTCAGATGCAGGTTTTCTTGGCGCTTTAAGGGTTAACAGTGTTGACTGGGCCATATAGAACTCAGAGTCAACTCTTTTAGGCTTAATCACATGTTAATTTGCAAAGAGTTTAGATTCCAGTGGGATCTGTATCTACCCTGTTCAGCAGTAACTGTTGCTGTTTGGAATACTACTATGCTTTCGACATCTTTCAGAAAGTCTTTTTTTGCTTGGCGCTTTACTCAGAAGAAGTAAATTTGCAAACTTTTGTCATGATGTAATGCAAAACTATTTGTCGTAACTACTTTATGCACAAAAATTTTTATTCTAGTCATTGGTTTAAAAAAAAAAATCAAATATTTTAACTTTTTCTCATAGTAAAAATGAATGCAAATTATGCAGAACTCTATAGGGTTGGTAACTTGGAGGCAGATTTTCAATGAGTTCTGCTTGTTCATTTTTTCTCAAATTTTCACAGTATTGTTGTGAAATATCAATAATTCTAATTCTCAAAGGAAAGTAAAAATTATTTTCTTAGACAAAAATTCCAAAAAATCACTTTACTATAGAAATTGCATAGGTCAGACCAATTTTTGGGTGTAATTTTAATTTTAGGGTAAATATTTGGGAATAAAACACAGAAAAAGAAAAGACAAATGGTTTCTGATAAGATATGGTCAGTCACGCAGAACAAAATATTTTCATTTAAATTAAAATGTAAAGCAAAAAAACATCTTTCCGAGTGATGTCAAAAGGACAGTAGATACACTTGGTAGATCTTCTGCCATTTTTACAGAGACAGTTTTGTGGCCTCCTTTTTACTCTCCTTCACACCACCAAGCCCCGTCTGAAAAGAAATCTACTCTAAAAGGAAAGAATTTGCTCTCCTTGGGAGCAAATTCTTTCCTTTTAAAGTAGACCCCTTTATAGAAGGAGAGCTAAACAATATTGATAGAGTTGCTTTTCCTGATAGTGTAACTATTTTCCTCTGTTTCCAGCATGTTTTTTGTTTGTTTAATGGATTGCATATGAGAATATTATTGTCTGAAGTTTGGCGCCAAAAAAGATTAAACAATCAAAATGAATCACTCCATGTTAGTTACTTGAGATTAGGTCCTTCCATTTAAAAATGACAGGCAATGGTAAAATATGCTCTGCTGAATTTTAGACATTTAAATATTTGAGTTTTATGGCACAGTCAACACTGTTAAGGTCATTATATCTTGGTCATTTGGCCTGCTCACACGTTTTCCTGGGCAACCTACATGGGCAGGCTTAATCGTCTAAGCTGTTAACCAGTACTTGTGCACATACCATTGCCAGTAACTGATAACTGACCTTCTTTAATCAACAGGAGAAGAATGACCATAGTTATGTGGCCAAGCTAGGATTTGCCGGTCTCAGTGGCTCGGTTGGTTGCGGGTTTGACCCACGCCAGGTCGGCAACATTCTTTCATGGAGATTGATCATGAAATATTATCTACTGTCATTCTCACCCTTCCACCCATTCAAGAAGGGCAGTTGTTAGTTTCTGGTGAAAGAATCTGCACAGTACTGGTTAACCGCTTAAGAGGACTAAGCCTGCCCAGTAAAAGTGCACATGTGGTTTGATAAATTGACCACGATCGACGTGACCCCGTTGGGTTAACTGGGCCATAAAACCTCAACACAAACAAACCAAGCTAGGATTCAAACATGCAACCCTGGATAATGGCAGTCAGACATGCTACTGCCTGCACTATAATGGAGCCTGGCACTGAATTTAGGTATAAAATGATATTTAGGATATCTTATTTCCTTTTGCATGAAAATACAGCTTCACATTTAACCCTTAAAGCGCCAATCACAACTGCAGTTGACGACAATTTTTTTATTTTATTTTTTTTTTATTATTCAGAGAAAGCAAGTCTTGAAATTTCATGTGAATTGTCTGCTTGGCAGATGATTCACATGAAATGTCAAGACTTGTTTTCTCTGAAAATAAAAAAAAATCTTTTGAATGTCATCTGCTACAAATTTTACTGGGCGCTTTAAGGGTTAATGTGCATTGTTTCTTGAGGAAGAAATCTCCATGAAATGGCAATTCATTTTTCGAAGAGAAGAAAAGAAAAAAATGCAATACCGGTAAATAGG
This sequence comes from Anodontia alba, assembly GCA_964016985.1. Taxonomy (NCBI): domain Eukaryota; kingdom Metazoa; phylum Mollusca; class Bivalvia; order Lucinida; family Lucinidae; genus Anodontia; species Anodontia alba. The sequence goes on along the minus strand of OZ024833.1, from coordinate 62,428,924 downwards.
AGAATTAAGTAGCTAGATACAATATTTTTCTTATTCCTAATCACAGCCAATAGCATCTGGATGGCCAGGTGGTTAGCTCTCTTGACTTTGGATCACAAGGTCACGGTTTTGAATCCCAGTGGTGGTGGAGTTCGGCTCATGACTACAGCACTTCATAGCAACATAGTCTTCCATTATTACCGTCATCTCAGTATGACTTAAATTATGTTGAAAGGGACATAAAACACCAAACCATCATCAACATCTTATTTCTTAATTAAAAACAAATGTTGTGGGCACTCATTGGAGTTGCCTCAATGAGGCAGTTCCAATGCCACAACATATGTTTTATGGAGAAATGATTAGAAAAATAGCCATGCATTTTTTTGAAGAAACAAACCTAATCTTAAGCCTTGTCATGCTGAATAAATTAAGATGCCACACCCACTTCTAACTTTCAGCTAATTAGATTACTTGATCCAGGTTGTTGATACAAGTTCACATACTTAATGACAAACAGTGCAGATCCAGATCAGTTGACTTCTTAGAAGCCAACTGATCTGGATCTACACTGTTTGCAAAGGCAGGGCATATTAGGGTTCAACAGGACCAGGGTTAACCTTTATGACTCTCTGGGCTAAGTCAGCAGGTGACAAATTGTTATGTTTTTCTTATTTTTCCCAGAAAACAGGATTTGACATTTTCATGCAAGTTGTCTCCACTGGGGACAATTTGAATGAAAGGTCAAAACTTATTTTCTTGAGAAATAAGAAATATATTTCAAAATGTCCTCTGGTGAAATTTTTACCCAGAGTGGGAAATGTTTAGAGCTAAGAGAGCACTTTGTTGTCTGCTTATTATGCCGTCAGTGCAGCAAAAGCTAATCTGATATTACCTTTTACAGACTAGCGCTTTTTTTGCATCTGAAGATGGCTTATTCTTTTACAAGGAAGCACTTTGATTATATCTTCTGAGAATAACTGCCATTTTATTTTTCCTTTTGGGCAAAATGTCAATAAATGTCTGCCTGTTGTAATTAGGCAGATAAATCTAGCATCCGAGTCTGTAGGTTTTTATGTGCTAATCTATATTGTAGCATACTTAACACTCTTGAAAATATTTGATTACGGGCTAAATCAGGTTATTAAAGGACAAAAGTTTACGGCATCACCAGAAGTATTACCCGCATGAGACGCAGACATAGGATGTTTTCTTTAATGACTGTTCCTAACTAACTGTCAGAGCATGGTAAAAATTTCCTAAATTACATTGTTTGTCTGTTGGTATGCTGTTTGCTCTTATGTCTAGCTGTTCTCCCTTAATGCTTTGCGTGTTGGATGAAAATTTTAGCAGACGACATTTTAAAATATTTTAATTACTTTTTTTCCAGAAAACAGGATTTGATATTTCATGCAAATTGTCTCCAGTGGAGACAATTTGCATGAAAAGTCAAATCCTGTTCTTTGGGAAAAGGAGGAAAAATATCACGAATTTGTCGTCTGCTGAATTATCCCAGAGAGTGGTAATGGTTAATCCTTAGTCTGCTGGGTGAAAGTTTCAGCAGATGACATTTCGAAATATTTTTCTGATTTTTACAGAAAATAGGCTTTGACATTTCATACAAATTGTCTCTTTAGGAGACAGTTTGCATGAATGACCAAGCCTATTTTCTTGAAAAAAACAAGTCTTCTTGTCAGCTTTTGTGACTTCCAGTTTGCTTTCCAGCACATCAGTCTTTCGGTAAGGGACCTGCTCTGAAAGAAAAAATCCTGAAAAAAAATTCCTCTCTGAATGGAAAGAATTTGCTTGCAAGAAGAGCAATTTTTTTTTTTTCCTTTTTAAAGTTGGCTCGTTTTCAGAAGGGGGTGAGGGGGTCATTTAAAACAAGTTTGACAGCCTTGCATCCCTTGAATTTGTATCCTTTTCCTTTAAATTCACATGAGCTGTATTATGCAAAAAAAAAAAAAAAGAAAGAAATTGTAATCATTTATACTCATTTGGATACAACATGGACACAAAAGCTACAAACTTTGATGTGCTTCATTTCATCTTTATTTGAATTGTTATTCAATGTAATGTTCAACAACTGTAAAATATCCCAAATTCCTGTCAGTTAACAGCTATTGAGGCACCAATTCAAAACATTTCTTTGCAGCCTTGACAATTCAAGAAATGGAACATCTCCATTTTGCCTGCCTAGGAAAAGTGTGGTTAGGTAAACTGACCGGCTCAACATGACCTTTATAATATTGACTGGGCCGTCCAACCAAACCAACTAACCAACTCCATTTTTGCTACTGGTTGCTACTGGTTGAGGAGTCTGAAAATGCTGGATGAAAATTCTGTGGCATCTGATCTGGGTATACACTGTTTGCTCAGGCCTGTATGTAGCATAATTTAGCATTTATATGGCATTTCATATACATGTACCTGTTGGCTGTTGGCTCAGTCAGTAGTGCATCCAATTGGTGATCTGGTTTTGATCCCCGCTGGATCAGACAACATTCTTTTGTACTGTGGAGATTATGAAATATTTTCTACTTTCAATTTCTTCCTTCCGCTGATTCAAGAAGGGCAGTTGCTAGTTTCTGGTGTAAGAATGTGTAAAAGTACTGGTTAACTGCTAAGAGGACTAAGCCTGCCCAGAGAAAGTGTGGTTAGATAAACTGCCCGGCTCAACATGACCTTAATAAGTGTAGACTACGCTGTTAAAACTCCAAACCAAACGTTTTGCTATTCGTTGAGGAGTCTAAAAATCCTGGCAAACTGTGTAGACCCTGATCAGATGCACATTTATTTTGTGGCATCTGATCTGGGTCTAAACTGTTTGCTATTTTGTGAGAATATTTTGGGTTAATATGGTATCTCATGTACTGTTTTGTTTTCTAGGTGAAGGAGGAAAAGCTGTGGTAATAGATAAAGACAAACTGTCTCCAGAAGAAAAGAAGAAGTATGATGACGGGTGGCAGAATAATGCCTTCAATCAGTACGCCAGTGACATGATCTCACTTCACCGTAGTTTAGATGATGTTAGAGATGCAGAGTAAGTTATTTCAGTGGTCCAAAAAGGGCTGAGATGCTGGGTTTTTACCCTTGTCATACTGAATAAATTAAGATGCCTCGACCAATTCTAATTTTCAGCCAATCAGATTATCTGGCAAACAGTGCAGATCCAGATCAGTTGGCTTCTTCAGAAGCCAACTGATCTGGATCTACACTGTTTGCAAAGGCAGGGTATATCTAGGTTCAGCAGGACTACGGTTAAGCTTGTTTGAGCCAAAGGTTGCGGATGGGCCATTGCAATCACTTTCTGTCCATTTGTCTGTCCCTCATATGTTGATTGTTGTCTGTCAGTATTTTCAAATGGCCACCTCCTTAGTTCAAATTGTTTTGTCTTGTATTCAGTGGGAGAATAGGAAGATGGTGGAGATTTGTGGAATGGGTGAAAGGGTGTAGTAAGAGTGGAGAGTAGCGGTAGCTTCAACTGGCTTGGGAGTGTACATTAATTGAACCCTTAGTCCTGCTGAACCCGGATATGTTCTGCCTTTGCAAAAGTATAGATCCAGATCAGTTAGCTTCTGAAGAAGCCAAATGATCTGGATCTGCACTGTTTGCCATTCAGTAGATGAATTTATATCAACAATCTGGATCAAGTATTTTGATTGGCTGAAAATTGGAAAAAGGTGTGGCTTCTTAATTTATCCAGCAGGACAACGGTTAATAAATATTACTTATTATCAGCTTAGTATAGTGTATATAAAGCAAACTGAATGTTAATCTTTTTATTGCCCTGCAAAATTGTAGCAGAAGACATTCTCAAATATTTTGTTGCACATGCGTTAGCTTGGGCTACTTAGGCATGCAAGTTTCCTTTTATCCACCCTAGCATCCACCCTAAATGAAGTCTATAAACTGTATAACTTAAATTTACAGTTAATTTCTCCTCACTGATTGTTGTATCTCACTGAGCCAAAAGAAGGATGACAGCTCTCACTCTTCACATTTTAGTAGCACCTGGTGCAACATAAACTTCAACGAAGTTCTTTATATTTTTAGCTCACCTGAGCTTTTAGGCTCACAGGTGAGCTTATAGTATAGGCAGACTCCACCGTCCGTCTGTCCATCATCCGTTTGTCCTCCGTCCGTCTGTCATCCACACTCTTCAAACGTCTTCTCTTCAGTAACCACTGGGCCAGTCAGAGCCAATTTCATATCAGACCTTCATGAGCCTGGGAATGAAAGATTGTCTGCCATATCTGGGCCACATGGTCAAGATGGCTGCCATGCCCATATATGGTAAAAACCCTTTAAAAATCTTCTTCTCCAGAACCAAATGGTGAATGGCCTTGGGGCTTGGTGTGCAGCATTGGGATGGTGACATGGGCCCAATAAAGTTTGATGAGATGAAATGAAACAACACTTGACAAGTCCTGTGAATCATCTGCTAGGCAGATGATTCACATGAAATGTCAAACTTTATTTTTCCTGAAATATAAAAAATCAGAATGTTGTCTGCTGCTGTTGTGATAAAGGGTTAAAAGTACACGGAAGCCACAAATGTTCAATAAGATTGCTGAAGACAAGCAGAGCATTCATCTGAATATATTTTATGGAGAAATAAGAATAATATCAATATTAACCCTTGTCCTGCTGAATAAATTAAGATTACATGCCCATTTCTAATTTTCAGCCAATCAGATTACTTGATCCAGATTGTTGATATAAATTAACATACTGAATGGCAAACAGTGCAGATCCAGATCAGTTGGCTTCTAAAGAAGCCAACTGATCTGGATCTACACTGTTTGCAAAGGCAGGATATATCCGGTTTCAGCAGGACAAGGGTTAAACCTTTAGCATGTCAAATTCAAATATCTACACATCACATGTTAAATATTTTTATAGACATATCTGTGGGAGATTTCAGTGAAGTGTCAGCCTCATCTATGAAAAATAACTCTTTGCATGCTGGGTAATTTTGCGTGCCTTTTTGTTGTGTGTGGATTTTTTTTTTTAAATTAACTTTTTCAAAAAATCTTGAAGGAATACCATCAGAGTGTCAAACAGTTTGGATCCAGATCAGGCCCGATATTTTGTCGGGCCTGATCTGGGTCCAAACTGTTTGCAAAGAGGTTATCAGTAGACAACAGAAATCGTCACTAGCAGGGAAAGAGTTAAGAAAAACCTTGTACTGATTTCTCTTCCGCTATTTTCACCTACAGTAAGATCCTGAACCCTTAAAGTGCTAATCACTGCTGCAGCAGATGGCATTCTATTTCAGAGAAAATAAGCCCTGACATTTCATGTGAATTGTCGTCACATGAAGTGCCAAGTCTTATTTTCTCTAAAAAATAATAAAAAAAAAATAGCATGTCGTCTGCTACAGTATTGCCTAGTGTTTTAAAGGTTAAGAACTTAACCTTCACCATTCTCTGGGCTAATTCAGCAGATAACAAAATTGATGATAATTTTCTTATTTTTCCCAGAAAAAAAGATTTTGAAATTTCATGGAGACGATTTGCGTGAAATGTCAAAAGCTGTTTTCATGGAAAAATGCAAAGAAATATTTCAGTATGTCATCTGCTGAAAATTTTACCCAGAGTGCTAAGCCTTAATCTGGGATCCGTGCAATAAACAACGGAAATGACTTCTAGACACATAAACTTGTCGATTCAGCATACTGTATTTACCTGAAATATTTTGACTTGATATTTCCTTACCAAACATGTCCTAAAATTTGAAGAAGCCTATTTACTACCCTTTGATGCTCTTAAAACTGGTGAATGAGTGGCAAACAGTATAGACCCTGAGCAAACGCTGCATTCTGGAGCTATGGGTCTAGGTCTATGCTGTTTGCTCAGGGCTGTCTGTCCAGATACTTAGGAAAAAGAGGGTAGCTGGATGGATGATGATTTGATCTTCGCAATGAAGAGGCTGTGTATGATTGTCATGTTCAGTCATCGTAGTTAACACTTTGCATGCTGGGTAAAAATTTCAGCAGATATTTTAAAAAGTTTTTCCTATTTTTCCCAGAAAATTGGCTTTGACATTGCATGCAAATTGTCTCCTAGTGTCAAAGCCTATTTCCTGGGAAAAATTATTAGAGAAATATCTCAATTTGTCATCTGCTGAATTTTCCCAGAGTGTGCTATTTGTCCTAAACATTCAGATGATTTAGCTCTTTTCCTTATTTAGCGAAAACTTTGTTTTTTTGGGAGAAGAACTCTAAAAGCACTCGTGCTTTCATTCCATGCTAAATTCCTGTTAGTCATAAAGCTTGGAAAACATTTACAATTCAAGAAACAAGACAAGGAAAAGCTCAAGTTTTATTGTTGAGAGTATCACACATAATTATGTATCCGCTATTCCGGGAGTTATGAACTGCAGATTTGTTAAGAAGGAGTATTTAAGTCTTGTCCTGCTGTACCCGGATGTGTCCTTCCTTTGCAAACAGTGTAGATCCAGATCAGTTGGCTTCTGAAGAAGCCATCTGATCTGGATCTGCACTGTTTTACCATTCAGTATTTGAATTTATAGTTACAAGCTGGATCAAGTAATCTGATTGGCTGAAGATAAGAAGTGAGTGTGGCATATTGGTTTATTCAGCATGACAAGGATTAATGATAATTCTGGAATGGTTTTCTGGATTTCTCAATAAAAAAACAGAAGTTGTGGCTAATCATTAGAAGTGCCTCAGGCACTTCTAATGAGTACCACAACATATGTTGATATGGAGAAATAAGAAAAAAATATCCTAAAATTATCACCAAATACTCTTTCTTAACAAGTCTTCTGACCATAATTGTGCTTGAATATATTCACCAAAGACAATTTAGCGATACATCAAATCTGAAATACTATGATCCTGGTACCGTCTGACAGTGAACCTATACTAGTTTTCACTAGAACAAGAAAAAGAAAAACAATGATCTAAAAATTTGAAGGAAATGTACGTATTTCTTCTGTTTTATCACATTCTTTCATTTTCCTCTTTCTCCCCTATCTGTCTCTTTCATCTCTTCTACTATATATTCTTCTGTCTCTTTTTTCCCTTTCTCTTGAAGACAACACAAAATGACCCACAAGGGTTGACATGTCATTAAACCCCAACACAATCAATGATGGCGGTGGAGTTCCGCTCATAACTACATAGCACTTCATTGCACAGAGCCTTCCATTATCACCCTTCCATTGTCTTGATATGACATAAATAATGTTGAAAGGGATGTAAAACACCAAGTCATCATCATATCATTGTCTGAAAAGGGAACTACTCTAAAAGAAAAGAATTTGCTCCTTTAGGAGCAAATTCTTTTCTTATAGAGTAGATCCCATTTGGTGTGAAGGAAAGCAAACAGGAAGTCATAAAAGTTGTCTCCCTTCTGAAAAATGGCCAAAAATCTGCCATGTGTATTAAGTCCCCTTGAAAGTTTAAGTTTTGAATGTGATATAAGCCAGCGCATGGAAAAAAATAAAAAAAACTTACAATAAGATCCTGTGTGACTAGCAAAAACTCAGATCAGCCTGTACATCCACTCAGTATGGCAAGGATTCTCGTTTATTCCTCTTTGAATAGCCTGGAGGCTGTAGAAGGCACATGCAATCAGCGAAGTTTCTGATCAACTGTGTGGATGCAAAGGCTGATCTGAGTCTTTGCTGGTTATTGTAGGTTCTGTTGTGCACTGGCTTACGATCATTTACTCCTGCTCTGCTCAATTCAGACTTTTAAAAAAATTAACATTAAATGTACTTTCTTTAATTGATTTTCATTAAACTTTTAAGCCTATAAAAAGTGTGCAGTAAATTGCTGCTATTTGCGTGAGAATAGCTCAATAGATCCCAGTATCTTTCCCCATAAATATTGTCGCAATAAGCCATTGAATGAAATGTGATATGCTTGATTAAATACATGATCAGTGTACACTGTGGTCAGTCTCATTATGGCATCTGTGAGATATGGTCCTTAAGGTTTATTGCAACAAGTATAGGTTATTGCATGTTTTAAATTTCTCGCCTGACGGCTCGAAATTTAAAACTATGCAATAACCTATACTTATACCCTTTTGATAAAGCAGACAGCCATAGAAAATGCTTCCTATGGTATTGGAATTAATTAAATTCAGCAGCTTGTTATGCAATATAACTTAGGTTAGTTAATAAAAGTTAAATGAATTTGGGAGTCTCCAGACTTCTATTTAAATTAGTTTTCTTTTAGGAAATATGATTAAAATGTGATTGTCATGTTCAAAGAACCAGGGAAACTGAATTTCCGAGTAAGATGTTTATCATTGCTAAATATCGGTATTTTCAGATTTTTCTGAAGACATTATGTTATATGTAGTGCATTGGAATAGCCTTATTGAGATGAATCTAATGCGTATACATACCAACAACATATATTTTCACAGAGAAGTATGAAGAATACTGACGGGATCTTTATTCCTCTCTTATCTGGACCACTGATGAACATAGCAGTAATCAAATTTATTTAAAAAAGATGAAAAAATAGAGTCTGCAAGACATCTATGAAAAAATATGCAGGAAAAAGGAATTATTGAATTCAAACCAATTTATACCATATTAGCCAGGACACGACAAAACCTACAATAAGACTTGTGTGACCAGCAAAGATTGAGATCATCCCCGCAGGCTGATCTGAGTCTTCTCTGATCACATGTGCCTCTAAAGCCTCCTGGCTACTGGTATCCAAAGAGGGTGATAAAAGGGAATCTTTGTCATACTGGGTGATGTGCAGGCAGATATGAGTCTTTGCTAGGCACAAAGGTCTTATTGTAAGTTTTGTAGTGCACTGCGTGCTAACAACGAATATATCTTAGAATAAGTGTACAGTACACTTTGAAGTTTCACTTTTACCATAAAAATTTGTCTCAGAAATATTCTTCTATTAACCCTTATCCTATGAAAGTTGCTGATTTGGGTCTTCGGAAGGGGTACCCAAATAGCTCATAGCCCTTAACAAGGCACTTTTTTCAACCAAAAAGTATCTATAGTTTTCTTATTTCTCGATGAAAACATATGTTGTGGGTACTCATTAGAAGTGCCTCGCTGAGGCGCTTCTAATGAGTACCCACAACATATGTTTTCGTTGAGAAATAAGACAACTATTTACCTTATACCCACTCTTATCTAGACCTATGTAGCTGAACACCTATTATTTCCCTCCTCTACCACCAGTTCAATTCATACAAGCACATGTGATGTATCAATGGACTGGCTTACTATTAGCAGAGAGTGGTAAAGGTTAAATCATGTACTGGTATCCTTGTGTGGTCTAGGCTGAAGCCTTGGGTTTAAATTTCTGTATTTAACCCATTGTAGTCGGGAGACCTGTAAAAGTGTAATTGGCAAACAGTGCAGACCCAGATCAGACGCCGCAGACTGCGGCGTCTGATCAGGGTCTCCACTGTTTGCAAATAGTTTAGCCATTTTTCTCTAGGAATATGTAAATCTCATAGCTGGATGTACCTAAAATTGAAATCGGACTCTTCCAATATATAGTGTGGGAGAGTCTATTCAGTATACAATGGGTTAAAACTGCCTGCCAGCATAGTAATTTGCCATGCAAGCTACATTGTGATCTATCTACACTGACAAATTCTGTTTAGTAGCTGAAATGGGTGTTACTGTAAATAAAAGGAGTCCTGGACTTTCCAGAACTTGCACGTGATCAAGTGTTTTCTATTATCTTAAACTTGTTCATTTTGAATATATGCTGTCATTTGTGTGATGATTTTATATTAAGCAAAAGATTTTTATATTCTATTAGCTAATCATGAAGAGAGTGCATCTTTTCAGTTTTGTCACAAAGCAAGAGCGATCCTTGACCAAACCAAAACTAGCAATTTCTTGCCTGACTATGATAACGTCAGTAGAGTGCCTTCTCTACAATATGATCTGAAAATCTGACAGTGATAATACCCATTTTAGGAGCCAGCCAATCAGAAACAAAGTGTTCTGGTTTCCTTTACTGCCTGTCATAATGAAGATTTTTACCTCAAGACCGGTACCAGCGATGAAACAGAAATTGCACCTGTAGATAGATTACAGTGAGATACTTTTGTTAACCCTAGTCCTGCTGAATAAATTAAGATGCCACACCCATTTCTAATTTTCAGCCAATCAGATTACTTGATACAGGTTGTTGATATAAATTTACATACTTAATGGCAAACAGTGCAGAGCCAGATCAGTTGGCTTCTTCAGAAGCCAACTGATCTGGGTCTACACTGTTTGCAAAAACAGGACATATCCCGGTTCAGCAGGACAAGGGTTAATAACATTTCAATAGGCAGTCTTTACAAAACCAAAATAGCAGAAAATTTGATTCCATTGAGATCTGTTTGCGTTCTGATGTTTATTTCATCACTGTTTGCAAAGAACAGCTTGGCCAGTTTACAGCATAAATATTCTGAAAACGCAAATAACAAATTGTCATGAAAGTAGCTGTGTGAACTTTCATGCCTCAGTAGCCAGACATCCTTGATATCTATCATCATCTCAAATATTCTGAATAAAAGCAAATAACAAATTGTCATGAAAGTAGCTGTGTTAACTTTCATGCCTCAGTACCCAGACATCCTTGAATGATATCTATCATCAAAACTCCAGATAACGTTGGTTTGTTGGTTGGTTGGTTTGGAGTTTAACAGCCTAGTCAACACTATTAAAGTCATTTAGAGCCAGTCAATCTAACTACCTTTTCCTGGACAGGCTTAGTCCTCTAAGCAGTTAACCAGTACTTGTTCTCCATATAATATTCTTCTTCTTTCTTCAAGAAAACACTTTTGTGTGTATTCATAAGAATTGCCTTGACTTTCTCACTGAAAACATATGTTTTGGTTACTTATTAGAAATGCCTAGATAAGGTGCTTCTGAAGAGTACATAAAACATATGTTTTCGTGTAGAAATAAGAAAAATATCAACATTTTTTGGATTAAAAAAAGTGCCTTATTTGGAACCATGGACCAAACAAGAAAATTTCATTTGAATTTCTCCAAGAGTCTGGACCCCTGGAGACCAAGCGGGAGTATCTGTTCTACTCGTTTAATATCATAAAGGGATAATTACCGTTATTATCATTGATAGCTTTCATTATCTTTTATCGGTAATTCTGTAATACTAACGAAATAAACACATCATATTTGTGGGCTTTTATTTTGATTTTTCCGTTTCTTTTTTTTTTTTTTGTTTTTTGTTGTTGAATTTTTCTTTTCTTTTTGTTTGGATTTAGAGTTATGTTATTGAACCTCTAGCATGCTGTTGGTAAAATTAACAGGTAACAAATGAGTGATATTTTTCTTAACCTTTACCCTCCGTGGGCAAATTCAGACCAAGGCACTTTAAATGACTACCCACAACATATGTTTTTGTGGAGAAGATGAGACACTTCTTTTGGGTACCCACAACTTGCCTAATTGCTGGGAAAACTTGTGATAAAGTAATGTATTCACCTATACTAAGGATAGTCAGCAGAGGACTTATATATAATGATGCTTATGCGATGTTTTAGCTTTTTTTTTTTCTTCTGATTTTCTTTTGAAAAGCATATGTTATGGGTACTCATTTGAATTGCATCGACAAGTCGATGCAATTCAAATGGGTACCCATAACATATCCCTATATAAAGAAGACAAAAGGTACACTGGCTGTATTCTGAGGACTCTGGAATTGCTTGACTGTGCATTAATAGGGGTATGTGTGGTAATTAGGTGGAATACAGTATGTTTTTATGGAAAAATAAAAAAAGGTTTCCATGATCCCCCTCTTGTATGGAGCTGTGTCCAGATCAAGCACCCTAACCCTTGTCCTGCTGAATAAATTAAGATGCCATGCCCACCTCTAATTTTCAGCCAATCAGATTACTAGATCCACATTATTGCTATATATTCACATACTTAATGGCAAACAGTGCAGATCCAGATCAATTGGCTTCTTCAGAATCTACACCGTTTGCAAAAGCAGGATATATCGGGGTTCAGCAGGACAAGGGTTAAATATTTGCCTCTTTACAACATACCCTATTTATCCTAAGTACTATTGGGACACCATACCTACTTACCATACTTGTCCTAAAATTTGAAATAGTCCATTCTACTACTTATTGATATGTCTAAAATATTGCTGTTTGTATGGCAAACAGTGTAGACCCTGATCAGATGCAGGGTTCTGCGGCATCTGATCTGGGTCTGCACTGTTTGCAAAGGTCTATCTGTCCCAATGCTTAGGGTTATTACTAAGCCAGTTTTATGCCTTCCAAATGGCAGCTGTTATTGTCAGATTCCACTCTATTTACATTGTATGTTGCTCCTTTCATGTTATTTATTTTTTTTTTTTTACAGATGTAAAAGTATAAAGTATAGAGAAAAGCTCCCTGACACAAGCGTTGTGATATGTTTCCACAATGAGGCTTGGACAGTTCTTCTTCGTACATTCCATAGTGTTTTAGACAGATCTCCACGGCATTTGATACGAGAGATCATCCTGGTTGATGACTTCTCAGATAAAGGTAGGTTAAATTAATGAAAGACAATGATGATGGTAAAGCCTAGCACCTGGTGGGGGTATCCACTTAATATTTTTCTTATTTCTCCACAAAAACATATGTTGTGGGTACTCGTTAGAAGTGCCTCAACCAATATATTAATGTTTTCCTTATTGTTCCATGAAAACACACCATATTCGACCTAATTACTGCACATACCCCTATAAGCCAGCCTTGGTGACTCAGTTGGATGTGCATCCGACTGGTGATTAGGAGGTTGCAGGTTCGACCCCCACCGGGTCGGCAACATTCTTTCGTGGAGATTGATCATGAAATATTTTCTTCGGTCATTCTTTCCCTTCTGCTGATTCAAGAAGAGCAGTTGTCAGTTTCTGGTGAAAGAATGTGCACAATACTGGTTAACCACTTAGAGGACTTAGCCTGCCTAGTAAACTTGTGGTTAGGTAAACTGACCGCGCTCGACATGACCCCATTGGGTTGACTGGGCCGTAAAACCTAAACACAAACAAAATTCCCCTATAAGCGCTTAGTCAAGCATTCCGTAGTTTTCAGATTACAGTGTACTTTTTAGCTCACCTGAGCACGAAGTGCTCATGGTGAGCTATTGTTGTCAGTCAATGTCCGTCGTCCGTCGTCCATCGTGCGGCGTCAACAATTGCTTTAAAAGCCTACTCCTCCTACACCCCTGGGCCAAATGACTTGATACTTGGTAGGAAGCATCGGGGTGACTTGTAGATCAAAAGTCGTTCCGATTGGAAATCCAAGATGGCCGCCATCTTGAAAATCTATTTTTCGCTTCTTCTCCTGAACCGAAAGGCCAATTGACTCCAAACTTGCTAGGAAGCATCAGGGTGACTTGTGGATCAAAAATAGTTAAAATCGTGCCGATCGGAAATCCAAGATGGCCGCCATGGCGGCCATCTTGAAAATCTATTTTTCGCTTCTTCTGCTGAACTGAAAGGCCAATTGACTCGAAACTTGCAAGGAAGCACCAGGGCGACATGTCGATCAAAAGTAGCTAAAATAGTGCCCATCGTAAATCCAAGATGGCCGCCATGGCGGCCATCTTGAAAATCTATTTTTCGCTTCTTCTCCTGAACCGAACGGCCAATTGACTCCAAACTTGCCAGGATGCATCAGGTTGACTTGTAGATCAAAAATAGCTAAAATTGTGCCGATCGGAAATCCAAGATGGCTGCCATGTCGGATGGGCGCCATGGCAGCCGTCTTGAAAATCTATTTTTCTCTTCTTCTCCTGAACCGAAAGGCCAGTTGACTCCAAACTTGGTAGGAAGCATCGGGGTGACTTGTAGATCAAAAATAGCTAAAATCATGCCAATAATAAAACCAGGATGGGCGCCATGGCAGCCATCTTGAAAATCTATTTTTCGCTTCTTCTCCTGAACCGAAAGGCCAGTTGACTCGAAACTTGGTAGGAAGCATTTGGGTGACTTGTAGATCAAAAATAGCTAAAATCATGCCGATCGTAAATCCAAGATGGCTGCTATTGCGGCTATCTTGAAAATCTATTTTTCGCTTCTTCTCCTAAACCCAAAACTCACTTGACTCGAAACTTGGTAGGAAGCATCAAGGTGACTTGTAGATCAAATATAGCTAAAATCGTTCTGATCCAAAATCCCAGATAGCCACCATGGCCGCCATCTTGAAATCTATATTTAGCTTCTTCTCCTGCACCGAAAGGCCAATTGACACTTAACTTCGTAGGAGACATTGGGGTGACTTGTAGATCAAAAGTAGCTAAAATCATGCCAATCGGATATCCAAGATGGCCGCCATGGCAGCCATCTTGAAAATCTATTTTTCGCTTCTTCTCCTGAACCAAAAGGCCAGTTGACTCAAAACTTGGTAGGAAGCATTGGGGTGACTCGTAGATCAAAAATAGCTAAAATCGTGCCGATCGTAAATCCAAGCTGGCTGCCATTTAGAGTTTGTTCAAATGATCAGGCTCAATTGACTGGCATGCCATATATATTCTTCTTCAAAATTAAGAACTGTTTAAATGATGATCTTTTCATTAGTTGCGATGACAGGATTGGAAAAATGTTGCATAACATCTGCATATCTGCAGTGGCTATGTCACTCAGGTGAGCGACCCGTGGCCCGTGGGCCTCTTGTTTTTTTATCTACTTTTTATAAAGGCAGATGTTGTGGGTACCCATTTGAACTGCATGGACTTGTTGCTGCAGTTCATATGAGTGATGCAATTCAAATGTGTACTCACAACATATGCTTTATAAAGAAAATCAGAAAAAAACACACAAAAACATTGCATAAGTATCATTAGATAAGTCCTTTCGCTGATCTTTTTTTAACCCTTGTCATGCCGAATAAATTAAAATGCCATGCACAATTCTACTTGTCAGCCAATCAGATTACTTAATCCAGACTGTTGATATAAAGTTACATGCTGAATGACAAACAGTGCAGATCCAGATCAGTTGGCTTCTGAAGAAGCCAACTGATCTGGATCTACACTGTTTGCAAAGACAGGACATATCCGGGTTCAATGGACAAGGATTAAGTGTACCCTGAGCATAGGTGGATACATATTTTACCACAAGTTTTCCCAGTAATTTTGAAAAACCTATTAAAGCACCTGTTGTGGTAAATAGGTCAAATATAGTATGTTGTGCATACTCATTAGAAGCATCTCACTGAGGCACATTTAGTGAGTGCCCACAGCATGTTTTTGTGGAGAAATAAGAAAACATATACCCGAGATCGCTTCTTATTTGGAGCTATGTCACAACAATAGTTACACTGTTTTGGATGTTGATGATGATGATGATGATGATGATGATAATGATGATGAGATGTTACACATCTTAAAAATGATGTTATAATGATGATGGTAGTGATAGTTACACATTGGTGGTGATGTTGATAGTTACACACTGCTGTATATGATGAGGCGTAAAAAAAATAACTGTGTTTCCGCTAACCCGACCGACCCTGTTTCAAACACCCGACTCTGCTATTTTTTATCAGTCAACATGCAAAATAAAAAAGTAAAGTACTGACCCTCAACAAAATACCTGTATTTTCATAAAATTACAGGCCCGACCCTGTTCTTTTCTGGAGAAAAAAATAGAAAAATAAAAAAGTTTCTCCTACCTACCGACCAGTTTTTTTTTTTTTGTTTTTTTTTCAGCATGTTAGCAGAAACAGGGCTATTTTTTTATGCCTGATTGTGATGATTCATGATGATGATGAAGATGTTACACAGCTTGGTGATGCCGGCCTCGGTGGCTCAGTTGGATGCGCCGTCCGACTGGAGACCAGGAGGTCGCGGGTTCAATCCCCGCCGAGGTCAGCAACATTCTGTCATTGAGATTGATCATGAAATATTTTCTACGGTCATTCTCTCCCTTCCGCTGATTCAAGAAGGGCAGTTGTCAGTGTCTGGCAAAATAATGTGCACAATACTGGTTAACCGCTTAGAGGACTACGCCTGTCCAGTAAACATGTGGTTAGGTAAACTGACCGCGCTAGACATGACCCCATTGGGTTGACTAGGCCGTAAAACCTCAACACGAACAAACATCTTGGGTGATGATGACAATGTTTTTTCTAATGACGATGGTCATAGTTACACATTGGTAGTTACACACTGCTGTTGAAGGTGATGATGATAATGATGATGGTGATGATGATGATGAATTACACATCTTAAAGATGATGATTGAATGGTGTTCAATGATGATGGTAGTGATAGTTACACACTGGTAGTGAAAATGATAGTTCAACTGCTGTAAGTAAATGATGATGATATCCTTAACCCATTGTATACTGAATAGACTCTCCCACACTATATAAGGGGGATGGTCGGGTGGTGCAAAGGTGTCCTGTACCTCACGGCACCGGGGCGTCCAATTGATATTGGCTTACAGTTGGGCAAGGCCTGCTATCCTTGTAGCAGGTAAGGGTAGAAAGAGAATGTTTTTATTTCTTCTGTTTCTTCACTTTCACTTTTGTTCCTCTTTCTTCTTTCTTCCCTGTCCTCTCTTTCATCTCTTCTACTATCTCTTCTATCTCTTTTCTCCCTTTCTCTCAGAGACGACACAAAATGACCCACAAGGGTTGACGTGTCGTTAAACCCCAACACAATCAATCACACTATATAATGGAAGAGTCAAATTTCAGTTTTAGGTACACCCGGCTATGAGATTTACATATTCCTAGAGAAAAAATGCTAAACTGTTTGCAAACAGTGGAGACCCTGATCAGACACCGCATTCTGCGGTGTCTGATCTGGGTCTGCACTGTTTGCCAATTACTCATTTACGGGTCTCCCGATTATAATGGGTTAAACGATGCCTCTCCTGCAGTAGAATACAAGAAATAGACTGGTTTTTGTGTACATTATGCTTGTTTGCAAATTCGTAGACATGCTTATGTGAACATTTCTTCTCGTTTTCCAAACTCCTAGACATGCTAATGAGTGTTTGTTGTTAGGAGACAGTTTCTGACAGTGAGACTGATTGATCATTAGCCAGAATTTGGAAAAATCTTCTTGAGAACAAACTACAGTATTTACCCTAAGTATTGGGACATTCTACTACCTCTTGATGCATCCAAAATATTGCTGGATGTGTGGCTGGCACTGCAGATCCATTTAGCAGTGTCTGCTCTGGGTCTACACTGTTTGCACAGGCCTATCTGTCCCAAAACTTAAGGTTATTACGGTTTGCTCATGTTGAATACATTAAACCAAATTAAGTGAAAATCCTTGAGTACAATAATACAGTGTGCACATATACTAGGCTAGGCACAGTATCACTAAAATTGTATTGCTTTAAGTGCCAGTCACAACTGCAATAGATGACATTTTTTTTGTTTTGTTTTTGAAACAAAATAAGGCTATATTTCATGTGAATTGTCTCTATTTTCATAAAAAAAAAAAACAAAAAAAAAAAAAACAATATCTTGATATTTAATGAAAATTGTCAGCAAAAAAGATGATTCATGTAAAACATCAAGCTTTATTTTTTTCTGAAAAAGTAATAAATATAAAAAAAAATGCAGTGTCGTCTACAACAAATTTGCTTAGCACTTTAAGGGTTAAAGGCGCATAAAAACTCTTGAACATCACATTACCCTCTCAAAGCAGATGAAATTTCTTTCCAATTATTTATTGATGGCCTCTGTTAAGAAGCCATCCTCCCGAGACATCTAGATCCTGTGTGTGGCTAGGGATACCGTAATTACCAAAAGTATTCAGACCATAGCACCAGTTAAGAGGGGGTATCCACATTATATTTTTCTTATATCGCCACAAAAAAAAAAATGAGGCACTTCTAATGAGTACCGACAACATATTTTTTCCTGAAGGAATAAGAAAAATATCAGTCCTTTTTGGATGGAAAAAGCACCCTGTATGGAGCTATGATTCAGACTTTACCATACATGTCCTACAATTTAGGCTTTTCAGTTTTACTTATGTTGAAATGCCCTACGTTATTGCTGGATAGTGTAGTAAATAGGGCCTGATCAAATGCCATATTCTTCTAATGAGTGCCCACAATGTATGCAGGGATACTCCTATCCCAAAATTACTATGGGCCCCTGAAATGGGCCAAGAGCCCATGTCCCATTCAAATACATGTAAAATTTAGAATTTTGATGGGCCTTTTTAAACTCTGATGAGCCTTCTGGAAATTTTGATGGGCCCAACAATCCTTAATACCCATTTGAGGTAAAAATAAACACTGTATTTGAATAGCTTGTAAAGGAGGCCCAGCCAAAAATATATTCAATTTTATGTCTAACATTTTGGGTTTTTCACACAAAATGGGTTGCTGGGCCCATCCCACGAATATCTCTGTGTATTCATGAAGAAATAAGAAAGATATCCATGCTTTGGTTGATGAAAGTGTCTTATCTGGAGCCATGCTGCATGTGGAATTTTGTACCAAACATTACGAAAACACGCCTATTCAAATATATAGAAAATTTCACATCCAAAAACTGAAAATTTTCAGATGAAAAACTCTTATATTTTTCTTATTTCTGCTCAAAACTTAGATTGTGGGTACTCGTTAGAACCGCCTCGACGAGGCAGTTCTAACGAGTACCCACAATGTATGTTTTTGAGCATAAATAAGAAAAATAGTGTATACCCCTGTAAACCCCAGTTTTACTATATAAAAGTGGGGTTTAAGGGGGTCAAAGTTATATAGGTATGTTTTCGTGATGCCTTCCTCTTTTCAACTGGTTGGTGGAATGATGATCCATGATAACTTGAAGGAGTATCACTAAATTCACAGTACCGTGCAACCCCCACACAATAGCTATCCTTGGGAATAAATGAAACTGGTGAGGTTAAGTATATATACACTCTGGCTGACTTCCAGGGCCCAGTTGTTCAAAGCGTCATTAGCTTAACGAGCTCGTTAAGGGTCATTTCGTTAACTGTTTTAGTGGATTCAATATACACTATTCTGATATTTTTTGCTGAAAAAATGTGAGTAGCTTTTGCATTGCAAAAGCTACTCACATTTTTTCAGCAAAAAATTTCAGCATATTTGTGTATCATTCGATGTAAATTTTAACGAATCGTTAACTAACGACATCGTTAGTTTCGAACAACTGGGCCCAGAGGTTTGTTTGAATTCTTCCACAGCATGGGACCTGTGAATGGGGTAGTTGTCGTCCATGAAGTACCATTTTTCTTGAGGGAAATATTTTAAAAACCACTGGCCACAAATAGTTTAATATCTAAAATGTTGATATATTTAGCACTGTCAATATTTTTATCTACAAATGTCAAAATTCCTCTACGGTAATGTGTGATCGTACCCCAGACCATTAATTTCAGAGTTTGAGTTGGACCTTGTGACATATACCCAAGACAGTAGCCTTTCCATTTCTTGGAGGATTTTCTCCAAACTTTTTACTTTACCATCAAGTCGTACAATATTCATTTCATCACTGAAAATCACAGACCTCCAATACCTCTCAGTTCTGAAAAGCTTAACCGGCAGTACTGTAGTCTTGTTTTACGGTTTCTTTGCTATATAGTCCTTTTGAAATAATTAAAAGCATGCAATTCCCTCTGAACACTCCTCCGAGACACTTTGAATAAAATAATTTTGTTCAGCTCTGCCGTTATTTCACCTAAACTCCTCCTCCGACCCTTCTTAACAATCACAGATAAAGCATTTTTCCTGTTAACTGTCAAACTTTTCGGCCTCCCACTTTGTTTTTTGTTTTAACAGTTTTAGGCACACAAAATCTCTTCAAAAATTTACTCAGTGTAGATTTGCTTATTCCAAATAATCTGCTTGTTTCTACTGCTTTATTCCTTTCTGAATCATACACAATATGTTATTTTTCATGTCATTGATTTTCCAGGAAGTGCCATGTTTTGACAGACAAAAAGAAAAAAAAATCATGTGACCTAGCAATTTGACAAAGTCAAGAAAATGTGTCATCATTTGGTCATATGATGTCATTGAAATAAAGTGCATCCAAAACTCAGAGTAACCAATTAAGTTACTAATGAGTAACCAATTATGTTACTAATTGACTTCTTTCTCTTTGCTAATTGACTTCTTTCTCTTTGATCGCTGTTAAAAGTGCATCTGCCATTTTGAAAAAGTTAACTAATTTTTGGCACCGGAATGTAGTACAACTGCACTATGGGAAATCAGAAAAGAGGCTGTTAGAGGGAAGTGGCTGATATTGGGAGATGACTGTTCATGGAGGTACCACTGTATTTTACCCAAAGTATTCAGACACACTCTTTTCAACATCTTGTCAGTACTTCATAGCTTCAGATATGATAAGGCGCTTTTTTGCAACTGAAAAGTACTGATATTTTTCTTATTTCTCCATGAAAATATATGTTGTGGGTACTCATTAGAAGCGCCTCAGCAAACAGACATATTCAGACAATGCAAAAAAATAAAACAAGAAAAAAAAAAAAATGATTTAGTTACAGTATTCAACCTAATTACTGCACATACCCCTATAAGCGCACAGTCAAGCAATTTTGTAGTCTTCAGGTCACAGCCCTTGTATTTGTATCTACTTTTTTTTTTATAAAAACATATGCTGTGGGTACTCATACATATATTTACATGGAGAAATAAGAAAAATATTATGTGAATATTCCCTCTTATCTGGTGCTATGGTAGTCATTAAAATGTTTTGAAAATGAAAGAAAAACAACAGACAGACATATTCAGACCGGCACAGTGGCTCAGTGGTAGAGCGTCCGCTTTGTGACTGGGAGGTTGCGGGTTCAATCCCAGGCCAGGTTATATCAAAGACTTTAAAAATGGTACTAGCTGCTCTTTCGCTTGGCGCTCAGCATTAAGAAAGTAGAGCTAGGAATCGGAACTGGTCAGCTCAGTGTCAGTATAATGTGACTGGGTGGAATATCATGTCAAAGTGTCTGGGGCATGATACAGTCAAACCTGTGCTAGTGGTCACCTCTATTAAGCAGCCAACCTGTATTAAGCAGCCAGAGGGAAGTTGCCCCAAAGTTCATAGACTTATATATTTGAACTGTATTAAGCAGCCACCTGCCTTCAGCAGCCACATTTTAAGCTTCCCATGGGTGGCTGCTTAAGACAGGTTTGACTGTATTTCAGTTCGGCAGCACTCTAAAAGTGAGCATTGAGCTCCCTGTCACAACCAGACACCGTCGCGATATGACTGAAAGATTGTTGAAAGCGACGTTAAGCCCAAATCAAACAAACAAACAGACATATTCAGACAATGCAAAAAAATAAAACAAGAAAAAAAAAAAAAATGATTTAGTTACAGTATTCAACCTAATTACTGCACATACCCCTATAAGCGCACAGTCAAGCAATTTTGTAGTCTTCAGGTCACAGCCCTTGTATTTGTATCTACTTTTTTTTTATAAAAACATATGCTGTGGGTACTCATTTGAATTGCCTCAACAAGTTGAGGCAATTCAAATGAGTACCCACAGCATATGCTTTTATAAAGATAAACAGAAACAAATATCATGTTAGCATTTTTAATAATCCTTGCATGAAGTCCTCTGCTAATCGTTCTTTAAAGTGTGCCTTTATTAGGTGCATACTTTACTAAAAAGGTTTTCCTAGTAATTTTGAAAAATCTAAGCACACCGTGCTGTAATGGGATCAAATACTGTATTTGGGAACTGAAAATAGAACTAGTTCATTTATTGCCTCAGGTACATTTCTGCTTTCACATAGCCAAGTGCATATAAGGCACACAGACTATAGTGGTTGTAAATCAAGGACTTCAGACTGCATTTAAAATGTTTAATCTGGACTGTGTTAATTACGGGCTTCAGTCAATAAAACTGAAACACACAGGACGTTTGAAGTTCGAGATTAGGATCAGCTGCAGGGAAAATGAGAATGTGCATGGAAATGTTGCTTTATCACAATTTGAGCAGTTAGAAAACCTCCCATATTGCATTTGCAAACAGCAAAGGCCCAGGCCATATGCGCAGTCTGGCCTGACCCTTTGTTGTTTGCAGGATAGAGTTACACTGTTAGATGTCCAATTATTATTATTACTATATAGGCAGCATATTTACTGGTATGCAAGAGGTCCTTGGTCCAATTCCTGGTTGCCAAACAACATATTTTGTTTGTTAATTTCTGTTTGTGTGTGTGCCTATGCATGTGTGCATGCATGCATGCATTCTGCACCATTAGGAGTGAAACGCATTAAGTTAATAAATTTGAAGAAAACAATGGAATTTCGCCATTGTATTTGTCTAATATACTTTTTTTTTTTTTTTTTTTTTTTTTTTATGAAAAATAACCTTTTGAGTTCACCTATTACTGGCCTCAGTGACTCAGTTGAATGCACGTTCGACTGATGATCAGGAGGTTGCGGGTCTGCTGCCGCTGTGTTGGCAACATTCTTTCATTGAGATTTATCATGAAATATTTTCTATGGTCATTCTCTCCCTTCCGCTGAAAGAATGAACACAATACTGGTTAAAGGCATAGAGGACTAATCCTGCTCAGTAAACGTGTGGTTAGGTAAACTGACAGTGCTCAACATGACCCCATTGGATTGACTGGGCCGTAAAACCTCAAAACAAACAAACAAACGCCTTTTACCTGGAATCCTGTAGTTTGCGTCCGATGGGATTAAAATGCAGTTGAAAGGACATAGAACCCCGTAGCATTGCCATCTGCTGTACCTGGTCTCACCTTTTAGATAACTTTAAGTCTTCATTGCCTTATTCCACATCATAACATACAGTATTTACTATAAATACTGTCATGACATGACTGAAAGATTGTTGACAGTGGCATTAAAACCTCATCTCAGACAAACACTTTACTGTAGATATACACACACAGATATGCTTAAGCAAAAAGTGTAGCCCAAGATCAGACTGCTCTGCAGGGTCTGCTTTGTTTTCCATTCATTCAGCACTTTTTAGACATGTCACTAGGTAGTCAAATGGAAGTTAAAATTTAAGGATAAGTGCAGGTTAATTTAAGGTATCCAAATATTTGGGGTAAATAGAGAAGGATTCTACATTTTATACACTGTTCATTGTAACAAAGTTTTGGATATAAGATGGTTTAAAGGTGGACCACAAAAGTATTGTATCTCAAACCATTTATGGTCATTTTTCTATCTAATCTATACATTTTTGTTTGATTACAGTACAGTAGTTTACGGTAAATTTCCT
This sequence comes from Anodontia alba, assembly GCA_964016985.1. Lineage (NCBI taxonomy): Eukaryota > Metazoa > Mollusca > Bivalvia > Lucinida > Lucinidae > Anodontia > Anodontia alba. The sequence continues at coordinate 62,405,737 of OZ024833.1, read as the reverse complement.
AAAATTTCGAACACTTTATTCCATACTCTTTTGGCTTAAATTTTGCTTTTTTATGCAGCAGTTTCTTTAAATATTTAGTGGAATGGCAAACAGTGTAGACCATGATCAGACTGCTCCTTCAGGAGCAGTCTGATCAGGGTCTACACTGTTTGCATATGTCATTTTGTCTGATGCTTTAGTGTCCGAATTATTAGGATATTTACCGTAGTTAACATGGATTTTTGTTTTGGATCCCTGGAGCAATAATTTTAGAAAGAGCGGTTGTGCTGTATTGGCCGGAAAGTTTTAATTCACTTAGTTATAATGCATGAAATTGAATTTAAATTCTTTTCTTTGTTAGCCACTCAGCTGGTAATAGTTTTTATGGTGTTTGTTGATTTTCTTAGTTATAAAACCTGTGGACAAACACAAATGTGCTTCCTTTTAATTTGAATATCATTAAAATACTATCATAGTGAGGACAAAATGAAGACAAAACAAAACAAAAAAAAACAAAAAAAAAATGTTTAACCCTTGTCCTGCTGAAACCGGATATATCCTGTTTTGCAAACAGTGTAGATCCAGATCTGTTGGCTTCTTCATTTGCCATCAAGTATGCAAATTTATAACAAAAATCTGGATCAAGTTATCTGATTGGCTGAAAATTAGAAGTGGGTGTGGCTTCTTAATTTATTCAGCAGGACAAGGGTTAAAATGTACATGTTCAGTTGCATGTTTGCCACTCCTGTTACGTAACAGATGTGACATTAATTGACAATTTTACTGTGAGTAACAGAATAAAATAACATATTAATATGAACCAGCACACGAGAAAACCTACAACAAGACTTGTGCGATCAGCAAAGACACAGATCAGCCTGTGCATCTATGAGTCCGCTGATCACATATGCCTTCTACAGCCTCCGGGCCGTCCAAGAACCCTTGCAATACTGGGTGGATGTACAGGCTGATCTGAGTCTTTGCTGGTTACACACGTCTTGAAGGTTTTGTCGTCTGCCGGTTCATATCATTTTCTTTAAATTTGCATATGAATTTATAAAACATTTTTTAGTTGATGAATTAGTGGTTTTCATTACAAAATATTACATCAATAACATAGGTTCATGCGCATTTAAGCTAGTTATTGTTATGATGTTTCAGGCCCTGCTGTCAGTGGCTTTTGGCAGGTCCATGCTTGCATCACTTACGGCAAATTCAGGCATTGGCCACAGCACAGTCTGCAGTGCATGTGAAGACAGATTCTGAAAACATGTCTACTGTATAAGGCTAATACGATATAACAATTAAATTATCGGTGCACTGTCCTTATAGAGAGATAATATGCAGGAATTACGTTGAATACGATGCAGAGACTTAACCCTAGTCATGCTGAACCCGGATATGCCCTCAGACTTTGCAAACAGTGCAGATCCAGATCAGTTGGCTTCTTCAGAAGCCAACTGATCTGGATCTGCACTGTTTGCCATCATTAAGTATGTGAATTTGTACCAATAATCTGGATCAAGTAATCTGATTGGCTGAAACTTATTAGTGGGCGTGGCATCTTAGATTATTCAGCATGACAAGGGTTAATGGCCATGCAGCCGGGCTCCATAGTGCAGTCAGTAGCATGTCAGACTGAAGATCCAGGATACCAGTTGCCAGTTTGAACCCCAGCTCAGCCACTTAACTTCTGTGGAGATTGATTATGAAATCATTTCTATGGTCATTCTCCCCCTTCCGCTGATTCAAGAAGGGCAGTTGTGAGCTACTGACGAAAATATGTGCACAAATACTGGTTAACCACTTGGAGGACTAAGCCTGTCCAGGAACAGGTTAGTAGGTTGACTGATTGCTCTGGACATGACCCTAATGGGTTGACTGGGCTTTAACCCTTGTCATGCTGAACCCTTATATACCCTGCCTTTGCAAACAGTGTAGCTCCAGATCATTTGGCTTCTGAAGAAGCCAACTGATCTGGAGCTGCACTGTTTGCCATTAAGTATATGAATTTATAGTAACAATCAAGATCAAGCAATCTGAATGGCTGAAAATTAGAAGTGGGCATGGCATCTTAATTTATTCAGCATGACAAGGGTTAAAACCTCAACTCAGAACTAAGAATGGTCATGCTATATTTGTTCTGCATTTTTAGGGTAATTATGGCAGTCCGGATGATCACTGCCTACAATTATTTGATATGAATAATCTCTCCACGGTATGCTGTAAATGTACGCTAATGATCAGCTTTCATCTCGAGCTTATTCTTGGAAAATTATTCTCTTGTTCAGTTGGGGTTGAATATTAGGAAACAGTTTTATCTTTATTGAAATGTTATGTTAGCGGAGATAATCAGGTACCCATCAAGTTAGAAAAGCCCTTATGACATGTATGATATGGCTTGTGTCAAATGAAAAGAGATCTGTAGCATATTCGAATAACCAAGGCCCAGGTAGATATCAGAAGCACCCAGGGCCCAGTTGTTCAAAACTTAATGGAGTTGTTAGCTAATGAAACATTAAAATTTCTATCTTGAAATTGGCAAATACTGAATTCAACCTAATTACCGCATGTACTCCTATATGCCCACACTCAAGCAATCCCCTAGTCTTCAAGTTACAACCTGTGTACTTTTTGTCTACTTCTTTATAAAAACATATGTTATGGGTACCCATTTGAATTGCATTGACTTGTCAGTGCAATTCAAATGAGTACCTATAACATATGTTTTTATAAAGAAAATCAGAAGAAGAAAAAAACACACAAAAAACATCGCATAAGTATCATTATATAAGTCCTTTACTGACCTTTCTTTAAGTATACCCTTACAATATAGATGGATACATATTTTATCACACACAAGGTTTCCCGGTAATTTTGAAAAACCGAAGCATACAGTGCGGTAATTAGGCTGAATACGGTACATTGATATTTTTTGCTGAAAAAATGTGAGAAGCTTTTGCATTGCAGAAAAAATATGAGAAGCATTGGAAAATTTTCTTTCATTTTTGCTTTTGCATTGCAGAAAAAATGAGAAGCATTGCAAAAGCTTCTCACATTTTTGCAGCAAAAATATCAATGTTTTTGGAAATACCTTAGCTACAACAGTTAACGAGTTTGTCATTAAGGAGCTTGTTAAGCTAGCAATGCTTTGAACAACTCGACCCTGGTGGTTGAGTGGTTAGCACTCCTAACTTTGGATCAGAAGGTCACGGGTAGATATCTGTAATATTTGGAATAAAATATCGGGGACAGGAGTCACTTGGTAGGTTTTCTGCCATTTTGTGAGGGGGAGATAACTTATGTGACTTTAGCAGACTAAGCCCCTTCTGGAAAAGAGTCTACTCTAAAAGGAAAGAATTTGCTCCCATGATAGTAGACCCCATTTCAGAAGGGCCCACATTATCACTAAGCATGCTGGGTGAAAAAATTCAGCAGACAGCATTTTAATTTTTTTTTCTTTCTCTCTCTTGTTTTTCCCAGAAAATAGAATTTGGCACTCCATGCAATTCGTCTTTAAAGAGACGTTTTCCATAACACGATTTCTTTGAGAAAAGCAAGGTGTTTCTGAAATCTTATTACCTTGTCTACTTGTTATCTCGACTTGGCTTATCTCAAATAACCGCTTATCTTGAAGTGAAAATCTGGTCCCTGTTTAAACATGAAAATCTGACAACAGGTAACAAAATATTGTGGAAAAGAGGAGAACAATTTCTCCACTTTTCCATAATATTTTCAGTATATTTCTAACTTAGGAGTCAAGTTACATGTTCATTTGAGAGATGCGGTTGTTCAAATTATTTTTTCCTCAGTTCTGCAAATCTGATATGTCGAGGTAAATATATCTTGAAGTATTTCAGAGTGTCCCTTCTGAGAAAATAAGGCTTGACATTTTATGTGAATCATCATCTGCTGGGCAGATGATTTACATTATTTTCTCAGAAAAATAAAGAAAAAAAAGGATTTTCAAAATGTTATATGTGATTGGCATCATCACATGAAAACCCAATCCTTATTTTCTCACAAAAATAAAGAAAAAAAAAAGGATATTTCAAAATGTTGTATGCTGCAATTGTGATTGGCACTTAAGGTTTAATGAGCTGGCTGAAGCGAGCCTGAATGGTTCCTGCATATAAGGTCACTTTTCCGGTGGTGCAAAGTTTTGATGACCAGTTATAACAAGAACAAAATCTTTTAACAGATTTGTTTGATTATAGCTTTTTGTACATGGTTATTTCATTACCGAAATTCTGGATTGTTGTCCTGAATATCCTCTTTTAGATCTGATATCTTGGCCTGTTTCTGATGCTGTATTTACCCTAAGTATTGGAACAGAAATGCCTTAGCAGAGGCTGAGCTAGACATTGGCAGTGGGGGAAATTCTGAAAATAAAGCTTGACATTTAATGTTACTTGTTGCAGACCAGTCACATGAAATTTCAAGCCTTATTTTCTATGAAAAATGATAATAAAAAAAACGTATTTCAGAATGTCCTCTGATACAGTTGACACTTTAACCCTTGTCCTGCTGAACCCTGATATACCTTGCCTTTGCAAACAGAGTAGATCCAGATCAGTTGGCTTCTGGAGAAGCCAACTGATCTGGATCTGTACTGTTTGGCATTAACTATGTGAATTTATAGCAACAGTCCGGACGAAGTAATCTGACTGGCTGAAATTAGAAGTGGGCGTGTCATCTTAATTTATTCAGCAGGACAAGGGTTAAACTGTGTCAGTCTATGAGCAAATTCAGCATACCATATTTGCCCTAATGACCACACTATGCACTGAAATTTTTTAAAAAGTCACTAGAAAAACTTGTAGTAAAATATCCTCCTAATATGGATACTTTTAAGAAAGACCAGCAAAGAACTTCATGAGGGGTGTATTTGAAGATAAGCAATATTTTTCTGACATATTTTATAAAAGCATATGTTGTTGGTATTCATTTGGAGTGCCTCAACTTTTTGAGGCAGCTCAAATGAGTACCAACAGCATATACTTTGATAAAGAAGTAGATACAAGGCCTTTAATCTGAAGACTATGAAATTGCTTGACCGTGCACAAAGTTATAGGGGTATGTGCAGTAATAGGGTGGAATATGGTATGACAAATTGATGATATTTTTCTTATTTTTCCCACAAAATAGGCTTTGAAATTTCATGCAGATTATCTTCTTAGGAGAAACTTGTCCCTCCTTAGAAGACAGTTTGCATGAAATATAAAAGCCTGTTTTCTGAGGAAAACAAGAAAAGTATTTCAAAATGTCTGCTGAATGAATTTTATTTTACCCAGCATTCTAAGCTTTAAAGGCTCCATATTCCTCAAAACTAGACATTTTATTATCCAAGAAAGGTTTAATAAATTGATATGTGGTATTGATACAATCATAAAATGTGGCACCTGACAGCCTGTAAAATTTCAGTTAGTCTCACGTTTTTTTAAATGAAATGGTTTTTTATCGTATCTCTGAATTAATGTTCCCAACATTATTTCAGAGATACAATAAAAAATCATTTCATTGTTGATCCAGTTCAAAAACGAGAGATAAACTGAAATTTTATAGGCGTCATATGTCACATTTTATGATCGTATTAATAATATATATCAATTTATTAAACCTTTCTTGGATAAATGTCTATTTTTGAGGAATATGGAGTCTTTAGGGTAAAAATGGTAATAAAAACAAGAAAGGTTGATCGGTAAAATGAAAAGTAGACGCACAGCAAAGACCCAGGGCAGACTGTACAATATACCTTCAAATGTCTGCATATGTCCCGAAAAAAGGCATTTTTATATGGTTAAGCCCATATTGTTGATAAGCGAAATTGATTTAACACTTACCATTCTATGGGCAAATTCAGCAAATGACAAACTGATTATATTTTCTTATTTTTCCTAGAAAATAAGATCTGACACTTCATGCAAATTGTCTCCTAAGGAGACAGTTTGCATGAAATGTCGAATCTTATTTTCTAGAAAAAATAAGAAAAATATTTCAAATTGTAGTCTGCTGACATTTTTTTTTTACCCAGCATGCAAAGTGCTAATTTTCTTTATTGACAGAACCAGTAGAGCAGACTGCATTAGCTGGAGTTAAGAGAAACATCCATCTAAATATTTTTTTTTTTTGTTATTTCTCCATTAAAATGTGTGTTATGGTTATTCACTAGAATCAGCCAACTAGGGAATTCTTATGGGAACCACAAAATGTCATTTCTTGCAGAACTAAGAAAACTGTCAATGTGTTTTTTTTTTCTAGAAAAAAATCAGGTTATCTAGAATTGAGTTAAGGGAAATGAGTACTCTTCCAAGGGAGGCAACTATCAAATTTAATGGTTTCAGTCTTCCTTCTGAAAAGGAATCTACTCTTAAAGGAAAATTTGCTTCCAAGGGAAGCAAATTCTTGCCTTTTAGAGTAGACCCCTTTTCAGAAGGGCTTGCTGGACGGGAAAGCAGTCTGGAAGTCACAGAAGTTGTCTCCCTTGTAAAAATGGCAGAAAATCTAACAAATCAGAGGGCTTACTAAGAATGAATATTTGGTGATAATTCTGGGATAATTTTCTCCAATTCTTTATAAAAACATATGTTGTGGGTACTCATTTGAAGCACCTCGCCAAGGCGCTTCAAATGAGTACCCACAACATATGTTTTTATGGAGAAATAAGAAAAAATTATCCAAGAATTATCACCAAATACTCCCCCTTAACAACTCTGTTTATGTTAATCTCCCTTGTGAAAACAGCAGAAAATCTAGCAAGTGTATCAAGTTCCCTTAAGGCTTTGATTTTGAGTGATGGGCGAAGTATTGTCTAAGCAACGGGTGTTTAAATAATTGAAGGCTGTCTTATTATAAGGAATTGGCTTTGACATTTTCCCATTCTTCGGTGATAGAAGTGAGTCCCTTAGCTTAATCAATTCCCTAGACTAGATCCATACGGTCTCGCTTGTATCATTTTTTGCCGCATATTCTCTGTCAAAAACTCACCTTTCTGACTTTGCAGTCTCACACTATTGCTTTATTTATGTATATTGCTGTCTTACCATCCTGTGCCTGGTTTTGACAGCATCAATTTTGAGAATCTGTAAGTTATGATGGTGTAAATTGAATTGATTGTTGGGCTTAAGATGGTAACTTTCTGACAAAAGTGGTTTGTCGTTTTTAGTTGGAGTTCCTAATTTGCTTGTGTGTATGTGTTAGTATTAGTGCCAGCATCCATCACGTGGACTTCTTCTCAATTTCTGACTCCCAACCCCTCCCACCTTTTTTCACTATATACAGTTGTGACTTGTAGGGAGGTAGGAGGCAGTGTTTTTGATATGATCCTTTTTATACATGCAGGTAAGGAGGTCATGCATAAAATCTCTGATGAGTTCGAATTTCAGCCAGATCGGACCACTGACTATGGAGAACTGCTCTTGAGGTCTAAAAAATTTCCCAGACATATAATGGGAAAATGGTGTCGCCATGCTAGCTCATTCATTTTTGATTGAATCATCATCAAAGTTGCTGGTAGCCAGGACAGGCATAAAAGCACACATGAGTGATTTCAGGTCTGATCAGACTACTCAGTTTGAAGTTATTTGCCCTTGAATGACAAAATTTTCACACTTTTGAAATTAAATATCTCTGAAACCAGTTGGTGAATATCTCCAACCAGTTGGTGAATATCTCTGAAGCAAGTTGTCCAATCGTGATCAGATCAAACTTTATTTGTAGCATCACTGGGGTGGGGGAAAGGCTGCAGAAGTTTTAGAGCAGATTGGATCAAAACCTTGGTTTCCATGGCAACAGAAAGTCCCCATTGACATAATGGGGAAAATGATGTTGTCACTGTTTTTTTTTTTTTTTTTGGTTACTTTTGATTTGATTCTTTTTACTCTTGCAGGTAACAAGAACATGCATAAAATCTTGAACGAGTTCAAATTTTGGCAAGATCAGACCTCTGACTACGGAGTTAGCTGGCCTTGAGCATCAAAAAATATATTCCCATAGACTTATAATGGGAAAATGGTGTCTCCATGCTAGCACATTCATTTTTGATTGGACTATCATCAAAGCTGCTGGTAATCAGGACAGACATAAAAGCTTGGGCATTTTCCATTTTGGGCCTCTGGTTTCCATGGCCCCTTTTTATGTTTTTTTTTAAATGAGCGGATATCTTTAGCTTGTGGATGATCAGAAAATATGTTTTTTTCAATACTTGTTTGATTGGCCAAGTTTGATTAACTGCACATACGAGGGATGTTCGAAATGAATTGCTTATTGTCCTCTAGCTCGATATCCACGTGGGGCACGATAAAAACCAATACATACCTGTATAGGGCTATTCAATATCTACACAATGGTGTATAAATGTACATGTTAGACTAAGTGTAAGACATAAAATTTGCCATTTGAATACATGCAGTCATTGACCACTGCAGTAAAATGGTTGGTAGAAGCGTCGACAAAAAAGATGAAATACAGGCTTACATCAAAGCTCGCTCAAAACTTGGTTGTTCTTTGAAGAAGCTGATGACTGAAATTTCTACTGCTTTTGGACCTTCTTGTGTGTCTTATGACACAGTTCGGCAGTGGAAAAAGAAATTTGAGTCTGGTGTAGAGTCCATCAAAAATGCACCGAAATCAGGTAGGCCAAAATCTGCATCTCGTAAAGAAATCTTTTCCAAAATAAAGGAAATCATTAAAGGAGATGCCAGATTTACAGTTCGTGATATTGCACGAAAGGTAGGCATATCACTATCAATGGTTCACCTATTTTGAAGAAGCATTTGAAAGTCAGAAAGATTTCTGCTAGATGGGTGCCACATCTGTTGACTGACGAGCAAAAGAGGCAACAGGTTAAAGTGGCCAAAAAGCTGCTTCAAATGTTTCCAAAATATGACAAAAAGCAGTTTGCCAATGTCGTCACAGGTGATGAAACCTGGGTCCATTATTTTGAGCCCATCAGAAAGGTTAGCAATAAGATCTGGGCCACTAAACACAGCAAACGCCCAATAATTGCCAAACGTTCTTTGAGTACAAAGAAGGTTTTGTATGCAATCTTTTTCTCTGGTGAAGGAGTCGCAATAAAAGTGCCAGTGAAAAAGGGCAAAAGCATCACCGGAAAGTACTACAAAGACGTAGTACTGAAGAAACTGTAAAAGTATTATCAGAAACGACGCCCTGCCACTGGTTTTAAACATGTCCGTCTTCTACATGACAATGCCCCATCTCATACCTCCGCAATAGTTACGGCGTTTTTGAAGAAAGAAAAAGTAACTGTTTTGCCTCACCCCCGTATTCCCTAGACCTTGCCCCATGTGATTTCTTTTTGTTTCCGAAATTGAAAGCATTCCTTGCTGGGCGGAAATACCAGTCCCGACAGGCACTTGGATCTGCCATTCATCAGTACCTTATTACTGTGCCCAAATCAGCGTACCGTGACGCCTTCAGGAAGTGGATACATCAGCCGAAACTTTGCATTTCTAGCCACGGGGAGTACTTTGAGGGCATGAAATGAGTACTTTTGGGCTAACTTGAAATTTGAAGTCTCCAGATAGAAATAAGCAATTCATTTCGAACATCCCTCGTAAGTCACCCTGGCCTTTCAGTTTCATTGGTTTCAAAAAGGTTACTGGACCAAGAAATATCAATAGAAAAAGGGACATTTTTGAAAAACTTCAAACAAAGGACGTGTTTATGTTAACTGTGTATTGGTAGGATGAAACCTATGGCAAAAACACTTGTGATGGTCGCTTGGAGTTTCAAATTTTATTCATACCTTCAGCTAACTGTTCCTCAGGTGAGTGATTGTTGCCCTTTTGGGCAACTTGTTTGTTCACCCTGTGTGTTTAGGTCAGTTTCTTTGTAATTATAAGAGGTAGGCACTTGGGCCTTGCCAAGATTCTTCATAAACCAAAGCACATACAGCCAAACTGACAATTCAGTAATACAATAATCTGCTACTCAGACAGTGCAATCATCATGCATAGCTTGAGATACTGTGATAGTTTAAAGGAGATAATTTTAGGATTATTTGTGTCTTTCCTCTCACCTATAGTAAATGTCTTAACCCTTGTCATGCTGAATAAATTAAGATGCCACGCCCACTTCTAGTTGTAAGCCAATCAGACTACTTGATCCAAGTTGTTGGTACAAATTCACATACTTAATGGCAAACAGTAAAGATCCAGATCAGTTGGCTTCTTCTTGAGAAGCCAACTGATCTGGATCTACACTGTTTGCAAAGGCAGGGTATATCAGGGTTCAGCAGGACTAGGGTTAAAATTTCTAACACTTAAATCCATACTTTTTTTGTCTAAATTCTGCTTTTTGCTTCTTTAAATACTTAATAGAATGTCAAACAGTGTAGACCCTGATTGTGTATGCCATTTTATCAGATAGGTTTGTGAAAGAAACTTTAGGGCATTTACGGTACTAGCTTCTGTCCCATTCTCTTCTCTGGAAGATGATACCAAATGACCCACAAGGGTTGTTTGTTTTTGCTGAGGTTTTACGGCCCAATCAACCCAATGGGGTCATGTCGAGCGCGGTCAGTTTACCTAACCACATGTTTACTGGGCAGGCTTAGTCCTCTAAGCAGTTAACCAGTATTTGTGCACATTCTTCTGCCAGAAACTGACAACTGCCCTTCTTGAATCAGCTGAAGGGAGAGAATGACCGTAGAAAATATTTCACGATCAATCTCCACGAAAGAATGTTGCCGACCTCGGCGGGGGTTGATCCGGCGACCTCCTGGTCTCCAGTCGGATGGGGCATCCAACTGAGCCATTGAGGCTTGCCCCACAAGGGTTGATATGTCATTAAAGAACAAAAAAAAAAAAAAAAATTGTTGTTTTACCGAAAACAAATCTTGGGAGTACCCATTGGACATTGATCATGAAATATTTTCTGTGGTCATTCTGTCCCTTCCGCTGATTAAAGAAGGGCAGTTTTCAGTGTCTGGTGAAAGAATGAGCACAAATACTGGTAGTCACTTAAGGAACTAAGCCTGCCCAGGAAAAGTGTAGTGAGGTAAACTGACAGGCTCAACATGACCTTAATAGGTTAACTGGATCGTAAAACTCCGAACTAAATCAAACCGAAAAACCTAAATATTGGGACAATTAACCCTTGTCATGCTGAATAAATTAAGATGTCATGCTCACTTCTAATTTTCAGCCAATCAGATCACTTGATCAAGGTTGTTGATATAAATTCACATACTTAATGGCAAACAGTGCAGATCCAGATCAGTTGGCTTCTTCAGAAGCCAACTGATCTGGATCTACACTGTTTGCAAAGGCAGGGTATATCCAGGTTCAGCAGGACTAGAGTTAAACCCTTACCATCCTTACTACCTGTTGATTTGCCTAAGAAAATGTTGGATTAGTGCAAACAGTGTAGACCCTGATCAGATGCTAGCTTTCTGCAGTATCTGATCTGGATCTGTACTGTTTGCACAAGCCTGTCTGTCCCAATACCTAGGATTTACAATTATGGTACATCTTAATTAACCCTTAAACTGCCAATCACAACAATTGTCGGCTGCTTTGTCATCTGCTTGTGATTTTTAAAGTCATTTTTTGCAAACAGTGTGGACCCAGATCAGACTGCTCCTCTAAGTCTGATCAGGGTCCACACTGTTTGCCTGTATGTAAAAGTAGGTTTGAAAAGTTTGCAAGAATATTCAGCAAACGACATATAAAACAGATGACATTTTCAGATACAGATTTTCTTGACATTTTAAGGGTTAATGAATGTAAATCAGTTTGCTGTGGATGACTGGTTCCCAGCCTTTGATCAAACTTTTAGCTATTGAATCTCTCTAATTTGCTTTGGTTTAATTTTGTCACCTCATCTGACTTTTTGGTTTGAGTAAATTAGTATTTTCAGAGAAAATAAGGCTTGATATTTTATGTGAATTGTCTGTCATGCAGACAATTCACATGAAATGTCAAGCCTTATTTCCTTTGAAAGATAAAATATATTTTTAGAATATTGTAATCTGCTGTTGTTACTGGTGCTTGGAGAAGCATTAGAATGGCTGTGTAGTTAGTTACGGTACCAACTTCGAGACCCACTAGAGGTGGAATTCAGCTCAAGACTACAGTACTTCAGTGTACAATGCCTTTCAATATTATCCATTACGAAAACATGCCTATTCAAATATACTGAAAATTTTACCATCAAAATATGAAAATTTTCAGATAAAAAAATCTGATATTTTTCATGTTTCTGCTCAAAACATAGATTGTGGATACTCGTTAGAACTGCCTCGAAGAGGCGGTTCTAATGAGTACCCACAATTTATGTTTTGAGCAGAAATAAGAAAAATAATGTATACCTCTGTAAACCCCAGTTTTACTATATAAAAGTGGGGTTTAAAGGGGTCAAAATTATATAGGCGTGTTTTCATGATGCATGGTCTTGGTATGACTTTAATAATGTTGAAAGGACTTAAAATACCCAAACATATATCATCATCATCACAACTGGTGCTTAGAACATTTTAGAAGGTATTCAGGAATGTTCGTCTGCAAACTTGCAATCAGCAAAATGCTGGTCTTTATCCTTTGAGTAATGGCCTCCTGGTTAGGTTTTTCCATGGAGAATAAATCTTAATCAATGACAGACCTTATCAAGTGAAGACTTTCTTCCAGAGATAGTGTGATCTTTGGTCAAGAATTGTCTTGGTAAAGAAGAAAATAATTAAAACAAGAAAGCCAGACATATAACTTAGACATAAATGTAGGTAACACCTAGAAACAAGGCCAAATGTTGTAAATTATAGTGTTTTGCCTACAGTCCAAGCCATATCCCTAGAAGTAAGGCTATTTTTAGTAAAGAGGATTTCTCGAAGGGTATATGCTTTATTGCATGAATCCATCCTTTATCATCTTTTCATCATCTCAATATGACTTAAATACTGTTGAAAGAGATGCAAAACATGAAGTCATCAGTGGCCAAGTGAATACATACTGCGCTAAAACCATGCAGGTTTATTTTGGTGAAATAAAACATGTTTCCCTTGTAACTCAACTGTAGTTCCAGCAGTGGCAAAGTGCAATAAAATATGTTTCCCTCATACCAAATTATAGCTCCAGCAGTGGCCAAGAGCAATGAAATACATTTCCCTTGCAACCCAACTGTAGATTCAGCAGTGGCAAAGTGAAATAAAATATGTTACCCTTGTAACCTAATTTTGGCTCCAGCATTAGTCAAGTTTCCCTTGTAACCTAACTATAGATCAAGCAGTGGTCAGGTGAAATAAAATATGTTAACCTTGTAACCCAACTGTACATCCAGCATTGTCAAGTGAAACAATATACGTTTCTCTTGTAAGCCAAATCCAGAACCAGCAGTGGCCAAGTGAAATAATATATGTTTCCTATGTAATCCAACTGTAGTGACCAAATGAAATAATATATGTTTCCTTTGTAACCCAGCTGTAGCTCCAGCAGTGGCCAAGTGAATTAAGATATGTTTCTCTTGTAACCCAGCTGTAGCTCCAACAGTGGCCAAGTGAATTAAGATATGTTTCTTTTGTAACCCAGCTGTAGCTCCAGCAGTGGCCAAGTGAATTAAGATATGTTTCTCTTGTAACACAACTGTAGCTCCAGCAGTGGCCAAGTGAATTAAGATATGTTTCTCTTGTAACCCAACTGTAGCTCCAGCAGTGGCCAAGTGAAATAATATATGTTTCTTTTGTAACCAAACAGTAGCTCCAGCAGTGGCCCTGTGAAATAATGTATGTTTCTCATAACCCAACTGTAGCACCAGCAGTGGCCAAGTAAAATAAAATCTGTTTCCCTTGTAACCCAACTGTAGCTCCAGCAGTGGCCAAGTGAAATAAAATATGTTTCCCTTGTAACCCAACTGTAGCTCCAGCAGTGGCCAAGTGAAATGATATATGTTTATCTTGTAACCCAACTGTAGCTCCAGCAGTGGCCAAGTGAAAAGATATACGTTTCCCTTGTAACCCAACTGCAGCTCCAGCAGTGGCCAAGTGAAATACAATATGTTTATCTTGTAACCCAACTGTAGCTCCAGCAGTGGCCAAGTGAAATACAATATGTTTATCTTGTAACCCAACTGTAGCTCCAGCAGTGGCCAAGTGAAATAAAATCTGTTTCCCTTGTAACCCAACTGTAGCTCCAGCAGTGGCCAAGTGAAATAAAATCTGTTTCCCTTTTAACCCAACTGTAGCTCCAGCAGTGGCCAAGTGAAATAAAATCTGTTTCCCTTTTAACCCAACTGTAGCTCCAGCAGTGTCCAAGTGAAATAGTATATGTTTCCCTTTTAACCCAACTAGCTCCACAGTGCCATGTGAAATAAAATGTGTTTCCTTTGTAACCCAACTGTAGCGCCAGCAGTGGCCAAATGAAATGAAATATATTTCCCTTGTAACCCAACTGTAAATCCAGCAGTGGACAAATGAAATAAAATAAGTTTCCCTTCACCCAGCTCTAAGCTCCAGCAGTGGCCAGGTGAAATAAAATGTTTGCCTTGGAACCCAACTCTACAAATGAAACCAAATATGTTTCCTGTGTAACCCAACTTAGCTCCAGCAGTAGCTTTATGACTGAAGTTACCTGGGAAATGCCACAGTTACAAAGTACAGCCTTCCCAAGGCACCCAGAGAAGCTCCAGCAGTGGCTAATTGAAATAAAATGAGCCAGCGCATGACAAAATCTACAAAATGGCATGTGCTCCCAGCAAAGACTCAGATCAGACTGGGCTTCCGCCCAGTCTGATCAGAGTCTTAGCTATCCGCATGAAGAAAGCTTGGGTCCTTAGCTACCCTAAGTCTCTGATCAGACTGGGGGGATGCCCGGGCTGATCTGAGTCTTCCCTGGGCACACATGCCATTTTGTAGGTTTTGTCATGCGCTAGCTTAAATATTAAAAGTAAGGATTGAACATGCTGCTGCATCCAGACACCATTATGGAATTACAGAGAGCTTGTTTAACCCATCTATGCTGAGTGGATTCTTCTACCTTAACTCTTTGGATCGGTCCATTTATAGTAATAGGGATGTCTGGTTTTTATTATTATCATGTTATGTCAAAATTTCTGAACTTAATGCAAACAGTGTTACTGTGTAGACCCTGATCAGATGCTGTGTTCTGCAGCATCTGATCTGGGTCTACGCTGTTTGCCAATGTCCCTTTTATGGGACGCTAGGCTTAAATGTGTTGATTTAAAACTAATGTTAAACCATAACTCATAGACATATGCACATATGCAGAGAAGAAATTTGAAATTATGTAGCAAACAGAGAAGAAAATTCAAAATTCTGTATTTTGTGTCTTTTCCATCTTGGCATATTTAACCCTTAAAACGCCAAGAAAACTTGCGTCTGAAAATGTCGTCTGTTTATGTCATCTGCTGAATATTCTTGCAAACTTTTCAAACCTGTTTTTGCATACAGGCAAACAGTGTGGACCCAGATCAGACTGCTCCTAAAGGAGCAGTCTGATCTGGGTCCACACTGTTTGCAGAAATTACTTTTAAAGTAACAGGCAGAAGACAAAGCAGACGACAAAAGTTGTGACTGGGGCTTTAAGGGTTAAGTTGCTTCATTGAATCAGATGTGTCAGAATTAACAATATATTTCAAACATGGTTTTTTCAAATTTTATTTTATTGTCAGCGGTGAAATCTGTGTGTATCTGATGAAAATAAAAGTGGTATCAATCACTAGTGAATTGATATTGTATCATTTCACTAGTGACTGATATGATTTATATTTTCACTCCTCGCTTTGGACGACTTCGGTTTTCTTCACTGTTTCAGAAGTGGATGTTATCTCCACTTCAGATTTTTGAACAACTCTAACTTCTTTATTTCTGAACTAAACTATCAAGTGTTGGTATGCATTTTCTTAGTTAGAATGTAAGGAACATTTTGGTTTCAGAATTATTTTGATTCGCCGAAACTTTTTGTTTTTGTTTCTCCATCGACACCATGACATTCATGTTTTGTTTGATGACGTTACTTATGACGTCAGAAACGCACATTGACATGTAAACAATAAAATAAAAAGAAAATTTACTCTTTCTCAGTGAATACCATAAACATTTTCATCTCGTGTAATGAAAACATTCAAATTTTCACTTGTGCTTCGCACTCATGAAAATACTGATGTTTTCATTTCACTCGATGACAATATTTATGGTATTCACAGTAAAAGAATAAATATCCTCTATATATTTCATTTTGAAAATTTTAAGCTTTGTGGGATATATAGATGGACAAGTCGGTAAAACAAAAGCTTTTAAAAAAACTCTTGCCTGATAGAGAGCTCTAAGACTTGTCCTTTTGTCTGATTGTTCTGATGGATACCGAACAAACCTATAGATAAGGAATGTATCCAGCTGAATATTTTTGTTTTATTTCCCATAAAAACATATATTGTGGGTAATCATTAGAAGCGCCTCACCGAGGCACTTCTAATGAGTACCCACAACCTATGTTTTCATTGAGAAATAAGAAAATATTAATACTTTCTGGTTCAAAATAAATTCCTTATCCAGAGCTCCGGCTACAGACATATTCCCAAGACTGGCTAGATCTCATTTTTGAAGTAAAATTGTCATCCCTGTCGGAAGATTCACACTTTCTTAATTGATTAACTGAGAGAGCCACTTGGGATATAGTTATATTTGATTTAATAGCTTAGTACAGGCAAATTTGCCCACCAGCTCTGGGTACAATGGCATCATCTGTCTTCAGATACTTGTCTGTAGCAAATGTGTAACTTTTTTTAGCTTACTGGTGTGGAAGTACAGAAGAACCGTGTACTTTTCTACATCTATTTCATATATATTAACCCTTGTCCTGCTGAATAAATTAAGATGCCACGCCCACTTCTAATTTTCGTCCAATCTGGTTACTTGATCCAGATTTTTGCTATAAATTTGCATACTTAATGGCAAACAGTGCAGATCCAGATCAGTTGGCTTCTTCAGAAGCCAACTGATCTGGATCTACACTGTTTGCAAAACAGGGTATATCCAGGTTCAGCAGGACAAGGGTTAACCCTTAGCACCCTTGGTGAAATTTTCAGCAGATGACATATTGAATTATTTTTCCAAGAAAACAGGATTTGACATTTCATGCAAACTGGAGACAGTTTGTATGAAATTCAAATCCTGTTCTCTGGGAAAAGTAAGAAAATGTCATCAGTTCAGGTTTTATTATTCAAATATAAAAAATATTATTTCTGCTTTCTAAGGCCAAATAAAAAACAAGTTAGTATGATTCTCAGGCACCATAGCATCTATCTAAATGGCCTGGCATATTACAATTTTTTCTTGTGGGATTTTTTTTTTTTTTACTTCATCAAAATACCTGACATTGGAGTTTTCTCCTTTAATTACTGAGAATGGTTTTTAACCAAATTATGATCTAGACCACAGAAGTATGGTATTTTTACTTACTTGCAAAGAAAATTAGTAAATGGCTTCCTCATGAATATTTCAGTGGGGTTTTTACCACTGGACTGAGTTGACACACACCTTTCTTTTTAGTATATAGACAACCAAAGGAATCTTTCGGGAATACCATCAAAGTGTCAAACAGTTTGGATCCAGATCAGGCCTGACATTTCCTCAGGCCTGATCTGGGTCCAGACTGTTTGCAAAGGTTATCAGCAGACTACAAAAGTCGCCACTAGTGGTGAAAGAGTTAAAGGGCCAGTTACAAAAGCAGCAGCGCTCACTCAGAGTTTTTTGACTTTTTAGAAAAGAAAAAAAAATGCTTGACATTTCATTCACAGTCTGCTTGGCAGCTGGTCCACATGAAATGTTCAAACTCAATTTTTCTGAAAAATAAAATAAAAAAAATAGGATGTTGTCAGCTTAATGTCTCATGAGACTTTAAAAGGCTTAAATGTTTCAGGTTAATTATATGTTATAGGTCAAAAACATGCACAAAACTGAAAAAAAAAAAAAAAAAAATCCCCTTTCCTTCATACATTTTTGTCATCACATGGATTTGTAAGTTATTTTGAGGTCACATAATCAGATTTTCTTCTTTGAAAATCACATGAACATCTCCTGAAATTAGATTTTGCTAAGCTTTTTTGTTGTCTTAGCGAGTTTTTAGGGATATTTAATTAGATTTTCACTATAGACAAATGCTATTATCCTGGTTTATCATCCTGTTTTAAGGACTTTATGATAACTTTTACATGGTCACAGCTCCAGATAAGGCTCTTTTCGCAACCTAAAAGTACGGATATTTTTCTTTTTTCTCCATGAAAACAAATGCTATGAATACTCATTAGAAGTGCCTATAGTTCCAGATAAGAGGTTATTCACATATTTTTCTTATTTCTCCATGAAAACATATGCTGTGGGTACTAATTAGAATCGCCTTGGCAGGGCACATTTAATGAGTACCCATAACCTATTTTTCATAGGGAAAGAAGAAAAATATCAATATATTTGGTCTTATCAAGATCTGTGAAAACAATAGTATCAAAATGTCGGTCTGCTGCAGTTGTGACTAGCAATTTAACTCTTGGCATGCTGGGTCATTTTGCATGCTTTTTTGTCGTCTGTGGATTTTTTTTTTTTTTTTTAATATTTTTTTCAAAAGAATCTTTCCGGAATACGATCAGTTTGTCAAATAGTTTGGATCCAGATCAGGCCCGACATTTTGTCCAGCCTGATCTTGGTCATCCAGATTTTAGAAAAAAAATGGAGTAGGTGGGTGGATTTTATTTTTTATTCCTGGGCCATCAAGTTGACGTAAATCATAGCAAAACAAGATAATTGACACTAACTGTCATGTGCAAAAAGAAGAAAAACTTGTTATAACAAATAATTCATTTTTAATTCTTATAAGTGTTAGAAAATCTGTTTTCAGCTTAAGTCCAAATATGAAAAGGTTTTCCACCTCAAACCTTTTTATTTGGTCAGTTTTTATAGGGCAGGTGGGGATGAGAATCTGGGCCCAGTTGTTCAAAGCGTTGTTAGCTTAACGAGCTCGTTAAGGGTCATTTCGTTAACTGTTTTAGCGGATTCAATACACAATATTCTGATATTTTTTGCTGAAAAAATGTGAGTAGCTTTTGCACTGCAAAAGCTACTCACATTTTTTCAGCAAAAAATTTCAGAATATTTGCGTATCACTCGATGTAAATTTTAACGAATTGTTAACTAACGACATCGTTAGCTTTGAACAACTGGGCCCTGATAATTAATTTTCTCTGTCCTAACTGGTTATGTCATAATATAGGAACCAGTGCCAAGCAGACAATTCACATGCAACATCAAGATTTATTTTCTCTGAAAAATCAAAAAAGAGATTAAAAAGTTGTTTTGTTATAAATTTTGCTTGGCATTTTAAAGTTAAAAGCAACATTGAACCTGAATAAAACAAAACACTAAACCCTGCTTGGTAAAAATTCAGCAGATAGTATTTTGAAATACAGGTATATTTATTTTTCCAGAAAAAGGGTTTGTGGGTCAGTGGTTGCACATGTCAGCCAGTGCACGACAAAACCTACAATAAGACTTGTGCAACCAACAAAGACTCAGATCAGCCTGGGCATCTGGGCAGTCCGATCAGAGTCTTCACTGATTGCATGTGCCTAAAAATTTTCAGTCTTCGTGCTATCCAAAGAGGAATAAATGAGAATTAACACTAAATGCCATATTGGGTGGATGTACAAGCTGAGCTGAGTCTTGTTGGTCATACTCAGATCTTGTAGGTTTTGTCATGTGCATGTTCATACGGCATTAGTATTGCCATTGTTTGTTCTTCATCATTTCTTTGGTGTCTAGGGAGGGGTGTACATGGTGATGGTGGAATTTCTTGGGTATCTTTACTTACCGTAATAACCCTAAGTATTGAAACACCTTATCTACTTACATTATTGTCCTAAAACTTGAAATATTCCTTTCTTCTACTTCTCGATGTGTCTAAAATATTGCTGTCTGTATAATAAACAGACTAGACCCTGATCTGATCTGGGTCTACACTGTTTGCAAAGGTCTATCTGTCCCTGTACTTGGGGTTATTACGGTATATTTTTGATGTTTCATGCAAACTGTCTCCTAAGAAGTCAATTTGCATGAAATTTTCTGTGAAAAAAAAGATTAAAAAAGAAAAATATCATTTTTTGTCTGCTGAATTTGCCCAGAGAATGTTTAATAAAATCTTTTTTGACAGTAAAGTCTCTGACCCCTGTCAGGAAGATAGGTTTTGTCTGGTTTTACTGTGAAAAATGGGAGACTTTAGGGAGTCTGCTAGGTTTCCCTAGGGAGCAAATTAGGAAGCAGTTAAAGGGGAGAGGAGTGGTGGACGGAAAAAGTTGTATTGTGACAATATATTTTCCTGTTTTTCATTTCACTTTCAGTAGTCTGTTTACCGGTATTCTGTAATAACTGAGGCAGTGTAATTAAGTGGGATGGGGTGGGGTGGGGTGGGGTGGGGTGGTCAATTTTTGACTACCTTGGACATGCTAGTCTAGATATTCAGAGTAAACACTAGTACTGAATATTATCTTTTTGGAAAAAAAGATAACTGATAGATACTTTTTATTTACTAGTCTGAAATGTTAAATTGGAAGCCCATAAATAGTGGAGAATTTAATCCCGGACAAGACTGACATCAATATTTCCATTAGGGATTTATATATATCAAGACAGGCTCTAAGCTGGCTGTGCCATTTCTGATATCATAGTTTATTATGCATTATCTGACCCTCAGGGAATTTGCGAATATTGTATGATAATAGCACAGTTAGCTTCAATTATGTTTTCTGACGCAAAGTCAGCACCAGGAGAGGATAAGAAAATACGTTTTTCGGTTAAAAAAATTTATTGTCGCATAACTATCAGAATTGATAATGGTGGGATATTGATTGTTAGGAAGGCGAATTCTTGCATGCTTTCTGCCGTTTCGGCTTCGCTTCATCTCTGGGGATGTCGGTTGGTGAAAAATATGTCGGCCTTGATTTGCGAAAATACAATTTTAGATGTTATTTAAAGTGAAAAGGTGTTGAAATTAATTTATGTACTCTTGAGAATGAGAAGCTGTCAAGTGTTGACTTAAAAGTGGTTGGAATTTAATGCATACTTTATCAATATTAACAAGTTTTAGAGGGTATTAGACAGCATGGCAGTTAATACTTAGCACTCTAGGTAAAATTTTCAGCAGACGAGGTATCAATATATTTTTCTTGTTTTGTCTCAGAAAACAAGGTTTAACTTTTCATGCAAATTTTCTCCAATGGAGACAATTTGCATAAAATGTCAAAGCCTGTTTTCTGGGAAAAAAAAAGAAACATATCAACAATTTAGCCCAGAGAATGTTAAATGTTAAACAGTGATGCCTTGCACGCTCTGTAAAAATTTCAACAGACAATAGTAAGAATTTTTCTTTTTTCTTTTTCTCAGAAAATTGTGTTGACATTTCTTGCAAGGAGACAATTTCATGAAATGTCAGTCTTTTTTTTCTTAGAAAAGAAATTGCTGTTCGCTGACTTTGCCTTGAGAGTGCTGAAGGTTAACTTGCTGATTTACATATTTGCAGACTGTGTTTTCTTTTGATTTTTCTTAATATTTCTTATAATAAGGACTTGGCAGTTTGTGCAAATCATCAAGCTCCTTAGGAAATGATTTGCATAAAATATTTAGGCCTCATTTCTTGGAAAAAATACAACAAATGACATTCATTTCTTATCTGGTTAGGGGTGAAATGGCAGGAATATTTTCTTAAAAAAAATCTAGGACTAGAAAATTATTAACCCTGGTCCTGCTTAACCCAAATATACCCTGCCTTTGCATATAGTGAAGATCAGTTGGCTTCTGATCTGAATTTGCACTGTTTGCCATTAAGTATGTGAATTTGTATCAACCATCTGGATCAAGTAATCTGACTGGCTGAAAATTAGAAGTCGGCATGGCATCAATAAATGTCCAGGACAGCAATAAGCTGTAAGGTCTTTGACTTACATGTTTTTTTTCGTGTTAACCCTTGTCGTGTTGAATAAATTAAGATGCCACGAGCACTTCTAACTGACAGCCAATCAGATTGTTTGATCTAGGTTCTTGATACAAATTTACATATTGAATGACAAACAGTGCAGATCCAGGTCTGTTGGTTTCTGAAGTCTTGAGCCACCTGATCTGGATCTACACTCTTTGCAAAGGCAGGGCATATCCGGTTTCAGCAGAACCAGGGTTAAAGTTTTAGGTTAAATTTTCTGTAGATATGTATCCCCTGAATGCTGATACATTGATTCACTTGATACTTGGATTGATGATAGATACTGCCCCATAGTTTGCAGATGATAGCCTACCTCTTTTCATTTGCGGACTTCGGCATGTCATTTGCGGATATTTTTTCCTTCGTTTGGGCAAAAAAATTGTTTGCGATTGCGTACAAATTTTTTATATCAAATGCGCACAAATTCCATCAGCTAATGTTAACCTTTGTCCTGCTGAACCCGGATATACCCTGCCTGTGCAAACAGTGTAGATCAGTTGGCTTCTGAAGAAGCCAACTGATCTGAATCTGCACTGTTTGCCATTCAGTATGTGAATTTATTTCAACAATCTGGATCAAGTAATCTGACTGGCTGAAAATTAGAAGTGGACGTGGCATCTTAATTTATTCAGCATGACAAGGGTTAACATCGTTAAGTGTTAACAATGTTGCCCCTTGCTCACCACGAGGAGGTGGAAGAAGGATTTTAAGCCAGATAATGTTTATGTAGGATGCAATAGTAAAATTGAAGTATCAAGGAAAATGAAAATGGTGGGATGTGCACATGTACATTATTATGTAGTTTGTGTCTTATCGGAGAGTAAAGTGAACACTAGAGGTACATAATGTCCGTTCTGTAGACCATGAATACTGTACAGCTGATGAAAGAATTTTGCGCAACATTTGAATGTACTATCTATGAAAATTTATTATATTGCGCTTTTATATGTGGGACTATTATATTCCTGTATGCAACTGATACTGGTTTTTTGTACGCGATTTATATGTAATTATTTTTCGGTTTGTGCGCAAATGAAATTCGCCCCTTAGTAAGCTTGAGGTCAAGGTCAGTGGATTAGAACTTCCATGTTTAAATAACAGTTTCATGTTAAAGATTTTTCATATGTATATCTCCTGAGTTGCTGGATGGATGTAGCTAAAATTTGGACTTCTGTGAATTACTACGCCTGAAAATTATTCTGAGCAACAGCCCACCGCTACCAGTCTCCCTGCCCCTGCTCACACCTTGTACCTCAGTGCATCTGAGGTCATTTAATCACAGGCTTTAGACCACTTTTTCGTCAACAAAAATATAAATAAATAAAAAAATTAAATGCCTTAGCTAAATACAACTCCAGATGAGGGTGTGTTCAGATAATATTTTTTTTATTTCTCCATGAAAACATAGTGTTTTAGTGAAGAAATGAGAAAAAAAAAATGAATAGGGCCAAAAAAAAGTGCTTAGATCTAAAGCAAGGTTTGATTCTTAGATTCATACTGTCACCGCTTTATTTTTTTTCAGAACATCTTGGAAAACAATTAGATGATTACATAGCTCCATACAAGAAGATAAAAGTAGTTCGAACCAAACAGAGGGAGGGATTGATACGAGCACGGTTGCTAGGTTTCTCTGTTGCTAAGGGTGATGTTGTTACATTCTTGGATTCGCACTGTGAATGTGCTGTGGGTAAGAAATGGTCCTTTTATTTTCTTATGTACACACAACGCTTGTAAAAACATCCTTTCTTTAACCTTTACTACTCTCTGGGCTAATTCAGCAGATGATAAATTTATGATATTTTTCTTAATTTTCTCAGAAAGCAGGATATGATATTTTGTGCAAATTGTCTCAGTAGTTTGCATGACCTAGCTGTCATATCCTGTTTTCTGGGAAAAATAAGAAAAATATTTCAGTATGTTGTCTGCTGAAAATTTAACACAGAGTGCTCAGCATTAAATGGTTACCCTTAAAATTGAATCAGCTGATGACAGTGATATTTTCGTTATGTTCCTGAAAACAGGGTTTGATATTTCATATGAATTTTCTCTAAGGGAGACAGTTTGAATGAAATATTATGGCCCTATTTTCTGGAGAAAACAAGAAAAAATATTTTGAACTGTCACTTGCTGCTATTTAACCCTGGTCCTGCTGAACCCAGATATGGCCTACCTTTGCAAACTGTAGATCCAGATCAGTTGGCTTTTGAAGAAGCCAACTGATCTGGATCTGCACTGTTTGTCATTAAGTATGTGAATTTGTATCAACAATCATATTCAAGTAATCTGATTGGCTGGCAATTAGAAATGTGCGTGGCATCTTAATTTATTCGTCATGACAAGGGTTAAGTAAAACAGGTTGAGGGTCAACATTTGAAACTGAACAGAATGATATTAATGAGTCAGTCATTTTGAAATGTTTCTAAACTGCTTATAATACCCAAAGTACTCAGACAGAATGGTGGGCTTGAGCATCTGATCTGAATCTGACATCTGATCAGGGTCTACATTGTTTGCCACTAATCCAGCACTTTTTAGACATATCAGGAGGTAGTACAAAGGATGTATTCAAATTTTAGGGTAAGTATCATGGTAAGGAGCTAAGATGTTGGAACTACTTTCAGTACGGTACTTTGAAGAGCTAAATTAACCCATTTTTGCCGAATGGACTCTTTTACTTCTGCTCTTTAGACCGGTCCATTTCCTGTATAAGGGGTGTCTGGTTAGTTTTTATTATTCTCATGTTTTGTGGAAATTTCGGAGCTTAATGCAATCAGTGTAGACCCTGATCAGATGTTGTTATGCGGCATCTGATCTGGGTCTACACTGTTTTCCAAAGTCCCTTTTATGGGACGCTCGGCTTAAATGGGTTAATTGACAGAATAGCATTTGTTGTGTTTTCTTCAAGTTTTTAACTGTTTCATTAAATTATGCTTTGTAAAATCAAATTGTAAATTAGCATACAAAAAGGGTCCTTATATTGTATGGTCACAGTCTGATCAGGACCAAGCTTGAAGTATGCAATTTAACCCAAGTCCTGCTGAATAAATTCAGGTGCCATGCCCATGCCCACTTGTAATTGTCAGCCAATCAGATTACTTAATCCGGATGGTTGCTATAAATTCACACACTTAATAGCAAACAGTGCAGAACCAGATCAATTGGTTTCTTCAGAAGCCAGCTGATCTGAATCTACACTGTTTGCAAAGGCAGGGTATATCCGGGCTCAGCAGGACAAGAGTTATGGAAGGCACTGAGCCAAATGTGGTCTGGGCCCTTATTGCCTGTATATTTGATAAGGACCCTTTCTCATGTTGTTACTCAATTCCATTTTGTAAAATTTAATCATATTTAGTAAACCCTTGTCCTGCTGACCCCAAATATACCCTGCCTTTGCAAACAGTGTAGATCCAGATCAGTTGGCTTCTGAAGAAGCCAACTGGTCTGGATCTGCACTGAATGCCATTCAGAATGTGAATTTGTGTCAACAACCTGGATCAAGTAATCTGATTGGCTGAAAATTGGAAGCGGGTTGAAAATTGGAAGCGGGCATAGCAACTCAATTTATTCAGCATGACAAGGGTTAAAGATTGATGCCTGAGCTACTTTAGATATACCATATTTACTGTATGTATTCTGACAGACAGGACTGAGCAAACAGCTGTGTAGACCCAGATGAGATGCTGCAAAATGCAGTGTCTCACCAGGGTCTGCACTGTTTGCCACTCATTCAGCAATTTTTAGACACAACATCAGGTAGTTAATTGTACTTATTCAAATCTTAGAACAGGTATGGTAAGGAGTTGAGGTGTCCAAATACTTCTGGTAAATATGGCTGTTTTTCTGGCAAAAGAATGTCCACAAGTCCTGGTTAACCACTTAGAGGACCAAGCCTACCCAGGAAAAAGTACGGTCAGGTAAACTGACCATGGTCAATATGACCCTAATGGGTTGACTGGGCTGTAAAACCTCAACACAAACAAACAGACTGCTCCTAGTTTTGATATAAAATGCTTCTGAGAACTGAATATAGTATTACTAGAAAAAATACTGTCTGAATAGATAGTTTGCTGATTTAACAAGACTTCAGAGCCAAGATAGGTTAGGGGAAGTAATTTTGGTATCAGTCAAATACTTTTTGAAATTTACAAAATGCCTAGTTTTGTCAAATACTTTTTGAAATTTACAAAATGCCTAGTTTTTGAAACTTTGAATATCAGCATACTTCTAATTAATTCTGGGGAGAATGTCTTACTATAGTCACTGGTTAAAATCAATTTGGAACAAAAGTGATGTTCCTGTGATAAATTTACAAAGTGTCTTGATTTTGAAACTTTGAATATCAGCCCACTTCTAATTAATTCCAGGGAGAATGTCTAACAACAGTCACTGGAAAATCAATTTTAGAACAAAAGTGATGTTCCTGTTATTTATTTTACATCCAAAGTGGCTCAGGTATTGGCTTTTACCCTTAAAGTGCCAAGCAAAATTGTAGCAGAAGACAGTGTATTTTACTTTTTTTATTTATTTATTTATTTTTTTTATTTTTTTATTTTTCAGAGAAAATAAGTGTGAATCGTCTGCCAATTTTTTCTGAAAAATAAAAAAAAAAACTTTTAGAATGTATCATCTGCTACAAAGTTTGCTTGGGGCTTTAAAGGTTAACAAATTTCCTGCTTTTATACTTTTGTCTTTTGAAATAAACTTAATGAAAGTTTCTTCCATTTAAGAACTCTTCACCAAATACTTGTTATTATGTCTGTTTCAATTCAAAGGAATAATACTATCTGTGTTTGATATTCTGTCACTTTTCTGACTTTATAATTTTAGGTTGGCTAGAACCTTTATTAGACCGTATTGCCGAAAATAAATCCAATGTAGTTTGCCCAGTAATAGATGTAATTGAAGATGATTCATTTAAATACCAATACGGTAATGCCCGCTCGACTAGTATAGGAGGGTTTGATTGGAATCTACAGTTCACCTGGCATGCTATTCCCGCCTACGAGAGACAAAGAAGAAGTAATTTAGACTATATGCCTGTCAGGTACAGATTGTTGCCATGAGTTCCTCGTACACACTAAAAAAAAAAAGGTTGTTTATGTCATTCAAAAATGGGATAAACTAAGGTACTTATGTGGTAATATAATATTTTAACCCAAGTCCTGCTAAACCAGGATATGCCATGCCTTTGCAAACAGTGTAGATCCAGATCAGTTGGCTTCTGAAGAAGCCAACTGATCTGGATCTGCACTGTTTGTCATTCAGTATGTGAATTTATATCAATCATCTGGATTAAGTAATCTGATTGGCTGCAATTAGAAGTAGGTGTGGCATCTTGATTTATTCAGCATGACAAGGGTTAACATGCTAAAATATGTATTTGCTCTTTTTATCATGCTTTTGTGCTTTAACTGCATTACAGACATGTTCACCCTCAATATCTAAAATTGGACTGTTCCCTACTTTAAATTGGACAAGTCCATTATTTTGAAATGGGATGTTTTTTTACAAAAGTCACAAACTGGTCAAGAGGAGTATTCTGATATACATTCCTCTTATTTCCCCTTGAAAACATTAGATGAGGGCACCTAGGCAAGGCACTTCTTATGAGTACCTGCTATGTAAGTTTTTTTTGGCAAATTGGTGAAAATTATCCCAGAATTATCCTTAACAAGTCTTTTTGGGATAGAAGTGTTGATATAAATACTTTTAAAAAAAACATTGACATCAGTTTATAAGTTATAACATGTGAAAGCAGTAGCATTGTAAGGAAATGAAAAATCTTTTTTATATCTATATTTTACATAAAAGTCCTATTTAGAAGACAGAATATTGAATGTTAAAGCATATTTTGTTGTTTTAAATCTGTGTTTGAAGTGTTAATTATTGACATGATCATTTATCACATTTTTGACACATAAACAGCCTTTCATGCACATTAACCTTGTATCACGAAAATGCTTGTCTTTTGAAATAATTGTTTGAATTGTAGAAGCATATCGTCTCAATATGACTTTATTAATGTTGAAAAGGACGTAAAACAGCAAATCATCATCATTACTATGAAGTTACATTCATGCTATGGTAAATGTCATTTCGTGCTGTGAAGTTTCTGACAAAATGGTATAATTTTATGCAAATAGTGCAGACCCAAATCAGACTGCTCCTTCAGG
Source organism: Anodontia alba (assembly GCA_964016985.1). Taxonomy (NCBI): domain Eukaryota; kingdom Metazoa; phylum Mollusca; class Bivalvia; order Lucinida; family Lucinidae; genus Anodontia; species Anodontia alba. The sequence continues at coordinate 62,377,596 of OZ024833.1, read as the reverse complement.
AGCAGTCTGATCAGGGTCTACACTGTTTGCCATTCCACTAAGTATTTTGAGAAATAACTATATAAAAAAGCAAAATTTAGGCCAAAAAAAATGTATGCAACAAAGTGTTGAAAATTTTAGAATATTTACCATATATCTGAGAAAAGGTAAACAATACCATAAAAAGCCTTAGAATTGCATGTGGTCCAGTGGTCATATAATTTGGACAATTTTTAACAAAATTTAGTAATAACTGCACAGTAACCCATATCTCCAGCTAATAATGCCCTTTTTTCAACCAAAAAGTATTGCCAGTTTTCTTATTTCTGGACAAAACTATACATATTTTCAAGGAAAAGTATGAAAAAACGTTATGTGGATACTCTCTTTTATCTTGAGCTGTGCTAACCACATAGTTTGGACGTTTTTCATTAGTGAACCTCAGGGGTGTAAATTTCATTCAGAAGCCACTTGCCCTGCAAAACTAGTAGGTGAACCTAAAAGAATTTTTCACTCACCCTTACTAAAATGTACCAAATGTACCATGAAATCTCTGCTGATTTTCAACCATTTTTAAAGCTATACCGATTGCAGTCTTCCACTTCTGAATCTGTACACTAATGGTCCATGTCATTTATCCAATTTCTGCACCAGGAAAATCTCTGAACCAGCTTGCAGATGCAAACTCTATTCAAAATTGAACTCCCAGTAGTTTTGTTTATATAACTCTTTGCATGCTGGGTAATTTCGCATGCTTTTTTTTTCATCGGAGAATTTTTTTTTTGTTTAAATTTACTTTCTCAAAAAAGTCTTTGAGGAATACCATCAGAGTGTCAAACAGTTTGAATCCAGATCAGGCCCGACATATTGTCAGGCCTGATCTGGGTCCAGACTGTTTGCAAAGGTTATCAGCAGACAGCAAAAGTCACCACTCACGGTGAAAGAGTTAAGAAGACATATTATTTCTGTTTGGACTGCTCTTCAAAATGAATTCCAGTTATAAACTTCCACACATACGATGATTCTGCCTTCTAAAGGTTTGCTGCTTAAATTCATACTCACCCAGTTGGGCAAGTTTTAACTAAGGTTTACTCACTCTCACTGCAATTTTTCATGCCATTGCAACTGTGCAAGTGGAATTTTAAACCCTGCAAACTAACATAGTACACCACAACCTCTTTATAACACTATTGTTGGGGTCCATAGCATAAACCGTGTTAGTTAAACAACCGTGTTATATCCAAACAAAAATGTATAGATTATATTGAAAAATGACCATTTATAGTCATTTTTCAATATAATCAATACATTTTTGGGATCCATCTTTGAACCTTGTTATATCCAAAACCGTGTTAAAACGAACCGTGTTATAAAGAGGTTGAAGTGTACAATAACCATTTTATTTGGACATTTTCTTATTGTAGTCAACCTAATAACTGCACATGATTCAGTAACCGCAGTTTGGACATTTGATGAGTGCTGTAGATTATTAGTTATAACAACCTAATAACTGCACATGATTCAGTAACCACAGTTTGGACATTTGATGAGTGCTGTAGATTATTAGTTTTAAAGAATCTTGGTAAAGTTATTTTTTTCCTTTCAAATCCTTTATTTCAGCATTGTCAAGCAGTGTGTTATTTCCCTGGTGCTTTTCTGAACTTTTTATAAAATATTGAAAAAAATTAATACCTACCTTAATTGCTTTAATAAAAATGATCCCCTCCAAATTAATAAATGTTTTTTTAATTGGTATAAATTTCAGAGCATATTAATTTTTTTTTGTCAAAAGAAAAGTTTAAGCGGAGGGCATGAAAATATGAAGATAAATAAAAATTTTTAGAAATTGACAGAGACTTGATAAGAAAAACAAATGCTCTAGATTTTTTATCGTTTTTGAAATCAATCAGGAGTCTGAAATTTCTGAATTAGGTTACTATGGGCAAATTCAGCCCAAGACAAAACTGATGACATTTTCTTATTTGTCCCAGAAAATATGATACGAGACAATTTGCATGAAATTTCAAATCCTATTGTTTGGGCAAAATAAAAAAAAAAAAAAAATGAAAAATAAAAATAATAAAAAATGTCATCTGCTGAATTTTTTACCCAGTATGCATAAGCATTAAATATTGGCTTGTGTAGTCTAAAAATTGAGTTGGATAATAGCAAGTTATATTTTCCAAGTTGATGAGGCACAAGTCTAAAAGATGACAAGTCATCTACTGTGTCTGTCATTGTTTTGACAAGTAAATTAATAAATTTTGAAATCAAATCCTAATTCCAGTGATTTGATTGACACATTAAGTAGAAACACAGTTGGTAAGAAGAGAGTTTTACAGTGAACTTTCAATGCAGTTAACAGACAAGTAAATGATATTTTTCCTCCTCAAAATAAGGGTTGATATTTAATTCAGGTAGCGGGCCCCGGTAGCCTGGTGGATAAGAGAGTTGAATCTTAACCCATTAGGTTTTTCACCGCTGTGGTTCGAGCCTCGCTCGGGTCACATGTGGGAAAGCCAAGTTCTGCTTTCTGATGGTCAAGTGGTTTTTCCTCCAGGTTCTCCAGTTTTCGCCCACCTTTGACGAACCATCTGCTCGATATAAGTGAAATATTCTTGAAAGGGCTGTAAAACCCAAATAAAAAAAAAAAAAAAAAAAAAAGGAAAGAAAAAAAAACACAGTTGTTTACATTTTAAGAAATTATGTCTCTTCGTAATGTAAGCTGTTTTGTAGTCTAACATCAGACACTTTATTGTTACCTATTATTGTTGTTGACATCATATTGAGCTTTTCTGAGCAAGCATATCCTACAGAATCCTTTTCATGGAAAGATCAGATGTTTCAGTATTTCCATTATGAATTTACAATATTTTTTTATCACTTTTATCACCGATTAATGTAATCAGCACTCTGGATAAGGGAGATTTTTCTGCAAAAAAGTATTGATATTTTTCATTTCTTTATGAAAACATAATTGTTGTGGGTACTCATTAGAAGTGCCTCGGTGAGGCACTTCTAATGAGTTCCCACAATATACGATTTCATGGAGAAATAAGAAAAAATATTCACCTAGATACCCATCTTATTGAGAGCTCTGGTAATACTTTATGTTTTTTTTGTTGATATTTTTAATATCAGAATTTTTTTAATCAGTTAAAAGCTTGGATGATTATTTTACTTTTCCCAGATAGTGTTATTTTATATTCCTAGAAATTATTCTGCTGGGTAAGTTAGGGTCTGGTTTCAAGTTTTATTGGCTTTAAATGAGCTATGGAAAAATATTATCATGACATATAGCTTACAATTACACACTTGAGCCTCCTTAACCTTTACCAAGCTTGGACTAATTGATGATACTTTGCTTACTTAACCACAGGCTCATCATGACCTTAATAATGTTGTCTGGGCAATTAAACTCCAAGCCAATCACTTTTACTTTGCCCAGAAAACAGGACTTGACATTTCATGCAAACTGTCTCCATCAACATCTAACATCTACATCAGTACATTAAACCAGCAGAGTTTTGACTATTACTCAACGGGGTCTCTTTTCGAGACAGTTTGCATGAAATGTCAAAACCTGTTTTCTGGAAAAAATAAGAAAATTATTTCAGTATGTTGCCTGTAGAAAAATTTATCCATCATGCTAGGTGTTAACCCTTAAAATGCCAAGAAAACCTGCATCTGAAAATGTCGTCTGTTTATGTCATCTGCTGAATATTCTTGCAAACTTTTCAAACCTATTTTTGCATACAGGCAAACAGTGTGCACCCTGATCAGAGAGGAGCAGTCTGATCTTGGTCCACACTGTTTGCAAAAATGACTTAAAATCACAAGCAGATGACAAAGCAGACGACAATTGTTGTGATTGGCAGTTTAAGGGTTAAAATTCAGCTCTTGGGGCATCTGATCTGAGTCTAGGTGACACTGTTTGCAAAGGCCTTTCTGTCCCAATACTTAGGGTTATTACGGTATATGACTTGCATAAAGTTGTAAGAGACATAAAACACCAAATCATGATTGTCTTATTAAAATACTATGCATTACAATATTACTTTGAATCTAATATTGCCATCAATCCATTGCTTCTGAAGACTTAGAAAAAAATAGTACATCTACACTAAAACAGTTTTTTTTTTGGACACGTTAAAACAGTTACTCTTGATAGCATGAGAATCCCATCATTCTCTCCCTTCCGCTGATTCAAGAAGGGCAGTTGTCAATTTCTGGCAAAAGAATATGCACAAGTACTGGGTAACCACTTAAAGGACTAAGCCTGCCCAGGAAAATTGTGGTGAGGTAAACTGATTGAAGTGAGCGCAACATCACTTAAGTAGTGTTGACTGGGCCATTTAACTTCAACCCAATCCAGCACACAGCAGTTTCCCTAGTTGCATAGTAGAAACTTGTGGTACTATTTTTTATTTTATTGTTAGCGGTGAAATCAGTGTATATCTGGTGAAAATAAGTGGTATCAATCACTAGTGAAATGATATCGTATCATTTCACTAGTGACTGATACGATTTATATTTTCACTCCTCGCTTTGGACGACTTCGGTTTTCTTCATTGTTTCAATATTGTTTCAGAAGTGGATGTTACCCCCGCTTTAGAATTTTGAACACCTCTAACTTCTTTGTTTCTGAACTAAACTATCAAGTGTTGGTATGCATTTTCTTAGTAAGAATGCAAGGAACATTATGGTATCAAAATAATTTTGATTTGCCGAAACTTTTTGTTTTGTCTCTCCAGCGTCTTACATGTTAAGCACTGAGCGTCGACGACATGACATTCATGTTTTGTTTGGTGACGTTAGTTATGACGTCAGAAATGTGCATTGGCGTGTAAACAATGAAATAAAAAGAAAATTTACTCTTTTTTAGTGAATACCATAAAAATTTGCGGTACTACTTTTTACTGAAGTGTTCATGTAATGAACACCTGGGATTCATGTATCTAAATACATGTTGTTTGTCTAGAATTAATATGGTTATATTGTTTGTATAAGAACTGAATAGCAGTTGTTGGAAAAGACAAGCATTTTACATTATTGTCACATCAGTTTCATCAAATTAAAAGAAGAAAAATGTTAATCAAGGGGAAGTGGTAATGCTTGAATTAAAGGAGAAATTCTAGCTGTTACTTCCCTTGTTTTCAAACCAAATCTTGCAGATTTTGCTGCCATGTTTCAAAGGGAGACAACTTTTACAGATAGGTATTTGCTTCCTTAGTACTTAACCCTTGCCTTGCTGAATAAATTAAGATGCCACGTCCACTTCTAATTTCCAGCCAATCAGATTACTTGATCCTGGTTTTTGATAGAAATTCACATATTTAATGACAAACAGTGCAGATCCAGATCAGTTGGCTTCTTCAGAAGCCAACTGATCTGGGTCTGCACTGTTTGCTAAGACAGGGCATGTCGTGTTCAGCAAGAGAAGAGTTAAATGTTTTCAAAAATGATGGGTGCTCTTAAACAAAAGAATTAGCCTCCATTATCAAGAGAGATCAATTTGCATATTGATGTTTTTTTTTTTTTTTTTTTTTTTTTTTTTTACTTTTGAAGGATATCCATAAACAGACTTAAGACAAATAAAAAGAAGAAAAATAAGTATGTGCTGCAAGCTGCAAACAGAATGTTCTCAAATTTGTTGAAGCTGATTCTTGCACATGTATAAGTTAGTTAGTTATGGTGTAGGGTGTGCCTTTGAAGTAGTCCGCCATTCAGACTATAGTTTACATTCCCCAGTTGTCAGAATTTGAATAACAAATAACGCCATTGTCTTTAAGTTACTACTTGCATTTACATGTACAGAATAACCTCAGTGGCTCAAATCCGGATGGCTCGTTTACCGTGGATGATTCAAACTCATTTTTCAGTCCCTACAAAATCCTTCCAATAGCTCAAGAAAATAAATATTTAGGGACTTTTTTCCTTATTTTATCATGGAATTGTATGTTGTGTGTACTCATTAGAATCACCTCATCAAGACAATTCTAATGAGTACACTCAACATACAATTATTGTGCAGAAAATCAAGAAAAAATTCCCTAAATTATCGCTATTTGCTTCCTGACCTGGCATCATGGTTAACCCTCAGTGGCTCGAACTACCCATGCCTCGAACAATTTTCTATGGTCCCAAAGATGTTCGAGCCATTGAAGTTTGACTGTATTTCTTTTTTGGTGAGGTGGGGGAAGTGTGGGATGAGGGTAGGGGATTAAGGCTTGTAAAAATGGATGAGCCTTTTACCAAATTTACCCTAAATATTCAGACATCTTCACTCTTTACCATATTTGTCCTAAATTGTGAAAATGTCTAAATATAGCAGGATGAGTGACAGACAGTGTAGAAATTATTAGCTAACATAGCCTAACATACAAAAAACTGAAGCCGGTCTTGGATGTGTGTCCAATTGGTGATCAGGAGGTTGCGGTTTGACTCCCGTGGGGTGGGCAACATTCTTTCGTGGAGATTTGATCATGAAATATTTTCTACAGTCATTCTCTCTCTGTGCTGATTTCAAGAAGGGCAGTTATCAGTTTCTGGAGAAAGAATGTGCACAATCCTGGTTAACCACTTAGAGGACTAAGCTTGCCAAGTAAAAGTGTTGTTAGGTAAACTGACTGCACTCGACATGACCCCATAGGGTTGACTGGGCTGTAAATCCTTAACACAAACAAAACCAAAAACTGAAATTGGACTCTTCCAATATATTGTGTGGGGAATGGTTAGTCAGTCTAAAATAGGTTATATCCTGTTATCAAAAATGGTATGGGACCTAACTGAAAGAAATGATCTCAGAAATAAATTGATACAGTTAAAACTATATGGTAAGGTTCAAAACAGCTTTTTTAATTTTTTTCCCCTGTTTCTGATGTGGAATGCTGTAAAGCTTAGCACTCTGGGTAAAAATTTCAGCTCACAACATTTTGAAATATTGTTCTATTTTTTCCAGAAAATAGGTCTTGACATTTCATGCAAATTGTAATTTACATGGAAGCCTATTTTCTGTGAAAACTAAGAAAATATTATCAGTTTGTCGTTTGCTGAATATGCCCATAGTCTGATAAAGGTTAAAGCTCAGTTTAATAGGTTCTACAAGCTGACATGCAGATGTCAGTATGTTGACATAATGTTTGAGATTTAGCATGATATGCAATCAGTTTCAATCCCATTTGTGGCTTGGGTTTAGTGCTGTTTTCAACCTATATTTACCCTTCCGCTGATTCAAGAAGGGCAGTTGTCAGTTTCTGGTGAAATAATGTGCACAATACTGGTTATCCGCTTAGAGGACTAAGCCTGCCCAGTAAAGGTGTGGTTAGGTAAACTGACCATGCTCGACATGACCTCATTGGGTTGACTGGGCCGTAAAACCTCAACACAAGCAAACAACCTATATTTAGGCTCTCTATTATTAAGGCTTCGTAAATAACATGGCAGATCCAGGGTCGCAAGTTTGCAATCCCAACTTGGCCACATAACTTTCATGGAAATTGATCATGAAATAATGAAATAATTTCTATGGTCATTCCCCCCATTTCTATGGTCATTCTCCCCATTTCACAGATTCAAGAAAGGTGAAAATATTTGCACAAAGTACTGATTAACTGCTAAGAGGACTTAGCCTGCCCAGTAAAAGTGTAAGTTAACTGACCCACTCGACATGACCTTAACAGTGTTAACCATAAAACTCCAAATCAAATCAAAATCTTTTAAGGTTGAGCACTTAAAGTGGTGGAGGAAGTATGAGGCACTTCTGATGAGTACCCACAAGATATGTTTTCTTGGAGAAATAAGAAAAATTACATGTGGATGCACCCCACCCCCCACCACCTTCCCTCTTATCTGGAACTATGTATTAAGAAAACTGGAGAGAAAGAAAAAGACTCTGAAAAATGATGTGTGAATGAAAATGTGAGAAATCAATAGTGTGACAGTGGTATTCTTCTTCTTCCGATGGAGTGCAGGGCCTAACTCTGAAGCATATTGGCACCTTTAAAGTGTATAAACAATGATATAAGAAAGTACCTACAGTAAATGTCCTAAAATATCAAACACTTTATTCCTTAATTTTTTGGCTTAAAGGTTGTTTTTATGCAGTTAGTTCTTAAAATGTCCAACAGATTGGCAAACAGTGCAGTCCCTGATCAGTCTGATTTGGGTCTGCACTGTTTGCATTATTACCATTTTATCACAAACTTTGGTGTTCGAAATTTTAGGACATCTGCTGTACTATATAAAGTTTTTGGACACTTTAACCCTTGTTATGCTGAATAAATTAAGATGCCACACCCACTTCTAATTTCCAGCCAATCAGATTACTTGATCAGGGTTTTTGATAGAAATTCACATATTAAATGACAAACAGTGCAGATCCAGATCAGTTGGCTTCTTCAGAAGCCAACTGATCTGGACCTCCACTGTTTGCTAAGACAGGGCATGTCGTGTTCAGCAAGAGAAGGGTTATCTCATTACCATACTTAGCAGTCATCTTTTAGAGGTTGATAAAAATTTCTTTTAGTGTCTCATTCTCAGTACCTGTTACAATCGGTTGTTGGTGTGTTGCTGGTGCATTGCACAATCCAAAAGGCTTCCTATGAAACTAGAAAAATAGCTGTTTGGTGCTTGCATTAATAGATTGCTATTTTTTTCATCAAAGTTATACTCACTGGTCCTTTGAGATTAGTGTACTCATTTGGAATAATTTGAAAACAGATTATGGCTTAAGCTGCCACTCCTAGGCTTGTTATCCCCACGCTTTTTGAAGAAAAAGTGGGGATATTGTTATACCCCGTCCGTCCATAAATCCGTCCGTCCGTCCGTCTGTAATGTCACACCATTGCTCCTAGACCATTTAAGCTAGAATCTTAACACTTTCACAGGTGATAGCCCTATGGATGAGGACTGGAGGAACATATTTGGAATTTTGATGTGCATGGAGATATGCAATGGTGCTGGCGTGGGGATATGCGATGGTTTGCCATAGACTTGCTCTAGTTGCAAATTACATTACTATTCATCAACAGGCTCCGTAAAGCCAAGTCTACTATTTCGCTTTCATTAATGTGTTCTTGGTTTTCAAAGGATCTCTTCTCCTCTGAATTTATTTTTAACAGTTTAACCAGTCAATACCCTCTCTGTAAATAATAAGGGCACAAAAAGGAGCAAAGGCTCATGAGTTTTCATTGGAAACAGACGTATTGAAATTTAAAACCTTAAACAATTATAATAATACTAGTCATGTTTTTCATTGTATGCAAAAACATCTTATATGTAGCTGGTCATTTACTGTTCTTTGTCCTTTCCTCAGATTCAGTATTTTTTTTTTTTTTTTTTTTTTTTCATTCTTCTCTGTAATTGCTGGGCTGCTTGAAACCAAATTAAATGTGGAGCTTCTATGGGATGAGGGAATGAAAGTTTATGCATGGATCTGGGGCACATGGCCAAGGTGGCCCTTATGCCCCCAACTTCAAAGCAGTTGGAAGGGCATATTGCTTTGGACTTGTCCATTCATTCGTTGGTACATCACTCTTTCTTGTAAGCATGATACTTCAAAAACTATTTAAGCAAGGGCCTTGAAACTTAGAGAGCTTATTGTGTATGATGAATTATGCCCCTTTCCAACTTTGGCATTTTGTATGGACAAGCATATAGTTGGGGGCATAGTGTTTTAATAATACATTTCTAGTTTTTGGTAAAAACCCTGTATAATTCTTCTTTTCAGGACTGAAAGGCTGATGACCTTGAAACTTGGTATGCAACATTCCAGACTCAGGCCCTACCAAGATTATCTAAATGATGAACCTTGGTTGACCTTGACTTACCTTCAGTCAAAGTCAAGTTGGGTGACTTAGGCATTTGTATGGAAAAAAAAGCAAAACCATGGATTTTTCGAAAGCCAAATTACTTATGACATCAAAGTTGATTTATGCAGTCAGCTGAATAAGCGTTTACTGACCTTGGTCCTAGGTCCAGCTGAGTGAAACCAAATTGCATATAGAGCATCAGTGGTGTTGGAAAATCAAAGTTTCTTCTTGGGATCTGGGTCACTTGATCAAGATGGCCCTCATGCCCATATATGGTAAAAAGGATTTGAAAATCTTCATCTCAGAAACTGAAAGGCTGGTAACCTTGAAACTTGGTATGCAGTATTGGAGACTGGCTGTACCTAAATTATTCAAATGATGACCCTTGATTGACTTCGGCTTATTTTTTCAAGAAGTAAAGGTCACTAGACTTTCGTATGGCAAAAAGGCAAAACAGTGACTATTTAGCTCACCAGAGCTGAAAGGCTCTGGGGGAGCTCATAGGATAGTCTGTGTCCTTCTTTGTTAGTGTTGTTGTGTTCAACACATGAGCTCAGATAGGCCTAGTGGCCTATGGGCCTCTTGTTATTATCTAGAACATGTTGCTTACACTAACAACAGCTCTTTTATTTTATCAGATAGCCACTGCTAATACTCAAGTCAACTGTTAGATTGTAGAGTCTGATTTTGGTCTGCAATAATACACATACACAATGTAATTGAGCTTGTAGAATATGTACACACTGATTGCATGTAGGATTAGATACAATAATTCCAACTCAATAGTCTTACATGTATTTAGCGCAATTTGTTTGGCCATAGCAATTTGAAAACAGGATTTATACTTTAATAAATCCAATGAGCCGGAATCCTGGAACTACTTTCTTCAGGCAAATTTCTAAAATGAGCTCTTTAACCCATATTTTCGACATGATATACATGTTATGACTTAGTTGGAATTATAAGAAATGAACTTGATTTTTTTGGATTCTATTGATATGTAAATGCTGGTAAATCACACACAAACTTAACATAAAACCTTTTAGGCTTTATTATTATTATGTCTCCCAAAATTGTGTCCACTCTATAACTTGAAAACCATTCAAGCTGTCTTCACAAAACTTCATATAAATATCGTGCATGAACCATAACTCTTGCATTTATATTTTTTTAATTATTTCCCTTGTAACTATGTCAGTCAAAAAAAAGTGTCCGCTCTGTAACTTGAAAACTGTTCAAGATATCTTTGACAAAACTTTATACTGTATGAATATCAATCAACACTACACGACATGCAAAGCGCAAGAATCATAACTCTTGCATTTATACTTTTTGAGTTATTTCCTTGGATTCTCATTAGTTAATATAAATATTAGCTGAATATACAATAAAATCTGACATCAAAAAGGGGGTAGAAAAAACAAATTCTAGTTCAGTTTGTGAGTGATTTGCTGGTGTTTACTCATCAATAAAATCCACGAAGGTGAAATTCATTCCTGTAGTATTTACCCTGAGTATTTGAAGAGACAGTCCTAAGCAAACTATGATGCAGACCCAGCTTGAGGCTCTGATAAGGGTCTACACTGTTTGCCACTCATCCAGCAGTTTTAGACACCCCAAAAGATAGTAAAATGGACTTGTTAACTCTTTGCAAGCTGGGTAATTTGGCACGCTTTTTAGTTGTCTGTGGATTTTTTAAAAAAAAAAAGAAATAAATTTTTGGAAAAAATCTTTTAGGAATACCATCAGAGTGTCAAACAGTTTGGATCCAGATCAGGCCCGACATTTTGTAGGGCCTGATCTGGGTCCAAACTGTTTGCAAAGATTGTCAGCAGAGGACCAAAGCTGCTACTAGGAGGGGAAAGAAATAATTGGTAGGACAACTTTGATGAGCTATGGTGCCCAAGAATTTAGGATTATTACAATACCCATTTTGTATGGAGCTTTGATATTTTAACCCTTAAAACTCCAAGAAAACCTGCATCTGAAAATGTCGTCTGTTTATGTTGTATGCTGAATATTCTTGCAAACTTTTTCAAACCTATTTTTGGATACAGGCAAACAGTGTGGACCCTGATTAGACTGCTCCTAAAGGAGCAGTCTGATCTGGTTCCACACTGTTTGCAGAAATGACTTTTAAATTCACAAGCAGATGACTAAGCAGACAACAATTGTTGTGATTGGCGGTTTAAGGGTTAAATGAGAAACTGATGCATATTGTGTAGGGACAATGAAGGCTTAGATTGGCCTACATATGTGCAGTCTGATCACGACCATCATTGTCTCTTTACAAAATCAGTGGCTACTGTAGAATATATATAGAAGGACAATAAAGGCCCTGATTTGACTGCACTTGCTTAGCCTACTATTTACCCTAAGTATTGGACACCTTAACTTCTTACCATACTTGTTCTAAAATTTAAAAAAATTAAAAAAAAGGACCATTTTACTGCTTGTTGATGTGTCGGAAAATTTCATGGATGAGTGGCAAACAGTCTAGACCCTGATCAGACACTGCAGTCTGCAGTGTCTGATCTGGGTTGACACTGTTTGCTTAGATCCAAGTGTCAGAATACTTAGGGAAAATCTGGTATATATCCATTCAATAACCATTTAGTACACAGGCAAGTAATATAAAAAAAAAACATACATAACAGGCACTGGTAATAATAATATTGCTTATTTTAAACTGGCAGCTCTTTGCATAAACATGGCAACTGTCTGGTTTATTGGTGAACTACAAACATGTATTAAAGGCACCTCTATTAAGAGGCCACTTTTTGTGGCACCTGCGTTAGCATGGACCACTTAGGTGTGCAAGTTTCGGTCCGTTTGTTGGTCCGTGCGCTTAGGTCCATCCTACCATCCACCCTTGCATTCAATCACCCTAAATGAATTCTGCAAAACTGTTTCACTTCACTGTCTAGTTCATCTCACTGAACAAGGATAACTTTAGTGCTTATTTTCACATTTTAGTACACAAGTGCGACATAAACTTCAACAAAGTTCTTAAGAAATGAGGTTGAAGAACTTATGTTTGGATATGTATGCTTTATTAGTTTTAGATTGAAAACTTTCATGGTGAGATTTATAATGTGGGCTGGAAGGTGGGTGGGACAGTGTTGCTAAAACAAAAAGAGTGAAAAAGAAAGTGTTTACCCTTTAAGCTACATGGACCTTCAGCTGAAATATATCTAACATTGTAAGGTAGTGAGTTATTCCGTTGTCTCTACAAAACTACACTAGACATCTAGACAATAAAACTTACGCTTTCAATCCTGAGTTTCTGAAGTAGACTCTCCCATCTCCACATTTGAACACATCCATTGCTGCAAAAAGAGAGACAGTTGTAAATCAAGAGCAATATAGATCCTGGTGAGATGACTCATGTCTCATCTGGATCTACACTGTTTGCAAAAATGTCTGTCTTGGTCTGCAGGGCTGAAAAAAGGTATCTCTTAGTATCATCTTTTTGACATTTAGCGGGTGGCAAATTTGTGATATTTTTCTTATTCAACACTTACCATGCTATGGGCAGATTCAGCAGACAACAAATGAATGAGATTTTTCCTATTTTTCCTAGATACATGAAATAGGATCTGATACTTCATGCAAATTGTCTCCTTAGGAGACAATTTGCATGAAGTGTCAAATCCTATTTGCTAGGAAAAATAAGAAAAAATATCAAAATGTTGTCTGCTGAAATTTTTACCCAGCATGCATAGTGTTAACAAAGAAAATTGGGATTTCCATTTTATGAATTGGGTTTTTAAAAAAACTGACGTTTAAAATAGTGATGTCCGGACAGGTGGGCATCGTCCAAGGTTTACCTTTTAGTTAACCTTTTTTCAAAGTTATATGTTCCCTTTATTCTTCAATGAATTTCTTTCATATTTGGTAGGGATGAAGAGGAGGACTAGTAGGCATGTTGTGTGCAAGAGAGACAACTCTCACTTTCTTCATTATGTACTTATCTTCCCTGATGTCCGAGGTTTACCTTTTGGTTAAACTTTTCTTCAAAAATTATGTGTTACCTTTATTCTTAAGTGGATTGCTTTCATATTTGGTAGGGATGAAGAGGAGGACCAGTAGGCATGTCCCTTGCAAGAGAGACAACTCTCACTTTCTTTGTTATGTACTTATTCCCCTGATGTCTGAGGTTTACCTTTTGGTTAACCTTTTATCAAAGTTATATGTTACGTTTATTCTTCAGTGGATTGCTTTCGTATTTGGTAGGGATGAAGAGGAGGACCAGTTGGGGTGTCACATGCAAGAGACACAACTCTCACTTTCTTTGTTATGTACTTATCTCCCCTGAAGCCGAAATCTTGTGCAGGCCATAACTCCCATACTGTTTGAGATAATTTGATAATATTTGGTAGGACATATATCAGATCAAGTAGGAGTGTCGCTTGCAAGAAGGATAACTCTTACTTTTTTATTAGCTCACCTGAGCATAAGCTCAGGGTGAGCTATTGTCATCACCCTATGTCCATCGTCCGTCGTCAACAGTTAGTTTGTTAACACTCTAGAGGTCACAGTTTTGACCCAATCTTGATGAAACTTGGTCAGAATGTTTGCCTCTATGAAATCTAGGTCAAGTTTGATACTGGGTTACTTGGGGTCAAAAACTAGGCCACCAGGTCAAATCAAAAGGAAAAACTTGTTAACACCCTAGAGGTCATAATTTTGACCCAACCTTGATGAAACTTGCTCAAAATGTTTGCCTCTATTAAATCTAGGTCAAGTTCGAAACTGGGTCACTTGGGGTCAAAAACTAGGTCACCGGGCCAAATCAGCAGAAAACCTTGTTAACACTCTAGCGGTCACATTTTTGAAGCAATCATCATGAATCTTGCTCAATATGTTTGTCTTGATGATTTCTAGGTCAAGTTTGAAACTGGGTCACTTGGGGTCAAAAACTAGGTCATCGGGCCAAATCAGCAGAAAACCTTGTTAACACTCTAGCGGTCTCATTTTTGAAGTAATCATCATGAATCTTGCTCAAAATGTTTGTCTTGATGATATATAGGTCAAGATCGAAACTGGGTCACTTGGAGTCAAAAACTAGGTCACCGGGCAAAATCAGCAGAAAACCTTGTTAACACTCTAGCGGTCACATTTTTGAAGCAATCATCATGAATCTTGCTCAAAATGTTTGTCTTGACGATTTCTAGGTTGAATTCAAAACTGGGTCACTTGGAGTCAAAAACTAGGTCACCGGGCCAAATCAGCAGAAAACCTTGTTAACACTCTAGCGGTCACATTTTTCAAGCAATCATCATGAATCTTGCTCAAAATGTTTGTCTTGATGATGTCTAGGTCAGGTTTGAAACTGAGTCACGTGGGTTAAAAAACTAGGTCACCAGGCCAAACCAGCAGAAATCCTTGTTAACACTCTAGTGGTCACATTTTCCAAGCAATAATCATGAATCTTGCTCAAAATGTTTGTCTTGATGAGTGCTAGGATGTTTGAAACTGGGTCAGGTGGGGTCAAAAACTAGGTCACCTGGCCAAATCAGCAGAAAACCTTGTTAACACTCTAGCAGTCACATTTTTGAAGCAATCATCATGAATATGGCTCAAAATGTTTGTCTTGATGATTTCTAGGTCAAGTTCGAAACTGGAACACCTGAGGTCAAAAACTAGGTCACCGGGCGAGATCAGCGTAAAATCTTGTTATCACTCTAGCGGTCACAT
The DNA here is from genome assembly GCA_964016985.1 of Anodontia alba. Taxonomy (NCBI): domain Eukaryota; kingdom Metazoa; phylum Mollusca; class Bivalvia; order Lucinida; family Lucinidae; genus Anodontia; species Anodontia alba. Next base: position 62,362,105 of record OZ024833.1, on the reverse strand, counting down.
TTTTCAGGCAATCATCATGAATCTTACTTAAAATGTTTGTCTTGATGAGTTCTAGGTCATGTTGAAAACTGGGTCACTTGGAGCAAAAAACTAGGTCACCTGGCCAAATCAGCAGAAAACTTTTTTTAACACTCTAGCGGTCACATTTTTTAAGCAATCATCATGAATCTTGCTCAAAATGTTTGTCTCGATGATTTTTAGGTCAGGTTCGAAACTGGGTCACCTGGGGTAAAAAACTAGGTCACCTGGCCAGATCAGCAGAAAACCTTGTTAACACTCTAGTGGTCACATTTTTCAAGCAATCATCATGAATCTTGCTCAACATAATTGTCTTGATGACTTCTAGGTCAAGTTTGAAACTGGGTCACTTGGGGTCAAAAACTAGGTCACCTGGCCAAATCAGCAGAAAACCTTGTTAACACACTACCGGTCACATTTTTGAAGCAATCATCATGAATCTTGCTCAAAATGTTTGTCTTCATGATTTCTAGGTCAAGTTTGAAACTGGATCACATGGGGTCAAAAACTAGGTGACCTGGCCAAATCGGCAGAAAACTGTTAACACTCCAGAGGTCACATTTTTGAAATAATCATCATAAATATTGCTCAAAATGTTTGTCGATGATTTCTAGGTCTAGTTTAAAACTGGGTCACTTGATATCAAAAACTAGTTCACCTGGCCAAATCAATGGAAAACCTTGTTGATGCTCTAGAGGCCACATTTTTGAAGTGATCATCAGGAATCTTGCTAAAAATGTTTGTTTTGATGATTTCAAGGTGAACTTTGATTAGAATGTTTGCCTTGATCAGTTCTAGATCAGGCTCTCAAAGTGCTATGTTGCTCAGGTGAGCGTTACAGGGCCATCATGGCCCTCTTGTTTTTTTTCTAGTTATCTCCCCTGAAGGAATTTCTAAGCCCAATTCTTATGCACTCCATAACTTCTTAATGGTTTGAAATATTTTGATAATATTTGGTAGAGACATAGATAAGGACCAGAAGAGCAGTCAACTCTCGCTTTCTTCCTCACGTACTTATTGAAGTGATCATCAGGAATCTTGCTAAAAATGTTTGTTTTGATGATTTCAAGGTGAACTTTGATTAGAATGTTTGCCTTGATCAGTTCTAGGTCAGGCTCTCAAAGTGCTATGTTGCTCAGGTGAGCGTTACAGGGCCATCATGGCCTCTTGTTTTTTTTCTAGTTATCTCCCCTGAAGGAATTTCTAAGCCCAATTCTTATGCACTCCATAACTTCTTAATGGTTTGAAATATTTTGATAATATTTGGTAGAGACATAGATAAGGACCAGAAGAGGAGTCAACTCTCGCTTTCTTCCTCATGTACTTATCTCCCCTGAAACCGAAATCTTGTGCAGGCCATAACTCCAATACTGTTTGCGATAATTTAATAATATTTGGTAGAGACATATATCAGGTCAAGTAAGAGTGTCACATGCAAGGAGGACAATATGTGCATAATCTTGGTATATATTCCCAATGAATTGTCAAACCATATGTCCTTAGAAAATAAAAAAAAAATTAAAATATCTGCTTATATTTAGTTTTTGTACTTAAGGTTTAAATGACATCATATAATAAATTTGATTTATACATGGTGAAAGTTAGGCATTAAAACCTGAAAAGAATCAGGCTGATAGAAACATAGGGAGAAAACCTTTTAAACCTTTAAGTGTCTGGTTATTGCCACACCGACTCTTTTTTTAAGTCATCATCGTCATTATTGTTATTATTATTACTATTATTATTATTATTATGCGGGCCCCCGTAGCCTAGTGGATAAGAGAGTTGACTCTTAATCCATTAGGTTTCTCACCGCTGTGGTTCGAGCCTCGCTCGGGTCATATGTGGGAAAGCCAAGTTCTGCTTACGGATGGTCAGGTGGTTTTTCTCCGGGTTCTCGGGTTTTCGCCCACCTTCGATGAACAATCGGCTCGATATAAGTGAAATATTCTTGAAAGGGCTGTAAAACCCAAATAAAAAAAAAATATTATTATTATTATTATTTTTCTAAATCATCATCTTCACTATTATGATTATTACTTTTATAATTATTGTTTTTGTTTTTATTGTTTATTACTCTGAATGACTGAAAGTTTATGGAACCATTGTTTCCGTTTACTTTCAACACTGACTCTTTAAAGTCATCATCATCATCAATATTATTATTATCATTATCATAACTATTACTTAACTCCAAATAAGATGCCTTTTTCAGCTGAAAAGTTCTGGGCCCAGTTGTTCAAAGCTAACGACATCGTTAGTTAACGATTCTTTAAAATTTACATCAAGTGATACGCAAATATGCTGAAATTTTTTGCTGAAAAAATGTGAGTAGATTTTGCACATTTTTTCAGCAAAAAATTTCAGAAAATTGTATATTGAATCTTAACGAGCTCGTTAAGCTAACGACGCTTTGAACAACTGGGCCCTGATATTTTCTTATTTCTTCACAAAAACATATATGATGATGTGGGTATTCATTAGTGAGGACCTTGCTGAAGCACTTCTAATGAGTACCACAATATAAGGTTTTTATGGAGAAATAAGGAAAATACTATGTGGGGAACCCCCTCTTATCTGGAGCTATGCTATTATCATTACTATTGTTAGCTCACCTGAGCCGAAGCCTCAAGGTGAGGTATTGTGATCACTCATCGTCCGTCGTCGTCCGTCTGTCCGTCCGTCCGTCCGTCCGTCCGTCCGTCCGTCCGTCCGTCCGTTCACAATCTTTAAACAACATCTCCTCCTAAACCACTGATTGGATTTTGACCAAATTTCACAGGAATGATCCTTGGTTGATCCTCTTCCAAAGTTGTTCAAATGGTTCCGGTCCATTGCATATCTAGGTCACAGGAGCTAAAAATAGATTTTTTAACTAAAAACTCAAAAAATCTTCTCGTCAGAAACCACTGAACCGATTTCAATAAAATTTTGCAGAAATGTTCCTTTGGTGATCCTCTACCAAGATTGTTCAAGCCATTTGGATTCGTCAAAAAACATGGCCGCCAGGGGGCGGGGCTTATTTTCCCTATATATCTATATAGAAAACTTTAAAAATCTTCTTGTCCTAAACCACTGGACCAATTTCAATATAATTTTGCAGAAATGTTCCTTTGGTGATCCTCTACCAAGATTGTTCAAGCCTTTTGGATTCGTCAAAAAACATGGCCGCCAGGGGGCGGGGCTTATTTTCCCAATATATCTGTATAGAAAACTTTAAAAATCTTCTTGTCAGAAACTACTAGACCGATTTCAATATAATTTTGCAGAAATGTTTCTTTGGTGATCCTCTACCAAGATTGTTCGAGACATTTGGATTCGTCAAAAAACATGGCCGCCAGGGGGTGGGGCTTATTTTCCCTATATATCTATATAGAAAACTTTAAAAATCTTCTCGTCAGAAACCACTGGACCAGTTTCAATATAATTTTGCAGAAATGTTCCTTTGGTGATCCTCTACCAAGATTGTTCAAGCCTTTTGGATTCGTCAAAAAACATGGCCGCCAGGGGGCGGGGCTTATTTTCCCTATATATCTGTATAGAAAACTTTAAAAATCTTCTTGTCAGAAACCACTAGACCGATTTCAATATAATTTTGCAGAAATGTTTCTTTGGTGATCCTCTACCAAGATTGTTCAAGACATTTGGATTCGTCAAAAAACATGGCCGCCAGGGGGCGGGGCTTATTTTCCCTATATATCTATATAGAAAACTTTAAAAATCTTCTTGTCAGAAACCAATGGACCGATTTCAATATTATTTTGCAGAAATGTTCCTTTGGTGATCCTCTACCAAGATTGTTCAAGCCATTTGGATTCGTCAAAAAATATGGCCGCCAGGGGGCGGGGCTATTTTCCCTATGTATCTAAATAGAAAACTTTAAAAATCTTCTTGTCAGAAACCACTGGACCGATTTCATTATAACTTGACAGAAATGTTTCTTGTTGACCCTCTACCAAGATTGTTTAAGTTATCATGATTCATCAAAAAACATGGCCGCCAAGGGGTGGGGCTTATTTTTCCCTATATATCTATATAGAAAAGTTTAAAAATTTTCTTGTCAGAAACCAATGGACCAATTTCAATATAACTTAGCAGGAATGTTTCTTTGGTGACCCTCTACCAAGATTGTTCAAGCCGGCATGATTCGTCAAAAAACATGGCCGCTAGGGGGCGGGGCATATTTTCCCTATATATCTATATAGAAAACTTTAAAGATCTTCTCGTAAGAAACCGTTGGGTCGAGTTCATTGTAACTTGGCAGGAATGTTGCTTTGGTGACCCTGTACCAAGATTGTTCAAGCCCTCATAATACGTCAAAAAACATGGCCGCCAGGGGGCGGGGCTTATTTTCTGTATATATCTGAATAGAAAATTTTAGAAATCTTCTTTTCAGAAACCACCTGACCGATTTCAATATTACTTGGCAGGAATGTTGCTTTGGTGACCCTGTGTCAATATTGTTCAAGAAATCATGATTCGGCAAAAAACATGGCTGCTAGGGGTGGGGCTTATTTTCCCTATATATCTAAATAGAAAACTTTAGAAATCTTCTTGTAAGAAACCACTGAACCGATTTCAGTATAACTTGCAGGAATGTTCCTTTGGTGGCACTCTACCAAGTTTATTCAAGCTGTCATGATTCGTCAAAAAATATGGCGGTTCGGGGGTGGGGCTTATTTTCCCTATATAGCTATATAAAACACTTCAAAAATATTTTTGTCAGAAACCACTGGACCAATTTCAATATAACTTGGCAGAATTGTTCCTTTGGTGACCTTCTTTCAAGATTCAGTTCCAGCAGTCATGATGCATGAAAAAAACATAGCCGCTCGGGAGTAGGGCTATAAAATTTATACAAAAATCTTAGAGCAGTGAACTTGGCTGAAACTTCAACAGTAAGTTTGCAAAGCTGTTTGCTCAGGTGAGCGATATAGGACCATCATGGTCCTCTTGTTTATTATTTACTCTAAATGATTGAAAGTTTATGGAACCATTAAATTCATTCACATACTGTCCCTTGTCTGAAACAGGTTGGCTAGAGCCTTTACTGGATCGTATCGTAGATAACCCAGCCAGTGTTGTAGCACCAATGATTGCCGGTATTAACATGGAGACATTTAGGTTTGAACCCCATCGTGTGCGCGCTGGGATACCTTATGGGATCTTTAAGCTTGACCTTACTTTTACCTGGAAATGGCTGTTTAGAAAGAAGGCAGAATTTCCAGGGAAAAAGATGGTCGAACCAGTCAGGTTTGTTATTAGTACATGTATTGCAAAAATCCACTCATGTATTTGCAGTATAACTCTGAAATAACTGCTTATGTGATTTTTAATTTTGACCTTATCTTTACCTGGAAATGGTCGTTTAGAAAGGAGGCTGAATTTCCAGGACAAAAGATGGTCAAACCAGTCAGGTTTGTTATTAGTAAAGCAAAACTTCACTCATATAATTGCACTATAACTGCTTATGGGAGTTTAAATTTTGACCCTACCTTTACCTGGAAATGTTTTTTTGAAAAAAAAAAGGTAGAATTTCCAGGAATTTCCAGGAAAAAAGATGGTCAAACCAGTCAGGTTTGTTACTACATGTAGTAAAGCAAACCACTACTCATATATTTGCACTATAACTCTGAAATCACTGCTAATGGGATTTTTTAATTTTGATCTTACTTTTACCTGGAAATGGTTGCTTAGAATAAGTCTGAATTACCAGGACAAAGGATGATCAAACCAGTCAGGTTTGTTGTTAGTAAAGCAGATTTGCACTATAACTGAAATAACTGCTTTGTTGATACAGAGACAGTATATGAGTAGAATGAATATTTCAGTTGCGGGAGGGTGGTGGGGGGGGGGTGCGGGGGTGGTTCAGCAGTACCATTTTTACCCTAAGTATATTAGGACAGGCCTGAGCAAAAAGTGTAGACACAGAGGTCAGATGCATTCTGTAGCATCTGATGCAGGGTCCACTCTGTTTGCCACTCATCAGTTTTTAGACATACATGTATAAGTACAAGTATGTGGTAAAAGTGGACTTACTGATTTTTTAGGACATAAATAAATGGTATTGAGCTAAGGTGTCCAAATACTTAGGGTATATATGGTATTTGCTTATGAGAGGAGGAGTCAAGGCGATGATGATGATGATGCAGTCACGAGACATAAGAGGAACCAAGTGGGGATCCAGAGGGGTTTTGAGGAGTTCAGGCAAACCCCCACCACTTTGACTCAAGAGTTCAGTTTTAACTCTAAAAATATTTGCATGCCTTATGTTTCTAAAATTTCAACAAGACCATTATACTACCTTAGGTAGTAAAATAGGAGAACGTAAAATGTAGTAACAGGTAGTAAAATGGACTTGTTCAGATTTTAGTACAAGTATGTTAACCCATTGTATACTGAATAGACTCTCCCACACTATATATTGGAAGAGTCCAATTTCAATTTTAGGTACACCAGGCTATGAGATTTACATATTCTTAGAGAAAAATGGCTAAAGTATTTGCAAACAGAAAATACCCTGATCAGACGCCGCGTTCTGCGGTGTCTGATCTGGGTCTGCACTGTTTGCCAATTACCCTTTTATAGGTCTCCAGACTACAATGGGTTAAGGTATTAATGTGTCCCAATTTTTAGCCTTATCTATAGCTGTGATTTGCACTCAACGATTTTGATCTGTATCTGTATCTAGATTAGACACTAGCTAATATAGTATTTGCACACACTGTAACCATAACCCCAGATAAGATGCTTTAATATAAGTGTTGATAATTTTCTCATTTCTCCACAAAAACATGTTATTGGTATTCATTAGAAGTGCCTCAATGAGGCACTTCTACTGAGTACAACAACATATGTTTTCATGGAAAAATAAGAAAAATATTTTCCTGATTACCCCACCCCATCCCCACCCCCCACCACCCCCCTTTATATGGAGCTATTTGTAACTTTAAGCATACTATTGACAACAAATGCACAGTTCTCATAGATTCGTCTTAAAGATAGAGTTAGAAAAGGAGACAATTTGAATGAAATGTCAGACCCTGTTATCAAGAAATATAAGACCAATATTTTTAAATGTTTACTGAACCTGTCTTAAAGACCACTTCTATTAAAAGACTGTTAAGAGACCACTTGAAAATGTACTTAGATGATTAAAGTGGGTTTGCTTTGACCCATGATATTAGAGGGTGGTCGGGTGTTGCAAAGGTGTTGTGTATCTAACTCACTGGGGCATCCAAACAATACTGGCTTACAGTTTGGCAAGGCTTGCTATCCTTGTAGCTGGTAAGGGAAGAGGGGGAATGTTTTTATTTCTTCTGTTTTTTTTACTTTCATTCCTTTTCCTCTTTCTTCCCTATTCTTCTCTATCACTTACTATCTCTTTTCTCCCTGTCTCCAGGAGACCCACAAGGGTTGACAGGTCGTTAAACCCCAACACAATCAATCAATTGACCCATGTAAGAGAGCGCCTGCAATAAAGGGAATTAATACACTTCCAGGGAAGGCAAATCTTTCAGAATAATTTTGCCTTCCCCATGAAAAGGGTCTAATCTAATAGGAAAGAATTTGCTCCTAAATGGTGCAAAATCTTTCCGTTTTTAACAGTAGACCCCTTTTTTCAGAAGAAGCACGTTGAGCAGGAAAGCAAACGGGAAGTGTCAGAAATTGTCTCCCTTGTAAAATAGACAGCAGAAAATGTCCCAAGTGTATCCAGACCCCTTAACTCTTTTGGCGCCAAATTTCAGACGACATTTGCCATCTGCTTTTTTATTTTAACAAACTATCGTTTGGAAAGATGTTTATAAGTAAAGTTGAAAGACTGATCATGAATGTCAAACAGCATAAATCCAGATGAGATGGCTCATTGTGCTGTCTCGTCTGGATCTATGCTGTTTGCAAAAGCCTATTATTATCGCCTCTGGCAGTGAAAGAGTTAAAAGACCACATTTTTGGATTCCCTTGGGTGTGGTCCTTTACCACCCTCTGGGCAAATTCAACAGACAACTAAATGATATTCTTCTTATTTTTCCCAAAAAATATGCTCTAAGATTTCATGCAGATTGTCTCTTAAGGAAACAGTTTGCATGAAGTATCAAAGCTTATTTTCTGGGGAAAAAAAATAAGAAAAAATATTTCAAAATGACATCTGCTGAAGTTTTTACCTAGAGTGCTAAGGGTTAACTTATTAAAATTCAGAAGTTTAAAGGTTTCAAATGCAAACAGATAACAGATTGGTGAGGGGCCTAATTCCACATAATATTATGCATGTTATTTTTAATATGACCCACATTTAATAAATCACAAGTAATTTGGTTGGGGCACCGATGTGCACATACCATAATCAATTCGAAACATGCAAATGGCAACTTTCTGTTAGTCTGTTACTTAACTAAATTTTCACTTTCTGTTATACAACAAAATTGTATGGCATATTTGTTTGTTAATGTAAAAACAACTTAATGTCAAAAAAATCCTACTAAAATATGGCTAGATAATGAGTTAAACTGATCTAATAGCCCAAAGTGTTTGTTACCGCTTCATTTCAAATTTACTGAATGCAGATGTCAAAACAGTACAGTAAGTAGTTGACAGGTTGTTTTTAACATGTTCCGACCCCGAGATCCAGGATTTGAATACCACTAGAGACAGAATTCAGCTCATGACTGTATTGCGCTTCATTGCACAGAACCTTTCATTATCATCCTTCCATCATCACGATATGACTTAGTTAATGTTGAAAGGGATGTAAAACACCAAACTATCATCATCATCATCATCATCATCATCATCATCATTATCATCATCATCATCATTGACATGTTCCAATTCTGCATACAGGTTGGCTGGAACCACTGTTGGATAGACTCATGGACAACCCAGCCTCCATAGTAACCCCAGTTATTGATATTATAAGTGACGACACCTTTAGATATATAAGTCATAAGCTCGCCCTGGGGATAGGAATTTTTACTTTTAATCTTGAGTTTAAATGGAAGACCATAGTGAGAAGTCCAAAAGCATTTCCTGGAATGAAGAAGACTGAGCCAGTAAGGTGTGTTCATTTTATTAACCCATTTTAGACTGAATAAACTCTCCCACACAATATATTGGAAGAGTCCAATTTCAATTTTAGGTATGTCAGGCTATGTGATCTAGACATGACCCAATTGGGTTGACTGGGCCGTAAAACCTTAACACAAACAAAAACTTCTGTTTCTGGATTATCATTTACTTCTTAAATGACCCTCTTCTGTGTCTGTCGTCTCTTCTCTACAAGATCATCTGTCTCTTATCTCCCTTTCTCTGGGAGACAACACAAAATGAACTTCAGAAGCATCCGGGTTGCTGAATGATTAGCCGTTCCGGCTTTGACCATGAGTTCCTGGGTTTGAATCCTTCTGTGGTGGAATTCAACTCATGACTGTATCATTATCACCTTTCCATCATCTTGATATGATTTAGATAATGTGGCATCATAATCATCATCAAAATGACCCTTAAGTTTTGACAAGAAGTCAAACAAACAATGCTGTATGCCAGTACAACTTCAGTCTCTGGTCTGATGTGATGATGATATGCAGATGTAACCTTCATTCCCAGATCAAGCATAGCTCCAGGTAATGCCCATTTTTCGTCCAAAAAGTGTTGATATTTTTCGTATTTCTCCTTGAAAACATAATAATGTTCTGGGTACTAATTAGAAGTGCCTTGGTGAGGCACTTGATATGGGAGGTCTGTGAATCATGAATATCGTGAAATATTTTCTACGGTCATTCTCTCCCTTCTGCTGATTCAAGAAGGGCAGTTGTCAGTTTCTGGCGAAAGAATGTGCACAATACTGGTTAACCGCTTAGAGGACAGCCTGCCCAGTAAATGTGTGGTTAGGTAAACTGACCACGCTCGACATGACCCCATTGGGTTGACTCGGCCATAAAACCTAAACACAACACAAACAAAGCTTGATCATGATACACAGAACTGACCTCCCATATTAAGCTTGATCATGATACACAGAACTGACATCCCACATCAAGCATGATCATGATATACTAATTTACCTCCCATATCAAGCATGAGCATGATGTGAAGCTCTTACCTCCCATATCAGGCATGATTATGATATACAGAACTGACCTCCCATGTCAAGTATGACCATGATACACAGAACTGACCTCCCATATCAAGCTTGATCATGATACACAGAACTGACATCCCACATCAAGCATGATCATTAATACTGATTTGACCAGTCCCATATCAAGCATGATCATGATGTAAAGCTCTAACCTCCCATGTCAGCCATGATTATGATATACAGAACTGACCTCCCATATCAAGCATGATCATGATACACAGAACTGACCACCTATATTAAGCATGATCATGATATACAGAACTGACCACCCACATCAAGCATGATCATGGCACATGTTAGAACAGACCTCCCAATTATCAAGCATGATCATGATACACAGAACTGACCACCTATATTAAACATGATCATGATATACAGAACTGACCACCCACATCAAGCATGATCATGGCACATGTTAGAACAGACCTCCCAATTATCAAGCATGATCATGATACACAGAACTGACCACCTACATTAAACATGATCATGATATACAGAACTGACCTCCTATATCAAGTATGATCATGACACACAGAACTGACCTCCTATACCAAGTATAATCAGGACACATAGATCAGGTCCTGAGGTTATAAAACTTTTTTCATGCTCAACTCAACTGAGCCAAAAATTTCACTTGGTCATAAAAATAAAAATACCAACAGTTGAAACTTTTTTTATACTCAACTCAGCTCAGCTTGCATGAAAAAAGTTTCAAAATTTTGTCAGTATTTTAAGATTTATAAGCAAAACAAATTTCATGCTCAGCTGAGTTGAGCATGAAAAAGGTTTTATAACCTCGGGGCCTGGTTTTGTTAGAACATGGTCATGAGATGAAGAGTAGAACAAGTTTTCACAAAAATGTTTCCCCTGGAAGTATTCAGCATGACAGTGCAAGGATTTGTAATGGCATACCTTAACCCTTGTCTTGCTGAATATATTAAAATGCCACGCCCACTTCTAATTTCCAAGCCAATCAGATTACTTGATCTGGGTTTTTGATATAAATTCACATACTTAATGACAAACGGTGCAGATCCAGATCAGTTGGCTTCTTCAGAAGCCAACTGATCAGGATCTACACTGTTTGCTAAGACATTGCATCACGGTTGTGTTCAGCAAGAAAGGGTTAAATCGCACTGTCTGTTTTTCATTGAGATAATTTTCATAATACAAATAATATATTCATACTAGAACATCCTTACAGATTTATTTTTTCACAGCCATGTATTGTCTTTGACATGGAACACATTCTGGCAAAATCAGGGTAAAATGTTACATCGACAAAGGCATTTTTATAGGGCCAATTTTTGCTGCAAAAAAAAAATAAATAAATAAATAAAAAAAAATAAAGATAGGGTTTGAAAATCTCCCAGATCTTTAGTATCTTAGTGAGATTTGTCTCCGAGATTTTTGCCTGTCTGTGTCAGGTGTGATATGTAATATGTGTCCTTGTAGAGAGTAAAGAATTAAGTTGCCTGGAACCAGATTGTTCAGAGGCTAAAGTGACGTCACATACTGAAATGTTTTAGATGTCACATACTGAAACTTTTCTCTGAACTGTCATGGAAAGGCTTACTTGTCAGAATAACTCCAGATAAGAGAGGGTATCCAGAGAATTTTTTCTTATTTCTCCATGAAAACGTATGTTGTAGGTACTCATTAGAAGTGCCTCAGTGACATAAGTTTTCATGGCGAAATAAGAAAATACCAACACTTTACAGATGAAAAAAACAGCAAAAAAACACTTTATCTGAGGCCATGTTAAAAGAATAAATGTCAAAAGGTTTGCCTTTAGAACACACTACGGATTAGAAAATGGGAGTCTCGGTTTTATTGAGACTCTTCATAAGCAGTAATGAAGTTTACAACACCACTTACGCCCTCTAGCGTATACATGAGCAGAACTCTATTTTTAAATAAACCACAATGGGCCCAATGATCCCAAAAGAAATGAAATATAATCTGCACTGTGGTGATGTACGGGGAGACATTCTACTGCCGCCACATGGCACTAACACCAGCTGCAGTGTAGTAAAATAAATGCTGAAAGTTTACTCTGAATTTAATTGTTATGGAAAGTCTTGCTCGTATAATAAAGAAACTGGTAATCAGCTGAGAGTTTTTCCATGAGAAGACCTCATGAATTTAGAACTTGAGAAATACATCTAGTACCCTTAAGCAAACTGCCAAGATTACGGCCAGACAGTGTGCTTGGGCATTCTGGCCTGGGTCTTGGCTGTTCACTGTTTGCTGTTTTGCAGAAATGTGAAACTGAAATTATGCCTGTTCTGCTCTCTATTCAGAGAGACCATGTTTTTGGTTCCTTTTGTTTTCTGTTTGGGCTTAACCCTTGTCATGCTGAATAAATGAAGATACCACACCCACTTCTAATTTTCAGCCAATCAGATTTCTTGATGTATAATTATAATACAAATTTACAATTTAATGACAAACAGTACAGATTCAGATCAGTTGGCTTCTTATTCAGAAGTCATTTGATCTGGATCTACACTGTTTGCAAAAGCAGGGTATATCTGGGACCAGCAGGACCAGAGTTAATAATCAGAGAAGGAGATCCATTGAAAATAGAATACAAAAGATAGAAAATAGCAGACAGTGTGAGACAGCTGGAGAGTCTGATAACTTTTATTTTATCAGGCTTATCTAAAAATTAGTTGTACTTTACAAGTTTGTCCAGTAACACATTTAAAAAGAAGTATAATAAAAAAACAACCAAAAATAAACAAACACAGAAAAAAAAAACACAGCACCCTTCATGCCTCTAGAACTCTGTTTTCACATGTTATGTAATATAAGTTTGACTGTAATACTTTATGGAATATACAGTCGACTCTCGTTATCTCGAACTCCAAGGGACTCTCTGAAATACTTCGAGATATCCGTAGTTCGACATATCAGGTTTGCAGAATTGAAGAAAAAATAATTTGATTAACCACATTTAACAAACTGATAGGTAACTGGACTTTTGAAGTTAGAGATATATTGAAAATATTGTGGAAAAGAGGAGAAATTGCTCCTCAGGAGCAATTTCTCCTCTTTTCTACAATATTTTCCATCTGTTGTTAGGTTTTCATGTATAGGCAGGGACCAGATTTTCACTTCGAGATAAGCGGTTATTCGAGATAAGCGAGTTCGAGATAACGAGAGTCGACTGTATATATTTTGATAATCAAACTCTTCCTTATTTCCCATTTTATATAGTAGAAATAGCATGTTTACAATTTCTAGATATGCGGTCATTCTCTCCCTTCCACTGATACAAGAAAGGCATTTGTCAGTTTCTGGTGAAAGATTGTGCACATAGAGGGTTAACCAGTACTACTAAGACTGTCCGAGAAAAGTGTGGTTAGGTAAACTGACCAGCTCAACATGACCTTAATAGTGTTGACTGGGCCGTTAAATGCCAACCTAACCCAATCAACTCCAGAAATGGGAGTATCAGGATAAGTATTTTTCTTATTTGTCCACAAAACAACATATTGTGTGGTTAGGCATTTGAAGTACCACTGAGTGGAGCTTCTATTAAATGAGCAATATATGTTTTTGTGGAGAAATAAGAAAAGTATCCATTGAAAAACAGCATTTACCAGAATGCAAACAACAAAGACCCAAGCCAGACTTCACGTCTGCGCATTATTACGAAAACATGCTTACTCATATAGAAAATTTCACTTCCAAAAACTGAAAATTTTCTGATAAAAACTGATATTTTTCATATTTCTGGTCAAAACATACATTGTGGGTACTTGTTAGAACTGCCTTGGCAAGGCGGTTCTAATGAGTACCCACAATCTTTGTTTTTGAGCAAAAGTAAGAAAAATAATGTATACCCCTGTAAACCCCAGTTTTATTATATAAAAGGGGTTTAAGGGGATCAAAATTATATAGGCATGTTTTCTTTATGGTCTGACCTGGGTCTGCAAAACCCAATATACAGTGTATTATAGAATTCTTGTATGAAATCATCACACCTATATATTTCTCTGCCATTTTAGCTCATTTTTGTGGACGCTGGAGAGTCTGATAACTTTGATTTGATCAGGCTTATCTGAAAATCTGTTGCGATTTACAAGTTTGTCCAGTAACACATTTAAAAAGAGGTTTAACAGCGTTACTATTTTTCTGTTGCATTTGGCTTCGTATAACTGTTATTTAGCAGTGTATAAACTGAAGACCCAGTGCTTGATGAAATTTGAGATCTAATATAAACAAACTTTTAGAGAGTTCTAGTGCACTAGATTAGCCATAAATACAGCAAATTTTGGAGAAAGACTAATATCTGTCATGGAATTACAGCCTGGTATGGGCCTACGTAATTCAGGTCATACCATAATATGGTTGGTTATAATATGGCTCAAGTGGTCCTACCTGCAATTACGAATCACTGTTTATAAGAGTTAATTGATGATGATGCCGTTAAGGTGGGCATGCCTTGTGACATTATTTCTTTCTAATTTGGTTTGTAAATGCAAGTAATTGGTTGCTTTCAACCCAAAATAAGCATTTAGGTTTTAACTCGCTCTTGAAAAGTGGCTGTATTGGAAATTTAGAGATGTTGGTTACCATCATGAGTTGTGAATTGGGTCAAAGCTCCAGATAGGATGATTCTTCTGGATATGTTCTGTATTTGACTTAATTACCACTCATACCCATATAAACACACAGTCAAGCACATTACGCAAACACGCCTATTCAAATGTACGGAAAATTTCACCTCCAAAAAACTGAAAAAAAAAAATCAGATAAAATCTCTGATATTTTTCATATTTCTGCTCAAGACATAGATTGTGGGTACTAGTTAGAACCGCCTCGGTGAGGCGGTTCTAATGAGTACCCACAATCCATGTTTTGAGCAGAAATAAGAAAAATAATGCATACCCCTGTAAACCCCACTTTTACGAAATAAAAGTGGGGTTCGAGGGGGTCAAAATTATATAGGTATGTTTTCGTGATGAATTGACTCCTCCATCAGGCAGTTATAACCACGCCCACGTGAATTTCCTTAGACAAACTTTGTATTGATATACCTATGCTTACCTGTAAAAAGCATGTGTTGATTTGTTTGTCTAACTAAAAACATTGACAATTACCCTAATAGGTATTTTGAATGGTCAGTTGCGGTTGTCAGTTAAATGGTCAAGTGACTAAACGGAGGAGTCAATTGAGAAGTCTTCAGATTACAGCCAACATACTTTTTTGTCTACTTTATAAAGGCATATGTTGTGGACACCTGTTTGAATTGCATCAACTTGTTTATGCAATTCAAATGAGTACCCACAACATATGCTTTTAAAAAGAAAATATGGAGAGAAAAAAATTGCATAAACATCATCAAATAAGTCCTTTGCTGATTTTTTTTTAAAGTGTACCCTTGGTAGACAGATACATTTGTTACCACAAGTTTTTCCAGTAATTTTGAAAAACCTAAGGGCAGTGTGGTAATTAGGTAGAATACAGTAAGTGTCGCAACTGCTTTATCAAGCAGAGTGGGCTAGAAATCACTTTCTGGCATTGTCCTTGGCATTATCATCATTCGCGATGTCAACAATGTCCAGTCTATGCATTTAGCTCTTTTTCTCAAACATCAAGTATTCTAAGGCTAATGAAACTTCATACACACATCCCTCATGATGCACCCTGCCCACTGTCATTGTCTTTACTGACCTTGTCCTACTTTTTATACTTGGCTGAACAGTGTTTAGTCTGTGCTGTTAGCCTTGATGTTTAGTCTGTACATTTAGCTCCATTTCTTGAACACCAAGGTTTCTTCTAAGGCTTATGAAACTTCATACACACATCCACCATGATGCACTCTGCCCACTGCCATTGACCGTTACGGATCTTAACCTACTTTTCATACTTGGCTGAACAATATTTAGTCTGTGTATTAACCCGTTTTAGACTGAATACCCACCCCCACCTCAAGAACACAAACACACACAATATATATTAAATTAAAACTTTAAATTAAAGTTTTTATTTTATATTATATATATTTTGGAAGAGACAATTTTCAGTTTTAGATATGTCAAGCTGTGATTTAGATATTGCTAGAAAAAAAAATGGCTAACTATTTGCAAACAGTGGAGATATTAATCAGATGTCACATTCCACAACCATCCAGTCTTGCTGACTGCACTGTTTGTGAATTACCTCCATACTAAAACTGGGTTAAATCTACTGCAATAGCAGCATGTTCTTCAGTGTTATGTTTTAACTGAATTACCACAATTTACATGTTTATTTCTGGTCTGAATTATCTGCCAGTCATTGACACATTGACAAGTAACAACTTGACAAGTTACATGCCAAGCTGGTAATGTTACATCTAATATCAGGTGGAAATACCTGTCCTGTTTCTTGTGAATATAGCAATACAATCAAGAATACTCACTTGAATGGGAGACAGCAGTCAGTTAACTCCCCTGAGTACTCTATAAATAACCAGTTCCAATTA
Organism: Anodontia alba; assembly: GCA_964016985.1. Lineage (NCBI taxonomy): Eukaryota > Metazoa > Mollusca > Bivalvia > Lucinida > Lucinidae > Anodontia > Anodontia alba. Next base: position 62,345,471 of record OZ024833.1, on the reverse strand, counting down.
ACTGGATTCCTCTGCTTTTATCATTAGTACCTCTGTGTTAAGTATAATTTCATTTTCCTTGAGAAATCTAAATTAGATATAATCATCATATGCCAATAAAACTTCCAACATATCAAAAAAGAAACATTTTTTGTACAATCAAATGTATAATGTTGAAAAGTTTACTTCCAACATATCAAAAAAGAAACATTTTTTGTATAATAGAACGTATAATGTTGAAAAGTTTCATGTGGATATTGACAAATTAAAGTTAAAAATTAGTAAAATTTTATTGAAGACTTGTTATAAAAACAGAGGATTCCAATTAAAAGAACCTAGTTTGTATTTGGTCTACCTTGTATTTTACCTGTCAAGGGAGACAGGAAAAACTACTGCTATTCTCTTCTCAGGTGCTTGCAGTTTAGTTCCTAAACCCCTAAAAATACTCCAATCCTATAGAAAATCTATAGGCTATATAGAATCTACTTTTTGGGCTTTCTTATGGGTTTAAGGACTAAATACCAAGTGCCTGTGTTCTCAAAAATGAAATTTTGGAAATCATCACGAAAACATACATATACATACATATATAATTTTGACCCCCTTAAACCCCACTTTTATATAGTAAAACTGGGGTTTACAGGGGTATATATTATTTTTCTTATTTCTGCTCAAAACATAGATTGTGGGTACTCGTTAGAACAGCCTCGCCGAGGCGGTTCTAACGAGTACCCACAATCTATGTTTTGAGCAGAAATATGAAAAATATTTGAATTTTTTATCTGAAAATTTGCCAGTTTTTGGTTGTAAAATTTTCAATATATTTGAATAGGCGTGTTTTCGTAATGTAAATTTTACTGTATTAACTATTGTTCTTATTGTGAGGAAAATTGCAGTTTTTGATCAATATATATGTTTTACAGGTCTCCAACGATGGCTGGTGGGTTATTTTCAATCAGTAGAGAATATTTTACCCACATAGGAAGCTATGATCCTGGCATGGATATATGGGGAGGGGAAAACTTAGAGCTCTCATTCAGGGTAAGTGAGGTTATAAACAAAAACAAAGCAAACAAAAAATAAATAAAACAAATAAGTCAGGGAAAAAATCTAAGTGTTAAAATTTTAGAAATTACAAGTCAACCCATATTAGTCGGGAAACCCAAAAAGGGATATTTTGGCGAAGAGTGCAGACTCAGATCAGATACACCATCTTATTAGGGTTTCCACTATTTGCATTCAATACAGGAATTTCTATAAAACAGAATGCATGCAGAAGTAAAAACAACCAGACATCCACCTTTCGGAAACGGACTGATCCAAAGAGTTGTGGTAGAAGAGTCCACTTGACGTAAATGGGTTAAAAATCTAGGAGCAAGAGTAGTGACTTCCATAAATCTTGTATCAGTTTAGTTCCGACTTTTCGTCTTATGACATGACATAAATAGACTTCCACCCATTGGGGCTAAAGAAATAGGTAGACTGCTTAATCCTTGTCCTGCTGAACCCGGATATACCCTTTCTTTGTAAACAGTGTAGATCCAGATCAGTTGGCTTCTGAAGAAGCCAACTGATCTGGATCTGCACTGTTTGCCATTAAGTATGTGAATTTATAGCAACAATTTGGATCAAGTAATCTGATTGGCTGAAAATTAGAAGTAGGCGTGGCATCTTAATTTATTCAGCAGGACAAGGGTTAATGTCTGTGGCAGAGCTGTTAGTGACTTAATACTGGTCTTGCTGAACCAGGATATGTCCTCCCTCTGCAAACAGTGTAGATCCAGATCAGTTGGCTCCTGAACTGATCTTGATTTGCACTGTTTGTCATTTAGTTTGTGAGTTTGTATCAGCAACCAAGATCAAGCAATCTGATTGGCTGACAATTAGAAGTTGGCATGACATCTTAATTTATTCAGTATGACAAGGGTTAAGGGATGACTTGAGTTTGTGGCTTGTCTCAAGTTAGAGAAAACCCACAAATTTGGAGGCAGTGTCTTAACACAAGTGGGGGTGGGTGGGGGGAGGGGAAGAGGAGTATTAATCAACTCTAATAAATGAGACAATTTCATTGAGTACTCACAAGGTATGTTTTGATGCAAAAAAAAAAAAATCCAAAATTATCATGTGAATACTTACCTTACCCCAGCCAATGTATATAATATAATGCTGTTCATTTTTGGGCTGTCATACATCTCATGGACCCCAACCAGGGCCCATCCTATATTTGACAAAAGTTGCAAACAGAACAGCAAATAGAAAAGACCATGTTTTGCCTGTTCAGCAATTTCAGAAAATCTGTTTTATGAATATATACTTTACAACATGTACTCAGCAAACAGAGTATGAAAAAATGGTCAGACAAGTGATTAAAATGTACTTGAAATTCCTAGAATTTTTGCCAGAAAGAACAAATTTTTGTTTGACGTGTCTTGCACTTCCATGTAGACTTAGCAAAGAGTTCAGATCGCCTGCCCAGTTTAATCAGAATCTTCACTTGGCATTGTATGGATAGACGAGACCCATCTAAATTTACGCTATTTGTAACAGCTTATGTTATGGTCTGTGATGTTGAAAAAGAAAAACAAAAATAACAATTTCAGTTAGAGAAGTCAGAATAGAGAGGAAATTATGTGATCACTGAAAATCTTAAAAATTCTGTTCCCAGGTGAATGGATGCTTTGGTTTCGCAAGATTTGCTCTCAAAACTTTAGGCAATGGCATATATGATTTTGTAGTTAGCATACATGCTATAATCTGTGGACTAAAATCTATGAGATAAGGCAAAATTTTAAGGGAGATTTGACAAAATTCTGTGAGATTTTCTTAAATTTCACTTTGGAGTTCCCCCAATATAGTCTAAAGTATTTTGTTTTTTTCATGTAAGAAGCTTGTAAAAACCACAACAATGTGTGATTTATGCTTATTTCTTCATAAAATATTTTGTAAAACAGTCTAAAAAATGTGAGATTTTAATTTTTCATGGGAATTGCCTTCCAGATGGGTCAGATTCTGTGAGATTTTATCCCACATTGTGAGATATGGCATGTATGAGTTGGTAAATATGAAATGCACCTGGTACCAAGAAAGCAGTACACAAACTAATGGCATTACAATCCCAGATATTTTTTCTTAAGCCTGCTAGTACAGTTGACTCCTTATCTTGACTTTGCTTATCTCAAATATCTGTTTATTTCAAAGTGAAAATCTGCTTGCTGTTTTAACATGGAAATCTAACAGCAGGTAACAAAATATTGTGGAAAAGAGGAGAAAGTGCTCCTAAGGAGCAATTTCTCCTCTTTTCCACATTCTAACTTCAGGAATCAAATTACATATTCATTTGTAAAATGTGGTTGTTTGATTTATTTTTTCCTCAATTCTGCAAATCTGATATGTCGACGTATGGTTATCTCGAAGGATTTCAAAGAGTTTGAGATAACGAGAGTCAACTGTATATTTATTTGGCATGAAGAACTTTAGGAGAATGGACACATTGTCAATGAAAGTAACTCAGATATGGTCATATTTGCATCCCTTATCATTGTAGTCTACTCGTAAAGGAAAATAATTTACTCCCTTTGGGAGCAAATTCTTTCCTTAACCCATTAAAGACTTAATAAACTCTCCCACACTTTATATTGGAAGAATTCACTTTCAATTTTAGGTATGTCAGGATATAAGATATTCCTAAAGACGAAAAAAGGTTCAACAATTTGCAAACAGTGGTGACCCTGATCAGATGCTGCATTCTTTGGTGTCTGATCTGGGTCTGCACTTTTTGCAAGTTACCCGATTAGGCGTATCCAGTCTTCAGTGGGTTAAAGAATAGCCCTTATTTTTGAAAGGTTTCAAATACTAGGTAGGCAACGTCCTCTCTACAAAGTTGTCTCTCTTTGCAAGTTGGCTGCAGATCTTATTTGTGTATAAATCCCTCAGATTGTTCAATCTTGTGGCCTAAATTTTACATCATTTTGTTTTCTGTTCCACAGGTTTGGATGTGTGGAGGAACATTAGAAATCATACCATGTTCGCATGTAGGGCACATTTTCAGAAAGAGAAGTCCTTATAAATGGAGAGGAGGTGTTAATGTGGTGAAGAAAAACTCTGTGAGATTGGCTGAAGTTTGGATGGACGAATACAAGGATTATTATTATGAAAGATTTAATCATGATTTGGTAAGGAACATAGCTACAGGTAAGAGGGTGTATGCGCATAATATGTTTTCTTATTTCTCCTTGAAAACATACGTTCTGGTAGTCATTAGAAGTGTCGCTGTATGGCGCTCCTATTGAGTACTCACAATGTACGTTTTTGTTCCAGAAATAAAAAAGATATCAGTTCTTTTCAGTTGAAAAAAGTGCCTGATTTGGAACAATGAAGAAACATCTGAAAACAAAACAGGATAAATTGGTAGCAAAAAGGAGCCTAAAGAATATATAGTGTTACTTCAATGACTGGAACATCTTAAGACAGGGAAATTTGTTGTTATGAAAACACGCCTATTCAAATATATTGAAAATTTCACCTCCAAAAACTGAAAATTTTCATATAAAAATTCTGATATTTTTCATATCTCTGCTCAAAAACATAGATTGTGGGTATTCATTAGAACTGCCTCACTGAGGAGACATAGATTGTGGGTACTCATTAGAACTGCCTCAGTGAGGCAGTTCTAATGAATACCCACAATCTATGTTTTTGAGCAGAAATAAGAAAAAGTATACCCCTGTAAACCCATGTTTTACTATATAAAAGTAGAGTTCAAAGGGCTCAAAATTATGTAGGCATGTTAACGTGATGTCTAGATATTGGTGGTTAATCAAAGCGGCAGATCGGGAAAATGCGGATAATTTAGGGATGTCTTTCCTATCTTCTTCATCTGCATAAAGAATTGTTTGTTGAGTACACATTAGAATCAGCTTTATGAGGCAATTCTAATGTGTACATAGCAAACATTTTCATTATAAAATAAGAAAATTTCCCTAAAATGTCCATAAATATTTGTTTTCTTGAGCTATTGGAGGAAGTCCCTAGGGACTCAAAAACGAGTTGTCAGACATGGTAAACAAGTCATCGGAAAAGACAGGACATATCCGGGTTCAGCAGGACAAGTGTAAAATCATATGGGCATCATCAAGTGAAAAAGTGTCTTTGAATCACATCATCCTGCGCATGCCCAAAGTATCATCTGGGCCTTTGCTCTCCATTCATACATCCAATGATTCTGTTAGCAGACAATTAAGGCACTGATCGGACTGCAAAGATGAACAGGCTGATCTGGGCCTTTGCTTTCAGCATATGCTCAAAGGCAAGGATTTACATGGTGTGGCTCATATCAAGATGATGGGAGGTGAAAGCAGCGTGACAATGAAAGGCTCTGTGCAATGAAGCATGGTACAGTTGTGATTTCCACCTCCAGCAGGAATCAAATTCAGACCTTGTGATGCACAGTAGAAAGTGCTAAGCACTCAGCCAGGCCAATGCTTCAGACAGGCCTGAGCAAACAGTATAGACCCATATCAGTCTGGCCCCAGTGGCTCAATTGGATGCATGTCCCAACCGGTGATCATGAAGCCATGTGTTTGATTCCTGCCATGTTCGACAACATTCTTTCGCAGAGATTGATCATGAAATACTTTCGTAGAGATTGATCATGAAATATTTTCTACGGTCATTCTCTCCCTTCCGCTGATTCAAGAAGGGCAGTTGTCAGTTCTGGCGAAAGAATACTGGTTAACCGATTAGAGGACTAAGCCTGCCCAGTAAACGTGTGGTTAGGTAAATTGACCACGCTCGACATGACCCCATTGGGTTGACTGGGCCGTAAAACCTCAACACAACACAACAACAACATTCTCTCCCTTCCACTGATTCAAGAAGAGCAGTTGTCAGTTACTGGCAAAAGTATGTGCACAAGTACTGGCTAACCACTTAAAGGACTAAGCCATCCTAGGAAAAATGTGGTTAGGTAAACTGACTGACACGACATGACCTTAATAATGTTGACTGGGGCGTTGAACTCCAAACCAACCAACCACCTCCAGCCAGATTTGAACTCCAGACCTCGCAATACAGTCAAGTGCTAAGCACTCAGCTAGGCCAGTGCTTCAGATAGGCCTGAGCAAAAAGTGTAGACTCAGACAGAAAGAGAAATAAAACACCAAATCACTAATCCTTGTCATGCTAAATAAATCAAGATGCCACACCCACTTCTAATTTCCAGCCAGTCAAATTACTTCATCATCATTGTTGATACAAATTCACATACTTAATGTCAAACAGTGCCGATCCAGATCAGTTGTAACTGATCTGGATCTACGCTGTTTGCAATGACAGGACCTATCCAAGTTCAGCAGCAGGCATCGGTGGCTCAGTTGGATGCGCGTCCGACTGGAGACCAGGAGGTTGCGGGTTCGACCCCCGCCGAAGTCTTCAACATTCTTTCATGGAGATTGATTATGAAATATTTTCTATGGTCATTCTCTCCGTTCCACTGATTCAAGAAGGGCAGTTGTCAGTGTCTGGCGAAAGAATGTCACAATCCTGGTTAACTGCTTAGAGTATTAAGCCTGCCCAGTAAATGTTTGGTTAGGTAAACTGACTGCGCTCAATATGACCCCATTGGGTTGACTGGGCCGTAAAACCTCAACACAAACAAACAAATCTGAGTTCAGCAGGACTAGGTTTAACACCCATAGACCTGTTCATCCAAATACTTAAGGCTGTTATAATATTGTACTGGAAAGATGTCTTCTTTCACCAAAGACTTAAGATTTATCTTGAAGTTAATGACACAGAAATATTATATGCTATTTTAATCCTCAAACAAAAGCAATATTAGCACTTAAAACACTATGGGCAAATTTAGTTGATGACAGATTGATGATATTTTCTTATTTATCCCAGAAAATAGGATTTGACATCTCATGCAAATTGTCTCCTAAGGAGACAGTTTGCATGAAATGTCAAATCCAATTTTTTGGGAAAAATAAGGAAAAAAATGTTTCAAAATATTGTCTGCTGAATTTTTTACCCAGCATGCTAAGCATGAAAGCAAGCATTTGGCATCTGCATGAAAAGTGGGCCTAATACAACACCCACGCAGTACTATGAAATTGACATATTACATCTTTTGGGTTTATTTATGAAAACGGGAAAGATTAATGCAGTGTTTTGTGATCGGGGCAATTAAGGCAGGCAGAAACAGTCTTTCAGATTTTATATGTTGATGCATGTGAAAAAGTGCCTTTTGATCATATTTGGACAGTGAAGTCTTAGATCTGCCGTGTATCTGTGCAGTCTGATCGGGGTCTTCCGTGTGTATGCTTACAGAATCATTGAATACCATAGAATGTATGGACATATAAAAGAGATCCTAATCTGGTCGTGGGGAAGAGCAGATTAATCTATGATAATGCCCCCAACTTTGAAGAAGTTGGAGGGGCATATTGCTTTTGGATTATTTGCTCGTTTGTCTGTCCATCTGTTTATTTTGCACACTTTGCATAGAGATAGGATCTTGAAATTTTATATGTGGAATTGGGATGGAAAATAAGGGGACCCATACTTTTTCTTTTTTTCCATGGAACTTGCAGTTCCCGAGTTGTACGGTAAATGTCTTAAAATTTCTGACACCAAAGCGTCTTACAAAATGGCATATGCAAACAGTACAAACCCAGATCAGACTGCTCCTGAAGGAGCAGTCTGATCAGAGTCTACACTGTTTGCCATTCCACTAATTATTTTAAGAAAACAAAAAATGCGTAAAAAGCAAAATGTATGCCCAAAAAGCATCAAATAAAGTGTTCAAATTTTTAGGACATTTATTATACCTGGTTGTCAACTCAAGCATTGTAAGGCTATTTGGACATAATGAAATCTTGTGAGCAAGATATCTCAAAAACTATTTGACCTAGGAGCCTGAAACTTGGTGAGCTTATTGGGGATGGTGAGTAGATCACCTGACTAACATTTGAAAAAAGATCAGATTACTTTTATCAGTTATGCCCCTTTCCAACTTAGGCATTTTGTATGGACAAGTATATAGTTGGGGGCATAGTGTTTTATAAATACATTTCTGGTTTTATTTGGAAGACTGAATGTACTGAAACATTTTGAATTCCAGGGAGACTTTGGAGATGTTAGTGAAAGAAAAGAACTTCGTAAACGCCTCAACTGTAAAAGTTTTGACTGGTATGTGAAGAACATATATCCTGACCTCTTTGTACCAGGAGAAGCACTTGCATCAGGGGAGGTAAGCCTTTGAACTTTTTATTTGAATTTGTTGTAGGAATGCACTCCATTTTTAGCTAGCCTGTACAAAAATACAAGTAGACTATAGCAGTCACCACTGTGTCAGCATGGGCATCAGCGTTGGTGTTGGCCTATGCCATTCTGATGCCAAGGCATGGATCAACACCAGTGTGATGCCCATGCCTTGGCATCAGAATTGGTTAAAGTTTTTAAAAGGCTGTATCTCTTGAACCTCTGGCTGGAAGTAATTCATATTTGCCCTGATGTTACATACTGGTTGGGAGTTTTATGCTTTACCATCCTGACTAACGTGAGTGACCTTGAGGTCAAGGTCATGGACTTGGAAACAATTTATGTTAAAAGTTTTTGGCTAAAGCTTTTAACCCTAGTCCTGCTGAACCTGGATATACACTGCCTTTGCAAACAGTGTAGATCCAGGTCAGTTGGCTTCTGAAGAAGCCAACTGATCTGGATCTACACTGTTTGACATTTAGAATGCGAATTTGTATTAACCAGCTGGATAAGGCAATCTGATTGGCTGAAAGTTACAAGTGGGCATGGTATCTTAATTTATTCAGTATGACAAGGGTTAAAAGGCTGTATTTCCTGAGCCTCTGGAAGGAGGTAGTTTATACTTGCCCTGATGTTAGATACTGGTCTGAAGTTTTATACTGTACCATAATGACCCACGTGAGTGACCTTGAGGTCAAGGGCTTTGACATAGACAAATTTATATTTACAGGCAAAGCATGTTTCAGGCAAGCTTTTCTTCAACAGCTCTTATTGTGGATTTTATTGATCTGTAAATGCTGGAGAATCACTCACAAACTGGGCCCAGTTGTTCAAAGCATCATTAGCTTAAAGAGCTAATTAGTTGTCAAAATGTTAACTGTTGTAGTAAGCACAATATCTAATTCACAGGTATTTTTGCTGAAAAAATGTGAGTAGCTTTTGCAAATCACATTTTTTCAGCAAAAATATTAGCGTATATGACATATTTAATGATTAATGTTTTAACTATACATTAACTAACAACATCGTTAGTTTTGAACAACTGGGCCCTGAAGTTTGTTAGTGATTTGTCAGTATTACACATTGTTAAATTCCATGAATTTTAAATTCATGTCTCATAATTCCAACTAGGTCACATTTCATTGAAAATATGGGTAACTGAGTAGCTCATTATCCCCATGCTTTTTAGAAAAAGCGTCAGGGATATTGTTATCACCTCCGTCCGTCTGTCTGTCCGTCTGTCTGTTATGTTATCTCCTCCCAAACCGCTTTACAGAATCCAACCAAATTTGGTGAGTGGCTTGCTTACACAAGTGGGGCGTGCAAGAGCACGTTTATTTTTGGCCCTGCCCCCAGGGGCCCTGGGGAGGGGTCAAAAGGTCAAATATTAACAATTTCCAATTTCAAAGTCAATTTTAAAGATTTTTATGCGAAAATTTGCACATATACTCAGTAGTGATAGATGTAAAACATATTGAACGGGATTTACTTTGTGACCCCAGGAACACCCTTTGGGGTGGGACTTGAGGGGTGGGGCAGGGTCAGAAATTAAGTTTCTCACAACATGGTCATGTGGCATATCAAATTGAAGGGAATGATGAGTAGAATAACATACAAGTAGAATTTTGCCTGGTTGCTTAAAACTATGCTGTGTGGTACAAGGGCAATTTCTGCCAGAAGCGTGGGGATTTGTGATGGCGTGCCATCGAATCCCGATCTAGTTTTAGAAATTTGTGTAAAATAAAAAGTTCCAAGATACCTGCTTTGTGGATTTATCAAAGTGAAATGCCATTTAAAGATTGCTCTCAAGCAAATATATTGCACTAGATAGCTGTAAGCCTGTTGAGTTGGAGTTATTGTGTGGAAGTACTGTGCTTGATAGTTCTTATTTAGAAAAATGACCATAAATGGATCCCAAAAATGTTTTGTCCTAATAAAAATGTATAGGGTATACAGACAAAATGACCATAAATGGATCTCAAATATGTGTTATCCTAATAAAAATGTGTAGATTATACAGAAAAATGACCATAAATGGATCCCAAATAATGTTGTCTTAATAAAAATGTATGGATTATAAAGAAAAATGACCATAAATGGATCCCAAAAATGTTTTGTCCTAATAAATATGTATAGATTATACAGAAAAATGACCATAAATGGATTCCAAAAATGTTTTGTCCTAATAAAAATTTATAGATTATACAGAAAAAATGACCATATATGGATCCCAAAAATGTTTTGTCCTAATAAAGATATACAGATTATTCAGAAATATGACCATAAATGGATCCCAAAAATGTTCTGTCCTAATAAAAATGTATTGAAGTTTTTTTTTATTTGGCTACAGCTTGACTGTTTAGCTGACAGTGTTTGTTTTGAATCCCAGCAACAGACATGTTAAGTTTGGAAAATAAAAATGAGAGAGATTCTGAGAAAAAAAAAATGGTGAAATCTCTATTTTGACATTAAATATGAAGGCAAATTTCTTTAAAAAAAATAGTAAAAAAATATATCTGGATTTTTGGTTTCAAAAATTACCATAATAACCCTAAGTATTGGGACAGATAAGCCATTGCAAACAGTGAAGATCCAGATCAGGTGCCGCAGAATGCATCTGATCAGGGTCAACACTGTTTGCCATAGATACAGCAATATTTTAGATACATCAAGAGTTAGTAGAATGGACTATTTCAAATTTTAGGACAAGTATGGTAAATAGATAAGGTGTCCTAATACTTAGGGTAAATATGGTAGTCCATTTCACTAAGGAATTGTGAGACCCTTGTCATGCTAAATAAATTAAGATGCCATGTCCACTTCTAATTTTCAGCCAATCACTTTACTTGATCCAGATGGTTGTCATAAATTTACATACTTAATGGCAAACAGTGCAGATCCAGATCAGTTTGCTTCTTCAGAAGCTAACTGATCTGGATCTACACTGTTTGCAAGGGCAGAGTATATGCGGGTTCAACAGGACTAGGGTTAACCCTTAGGCTGCTAATCATGACTATTGTCGCGCTGGAGGGGTCTGCCAACTCTAAAGCCTGTCAAACTTACTATATACCACATGCAACCATTCAGAGCAAGTGTTTTCATACAGGAGTGAACCTGCTTTCATACAAACATGCCACTTTTCATTAGATAGTCAGGTGCTGGACCGAGAATACCAAATATCAAGCTGCCATTAATTTCAGCACTCACTTCAACAGATTGATCATGATTTTCTGGAAAAAAAGCCCATAACACCTGAATCATTTCCAGTGAGGAAGAAGTAGGAATAACAGTAGAACCTTTGTATGTCACTTGTTTCATTCACAATAGTACACAGTAGGCGCTGGTCCCTTGTAACATTTAATTTTTTTTTTTTTTTCTTTTTTTTAAGTGTCTTAAACCACCTACAATTGGCAAATTGTATGTGAAAATTCCAGGTAATTCAAGGCAAAATTAAGGGAGTAATGACTTCTCGAGTAGAGGTACCCCCCTCTTACAGGCTTGATTCATTTTTTTTCTAGCAGCCTAAGGGTTAACATATCTGCAGCAGTAGTATTATAGAGAGGTTGTGGTCTAGAAGCAAAAGAAATAGCAGTTGCCACAGTGGTAGCATTATTGTTATGGAGATTTTAAAGCTAATAGTAACCATATGTACTGTACATATCCGGATACCTAAACTTCCTACTATACTTACTCTAAAATTTGAGCAAGTCTGTTTTTACTATCTATTGATTTGTCTGAAAATTGATGGATGAGTGACAGTGTAGAAACCAGAAAGCACTGCCTCTGATCAATGTGCAATGTTTTTACTACAAGTTTTTTTCCACTAATTTAAAAAAAAAAAACCTAAGTGCACAGTGTAGTAATAAGGTCGAATGTGGTATTTCTAATTGGTAAAATATTCATTTATCACTATCTGTTTTGGTTTTGCTACCATTTTCAAATCTAAAACAAAGTAATATACCGTTTTGACACTAATAACCCTCTTGGGTTGATGCGTTGTGATACCTAATCTCATTATCATTTGTTTTGCTATAGATTCGAAGTAAAGCCAAACCAATGTGCGTAGACAGTGCAGTTGATTCTCAAAATTACCACAAACCTGTGAACATGTGGCCTTGTCATAACCAAGGCGGGAACCAATACTGGATGTTGAGTAAACACAGTGAGATACGACGAGATGACGGATGTTTGGATTACTCTGGCGGGGACAGCGTTATTATCTATCCTTGTCACGGGCAAAAAGGCAATCAAGAATGGATTTACAAAGAGGTGGGTGAAGCTTTTTGGATAAGAGGTTTATCTTGGCCTAATTTTCAAGGTCACAGTAGTAGAAAAACTGAAAATTCATGGTGGGCGGACATCTGTTTTCACTGAAAACAGTTACTAGTTTATCCACCTTTCCCTGGTAGATGACACAAAATGACCTACAGAAGTTGACAAACCATTAACCCTTAAAGTGCCAAGCAAAATTTGTAGCAGACGACATTCAGAATTTTTTAGCTCACCTGAGCACGAAGTGCTCATGGTGAGCTATTGTGGTCAGTCAATGTCCGTCGTCCCTCGTCCGTCGTGCGTCATGCGTCATGCGGCGTCAACAATTGCTTTAAAAGCCTACTCCTCCTACACCCCTGGGCCAATTAACTTGATACTTGGTAAGAAGCATCGGGGGGACTTGTAGATCAGAAATAGCTAAAATCGTTCTGATCGGAAATCCAAGATGGCCGCCATCTTGAAAATCTATTTTTCGCTTCTTCTCCTGAACCGAAAGGCCAGTTGACTCGAAACTTGGTAGGAAGCATTTGGGTGACTTGTAGATCAAAAATAGCTAAAATCATGCCGATCGTAAATCCAAGATGGCCGCCATGGCGGCCATCTTGAAAATCTATCTTTCGCTTCTTCTCCTAAACCCAAAAGTCACTTGACTCGAAACTTAGTAGGAAGCATCAGGGTGACTTGTAGATCAAATATAGCTAAAATCGTTCTGATCAGAAATCCCAGATGGCCACCATGGCCGCCATCTTGAAAATCTATATTTAGCTTCTTCTCCTGCACCGAAAGGCCAATTGACTCCAAACTTCGTAGGAGACATTGGGGTGACTTGTAGATCAAAAATAGCTAAAATCGTGCCAATCGGATATCCAAGATGTCCGCCATGGCAGCCATCTTGAAAATCTATTTTTCTGCACATCTGCATATCTGCAGTGGCTATGTCACTCAGGTGAGCGACCCATGGCCCCTGGGCCTCTTGTTTTTTATTTTCAGAGAAAAAAAGGTCTTGACATTTCATGTGAATTGTCTTCACATGAAATGTCAAGACTTGTTTTCTCTGAAAAATTAAAAAAAAAAAAAAAAAAAAATTGTCTTCTGCTGCAGCTGTGATTGGTGTTTTAAGTGTGAAACAAGAACTCGAACAAAGAAGAAGATGTCTTGAAGCAAATGCAAAACTAGTAACAGTATTTTAAGAGAAAATAGATGTCCTCACTCCCCAGCATCAATTTTCAGTTTTTTTCTACTGCTGTGAACTAGAGCTATGCAAGTACAGGATGAACTGATTATGTCTGCAACCTAACCCTTCTCTTGCTGAACATGGCATGCCCTGTCTAAGCAAACAGTGTAGATCCAGACCAGTTGGCTTCTGAAGAAGCCAACTGGTCTGGATCTGCACTGTTTGTCATTAAATATGTGAATTTCTATTAAAACCCGGATCAAGTAATCTGATTGGCTGGAAATTACAAGTAGACGTGACGTCTTAATTTATTCAGCAAGGCAAGGGTTAAGGGGAGGGGATTATACTGATTTTGGTATGGATTCCGTTGCATTCATGTCAGCATCATCATTGGCATCACACTTTCTTGTCTGCACAATATCTTGTGAAACAGTGGTTGGATACTTACCGAATGTTCATGGATATATAATTGGGACATAACAAAGAACTTATTCGATTTTGGTGACAGCAGTTGAAAAACTGTAGCAAGTTGGAAAAATTCTCTTTAATAGGCTGAACCTGGGGCATTGTTGCTTAAGTTTTGCAATTTCTCTTCCAAAAGCAATAATGATATTTTTCTTACTTTTCCCAGAAAACAGGAGACAATTTGCATGAAATATTGAAACCTGTTTTCTGGGAAAAATAAGAAAGATATTTTAAAATGTCTGCTGAAATTTTTGCCCAGAGTGCTATTAAAGGGTTAAAGCCACATTTAACAATGTTTTTAAGTATGAAAGAAGCAAGTTGGCTGTTTAGAAAATGAAAAGTAAAGCCACTTGCTAATTTCAGCAAGCCGTCAAAAAGTTAAATTTGAACCCTGTCTGTTGTCATATTTGTGCCTTGAAAGCACTAAATTAAGGTAGCATAGGCCCTATTTGCAGTTTTTGACACATTTTAGTATGTTTAGTCTATTTTTAGCAAGAGCATCATAGCCCTACAACACAATACGTATTTAGGAACTAAATTAAGTTAATATATTTTTTTATGCCCTCTGCATAGTTTTACCTTCTGTCATATGTACATCCATGCATCCGTTTGTCCATCACTCTTTTTAGTACTGTTCATGTCTCTGCAACTCTTCCTACAGTTTTCAAGGTAATGGTTTGAAACTTGCATCATAGAAAAGATATAGACCGAGCATGCGCTTAAAGGTCACAGAACTCTGTTCGAATAATTATTGATACAGTTACTTAGCCTTGATTTACTTAGAAAATTTAACTTATACACATGGCATAGTAGGGTTTGTGTCTCCGCAAGTCCTCCTACAGTTTTCAAGATAATGGTTTAAAACTTGCACCATAATAAGCATATGCATGAATATGCATAATAAGCATATGCATAAAGGTCACAAAACTCTGATCGAATTATTATTGGTAGAGTTGCATACCCTTGATTTATTTAGAAGAAATTTTGCCTTATGCACGTGGCATAGTAGGGTTTGTGTCTCCGTAACTTCTACAGCTTTCAAGATGAGGATTTGAAATTTGCAGCAAAGTAGGAATATAGACAGTGCATGTGCATAAAGTCACAGAACTATCAAATTTTTAATGCTAGAGTTACGTACCCTTGATTTACTTAGAAATTTTGCTATATTTTTTTGCTTTTTGTTCAGAATAATGAATCTACAGAGCCAAACTGGCAGAAATGGGTGCATTCATTGCCTTTAGGAATCATCTACTTTTGTCTAATTGTTGTCCAGTGTGTTTTTGTTTTTTTTTATACTTTTTGCATTCTTTGGTTGAAAAATATTTCTAAATAGCCACTCCTTTATATATAAAGAATATTCCTAGATCTACTTGTTACTTATAAAGTAGAACATAATCTTAACCCTTGTCCTGCTGAATAAATTAAGATGCCACACCCACTTCTAATTTTCAGCCAATCAGATTACTTGATCTGGATTGTTGCTATAAATTCACATACGTAATGACAAACAGTGCAGATCCAGATCAGTTGGCTTCTTCAGAAGCCAACTGATCTGGATCTACACTGTTTGCAAAGACGAGGTATATCAGGGTTCAGCAGGACAAGTGTTAAGCATAAGACTAAACATTTTAGGTTCAGCAGTTTTGAAATACAGGCCAGTTTGAGCCAATTTTGAACCTACGTGAACCTTTTCCTTTTTGTCTTATTTTCTGTATTTTGATTTTCTTATTTTTTTCTTTTGCTATAATTTCTGGAAAAAATATCACTCATTTGTTGTCTGCTGTTGCCTGGAGAATACCCAAGGTAAATGTAATTATTTATGTTCTGTTCAGTCTCAGAAGTGGGAGTACAGATTGGTAAGTGCATGGGAGATAATCCATTGCTTTTCTGGTCATAAATTGTTTCCCTTGAGTAGACATCTGTTATGGGTTTGGTCCTCTGTCTGTATATAGTGCTATTTATTAGCTCACCTGGAGCTTGGCCTGTTGTCCATGGTCCGTCTGTCCATCATCCGTCCCTTGTTAGCTTTTCACATTTTCAACATCTCCTCCAGAACCATAAGTTGGTTTGAGCTGAAACTTGGTGGAAGGCATTGTGGCAACATGGAGATTCAGAATTGCTAAAATTGTTCTGTTCCACTATCCAAGATGGCTGCCATCTTGAAATTCTTCAATCGACATCTCCTTCAAAACAGTAAGTTGGATTGAGCCGAAACTTGATGGGAGGCATCACAGTGACATAGAGATTCAGAATTGCTAAAATCATTCGTTTCTGATATCCAAGATGGCTGCCACGGCCATCTTGAGATTCTTCAAACGACATCTCCTCCCAAACCATTAATCAGATTAAGCTGAAACTTGATGGGAGGCATCAAAGTGACATAGAGATTCAGAATTGCTAAAATCGTTCCGTTTGGCTATCTAGGATGGCGGCCATCTTGAAATTCTTCAAACAACATCTCCCAAACCGTAAGTCGGATTGAGCTGAATTTGATGGGAGGCTTCGGAGAGACATAGAGATTCAGAATTGCTAAAATCGTTCCATTCCGATATCCAAGATGGCTGCCATAGTGGTCATCTTGAAATTCTTCAAACGACATCTCCTCCCAAACCATGTCAGATTGAGTCGAAACTTGATAGGAAGCATCAGAGAGACATAGAGATTCAGAATTGCTAAAATCATTCTGTTTGGCTATCCAAGATGGCCACCCGGGCGGCCGTCTTGAAAATCTTGAAACCACATCTGCTCCTGCACCCTAAGTTAGATTGAGCCCAAGCTTGGTGGATGGCATTGGGGCCACATTGAGGTTTAGAATTGCTAAAATCATTCCATTCGAATATCCAAGATGGCCACCCAAACGGTAAGTTGGATTGAGCTGAAACTTGATCGGAGGCATCAGAGCAACATAGAGATTCAGAATGGCTAAAATCATTCCGTTCTGATATCCAGGATGGCTGCCACTGTGGCTATCTTGAAAATCTTCAAACCACGTCTGCTCCTGAATGTTAAGTCGGATTTAGCCTAAACTTGAAGGGAGGTATTGGGGTGACTTGGAGATTTAGAATTGCTACATTAGTTCCGTTACAATGTCCAAGATTGCCACCACAGTGGCCATCTTGAAAATCTTGAAAGGACATCAGCTCCTGAACAGTAAATCTGATTAAACTGAAACTTGATGGGAGGCATTGGGGAGACATGGTGATTCAGAACTGCTAAATGTGTTCCATTCTGACATCCAAGATTGCCACCATGGTGGGAGGCACTGGGGTGACATGGAGATTCAGAATTGCTAAACCATTTTGTTACGATATCCATGATGGCCGCCACAGCAGCCATCTTGAAGATCTTCATTTGTCAGCTTATGCTGTGGTCTGTTTACCATGGTCAGTCCCTCATCTGTATGTCCATTAGCAACTTTTCACATTTTTGACATTTCCATCAGAATAATATCCATGATGGCCTCCATGGAGGCCATCTTGAAAGTCTTCAGTTGTTATCTGCTCCCGAACCATAAGTCGGATGGAGCGGAAACTTGGTGGAAGGCATGGGGGCAGCATGGAGATTTAGAATTGCAAAAATGGTTCCATTCTGATATCCAAGATGGCCACCATGGCAGTTGTCTTGAAAATCTTCAAATTACATCTGCTTCCTAATGGTAAGTCGGATTGAGCTTAAACTTGGTGGCAGGCATTTGGGTGTCATGGAAATTCAGGATTGTTAAAATCATTCTGTTCCAATATCCAAGATGGCCACTACAAGTTGAGCCGAACTTGATGGGAGGCATCGGGGTGATATGGAGATTCAGAATTGCTAAATCGTTCGGTTCCAGTATCCAAGATGGTGACCATGGTGGCAATCTTGAAACTCTTCGAACAACAAATTAGATTCTGGATTGCTAAAGCAATCTGATCCGATAGCCAAGATGGCCATTATGGCACAATGTAACATATCATGATCAGCCTAATCCAGGTGAGCAATATCTGGCCCACTTGGGCCTCTAGTTTGGAATGAGGGTTTAGGTGTTCATATCTGGAACAAATCCAGATATATTGTGGCTTTGCTTATTCCCAGTGTGTGGCATGCTTTTTGCATCTCTTATCCTTAACCACTAGGCAAATTCAGCAGACGACAGATTAATGATATTTTCCTATGTTTCACTGAAAATTGGGTATAACCTTTCATGCAGATTGTCTCTCAAGAGACAAACAGAAAATAGGGTTTAACAGTTCATGTACACTATCTCTCAAGAGACCGTGTGCATGAAATGTCAAATACCATTTTCTGAAGAAAAAAAATCAAATGTCGTCTGCCAAACTTTTTACAAAGCATCCTAAGTGCTAGATTACTAGAAATAGCAGCAGGCAACAGTTCAGTGGTATTGCTATTATTTTTCCATGGCCGTAAGTCCAGGGCTTACATACATGCCATACCTCACATTGTGAGACAAAATCTCACAGAATTTTGGCCCTTCTGGACCCCATTTCCCATAAGATTTTCAAATCTCACAGAATTTTCATACCATTTAATAAGCTATTTTTTTGAAGAACTAGAAATATATCACACATTAGCATGGCTATCCCAAGCTTAATTCATTAAAATAATGGCTTTTAACTTACTTAGGTAAACTTGAAAGTGATTTTCATAAAAATCTCACAGAATTTCATCAAATCTCCCCTAAAAATTTGCAAAATCTCACAGATTTCTGTCAACAGCCAATGGCATATATGGACTTAGCATTTTGAAATGTCAGAAGAAAATAATTTGAAAGATTTTCTTTTCTTTGCCTGCCATCACAAAAATATACCTATACAATTTTGCCCCCTTAAACCCCACTTTTATATAGTAAAACTGGGGTTTACAGGGGTAAACACTGTTTTTCTTATTTCTGCTCAAAAACATAGATTGTGGGTACTTGTTAGAACTGCCTCAGTGAGACAGTTCTTATGAGTACCCATAATCTATGTTTTGAGCAGAAATATGAAAAAGATCAGAATTTTTATCTGAAAACTTTCAGTTTTTGGTGGTGAAATTTTCAATATATTTGAATAGGCATGTTTTCATAATGAACAGCTAAACATACTTCCCTGATTTTCCTAGAAAAACTTATATTCTTTGCTGGCATTAGAAGTAGCTCAAGCAGAACCACCCTTGAATGTGTTTTTTTTTCATGAAAAAAAAAATCATAGCTCAAGATAAGATTTTCTTTTGCCAAAAAGTGTTGATATTTTTCCTGGTATTTCCCTATTTTATCTAGAACTGTGATAAGTCTGAATTATTCTTGTACATAGAATGCAGAAGAGTGTTTTTCTGAACTCTCTTTAGGCAAGAAGCATCTGCGTGACTTACCAGTAATTTCTCTAGTTTTTGGACTTCATGTCTGGCGTTTGAAGATTGCTGAAGGCAGAAATTCATCTCATCATTCTACAGCGTTTCTTTGCTTAGAGCCTTTCATTATCTGCCCGTCATTGTCTCAGTATGACCTAAATAATGTCACAAGAGCTTGAAAACACCGAGTTATCATTATCATCTGTCTTTGCAAAGTTGATACAATTACTCTTTTTTTTTTTTTTTCTTCCTTTTTAAGATTACATGCATATTGTCTCCTAATAATGGAGTCAGTTTGCATGAAATGTCAAATCTTATTTTTTAAGAAATTTAATTAGAAAAATATTTCAAAATGTTATCTGTTGTAATTTTTGCTCAACATGCAAAGCATTAACACTTTGGGTAAAAGTTTCAGCAGATGACATTTTGAAAAGTTTTTTTTTTTATATTTTGTTTGTTGTTGTTGTTGTTGTTTTTTAATGAAAAAAAGAATTGAAATTTTTCTTATTATTCCATAAATCATATGTTGTGGGAACACTTTATTAGTGTAAAGGACACTTCTAATGTGTACCCACACTAAGAGTTCTCATTGAGAAATATGTATCTAGATAGGACTCTTATCAAAAGTGCGGGTGAAATGGAGTCAGATTTTCTTCATATTCTTCATGTTCAAAATTTTGAATAAGTTTTGCAATATTGTAATGAAATATCAGCAATTAAAAATCAGTAGAGAAAAGCAAAAAAATAAGTTAAAAAAAAAATTGTATACAAAAAATGTATATAAAAATTCCAAAATTATTTTACTATAGAAATAACATATGTCAGGTCAGACCAATGTTTAGCTATAAATTTTACTATAGGGCAAATATTTGAAGAAGAAAGCACAGAAGAGGAAACGAAAAATAGTTTCTAGTAAAGTATGGCCAATCAGAACAAACTTATCATTTCGAATAAAACACCAAGCAAGAAACATCTTTACAAGTGATATCAAAGGGATTTTAGGCCACTCTTATGTGAGCCTAAATATTGAGACAATAAGTATTGAGACATTTCAGCTCCTTACCTTACTAATCTTAAAATTATACGGTCATTTCTCCCTTCAAGAAGGGCAGTTGTCAGTTTCTGGCGAAAGAATGTGCACAATACTGGTTAACTGCTTGGATGACTAAGCCTGCCCAGTTAAAGTATGGTTAAGTAAAATGACTGCACTCAACATGACCACATTGGGTTGACTGGGCCATAAAACCTAAACACAAACAAAGAGACATCATTCCAAGTGATATAGAAAGGATTGTAGGCCATTTTTATTAGCCTGGCCCCATGTAATGAGTTTTACTTTTCTAATGTAACAAAGGTAAAATACTCTGCCATGACTCTTTTACTACATGTCATCTCCCTTACCAGTCAGAAACTCATAGTCTAACTAATCAGCCAAATCAGAGAGCAGGACATTCCAAAAGATACGATTTTTGTAAAATACAAATTGTTTTTATGCTGATTCATATATCATTTAGACAAGAGCCAGTCAACATTCTTATGTGAGCCTAAATATGGGACACCTCAACTCCTTAACCTTACTAGTCGTAAAATTAAAACAAATCCATTTTACTAACTTTTAATGTGTGCAAAACTGCTGGATTAATGGAAAACAGTGTAGACTCTAAGCAGATGCTGCATTTTGCAGCATCTGCTTTGGGTCTACATTGTTTGCTCAGGCCTGTCTATTCTAATATTTCGGGTTATTATGGTACATGTAATTTAAGTTGTGATGCAGAAATAACAAATAGTAGTGTAGTCCTGATGATCAATTATAATCGATCATCAGTCACTTTGCCTCTTGTGAGATGATCGGAAAGAATTTTCATAGTTGGCTAATCTTGGAAAGTCCATTTTTAGCAACATATTTTTTTCTTGTTTTTAGTTTAATAAGCAAGTTGTAGAAAATGAATACTAAGCTGTCTGTTTGGGACATTTTAGATTTGTGGTGAATAAGGTGAAGAAATTTGATAAAAATAGCCTGAAATAAGCATAGCTCCAGATAATACACTTTTTTATACGCCCGTTTTTTATACGCCCGTTTGAAAAACGGGACGTATTATGTTACGGGGTATGGCGTCCGTCCGTCCGTCCATAAACTTTTTCATTTCCGGCTGACTCCTCCTACAGTTTTACATCCGATCAAGCTGAAACTTGGTATATAGTTAGACCATGATGTGGCGCAGCGCATATTGTTTCGGGGTTACAGTCCATCAAATGTTTGCAGAGTTATGCCCCTTAGAAAATTTCTATAAACTTTTCATTTCCGATTAACTCCTCCTACATTTTACATCCGATCAAGCTGAAACTTCATATATAGTTAGACCATGATGTGGAACAGTGCATATTATTTCGAGGTTACAGTCCACCAAATACTAGCAGAGTTATACCCCTTTGAAAATTTTAATAGACTTTTCGTTTCCGGCTATCTCCTCCTACAGTTTACATCCGATCAAGCTGAAACTTGGTATATAGTTAGACCATGATGTGGCGCAGCGCATATTGTTTTGGGGTTACAGTCCACCAAATGTTTGCAGAGTTATGCCCCTTAGAAAATTTCTGTAAACATTTCATTTTCGGTTAACTCCTCCTACATTTTACATCCGATCAAGCGAAACTTCATGTATAATTAGACCATGATGTGGAGCAGCGCATATTGTTTCCAGGTTACAGTCCACCAAATGTTTGCAGAGTTATGCCTCTTTGAAAATTTCAGTAGACTTTTCGTTTCCGGCTAACTCCTCCTACAGTTTACCTCCGATCAAGCTGAAACTTGGTATATAGTTAGACCATGATGTGGCGCAGCGCATATTGTTTTGGGGTTACAGTCCACCAAATGTTTGCAGAGTTATGCCCCTTAGAAAATTTCTGTAAACTTTTCATTTCCGGTTAACTCCTCCTACATTTTACATCTGATCAAGCGAAACTTCATGTATAATTAGATCATGATGTGGAGCAGCGCATATTGTTTCCAGGTTACAGTCCACCAAATGTTTGCAGAGTTATGCCTCTTTGAAAATTTCAGGAGACTTCGTTTCTGGCTAACTCCTCCTACAGTTTACATCTGATCAAGCTGAAACTTGGTATATAGTTAGACCATGATGTGGAGCAGCGCATATTATTTCAAGGTTACAGTCCACCAAATATTAGCAGAGTTATACTTCTTTGAAAATTTCTATTAATTTTTAGTTTATGGCTAAATCCTCCTACAGTTTACATCCGATCAAGCTGAAACTTCATGTACAGTTAGACCATGATGTGGAGCAGTGCGTATTGTTTCTAGGTTACAGTCCACCAAATATTAGCAGTTAAACCCCTTCGAAAATGTCTATTAATTTTTTGTTTCCGGCTAAATCCTCCTACAGTTTACATCCGATCAAGCTGAAACTTGATTTGTAGTTAGACCATGATGTGGAGCAGCGCATATTGTTTCAAGGTTACAGTCCACCAAATATTAGCAGAGTTAAACCCCTTTGAAAATTTCTATTAATTTTTTGTTTCCGGCTAAATCCTCCTACAGTTTACATCCGATCAAGCTGAAACTTCATAAATACTTACATGATGATGTGGAGCAGCACATATTATTTTTAGGTTACAGTGCACCAAATATTTGCAGATTTATGCCCCTTTGAAAGTTTTTGTAAAGTTTTCACAGCATATTGTTTAGAGGTAATAGTGTGCCAAAGGCTCATATGAGCCTATAATATAGCCATGCTTCTGTAGTGTGTCCTCCATCAGAAAGCACTTCTCCCTAGAAGCAGCAAACTTCTCCCTTAATTTCTTGGCCAGCTTGGACCCTTAGCTTACAGTTCACCAAATATCAGCAGAGATTATGCCCCAATGAATTTTTTTTTATTTTTTATTTTTTTTGTAATTCCACTTACAGTTTATCCGGAGCACTGAATTATACAGGAGCCAATTAATGTGCTGCATCTTATTACTTGCCACGGGCGTATAATGCCCCGCTTGGTGGAGCTCTTGTTGTACCCTGCTACATGATATTGGCGGGGTATTATGGTTTCATGTTGGTCATCCGTGTGTCCATCCATCTGTCTGTCCATCTGCCTTACAGCTATACATATTTTTGGTTCCGGATGATAACATGAGTGAATGTCAATGGATTCTAACCAAACTTGGTATGTGCATTGATATTATGGAGATCTGGTTTGGGATTGCAAATGGAAAAAAAATTCTTCAATTTTTGACAGAGCTGTCTGCCCGCGGCATGTCTGATTGTTTGTTTCTGGACAATAACTTGAGTAAATATCAGTGGATTTTCACCAAACTTGGTATGTGCATTGATATTGTGGAGATCCAGTTTGAGATTGCTAATGTGCAAATTTCATCAATTTTTGACAAAGTTATCTGCCCACAACCTAACCATATTTTTGTTTTAGGACAATAACTTGAGTAAAATCTCAACGAATTTTCATCAAACTTGGTATGTGCATTGGTTTTATGGAAAGCTGGTTTGGGATTGCTGGGTACATTTGGTCAGTTTTTGACAAAGTTATCTCCCCATGATGGGGGTGGTCGGGTGGTGCGAAGGTGTCGTGTATCTTATGTCACCGGGGCGTCCAACATATTGGCTTACAGTTGGGCAAGGCCTGCTATCCTTGTAGCAGGTAAGGGTAGAGGGGGAATGTTTTTATTTCTTCTGTTTCTTCACTTTCATTCCTGTTCCTCTTTCTTCCCTGTTCCTCTCTTTCATCTCTTCGACTATCTCTTCTATCACTCTTCTCCCTTTCTCTGGGAGACGACACAAAATGACCCACAAGGGTTGACGTGTCGTTAAACCCGAACACAATCAACAATCTCCCCATGACAAAATAATGGTGGGGTATTATCCTTCCATATTTTTATTCAGCCAAAGAATACTGATATTTTTCTTACTTGTCCATGAAAACGTATGCTCATTTGAAGCACCGTGCCAGATAAATACGAAAAAATATGTACACACCCCATTTTATCTTGAGCTACCTGGAAGAGGGCTAAAATAAGAATGAATATATTTTCTACAAGTCGACTATTAGTAAATGATCTTTTGGGCCCTGTTGTTCAAAGCTAACGATGTCGTTAGTTAACTATTCGTTAAAATTTACATCGAGTGATACGCAAATATGCTGAAATTTTTTGCTCAAAAAATGTGAGTAGCTTTTGCAGTGCAAAAGCTACTCACATTTTTTCAGCAAAAATATCAGAATATTGTGTATTGAATCTGCTAAAACAGTTAACAAAATGACCCTTAACGAGCTCTTTAAACTAACGAGGCTTTGAACAACTGGGCCCTGGTTTTTACAAGACTGACAATCAACAACAAAATTCTGGCCGATTCTCAGCACTAAGAAATGTATTAAATTATTTTATGTGGATAATTATATATTTTCAGGATAATACACTGCTGCATGTAAACACCAACAAATGTATGGAAGTGTCAGTAGACGGCCAGAAATTATTGATGAGATCATGCACCGGTATCGATAGACAGATATGGAAATGGAAGCGGAAATCGGGAAAAGCAGAGTAGTGGGCTTGTAAAGTACACAAATATGCGAAAATGTGTTCAAATGAGAAAATTCTGTATGTGTCTCAGTCTACATATCTCCAGATTAGAGGAAATATCAGCATAATATTTTCCTTATTTCTCTGTGAAAACGTATGTTGTGGGTACTCATTAGAAGTGCCTCATTGAGGTGCTTCTAAGGAGTATTCACAACATGATTTTGTGGTGAAATAAGAAAAATATTAGTACTTTTTGGTTGAAAAATAAACAACACATTATCTGGAGTTATGTCAGTATGACTTCGGACTCAGTAACTGTGTCCGAGGTATGACTGTGGATGGCAGGGGTATCTGATTTTCCCTTGTCCCTATATAATTACACCACTAAGGGTATAGGGGGTTTTGTTTTGTTTTGTCTTGTGTGTGACAGGCATGATCTACATATCATTTATATACCATAAATATTCATACAAACATGCTTAAGCAAACAGTGCAGATCCAGATCAAACTGCTCCTAAAGGACTTTTGCTAAAATTGAAACACTTCCATCTGACTTGAAGATCACATAGCCTGAAAATTGAAATTCGACTCTTCCATTATAGAGTTTGGGGAGAGTTTATTTCTAAAATGGGTTAAAGAATTGATTATAATGTGGTCACGCTGACCATCTGCTTTAAAGGACCAAGTTTTGGACTATTGGATGATACCGTGAGACCGGTTTGACCGTACCTGATGATGTGTATACATTATGGTGACTGAATAACTAACAGTTAAAAGTCTGATGGAACTGCCCCTCTACAGTTTGATCTCATAGCTCCAGATAAGATGCTTTTTTGAGTCAAAAAGTATTGATATTTTTCTTAACATTTTGCATGCTGGGTAAAAATTTCAGCAGACGACATTTTGAAATATTTTATTTTTCCTAAAAAATGGGAATAGACACTTCATGCAAATTGTCTCCTAAGGAGACAATTTGCATGAAGTGTCAAATCCTATTTTCTAGGAAAAATAAGAAAAATTATTTCAAAATGTCGTCAGCTGAAATTTTTACCCAGCATGCAGTGTTAATTGTCGAGGAAAAACATATGCTGTGGGTACTCATTAGAAGCACCTCATCAAGGCTTTTGTACATTTTGGCACATTTTAATCAAGAAGAAAAATATTTTCAGGATATGCCTTGTTATCTTGGTCTACACTGTTCATGCAGGTTTGTCTGTTTAAGTATTTAGGTGAAATAGGTAACATGATGTACAATGTTCAGAAATCATGTGTCATAATCTACAGACCCTGATCCAATCAAATGTGCAGATGTGCAGGCTTACTTCGGTGGCTCAGTTGGATGCACTTTCAACTGGTGATCAGGAGGTTGCGGGTTAGACCCCGCCAGGTCGGCAACATTCTTTTGTGGAGATTGATCATGGAATATTTTCTACGGTCATTCTCTCCCTTTAGCTGATTCAAGAAGGGCAGTTGTCAGTTTCTGGCAAAAGAATGGGCACAGTACCGGTTAACTGCTTAGAGGACTAGCCTGCCCAGTAAACGTGTGGTTAAGTAAACTGACCACGCTTGACGTGACCCCATTGGGCAGACTGGGCCATAAAACCTTAACACAAACAAATAATGACATTTTGTGCATTAAGCATGTTACTGAAGGTGTAATCTGTTGTGTATTTCTGCAATGCAAAATATTGAAACTGTTGAAATTGTTCGAGTGACTGTTATTGGATGTATCTAACACTTAGCATAGTGGGTAAAAATTTCAGCAGATGACAAACTTTATAATACAGATTTCAAACACAGTATGATTGGTTTGTTTTCATAGCTCCAGATAAGAGGGGTGTCCACATAATAGTATTTTCTTATTACTCCCAAAAACAATATTGTGGTACTCATTAGAAGCGCTCACCAAGGCACTTCTGATGCTTGCCCACAACATAAGTTTTCCTGGAGAACAACAAAAATAAGAAAAAGATCAGGGCCCTGTTGTTCAAAACTAACAATGTCGTTAGTTAACCTATCATTAGAACTTTGATCATCAAATAAGGCATATATGCTAATAATTTTGCTGAAGAAATGTGAGTAGCTTTTGCAAATGCAAAAGCTACTCACATTTTTTCAGCAGAAATACCTGTGAAATCGATGTTGTACTTACTAGAACAGTTAGCATTTTGACCACTAACGAGCTCATTAAGCTAACGATGCTTTGAACAGCTGGGCCCTGTACTTTTTGGAGGACAAAAGTGCCTCATCTGGCACTCTGTGTCATATACTTCTTTGATATTTATTATACATTCCAGAGATCATGTGATGAGGGTTGTACTGTAATATGGATAATTAATTCATTGGAAGATAATTTCCTGTAGTTCTTAGTAGGCTTGTCACGAAATTAGAAAATGAACAGGCTGATTTGAGCCTTCGTTGTCTGCATATGTACTGAGGGCATTTCATTTGATGTGGCTCTATGTAAAATATTTTATACATATTTATTGTGTACATTTATTCTATTGACGTAGGATAATCTGAAATTATGCATTTATGGTGAAATTTAGGATAATTGTACCATTATTTTTGCACAAAAATATTTGTTGTTGTCACAGATGTACAATAAATTTCTTTTTTGATTTTTTTTTTTTTTTTTTTTGAAACTTCACCTAAAATTTTTAACTCAGCACTCTATGTGTTAAGGA
This sequence comes from Anodontia alba, assembly GCA_964016985.1. Classification (NCBI taxonomy): domain Eukaryota; kingdom Metazoa; phylum Mollusca; class Bivalvia; order Lucinida; family Lucinidae; genus Anodontia; species Anodontia alba. The sequence goes on along the minus strand of OZ024833.1, from coordinate 62,317,769 downwards.
TGCCAAAATGCTATCTGAAATACAGCAGTTCGATCAGGGCTTTTGCTTTGATTCAGAATCATCACATACTGTAGGCTATTTTGACGAACAGCAAGGACCTGTGAAAGCATAAGCTGATCTTGATGTTCATTAAGGTTGGCTAATCAGAGCTGAAAAGATAATCGATTATCAGCTCTGCCATTGTGATCGATAATCGATTAATAATCACTGAAAATTTGGTCATAATTTTACCTGTCTGTCTGAGCAGACTCTTACCATATTTTATACTTTACCGAATGTGTTTTGTCGGACAGTCCTGAGCAAACAGTGTAGACCCAGATGAGATGCCACAAATGTGGCATCTCATCAGGGTCTACACTCTTTGCCACTCATTCAGCTATTTGTAGACACAACATTGGGTAGTTAATTGTACTTGTTCAAATTTAGATAAAGTATGGTAAGGAGTTGAGGTGTCTGAATACTGAGGGTAAATCCGGTAAAGTAACAGACACAGAAATCAAATATTCGATTGGTGCGAAGGTGCTGTGTATCTTACATCACCGGGGCGTCCAACTGATATTGGCTTACAGTTGGGCAAGGCCTGCTATCCTTGTAGTGGGTAAGGGTGGAGGGGGAATGTTTTTATTTCTTCTGTTTCTTCACTTTCATTCCTGTTCCTCTTTCTTCCCTGTCCCTCTCTTTCATCTCCTCTACTCTCTCTTCTATCTCTTTTCTCCCTTTCTCTGGGAGACGACACAAAATGACCCTCAAGGGTTGACGTGTCGTTAAACCCCAACACAATCAATCAATCAAATATTCGATTATTAGCAAGTCTGTAACAATAATTATTTTTGTGGAATTTATCGATCAATTAATCGATTATCAGATTAAATGTGCTAGCCTTGGTTTCATTTCCACAATGCAACACAAATACTTTTCTTATGGCAGGGCTCAATGAGGGAAAATAAGACTCATATTTCATGAGAATCTGATGAAATATCAAGCCTTTTAATATTTTCTCAGAAAAGCAGATAATGATAATAAAAATCAGAATGTTGTTTGCTGCTATGTTATTATTATGTGACACAATCACATTAATGGTTAAAATTTAATAAAAACCTGTCCAGAACAGCAACTTGTTAACTGGTCGTAGATATTTTTATTTTTTCTTTTTGTTGCATTCTCTGTAAATGTATTTATTTGTAGTTAGTGGGGATTTTTTGCACCGTATCAAATGAAGTATTATTGCTCCTTTTTTATGTATACCTTACCACAAGCCTACCTGAACTTTATCTGATATTTAGCCTTACATATATTAAGCGTTATTTATCAGCTAAACTGCAGCTGGTTTGGATTGAGTTCAGAAACCCCTGCACTTTGTCATAACAAAAATTGGGATGTGTATGTTTATGTTTAACTAGTTTTGTTCACACAAATCAAATTATTTATTCTTTGATGTCATTATACAGTGAAACAGCGATAACAAGACAGTTAACCTATCAAACTAGGCTTTACTGTTGAAATACAGTCGACTCTGTTATCTCAAAGTCCAAGGAACTCTCTGAAATACTTCAAGATATCCGTACCTTGACATATCAGATTTGCAGAATTGAAGAAAAAATAAACCAAACAACCACATTTCACAAATGAATATGTAATTTGACTCCTGAAATTACAGATATATTGAAAACATTGTGGAAAAGAGGAGAAATTGCTCCTAAGCAATTTCTCCTCTTTTCCACAATATTTTGTTACTTGTTATAAAAGTTTCATGTTTAAGCAGGGACCAGATTTTCACTTCAAGACAAGTGGTTATTCGAGATAAGCGGAGTCAAGATAACAAGCGTCAACTATACTTTCCTTTCCATCACAAACACATACCTATAGAATTGTGACCCCCTTAAACCCCACTGTTATATAGTAAAACTGGGGTTTACAGGGGTATACATTATTTTTCTTATTTCTGCTGAAAAACTAGATTGTGGGTACTTGTTAGAACTGCCTCAGCAAGGCAGTTCTAATGAGTACCAACAATCCATGTTTTGAGCAGAAATATGAAAAATATCAGAAGTTTTATCTGAAAACTTTCAGTTTTTGGTGGTGAAATTTTCAGTATATTTGAATAGGCATGTTTTCATAATGTCATTCACCAGGCAGCATAACCCAGTTGGTATTGCATCTGACTGCAAATGCAGGGGTCTGGAGCTTGAATCCAAACTCAGCATTACAAAAACATGCCCATTCAAATATACTGAAAATTTTATCACCAAAAAATGAAAATTTTCAGATAAAAAATTCTGATATTTTTCATATTTCTGCTCAAAATGTAGATTGTGGGTACTCGTTAGAACTGTCTTGATGAGGCAGTTCTAACGTGTACCCACAATCTATGTTTTTTAACAGAGATAAGAAAAATAATGTATACCCCTTTAAACCCCAGTTTTAATACATAAAAGTGGGGTTTAAAGGGGTCAAAATTGTATAGGCATGTTTTCGTGATGGTCACATAACTTTCATAGGTATTGATCATGAAATAATTGCTGCACAGTCATTTTCCTGCTTTGTCTGAGATTCTAGAATAGCATTTTTCAATTACTAGTGAAAGTATCGGTATGTGCACAAAGTACTGGTTAACTGCTTAGATAATAATAATAATAATAATAATCGACTTTATTTATAGAGGGTAACACATTTAGTAATTTGGTACCAATCTTCCATGTGGCCCTCTTTTTTCCTGGGTAGAAACCAGTACTAAGCAATGTGGATAAAGTCTCTTGCTCAAGGAAACAACACTTGATGTTAGTGGGGATCGAACCCGGTACCCCTCGATCTCGAGTCCGATGCTTTACCACTGCACCACAGCGCTCCACAAGAAGACTAAGCCTGCACAGGAAAACATGAGTATGTTAACGGACTGGCTCAACATGACCTTAAAAGTGTTGAATGGGCCGTAAAACTCAAAATCAAATAAAGACATATATGTTTGGTATTGTCTTAAAATATCAAAGTGTCATTATACAGTGAAACAGTGATAAAAAGACAGTTTAACCGATCTGCTTAACATAGCCTAAACAGTGTTTACTGGGCCGTTAACCAACAAATCAAACAAAGATATATATGTTTAATTGGTATTGTCTTAAAACATCAAATTATTTATTCTTTATCATCATTATACAGTGAAACAGTGATAACATGACAGCTTAATCGATCTGCTTAACATGGCCTTAACAGTGTTTACTGGGCTGTAAAACCTCAAATCAAACAGACATATATGTTTTATTGGTATTGTCTAAAAAAAATCAAATTATTTATTCTTTATTGTTATTATACAGTGAAACAGTAACAACAAGACAATTGATCTGCTTAACATGGCCTTAACAGTGTTGATTGGGCTATAAAACTGCAAATGAAAGAGATATATTTTAATTGGTATTGTCTAAAAAAATCAAATTATTTATTCTTTATTGTCATTATAACAATAAAGAATGAATATGATAACAAGACAGCTTAACCCTTTCAGCCCAGCAGACCAAAACCAGTACCTGTGCAAACAGTGTAGATCTAGATGAGATGGCTCAAAATTCTCCTCAGTATCTGCACTGTTTGCCATTCTGTTTTTGATTTTAGACTGAAACCCCTATTTGCATCACTAGACAAGTCCATATTCAAGAATGGAAGAGTCCACTTCAGAAACTCAGGAATGAAAGGGTTAATCTACTGAATTAGAATTTGACTGGATTGCTTTTCAAACTACATTGCCAAAATTACGATACACTATCCAGGATGTATTGTCATCTGTAAAGTTTGGTTCCATGCTGCCTTATTTTGTCAGGTAGACGGGGAACAAAACTTGGTTATGTGCGACGACAATAATCACAACTTGATCTATATATAACTGGAGCTTTTGTTGTTGTATGACCATACCGTATTTGCTCTAAATATTAGGACACCTTAACTCCTTACCATACTTGTCCTATAATCTGTAAAAGCCTATTCCACTACCTATTGATGTATTTAACATATTGCTAGATTAGTGGCAAACAGTGTAGACCCTGATCAGATGCCGCATTCTGCGGCATCTGATCAGGGTCTACACTGTTTGATCAGGCCTGTCTGTCCTAATACTTTGGGTTATTATGGTATTATCTATTTTGTTTTCATAGTTTAATGTAAATGTTTTCATAGTTTAATGTATATTTCACCACTGAGTGGCATTGTATGTATATAATGATCGGGAAATCCTCTGTATAAAATCATCTACTTAAGGGGATTGGATGCACTCGACAGATTTTTTTTTTTTTTTTTTTTGCCTTTTCTGCCAAGAGAGACAACTTTTGTGACTTCCTGTTTGCTTTACTGCACACTAATGCCCTTCTGAAAAGGGGTCTACTCAAGGGGAGCAAATTTTTCCCTTTCCGGGTAGGTCCTTTTTCGTTGGGAGGCAAAAATAATTTTGACAGAGTTACCTAACCTGAAAGTGTATCCATTCCCCCCACCCCAACCCCCACCCCCATAGTGTTTATTTGTCCATATAGTTTCACTTATATTATAAAATGGGCCACACCTTGCGAAAATGTGTCTTGGGGCATATGCGGACAGGGAAGGCCCAGATCAGCCTGCATTTAAATGCTGACTGATCAAAACTTAATAGTCCACTAACATACTTCACGGCTAACAGAATCATTGAATACAGTCAAACCTGTGTTAGTGGTCACCTCTATTAAGCAGCCAACCTGTATTAAGCAGCCAGAGGAAAGTTGCCCCCAAATTCATAGATTTATATATTTGAACTGTATTAAGCAGCCACCTGCCTTCAGTAGCCACATTTTAAGCTTCCCATGGGTGGCTGCTTAAGACAGGTTGACTGTACTTTAGGATGTATGAATGAAGAGCAAAGGCCACATGATACTTTGAGCATGCGCAGGATTGCACATTTAGAACCATCACAAAAACATGCCTATATACTGTTGACCCCCTTAAACCCCATTTTTTATACAGTAAAACTGTGGTTTACAGGGGTGTACATTATTTTTCTTATTTCTGCTCAAAATCATAGATTGTGGGTACTCGTTAGAACTGCCTCAATGAGGCGGTTCTAATGAGTACCCACAATCTATGAGTTTGAGCATTGAGGCGGTTCTAACGAGTACCCACAATCTATGATTTTGAGCAGAAATTATGAAAAATATCAGAATTTTTATCTGAAAATTTTCATGTTTTGGTGGTAAAATTATATATTTGAATAGACTTGTTTTTTGTAATGAAAGCCTTTTTTGCTTGACATGACCTAAATAATGTACTTAATGTTTATTTGTGTATAGTTTCACTTGTGTTAGAGTGAGCATTATGCTCCTATTGTTGAAGAGAATTATTTTTACTACTATTACCGCCAGAGTTTTAGGTGACATTTTTATAGGGTAAATTCATGGTTTAACCCATTTATGCCTAGTGCCCTATAAAAGGGACATTAGCAAACAGTATATACCCAGATCAGATGCTGCAGTATGCAGCATCTGATCAGGGTCTACACTGTTTACATTAAATACAGGACTTTCTATAAAACATAATAATAATAAAGCATCCAGACACCCCTTGTATTTGAAAAGGACCCGTCCAAAGAGATGAGGTAGAAGAGTTCATTTGGCATAAATGGGTTCAGTTGTGGCTACTTAACCGAAAAAAAAAAACACAAAAAACAGACAGATTTGATATTAAACATCAGTGCTGTCTGTCACAATACTTAAGGTGAATATGGTACAAGGAAAAATGTGGGTAGCTTTTGCACAACAAGAACTACTCATACATTTGTGTAAAATAATATCAAGGTATTTGACATTTTTGTTTCATTACGAAAACACGCCTATTCAAATATATTGAAAATTTTACAACCAAGAAAAGGAAAATTTTCAGATAAAAAAATTCTGATATTTTTCATATTTCTTCTCAAAACATAGATTGTTGGTACTCATTAGAACCACCTTGGTAAGGTGGTTCTAACAAGTACCCACAATCTATGTTTTTTAGCAAAATAAAAATAATGTATACCCCTGTAAACCCCAGTTTTACTGTATAAAAGTGGGGTTTAAGGGGGTCAAAATTATATAGGCATGTTTTCGTGATGAAAGTCACAATATGTTCTGCAGAGGCTTATAATTCTACTAACGGGCCTATAAACCTAGAAACGACTCACAGGAGGAAAGTGCCATCTCAGTGGCTAGCTGACTCCAGCAGTGATTGGCCTTAATGTGTTTGTGTAACCTTTGCTGCAAATTAAGAAGATCAGATAAAGACATAATTTCATATTTTATTACCTTTACTGTGCTCTTTTAACCTTAATCATTGGCTGGGGCAAATTCAGCAGTGACAATTTGATAATATTTTTTCAACTTTTTCCCAGAAAACAGGGTTTGTCATTTCATGCGAACTGTCTCCTGGAGAAAAATAAAAAAAATGTATTCCAAAATGTTACCGGATGAAATTTTTACCAAGCTTGCTAAGTGTTATCCGGCTTTTGACTGGGCACCTGGCATGTAAAATTATTTTCTGTAAACATTTAATGAAGTACTGCTGAGGTGAAAGCTATTATCATAACAGTTTCTCCAAGTGAACTGGTTTGTATTCCCGATAAGCTCTCAATTCTAAGCCAATCAGATGATAGGCACTACATGTAACATGATACACTACATGTTGTGTACCCTATACTAGGGAGCTTATAGCCCTGTTAGTAGAATTATAAGCCTCTGGTTCTGTTATTGTGAACATTTACATGTTTAGTGCTCTCCACAAATGAGGCATTACATTCTTATGTGTTTTATTTCTTGATGAAAAACAATGTCAAACATTCTCATCAATGCGGGCATAAGCTGGAGACAAGGAATATTGCTAGTTAACATCAGCAAATAATTCTTTGCTTTACTGAAGTTATAATGACGTTTCACGCATATTGCCTCAATGTAGCATGCAAGTTCTGTCTTTTGGCTATTTCAGTTTTGACCTTCAGCAGACTTTAAACCCTGATATTAAGAAAAATATTTCCTGAAAGGTAAAATACTACTAAAAATTGCATGAATAAAATAATATGTAAATATAAATGATATGTAAATAAGAATTTAAATTTAGATTTTAGGTTGCACTGGATGATGAAAAACATTTGGCTATTTGATAGACAGACCAAGTTGAACTGTCTCTTTGACCTTTATATTTACTATTCACCAGGGTACGTCGTCTGTTTAATTCATTATGAAAATGTGCCTATTCAAATATAATGAAAATTTTACCACCAAAAAATGAAAATTTTCAGATAAAAAATTCTGATATTTTTTCATATTTCTGCTCAAAACATAGATTGTGGGTACTTGTTAGAACCGCCTCAATGAGGAAGTTCTAATGAGTACCCACAATCTATGTTTTTGAACAGAAATAAGAAAACTAATGTTTATCCCTGTAAACCCCAGTTTTACTATATAATTCTGGGGCTTAAGGGGGTCAAAGTTACATAGGTATGTTTTGGTGATGTAGGCATGGCAGTCAGAAAATCCTTCATTCTATGTGAGAAAGTATTCACTCATCCATACAGGTGATGCCTGTTTATGGAATAAACTATACTTATAAATTATAATCTAACCAGTCAGTTTGGTTGGCCTATTATGTCTTTGAACTCCAATAAAAAGCGTAATGTTTTCATCATCCAGTGCCCGCTAAAATCTGAATTTCAATTTTTAACAGTTTGGTCCTCCTCTACCTCATTTATGTTCATAAAAATTATCTTGGACAGATTTGACCAGTTTCAGTAACATTTGATCAGCAACTTCAAGCATAGCTCCAGAATAGACACTTCCTTTTAGCCAAAAAGTATTTATATTTTTCTTCTTCTCCATGAAAACATTACTTGAATATTCATTAGAACTTTCTTGCTAATGCTCTTCTATTATTGGAATAACTTTTTATTGGATTTTGACCACGAGTAAACGCTGGCGAATCACTCATAAACTGAATAAAGTCAGGGTTTAATGTTATGTTTGTGAGTGATTTGCAGGAGTTTACACATTGATAAAAACCACAAAAATAATTATTCATTCCTTATAATTTAACAATGTCATCAAAGTGTTGCCAAAAAAGTCTATCTTTTGAGATGGCGGAAGGAAAATAGATCCACTGGATTCCTGCTCTGGGCCCAGTTGTTCAAAGCATCATTAGCTTAACGAGATCATTAGTGGTCAAAATGTTAACTGTTCTAGTAAGTACAATATCTAATTCACAGGTATTTTTACTGAATTTTTGCTGAAAAAATGTGAGTAGCTTTTGCAAATCACATTTTTTCAGCAAATATATTAGCGTATCGGCCATATTTAATGATTAAAGTTTTAGCGATACGTTAACTAACGACATCATTAGTTTTGAACGACTGGGCCCTGGACTTTATTGAAGTGTACACTTTTTCCTTCAACCATCAAATTGCATGAAATGTGTATAAAGATGAGGAGTTGGAATTATTGAGTACCCATAACAAATGTTGATTTTTTGAGTCTGTTGTTTACAATCGAGCTATAGTATACAAACTCCAAAATTTCCTTAAGGTAGTTGTCCACGTGATTGTCATTGACCAATGTAATCAAGTTGTGCATTAAACGAAATACAGGTAACGGTTATCTATAGCGCCACTAGTCTTGTTGCTGAGAAGTCAGAGTGCTGTTGATAGAGGGATATCTGTAAAACCTGTATTGGGACATTTGGAACATTGGCAAACAGTGCAGACCCAGAGCAGATGTCACAGAACTCAATGTCTGATCAGGGTCCGCACTGTTTGCTTAAACTACAGGAAGTTAAGGGTTGAATGAAACGATTTTAAATCTCCATTCAGGACCATTTTCCCAGCCTATACTCAAACAATTGATCCATCAGTGCTCTCAGTGCTTTGATTTATTCTTGTTGTTGTTGTTGTTGTTGTATTTTAGAAATAAGAAAATCAAAATATTATCTAAACTGGAGCTATGTTCAAGTTATATTGATGTTCAGAAAGAGATTCTAAAAATATTACATTGATGAACATTTACTAAATATATACATTTTGCACTATTATTGTGGTTGTCAGTTTCATGGTTAATCATCTTTAGTGTATGTAAGAGTGGGTGGGTTAGTGGGTGGGTGTGTATGAGTGTGTGCGGGACAAGAGCAGATGATCCAACTGCTCATAAAATCTCTTTAACCCCTGTCATGCTGAATAAATTAAGATGCCACACCCACTTCAAATTTTCAGCCAAACAGAACATTGATAATTCAAAGTCCAAGGGACCAGACAATTTTGTTTGAATTATTGAGACTTTGAATAACTGAGGGTTAAAATGCATATATTTCAAATGGGACTCAAAATCACTATGAATTATCAAGAATTTTGATTAGAGTTTGAATTATCGAGTTCTGCTGTACTTGATCCAGATTATTGATATAAATTCTCACACTTAATAGCAAACAGAGCAGCTCCAGAAGCCAACTTATTTGAATCTACACTGTTTGCAATGGCAGGGCATATCCGGGTTCAGCAGGACAAGGGTTAGGTTGCATGTCATGTATCACTACAATTGATAACACAAATTATGCCAGAAACCAAATTCATTGTACTTAACAATTCCGTGATTAGTGTGGGGACCAATTAAATATGCTCCATTTGTAAATATTAATCACCAGCCTTACATTTTTGTTTTCTCTATATCCATTCCAATTTGTCTGTCTGTATTTGTGTTTTGTTTCCAATTGTTTTGCTCACCTGTGTGAAAGTACAGGTAGAGATATAGTAGTCACCTTGGCGTCCGTGTGGGTTAAAGTTTTTGGTAAAAGTTGTTAAAAGGCTATATCTATTGAACGGCTGATCGGAAGTAGCTCATACTTGCCCTGATGTTAGATACTGGTCTGAAGATCTATGTTGTACCATCCCAACAGACAGAAGTGACTTTGACCTCAAAACTTGACCTTGGCCTTGACCAAAAACTTTAACATATTTTTTTTCTAGGTCCATGACCTTGACGTCAAGGTCACAGACTTAGGAAAAAATATGTTTTTGGTTTAAGTTTTTAGAGGCAAAGCACAGTTCAGGTGAGCTATGCTGTCCTGCGACAGCTCTTATTAACTTGATAGTTTATCATGGATAACTTAAGATTAGAGTGGTATCTAGGTAAATAGTGTTCTTATTTTTTCACGAAAACATTTTTTAGATACTCTTCAGGAGTGCCTAAGTGAGTTGCTTCTAATGAGTATCCACAACATATATTTTTGTTGAAAATAATAAAAATACCAATTTTGGTTGTATAGCTTTTTATCTAGAACCTGACTAGGCTCATACTTTTGCTGACCTTACTGCACATACATGTGTTGAATATATGTGGGAACATCTGTATGTGGAGTGCTTTCAGTTGTTAAAACTATTTCTGTATTCAGAAAGACAGCTCATAGCTCCAGGAAAGAGGGAGTAGCCAGATATTATTTTTCTTATTTCTCCATGAAAACATATGTTGTGGAATCATTAGAAGTGCCTCACTGAGGCACTTCTAATGATTCCACAACATGTTTTTGCAGGAAAATAAGAAAAACTTCAATATTTTTCACTCGAAGAAAATGCCTTTTCAGGAGCTATGCAAATAAATTAATTTCAGTTGAGTTGCCATGGTAACCTAGTACTACATGAGCCAGCACATGACAAAACCTGCAACAAGACCTGTGTGACCAGCAAAGACTCAGATCAGCCTGTACATCCACCCAGTAAGGCAAGGGTTTTCGTTTATCCCTCTTTGGATAGCCCGGAGACTGTAGAAGGCCCGTGCGATCAGTGAAGACTGATCAGACTGTGCAGGCTGATCTGAGTCTTTGCTGATCACACAAGTCTCATTGTAAGTTTTGTCCTGCCCTGGCTCACACCTGTATGTTTCATGTGGTTGTATAATACAGTCAACTCTCGTTATCTCGAAAGCCAAGGGACTTTATGAAACATTTCAAGATATCCGTACCTCGACATATCAGATTTGCAGAACTGTTCTGAGGAAAACAATTAATCGAACAACTACCTTAAACAGAATGAATCTTTAATTTGACTCCCGAGTTAGAGATATATTGAAAATATTGTGGAAAAGAGGAGCAATTCTAAGGAGCAATTTCTCCTCTTTTCCACAATATTTTGTTGCCTGTTGGTAGATCTCAGTGTTAAAACAGGGACCAGATTTTCACTTCGAGATAAGCGTTTATTCGAGATAAGGGAGTTTGAGATAAGGAGAGTCGACTGTATATGCTAGTTGTTACTTGTGGACCAAAAAACATCATTATTGACTTTCATTATATAGCAAGTTATTTTTCGAATGAAGTGCCTTTTTGATCAGTTACTTTCATTAATAAACCATCATGATTCAAAACCTTGTTTTTCTTCTGCACCCTGTGCAATTTCAGAGAATACACAGACAACACACAGGGAATCCAGAGGGGGTTTGGGGGTGGTGGGGGGATAGGGGATAGGTTCAGTATAACCCCTGTCTGATTCTTCACTTTCGTTCCTGTTCCTCTTTCTTCCCTGTCCCTCTCTTTCATCTCCTCTACCATCTCTTCCATACCTTTTCTCCCTCTCTCTGGGAGAGGACACAAAATGACCCACAAGGGTTGACGTGTCATTAAACTCCAACACAATCAAAGGCACAAATCTTTGAAATAGCTGTACATTAACAGAGATATGAGTAAAACGAATGCAAATATGCAAGAAGTTCACACATAATGGAATAGTTGTACATAAGCAGACATATATGAGTAATACATAAACACATATATACAAGAAGTTGCACACATATTGGAATAGTAGTACATTAGCAGACATATATGAGTAATACATGAACACATATATACATGGTCCAGCACACACAATGGAATAGTTAAACATTAGCTGACATATGAATAATACATGAACAACGATATACAAGGGGTAGCACACATCGGAGTAGTTGTACATTAACAGGCATGAGTAATGCATGAAAACATAATACAAGGAGTAACACACATACTTAAGATGCCACGCCACTTCCAGTTTTCAGCCAGTCAGATTACTTGATCCAAATTATTGAAATAAATTCTCATACTTAATGGCAAACGAGTAGTTTTACATTAGGAAACATATACGAGTAATACATAAACACATATATACAAGGAGAAGCACACATAATGGAGTTGTTGTAATTTAGCAGATGTACGTGAGTAATACATAAATACATACAGACAAGGACTAGCACACATTGGAGTAGTTTTACATTAGCAGACATATATAAGTAATACATGAACATATAAATATAAGGAGTAGCACATATATGTGGAGAAGTTCTACATTAGCAGGCATATATGAGTAAAACAAATACATATGCACAAGATGAAGTGGCATAGATGTTGAGAAATGCAAAATTAATCTAAGGGGCAAAAACTTGGAAAGTAAGAAAGGGGAGCAACTATTCTTGTACACGACAAGTCGTCCTGACCTAATACACATTCCTATAAAATTACATGAAGATATCCCCAACGGTTACTGAGTTATGGCGCGTACAAGAATGAAAAAATCAAAGGGGCATAACTTAGAAAACTAAGAAAGAAGGCGCAATCATTCTTGTATGCGACACGTCGTCCTGACCTTATACATATTCCTATAAAATTGCATGAAGATATCCTGAACGATAACTGAATTATGGCGCGTACAAGAATGTTTACGGACATACGAACGGACGGACGACTGGACAGACAGCGCCATGCTATAATATATGTAGGTCCTTTTTTTAAAAAAAAAAAGTTAGCATATACACACTGGTATATCATCAATATTTTCCGATTGGTTATCAAGTTATGACATGTACAAGATTTGTATATACAAAATTAGCATACAAAAAACAATCGAAGGGACATAACTCTGAAAGAAAGTACCGAAAGCAACCGTTATTATATGCAATAGGTCTTCCTGACCTAATACACATTCCTATAAAGTTGCATGAAGATATCCCTAACGGTAACTGAGTTATGGCGCATACAAGAATGTTTGAAAAAAAATGATCAAAGGGGCATAATTTGGAAACTAAAAAAAGGGGGAACAATTATTCTTGTGCGCGTAATAATACATATTCTTATAAAGTTGCATGAAGATATCCCTAATGGTTACTGAGTTATTTCGCGTACAAGAATTATGGAGAAAAAAAATCAAAGAGGCATAACTTGGAAATGAAGAAAGGGGGAACAATCATTCTTGTGCTCGACACATCGTCCTGACCTAATAAATATTCCTATAAAAGTGCAGGAAGATATTCTAAACTGTTACTGAATTATCGAGCGTACAAGAATGTTTGGAAAAATTAATCAAAGGGGCATTACTTGGAAACTAAGAAAGGGGGAACAATCATTCTTGTGCGCGACACGTCGTCCTGTCCGAATACATATTCCTATAACATTACATGAAGATATCCTGAACGGTTACTGAGTTATGGAGCGTACAAGAATGTTGACGGACGGACAGCACCATTCCATAACACGTCCGTTTGTTGTTTTTTTTTTTTTTTTTTTTTTTTTTCAAAACGGGCGTATAAAAACGGTAGGGAACAGGATACCAGTTAGGGTGGAGGGACTTAAACCAGCAAAATGTGTACGATGCAAGGGCTATATTTGATAAAAAAAAAATAAAATAAAATAAAATAAAGCTAGACTGACTGGACAATGATAGATGAGACTGCTTAAATTTATGTCAGATTTACACAAAACTATATTTCATTTAATTGCAGACCAAATTTTGATTTGCCAGAGGTATTTTTAATTGTGTACTATTGTTGAAAAATCAGACCTGGTAAACTTCTTTTTTTCTTTCTTTTGTTTATTTTCAGAAAAAAAAATGAGGGTACATGTGTTCAAGGGCAGAAAAGTACAAACAATTCTTTTCGGTGATGTATTTTGCCAGTCAAAGGCCAACCTTTAATTTGAGACCCAATTTGGAAGTCAAGGAATATTGTGATGGTCAGAATTAAACCAAATGCTATAATCGCAGCCTATGGTAAAGTAATCAGGCTCCTAGTCCCTATATGTTGTTAGCTTTACTAAACTGTATGTAATCAAGAATTCGATTTTGGATTTGAACAAACTATAATATAGATTAACGCTTGGCCTAATCGAACCCTTCAAAACCATGTGAAAATGGAAATAACGCTTAACGCAAATAAAAAAACGCCATTATGCCATATGCCAACAGCGATGTCCAAAATGGGCCTTCGTATAATTAGTCTTCGCCGATACATGCTATAATGTCCGTTGATTCTGTAAGCGGACAACGAAGGCCCTGATCAGACTGCGCGGATGCGCAGTCTGATCAGGGCCTTCGTTGTCCGCATATGTCATAAAGGTCCTTTCCCCATGTCGCACATCAATGAAATACGTTATTTAAAGGCTGAGTAAAGAAATTAAGCTTCTTATGTTCCATTCTTCACGGGCACCATATTCAAATGGATTAAATGTGCAGACAAATTACAGGTTAAGTACGAATGTAAACATTTTGGTAACATTTAAAATAGTTCTCAAAGTTCATGCAATATATATTTAAGATTTCTTCGAATAACATATTTTAATTTTCTTTTTATTTCTATTTGTTCCTTTCTTTCTATTTGAACGGCGTTTATCGCTCATCTAAGAATTTGGTGGCATTTTAAATAGGTGTTACTTTTCAGGTAGTATTTATAATTTACATATTTTATTTCTTTTTGTATCTTTCTATGTTTTCGAACGACATTTTAGATTAACTTATATTAAGGAACTTACATTCTGATACTCTCTCTCTCTCTCTCTCTCTCTCTCTCTCTCTCTCTCTCTCTCTCTCTCTCATTGCCACCATACGCATACGCCCGAAGACGTTTTCGAATAGCGCGGCCCACATATGAACGAGTCCCATTACGAAAACATGCCTATTCAAATATATTGAAAATTTCACCTCCAAAAAACTGAAAATTTCCATATAAAAAGTTTTGATATTTTTCATATTTCTGCTCAAAACGTAGATTGTGGGTACTCGTTAGAACCGCCTCGGCAAGGCGGGCGGTTCTAGCGAGTACCCACAACCTATGTTTTCGAGCAAAAATAAGAGAAAATAATGTATACCCCTGTAAACTCCAGTTTTACTATATAAAAATGGGGTTTAAGGGGGTCAAAATTATATAGGCATGTTTTCGTGATGACTTGGCATTCAAAAAAGTGCTGAATGGTAAACAATATAGATCCTGATTAGACGCCGCGTTCTGAAGAGTCCGATCTGTTTGACTAGCCCTCTGTGTCCGAATGTTTAGGGCAAACATCACGAAAACACGCCTATATAATTTTGACCCCCTTAAATTCCACTTTTATATATACATTATTTTCCTTATTTTGCCAAAAACATAGATTATGGGTACTCGTTAGAACCGCCTCACCGAGGCGGTTCTAACGAGTACCCACAATCTATGTTTTGAGCAGAAATGTGAAAAGATCAGAATTTTTATCTGAATTTTTTCCTTTTTCTGTTGTAAAATTTTCAATATATTTGAATGGGCGTGTTTTCGTAATGTATAGTCGCAGTCACTGTTGTCGGTATTACTCGAAAGGGGATCGAATCTGCAGCCTCCCGCGGACGATAGATATACACAACGCTATTGAGGATTCTAATAGAAGGACAGTCCTGAGTAAACAGTGCAGAACCTGATCAGATGCCACGTCATGGGTCAGCACTTCTTGTTCAGGTCCGTCCGTCTGTTCGAATACTTAGGGTTAGTATGGTTGATTTGCTGCTAGAACTTCCTTAAATATTTACATTCTTAGTGCAGTTACAGAAAAACAACAACAACAACAACAAAAAAAAAAAAAAAAATAGATATTAACTATTGAGACGGAATCTTAATTAAATTGACTCAGGAGACGTCATGTCAGCATAAACCATCGATTGCGACGTTAAGGCGTCCGCTGTCAACAGGAAACTTTTCCTGTTTCAGTTTTAACCTCAAACCAGATTTTTTCCGTCAAATAATGGATAAAAAATAATATAAATATAAGTAATAAAGGCATTTTTTCAATGTTCGCTGAAGTATGTTGTTTATGAACAACACTGGATCATGACAAAAATTTAACATGAAACCCGAAGGGATTCACATCCTTTCCTCATGACCTGATGTTGTTGATATTGCAATGACCGTTTAAAATTAACTTCATTTCTTCAGTAATATTACAATTAATGACTTTGCATCGACGTTGATGTGTAACTGTTTTAACATTGTCATGGGGTTTAATTTTGCTATGTTCGACAACTTCAGCGCTTGTAAATACATGTAGCTCGGTAAAATAGCTTGTAACGTTTTTATTCTGGTCGTTTGTTTGCGCTGCTTCGCCAGCAAAATAAGGCAACCAGAAGATAGTGGAAGTTAAGATGATTCTTTTCAGGTATTTGGACATCTTAACTCCTGACCATACTTGTCCTAAAATTTGAAAGAGTCACTTAACCCATTGTAGACTGAATATATTGGAAGAGTCCAATTTCAATTTTAGGTACGCCCGGCTAGGAGAGTTACATACTCCCAGAGAAAAATGGCTAAACTATTTACAAACAGTTGAGACCTTGATCAGACGCCGCGTTCTGCGGCGTCTGATCTGGGACTGCACTGTTTGCCATTTACCCTTTTACGGGTCTCCCGACTTCAATGGGTTAAACTAACTATTGATATGTCTAAAATTGTGGTGGAATAGTGGAAAACAGTTTAGACCCTCATCTGACGCCGCGTTCTGCGGCGTCTGATCTGGGTCTAAACTGATTTCTCAGGCATGCCTGTACCAATACTTAGGATTAGTACTGTAATCATTTTACGATCATATTTTAATCCGACATTTTAACCTTAACCATTCTCAGAGAGAATTCAGCAGACGTCAAACTGGTGATATTTCCCACCTCGCCTTTCTTCCCCTGAAAAGAAGCTTTTGACATTTCATGCAAGGAGACAATTTGCAAGAAAGATTAAAGAGGGGGAGGGAATGGGGATGGGGTGGAGAACAGAAAAATGTTTAAAAATCTCGTCCGCTGAATTTTCCCCCAGCATGCTAACCGTTTCTGAAGGGATTAAAACATGTATATGGTCAAATATTTATATACTATATATATTTGTTTTTGTTACTGATTTAATTACAGTAAAATACCACCATTAAAACAATCTTTTAGACTGCCTAAAATAGTCTTACTACTAGCGTGGCAGTTTTAATATTGAACATTAAATAATAAGACAAATTACACGTCATGAAAACGTGCCTATTCAAATATACTGAAAATAACTTGATGATACCACCAAAAAATGAAAATTTTCATATAAAAAATTCTGATATTTTTCATATTTCTGCTCAAAGCATAGATTGTGGGTACTCGTTAGAACCGCCTTGACGAGGCGGTTCTAACGAGTGTCCACAATCTATGTTTTGAGCAAAATTAAAAAAAATAATGTATACCCCTGTAAACCCCAGTTTTACTATATAAAAGTGGAGTTTAGGGGGTGGGGTGGGTGGTCAAAATTATAGGTATGTTTTCGTGATGAGGTATAAGATTTTCCTTTAGTAGGGGTTTAGTTACTGGTCATGGGGCTTCGAAATCGACGACGACGTCGTGTGGGTGGAGGAAGACGATACAGAGGAAGGCGAGGCAGACGGGCCAATAAAAATGCAGGATTTCTCGGAGCCTTGATCGGGGCTTGCATTGTAGCCTGTGTTTGTGGTGGTAAGTTCTGCACTATTCTATTTCGTTTATTCTAATCTATTCTCATGTCATGTAGACTGTATTGAGGCTGTGTTTGTGGTGGTGAGTTCTGTTCTCTTTTGTTTCATTTATTCTGATCTATTCCCATGTCATAGAGACTTTATGTTGTTGGTTGTGCTTGTGGTGGTAAGTTATGTTCTATTCTGTTTGATTTATTCTAATCCATTCTCCTGTCATGGAGACCTGTCCTACTGATGCGTTTGCTATTTGGAACGTTTCACAACCAGACTGTGTAGTGTATGCATGGTGTAAACTGTAACATTTAAATTTTGATACATTTTCATGTATATAGACTGGCTCCAGTCGTTTTTGTTTTATATCTATTTCTCTCTTTCTCTACATTATTATTTTTATCATGATCCTCTTTAATTCAACTTCAAGTTACCTATGGCTGAACCAAGGGACTGAAGTAAACAAAAATTCTACAAGCTATACAAGTGATGTGTCCCTTCTCAAAAAAAAAAAAAAAAAAAAAAAAAAAGAAGAAGAAAAAGAAAGAAAAGAAGAATAAAGAAAGGGTCTGGGGCCAGACTATCATGTATATTATGTCTTCGTTTCCGCTAATCAGTATAAGCCACAGAGCATGAACAGGTTAATTTCGCTAAGCATTAATGAGTCATTAACTGGCAAACCGTTTAAACCCAGATCAAAACGAGATCAAAACACCCTCCTTTTCGTTTGAAATACAAGTACGTATTTTCACACAATAAAAAATAAGGTTGTATCAAAAGAAGCTCCGGCATCAATCTTTAATGGTTAAATGGGTTACTCATTTTATATTCCATTAAGTATTTTCTAACATTCGACAGTTAAACGTCAATGACTCGAACACCTTTAGCTCATTTACCGTGGTTGACTCGTTTTGTCCCTGGGTAATTCCTACAATAGCTGAAGAAAATAAACATTTAGAGAAATGTTAGGGAAGTTTTATTTTATCATGAAAATGTATGTTGTGTGTACTCATTAGAATCTCCTCATCGAGGCGATTCTAATGAGTACACCCAGCATACCATTATTTTATAGAAGATCGAAAAGACAATCCTATATTATACCCATTTGCTTTCTGACCTGGCGCTATGATTAACCCTCAGTGGCTTGAAGTCGTACATATGTCTAGAACAGTTTCCAAAGATGTTCGAGGCATTGAAGTTCGACTATATTTTGTTGTTTACGGTCTATTTCTAGCGATCACTGCTTATAAATCTGTGAAGAAAGACGTAAACAAAGCGCAGAAGGAGCAAGATGAGTTTGTTCAACAGAGGCAAGCCAGAAGAGCGAAAAGAAAGGCGAAAAGGAAGGCTAAAAAACAATCGGACCTTGAAGCAAAGGGGGAGAACGCGGTGGTGAATGATGCTGACGTGAATTCTGATACGGACAACGATGATGACGACGAAGACAAGACACTTAAAGCCGCTGAAAAGGAACGGGTAAAATCACATTTAAATACGTACATATTCCATATGGCTGTTTAGAACAATCCCCAGCTTTATAGCGCTATTGTTGTGGCCTATGGAATCTCCATAGGAGATGGTATTACAGTCCCGACAACGGTTAATCTAACCACGTGATCGGCCATTTGGCCTGACATCTAACAAAAGGAACATTGGCAAAGAGTGTAGACCCAGATGAGCAGAACGCAGCGTCTGATCAGTCTACAAGAAATAAGTGAATATCGTTATAATGAAGCATATACAAATGTATTGTGGGTACTCGCTGGAATGGTACACATTGGAATTGCATGGATCAGTTGATTACCATGAGTGCAAGCAAGATCAGTTTTGGTGTAAAACTATGGAACGCCAAAGCTGTCTTATGTTGTTATATTTCTTGTTGTCTTGTCTAAGAATTGTGTGAACTTGTCGATGCATTATGTTATTATCTTAAAGACGCGTGTTGTTTTATCAATATATAGTGTTGACATGCCCACACACTGTCTTATTATGTTAAGAATCATTTTATTTTGTCAGAACATGAATTTATCTTGTCTAAAAAGCATGTGAACTTGTCTATATAGTGTATTATTATCTTACACAGATATGTCTTTTTGTCAACATATTGCATTTACTTGTCTACACAGTGTTTTATTATGTCAAAAGTGTATGTCATTATGTTAAAGTTTGGATCATCATGTCGAAGAGTAACTTGTCTAGATGATATGTTATTATGTCAAACCCACGTGTGGTTTTGTCCACACAATGTCGCATGCGTAAATTTTCGGGAACAACACCACGCAGTTAAACAAGACAACATATCGATTCACCAAGACAACACCGCGTTTTAACATAATAACATAGTCCTTTACCATAATAAGACACTGTGTGGACAAAACAAGACGCGCGTTTAAATAATAAGGCGTAGTATAGACAAGTTCACATAAAAACATAGCCTTTTAACATAATAAGATACAGCGTGGACAAAACAGCATTGCAGTTTAACATAATAACACTTTGTATAAACAAGTTCAAATGGTTCATAGACAGGATAACCCAAATTTTAACATGATAGCGTAGACTTTCAACAAAATAAGACTGTATGTGGACGTAACAAACCATGCTTTTAACATAATATCACGTTTACAGACAAGTTCACATGCTTCATAAACAAGATAACCGGATTTCTTAACAAAATAACATAGCCTTTTAACATAATAAGACACTGTTTGGACAAAACAACACAAATGTTTAACATAATAGCATGATGTATAAACCAAAGCTTTTTTAACATAATAACACAGCCTTTTTACAGAATAAGACTGTGTGTGAACAAAACAACACGCGTGTGTGACATAATAATACGGTTTATAGACAAATCCACATGCTTCGTAGACAAGATAACCCATTTTTAAACATAATAAGATAGCATTTTAACATAACAGGACACTGTTTGAACAAACCAGCACGTGCATTTAACATAATAACATAACATTTTAACATAATAGGACACTGTTTGGACAAAACAGCATATGCATTTAACATAATAACATGTTGTATTGACAAATTTACATGCTTCGTAGACAAGATACACCAATTTTTAACATAATGGCATAGCCTTTTAACATAATAAGACTCTGTGTGGACAAAACAACCCGCGAGTTTAACATAACACTATATCCTTTTAACATAATAAGACACTGTGTGGACATAACAACACGTGCGTTTATCATGATAACATAACATACGCTTTTAACAAAATAGCACATCGTATAGACAAGTTTACCCGCTTTTCAGACAAGGTAACCCAACTTATAACATAATGAACTAGCCTTTTACAACATAAGAAAGCTACGACGTTCCATATAAAACTAACAAAAAATATCATAATTATTGACATAGTTGAGCTGCGTCATGTGAAAACGTGTCTTCGGGCAGATGCGGAAAGCGAAGGCCCAGATCAGCCTGCGCATCCGCGCAGTCTGATCAGGACTTTCACTGCCCGCATACAGAATTATTTACTACTGTAGAACATAAGGAAGTATAGCAATGTTCTTGATTAGACTATATATATCCGCTGGCTGATCTGGAACTATACTGTTTGTATTTATCCCAAAGACACAGTTTCCCATGTCGCGGCTCAGTTATTGCCGTATATGTAGCTCTGAACATGTAGAACTCGTACAGTTGACTCTCGTTATTTCTAACTCCAAGAGACCAGAATGTTTGGTTAGAGATCACAGTTTGTTTGTGTTGAGGTTTTATGGCCCAATCAACCCATTGGGGTCATGTCGAGCGCGGTCAGTTTACCTAACCACACGTTTACTGGGCAGGCTTAGTCCTCTAAGCGGTTAACCAGTATTGTGCACATTCTTTCGCCAGAAACTGACAACTGCCCTTCTTGAATCAGCGGAAGGAGGAGAATGATCGTAGAAAATATTTCATGATCACTCTCCACGAAAGAATGTTGCCGACCTCGGCGGGGGTTGAACCCGCGACCTCCTGGTCTCCAGTCGGACGGCGCATCCAAATGAGCCACCGAGGCCGGCATCGAGATCACAGTAAGCAAAAAAAGTATCGCTCATTATTGAGCAGCAGTTTGCGTTATCAGGGCTTGAGATTATAAGAGCCATCTGTATATATATTTGGGAGCCACTGCTAGATTGCGTTATAATTAAAATCGCTATACTGAGGTACGAATGAATTCGGATCCGTGCGTTCTGACGAGAGAGAGAGAGAAAGAGAGAGAGAGAGAGAGAGAGAGAGAGAGAGAGAGAGAGAGAGAGAGAGAGAGAGAGATCAGTTGCATTGATGACTGGTTATAACCTAATTGTAAAGTATCATAGATTCTTAGTATTCTAAGCCCTTGACATTGTTACAAGTAAATCTATCTGCTGATTGTTATGAATCACCGTGAATGTCCTAAAAATCGGATACCATAAATCCTTGCCTCACTTATGGTAATGGTAAATCAGTATCATGCTTATCATAGGATTTTATCGGTTCCAATTATCTACGCGCCTTCTGATCTAAAAGTGCTGGCTGGCTATCAAACAGTGTAGACACTGATCAACTGCTCTTCTTGATCAATTTGATCTAGGTCTGCACTGTTTGTTCCGACCTGCCTATCCAAACATATCTAAATGACAAATAGTGTAGATTCAGGTCAAACCATAGGCGTAGCCCCCATTACGCACATTACGCATGTGCGTAATATGGGTAAGAAAGATATGATTATATGCAACAAAGAGATACCAACTATCAAAAAAAGATTTCGCTATTTTACCATAGGCGCTGCTCATTAAGAAAATAATTAATCGCTTCCAAAATTGAGGCTACTCTTTAAGGAAAGAATTTGCTCCCTGTGGAAGCAAATTCTTTCCTATAAGAGTAGCCCCTAATTTCGCGGCGATTCTATGGAAAGTTTTAGAAGATTGATCCTAGGTGTGCGAAACAATAATTCCGTTCTTGTTACGCCACTGCAAACGTATCCTCTTCTGGAGCAGTCTGATCTGGGTCTGCGCTGTTCCCAATGCCCATCAGTTCTAATACAGTCGAACCTCGTTATATCGACTTCGCTTATCTCGAATTACCGCTTATCTCGAAGTGAAAATCTGGTCCCTTATTAAGCATAAAAATCTAACAACAGGTAACAAAATATAGTGGAAAAGAGGAGAAATTGCTCCTTAGGAGCAATTTCTCCTCTTTTCCACAATATTTTCAGTATGACCCTATATTCAGAAGTCAAATTAAATAATTATTTGTGAAATGTGGTTGTCGAGGTACGGATATCTCGAAGTATTTCAGAGAGTCCCTTGGACTTCGAGATAACGAGAGCCGACTGTATTTTGGACAAATACTACAAACAATTTTAGGCAAAAGAGATACAAGAAAAGCAAACAGAACTACTAAAAGACATCCTTGTGAAACAAAGTGAAGAAGACGATCAAGACGAAATAGACAAGCTTACTGAACAGCAGAATGTCTTAAAGGTACAGATGGACAAAATGAAAGCGGAAGGTTACGAGTTTGAAGGCACTCTACCAGAAGGTAATTAATTGGACAGGGCTTAGGGGCGGATCCAGTGAGGGTTCGGAGGAAAGGGTTCAGTCGACCCCCACCCTCCTCTTGGACATAATTTTATTTTCAGGTGGGAATTCTGGGTAAATTTGATAAATTTTGGAAACCGTAATGGATCTTTGAGGAACCTGTATTTACAAGCGTCCAATTAGAGTAACGCAAGACAGGGCGACCCTTGTCTTCTATTATTAAGATAAGTAATATACCAGTTTAGTAGAGAACGTCAAATCCCAACCGATTTAACAACAATTAGGAAGAATACCTTTATGCAAGACTCTATCAAACCCATTACTGATATCATTGAAAATAGCGCATACTTCCTTGCCTTGGTCATCCTTGCGTTATTTACATCAGATTAGGGGAATAGCCACATATTCAGGGGAGAGAATTCTGTCAAAACTGTTTTTGACTACTCTTGAAAGGGGTCTACTCTAAAAGGAAAGAAATTGCTCCCCTGGGAAGCAAATTCTTTCCCTTTAGAGTAGACCCTTTTCAAGAATGGATCCCTTGTCAGAAGGGACTTGTTGTGCAGAAAAATAAACAGGAAGTTACAGAAGTTTTCTCCCTTGGCGGAAATGACGAAAATCTACCAATTGTATTAAGTGCCCTTAAATGATCAACTTTGAATCGCCAGGATAAATCTTTTCTAAAAGGAAATACCCTTGAGAGCAATAAAAACAGCAGGGCCCAGCTGTTCAAAACTAACGATGTCGTTAGTTAACGTATCGTTAAAACTTTGATCTTTAAATATGGCATATACGCTATTTTTTTTTTTTTTTTTTTTTTTTTTTTTTTTTTTTCTTTTTTTGCTGAAAAATGCGAATAGCCTACTCACATTTTTCAGCAAAAATATCTGTGAATTAGATATTGTACTTACTAGAACAGTTAACATTTTGACCACAAACGAGCTCGTTAAGTAAACGACGCTTTGAACAACTGGGTCCTGAAGTTTTGTCACGTCTACTGAGATAATCTAGCTAGTATTGGCCAATCAGGCTCCATCAGTGACCCTCAAATGAATTAAAAAAAAAAAGCACGGAATGATCACAAAGGACCGGAAAATATAAATTACACTTTAATAAAGTACGGGGGAAACGTCTTACGGCCGCCACACGGCACTTACATAATCTGTATTGAATATAAATAGATTCTAGTCGGAATAACCACTAAGAGCAATGAATGCACTCACAAAACTTAAAACTTTATTGTAGTGTTGTAAGAACTGCATTCTCTCAAACACAATTGGACACGTATTTGTGAACGGGGTTTTCAAACACCTTGCCTACATAACTAAGAAGAGAGATAGGTCTGCAGTATGAGTTGTCTGCTGCATCACTTTTCTTGGAGAGTTGGCGTTATGTTGGCTTGTTTCCAAACAGCGCGTGCTTTGCCGCTTGAGCATGAAAAAGTTAACCCTTTCACCCCCGAGTTTATGAAGTGGACTCTTCCGTTCTCGAATTTGAACTAAAATAAAAAAAAAATGGCAAACAGTGTAGATCCCGATGAGACGGCTCATTATGAGCCGTCTCATCTGGATCTACACTGTTTGCACAGGTATTGGTTTTGGTCTGCCGGGCTGAAATGGTTCAACACATCATTCCAGGGACTTGATAATGGATCTAGAAAGATCGTTGATAATACGGCTGTTTATGAAAAAAAACTACAGCAGATGTCCAGGAAGAGATACTGTACAATCACAGAACATAGCCTACTGTACTTTCGATATATTTCAGAAAGTCGTTTTTTGCTGTACACAGAAGAAGTAAATTTGCAAACTTTTGTCTTCATCACGAAAACATGCCTATATAATTTTGACTCTCTTAAACCCCACTTTTATATAGTAAAACTGGGGTTTACAGGGGGTAAAACATTATTTTTCATATTTCTGCTCAAAACACAGATTGTGAGTACTCGTTAGAACCGCCTCGTTGGAGCGGTTCTAACAAGTACCACAATCTATATTTTGAGCAGAAATATGAAAAATATCAGAGTTTTTTCTCTGAAAATTTTCAGTTTTTGGAGGCGAAATGTTCTATATATTTGAATAGGCGTGTTTTCGTAATGTGATCTAATGCTAAAACCATTTGTCGTAACTACCTATGCATAAACATTTTTTATTCTAGTCATTGGTTAATAAAAAATAAAATATTTTCATTTTTTTCCATACTAACAATGAATGCAAATTATGCAGAAATCTGTATACTAAGGGTAGGTAACTTGGAGGCAGATTTTCAACAATTTCGGCTAGTTCAATTTTTCTGAAGTTTTCACAAAACTGTTGTGAAGCATCAATAATTCAAATTTAGCCAAAAAAAAAAAAAAAAAAAAAAAATCTCTTATTCAAAATTTCCAAAAATCATTTTACTATAGAAATTGCACAGGTCAGACCAATTTTTGGCCATTAATTTAATTGTAGGATAAATGTTTGAGAACAAAACACAGAAATTGAAAAGACAAATGTTTTCTGATAAGAAATGGAAATCAGAACATTTTTTTTTCCTTTAAAATAAAACGCCAAGCAAAACATGTCTTTCCAAATGATGTCGAAAGGACAGTCATTACGAAAACACGCCTATTCAAATATGTAGAAAATTTCACCTCCAAAAACGGAAAATTTTCAGATAAAAAACTCTATTTTTCATATTTCTGCTCAAAACATAGATTCGAGGCGGTTCTAACGAGTACTCACAATCTATGTTTTTGAGCAAAAATAAGAAAAATATGGTATACCCCTGTAAACCCCAGTTATACTATATAAAAGTGGGGTTTAAGGGGGTAAATATTATAAAGGTATGTTTTCGTGATGACCAATGACACTGAGAGGAAGAGCAAACAAACCATGACAGACAGTAAACATGCAACAAACCACAGAACGTCAATGCGACAATCTCCCTCTTCCCAATGATGTGATCATCATGTGTTTACTGGATCACATCTAACACTGTGATCACTTTGTTGGGGAAGGAGGAGCTGGTTGTTTTACGTTTCTTTGGTTTGCGGCTTGAGCATGTCCTATCTATCTTCTTTTATTTGAGCCAGCGCATGGCAAAACCTACACAATGGTATGTGCGCCCAGCGAAGACTCAGATCAGCCTGGGCATCCGCCCAGTCTGATCAGAGTCTTCGCTGTCCGCATGAAGAAAGCTTGGTCCTTAGCTACCCATAGAGCGCATAGCAAAGACTCTGATCAGACTATGCGGATGCCCAGGCTGATCTGAGTCTTCGCTGGGCGCACATGCCATTTTATAGGTTTTATCATGCGCTGGTTCATTATCGTTTATTTCTTTTATTTATTTACGTATTTATTTTTTTGCTTTTCCTCTTGATGTCATTGTCAGGCTATGTTCTGTGATTATGATTGTAGCTCTTCCAGCACGTCTTCTATACCTCGTATTTTTCCTTCTATGCAAATTACCTCCTTAGCGGGAGACAGTTGGCATGGAGTACCCATAACGAAAACACGCCTATTCAAATATATAGAAAATTTCACCGCCAAAAACTGAAAATTTGCAGATAAAAACTCTGATATTTTTCATATTTCTGCTCAGAACATAGATTGTCGGTGCTCTTTGGAACCGCTTCGACGAGGCGGTTCTAACGGATACCCACAATCTATGTTTTAGAGCATAAATAAGAAAAATAATGTATAGCCCTGTAAAGTCTAGTTTTACTATATGAAAGTGGGATTCAAGGGGGTCAATATTATATAGGCATGTTTTCGCGATGCAAAGCCTCTCTTCTTGGAAAAAAAATAACATCAGTTTGTTGTGTGCTAATTTAGCCCAGAGAGTGAAAAGGTTGAACTTCTTTTTCTTTGCAGTGGTACTTTGGGTGTCTAATGTGACGAAGTATTCTTCCCAATACCAAGACGATCGGTAATTTTGTTTCTTTATTCGAAAGCCCGCTATTTGCGACAGGCAAACAAAACAAACAGGAAATGAATATTCACAATATACATTAAACCTTTATGACTCTAACACCGATGGCTCGAACACAATGGTCCCGAAGATGTTCGAGCCATTGAAGGTCGACTGTATATGTTGTAGGAGAGGAAAAATACTCTTATACTCCAAAATCATGATAGCATATATTCAGTCTGTATCTTGCAGCATGTTTAAAAAATAGTTATCTAATAAAAGTGATGGGTCTGGGGCATTTTTAAAGCTCTAGAAAAATTGTAATACGAGGGGTGTTCGAAATGAATTGCTTATTTCTATCTGGAGACTTCAAATTTCAAGTTAGCCCAAAAGTACTCATTTCATGCCCTCGAAGTACTCCCCGTGGCTAGAAATGCAAAGTTTCAGCCGATGTATCCACTTCTTGAAGGCGTCACGGTACGCTGATTTGGACACAGTAATAAGGTACTGATGAATGGCAGATCCAAGTGCCTGTCGGGACTGGTATTTCCGCCCAGCAAGGAATGCTTTCAATTTCGGAAACAAAACGAAATCACATGGGGCAAGGTCTGGGGGGGGGGGGGGGGGGGAGGGGGGGGAGGCAAAACAGTTACTTTTTCTTTCTTCAAAAACGCCATAACTATTGTGGAGGTATGAGCTGGGGTATTGTCGTGTAGAAGACGGACATGTTTAAAACCAGTGGCAGGGCGTCGTTTCTGATAATACTTTTTCAGTTTCTTCAGTACTACGTCTTTGTAGTACTTTCCGGTGATGCTTTTGCCCTTTTTCACTGGCACTTTTATTGCGACTCCTTCACCAGAGAAGAAGATTGCATACAAAACCTTCTTTGTACTCAAAGAACGTTTGGCAATTATTGGGCGTTTGCTGTGTTTAGTGACCCAGATCTTATTGCTAACCTTTCTGATGGGCTCAAAATAATGGACCCAGGTTTCATCACCTGTGACGACATTGGCAAACTGCTTTTTATCATATTTTGGAAACATTTGAAGCAGCTTTTTGGCCACTTTAACCCGTTGCCTCTTTTGCTCGTCAGTCAACAGATGTGGCACCCATCTAGCAGAAATCTTTCTGACTTTCAAATGCTTCTTCAAAATAAGTAGAACCGTTGATAGTGATATGCCTATCTTTCGTGCAATATCACGAACTGTAAATCTGGCATCTCCTTCAATGATTTCCTTTATTTTGGAAACGATTTCTTTACGAGATGCAGATTTTGGCCTACCTGATTTCGGTGCATTTTTGATGGACTCTACACCAGACTCAAATTTCTTTTTCCACCGCCGAACTGTGCCATAAGACACACAAGAAGGTCCAAAAGCAGTAGAAATTTCAGTCATCAGCTTCTTCAAAGAACAACAAAGTTTTGAGCGAGCTTTGATGTAAGCCCGTATTTCATCTTTATTGTCGACGCTTCTACCAACCATTTTTACTGCAGTGGTCAGTGACTGCGTGTATTCAAATGGCAAATTTTATGTCTTACATTTAGTCTAACATGTACATTTATATACCATTGTGTAGATATTGAATAGCCCTATACAGGTATGTATTGGTTTTTATCGTGCCCCACGTGGATATCGAGCTAGAGGACAATAAGCAATTCATTTCGAACATCCCTCGTATACCAAGAATGTTTTCATATGTAAACAGAATTGAATCTATAAAGGTTGCCCTCTGAAACAAACAACCCATGAAGTAATGAATATCGGAGTTTTTGGTCTGCTGAAGCATTTCATATGACAGATTGTAAAATTGGCTCTCTTTATCTCAAACTTCGATATCCCAAAGTATCAGCTTATGTCAATGTGAATCTGTGTAACAATGTTGGTATAATTGTATGTACCTTCTTTATATTTTAACTCATTTTATTTCAAACACCTGTTATCTCAAAGCGAAATACCTGGCCCCCCTCCCGAGTTTGAGATATCGAGAGTTGGCTGTAGTCTGTTATGTTGCATACGCCGCCCCGACCCGCTAGTATCGGCTTAAGCGGATCTTAAGCGATTTTCCAAGATACCAGAGTTGGCTTAATTGTCCCAAGGAAATTATGAAAAGACATTTTATGTCCGCCACACAACCCTTAACCCTTCTCTTGCTGAACACGACATGCCCTGTCTCAGCAAACAGTGCAGATCCAGATCAGTTGGCTTCTGAAGAAGCCAACTGATCTGGATCTGGACTGTTTGTCATTAAATATGTGAACTTCTATCTAAAATCCGAATCACGTAATCTGATTGGCTGGAAATTAGACGTGGGAATGGCATCTTATTTTATTCAGCATGACAAGGGTTAATTCCAGCTTCACTGAAGTCAAATATGAGCCAGCGCCCGACAAAACCTACAATAAGACCTGTGTATTCACCCAGTATGGCAAGGTTTCTCGTTTATTCCCCTTTGGATAGCCTGGAGACTGTAGAAGGCACATGCGATCAGCGAAGACTCTTCGCTGGTCGCACAAGTCTTATTAAATGTTTTGTC
Organism: Anodontia alba; assembly: GCA_964016985.1. Taxonomy (NCBI): domain Eukaryota; kingdom Metazoa; phylum Mollusca; class Bivalvia; order Lucinida; family Lucinidae; genus Anodontia; species Anodontia alba. The sequence continues at coordinate 62,288,088 of OZ024833.1, read as the reverse complement.
GTGCGGTGGATCATATAATCTTTAATAGCTGCCTTTGGATACAAAGAACATATGAAAGAACAAAAATCGAAATCTAGGTTTTAAAGAGCTTCTTCATATTACAGCAAGGTAATTTGCACGGTTGCATACGCCCCTCTAGTACGGGCTTGATCGGAACTCGAAGTCAGTATTGTTTAAGAAATACAGTAGCGTCTGCATTTCCAAAAGATGCTGCCATTAAAACGGATTTGCTGTTGTAAAGAACCCTTAAACGCAGCAGAATGATATCTAAGAAAGATCTTGTTTTATTGCGTTTTTGGATATTTATTAGAATAGTGAGGCGATTCTAACAAATATCCAAAACATGTGTTCTTGAATTATTATGTCCAATATTCTTGCAATGTTATTATCACCCCTTGAGCGCAGATTTCATGCCAATTAAATGGTCACTATAACAAATTTTATCGTTGAGTCGAGTGTCGGTATAAAGAGGACTGACTATAGACCAGTTTTAGCTTATGCCTAAATACCATGTTCTCTTGTTTTTCTAGATGGAGCGCAAGTCAGCTTGAAGGACCACCTAATGTTTACCCCAGCTATGGTGATCATGATGACGCATGGGCACCAAAAGACATCGACGCTTGCCAATATCTTGAGGTGAGAAGGGGTCAAATAAAATACATGCATGTCGCCAATGAAAGGCGATATCTATTTCTTTTTAAGCTCCACCCCATCCTCACCACCCCACCCCCACCCCCTCAAGATTTTACCCTTGACAGTTCCAAGGTGATATTTGTATTGCAGTTCTCCCAGGTTTAGCTTACTTGAGCACGGAGTGCTCAAGATGAGCTGTTGTGATCGGTCAATGTCCGTCGTACGTCGTGTGGCGTCAACAATTTGCTTTAGAAGACTACTCCTCCTGTACCCCTGGACCAATTGACTCGAAACTTGTTAAGAAGTATCTGGATGACGTAAAGATCAAAAATAGCTACAATCGTCGGCTTAAGAACATGCTGCACCTCGCATTTGTCAGAATAGATTCTAAAAAGACTGACCCTTGAGGGCAATGAACACACTCACAAAACCGAAAATAGCTTTGTTTCAAGGTCTCTGGGCCAGACTATCTAGGTTCAGACGATGAGGCCTCATCAGTGACTCTGATATATATTTTAAAAAATCCCGCAATTGGCTCTATGATCACTAAGGACACGAAAATATAAACTACACTATAGTGAAGTGCGGGGAGACGTTTTACGGCCGCCACATGGCACTAACACCAGCTGTAGTGAAGATAAAGATATTCCAAAAGGAATGATATGTGAGAGTAATAAACATACTCACAAAACAAAACAGCTAATTGTCAAGTTCTCAAAGCCAGACTAGGTAATTTCAATCAGTTAGGCCTCATCCGTGACTCATATTTATTGTCAAACATCTTGGAATGGGCTCAGTGATCACAAAGGATAAGAAAACCGGTTTTATTGGCGAAAATGACAGCCCTTAGCGTTAAGGAAATTTGTGGCAGACGACATTCTAAAACTGATTATCTTTTTCAAGAGAAAATAAGATTTCTCATTTATTGTGAATCGTCTGTTCGGCAGACGACGAACGTGAAATGTCACGCCTTATTTTCTCCTAACAAAAAAAGGGAATATTTCAAAGTGTCGTCTGCTGTAGTTGTGATTAACGCTTGTTTTTTAATGTTTGAACAGTTAGAGTGACTGAAATGCAAAAGGCTTAACTCATTAAGTGCTAAGCAAATTGGTGGCAGACGACATTCTAAAATTGATTTTGTTATTTTTCAGAGAAAATAAGACTTGATATTTCATGTGAATTGTCTGCTCGGCAACGATTTACATGAAATGTCAAGCCTTATTTTCTCTGAAAAAGAAAAGAAAAGAATATTTCAAAGTGTCGTCTGTTGTAGTGATTGAAATGCTTAAAGTATTGTCTACGCCCATTGGCGCAGATAATCTTGGAGCTTGGCAATGCTCCTGAAGCACTTAATGAAAGGTGATGGACTGGTCCAATGTTTTTTCCATGCATTGCTCAAAGTTATGTAACCAAGTATTTGCTTTCACAAAAAGTTTGGTGTACGTTTTGAGTAGACCAAGCTGTTTGTGAAAGCTAATAATTGTAATTCCTTACAGCTAGAGTATAAGGAAGCTCTCTACGTCACCAGTATCGATGTATATGAGACATTCCACGCTGGCGGGGTCAAGGCCATTTTGGGAAAAGATTCTAATGGACAATGGCAACAACTGTGGAAGACTGAAAGCGTGGAAAACATAGAGAAAGCCCGGATATTTTCTCCTCCGCTCAAGGTAAAACCCCTTTAGCTCATCCCTGTAAACAGGTTACATATACACCTAACAAGCAATCAGTAAAAGTAAACCCATTGGGCTAGGTGATGAAAACACATTTACGAGGGTCCTGCAAAAAGTTTTGTCACTGGGTTCGGATTACTTCAGTGCTACGTTTTATCAAACATTTTTATTACAAACCATCAAAATATTCCCCCTTTAGTGAAACCCATTTTTGTAACCTTTTTACCCAGTCGCGAAAAGCAGATAGATAGTCTTCTTTTGGTATCTGTTGGAGACTGATAAATAGCGCTGCCAAGAGAACTTCTAGACGTATACTTATTTCCAGAAAGCATTTTCTTAAGCCTTGGAAATAAAAAGAAGTCACAGGGACTCAGGTCAGGTGAATAAGGTGGATGGTTTAAAACTTTCACCTTTTCAGAAGCCAAAAAAGACTTAACAACCTCACACTTATGAGAGGAGGCGTTGTCATGTAGAAGGTGGACTCCTGACCATCCTTTGCTTGGTCGTTTCTTATTGTAAAACTCTTTCACTTTCTTCAGTACAGAATTCTTGTAGAATCGGCCAGTGACTGTATGACCAGATGGACAAGGCACTTAAACGACTGGCCCACTTGATTTAAAGAAAATTGCGTACAACATATTTTTCGAACTTATGGTTCTCTTGGCAATACATGGGCGTTTTTTATCTTTTCGCCTCCATTGCTTATTATCAGCTCTTCTTTGTGGCTCAAACATGTGCACCCAGGTTTCATCACCTGTTCGCAAGTTAGAAATAACCCGACTATTACAGCCTTTGTATGTTTTCAAAAGTTCCCGGGCACATTTAAGGCGCGTTGTGTCTTTTGCTCCGCAGTGAGCAAATGAGGTACCCACCTAGCGCAAACCTTTCTCAGGTCCAAACGCTTTTTCAGAATTGTTTGCACACTGCCTTCTGATATGCCAGTACAACAAGCTATATCTTTGACAGACAATCGCGCATCCTGTTCGACCACAATCTTTACAGCAGCGATGTTAGCCTTGGTAACAGAGGTTTTAGGCCCTCCAGGACGGGTATCATCTTCAACAGAAAATTTCCCAGCTTTAAAAGCTTTAATCCACCTAAAAACTGTGCGCATTGAAATGGTCTGAGGTCCATTTATACCACACAATTTATTAAATATTGGAGTTTAATGTATATTAAGCCTAATGCGGCATTTAATATAGCTACGAATTTCAGTCTTCTGGTCCATGTTCCAATGTAACAAGTAAATTGGTCAGTGTATATGACTGCATCTATTTCAATTTGAAATAACTCGGTCAGTTGGAAAGCAATTTGCACGTATTAACGGGTAACGTTAGCTAATCTACACACCATTCGAGTGCAGTGAAGCATTTTAAAATATATCTGGGATAAAACTAAGGAAGCCTATTAGTGGCAGAACTTTTTGCACGACCCTCGTACTCTGTAGACACTTGAAGAAATTACCCAGCTGGCACATGACGTTTATACAGAGTCACATTAACGTCCATGCAACGTCATACATTGTCTCAGCGTCGCGTGCCCGCTGGTCAAAGACAACTGTAGCTATCACATGCAGAAACTTTTTTGCTTGGCTTTTTGTTCTGAATTCAAAGGGGCTGCTTTTGCACCATTTTTTTTTACAAGGGGCACACCTTTTGCTACGTCCTGTTTGCTTTCCCGCACACCCAGCTACTTCTGCAAAGCAATCTGCCTTGAAAGGAAAGAATTTGCTCCCTTTGGAAGAAAATTGTTTCTTTTAGAGTAGACGTTTTAAAAAGAAGGTAAAGCGATTTTGACACAGCTGTACCCCCTGAAAGGTACTTATTCCTGTTAACGCACACTATGAATGCATGAATCTGCGAAAAAGACTTATTATTTTTGTTGATTTATTTAACTCAGGTCCTGTGCACCCGGATATGCCCTGCCTTTGCAAACGGTGTAGATCCAGATAGGTTGGCTTCTGAAGAATCCAACTGATCTGGATCTTCACTGTTTGTAATTCAGTATGTGTATTTATAGCAACAATCTAGATTAAGTAATCTGATTGGCTGGCAATTAGAAATGGGTGCGGAATCCTAATTTATTCAGCATGACAAGGGTTAACAGTATCAAGTAGTTCTGGAGGAGAAATGAAGGTTCTGATTGGACTTTGCGATCGCGCATGCTGTTTTTTCTTTTTCTGGGCATGTGATAAAGACCATTTAATGACGCCGCGCCTTATACGAGTATGTCATACTATATGCGAATGGCAAAGGATCAATTTTACAGTGAACCCTCGTTGCAACGACAGCATTTGTTCCCAAAGATGTCGCCATTAAAGGCTCCATATTCCTCAAAAATAGACATTTTTATCCTAGAACTCGTTTATGAACTGGAGCCAAACTGAAATAATTTTTATCGTATCTCTGAATTAATGTTGCAACATGAATTCAGAATTAATGTTGCAACATGAATTCAGAGATAGGATAAAAAAATCACTTCATTCAAGAACGAGAGAGACTAACTGAAATTTTACAGGCTGTCAGGTGCCACATTTTATGATTGTATTAATACCATGTATCAATTTATGAAACCTTTCTTGGATAATAAAATGTCTATTTTTGAGGAATATTTAGCTGTTGTAAAGAATCCTTAATGCATTGAATGATAAGTAAGAAAAAACTTATTTTTATTCTTATTTCCACATAGAAGTTTTTGATTTTTGTTAGAATCGCCTCATTTAGGAGACTCTAACAAATATCCAAAACATATGATTCTTGAAGTATCAAATACAATGGTCTTACATAATATCCGATTGAAGGCTCCATATTCCTCAAAAATAGACATTTTATTATCCAAGAAAGGTATAATAAATTGATATATGGTATTAATGTTGCCAACATTGATTCAGAGATACGACCAAAAAGAAAAAAACAAAAACAAAAAAAAAAAACAACAAAAAAAAAAAAAAAAAACAACAACAAAAAACAAAAAAAAAAATTCATTTTTTATCCAGTTCAAAAATGAGAGACTGTTTGTTTTTTACAGGCCACCAGATGCCACATTTTACGATCGTATTAATACCATATATCAATTTATTAAACCTTTCTTGGATAAAAAAAATGTCTATTTTTGAGGAATATAGAGTCTTTAACTGTCACCTCTTGGGCTAAAAAATTCGTGCCAGATAAATTATCTTTATATCGAATTTTGTCGTTGTATCGAGTGTCGGTATAAAGAAGGTCGACAGTACTTTAAAATTAAATGAATACATTTTGAGCACCTTTCATATTTCCGGGAAGGCATAGTAAATATTGTAAGAGTCAATCCAGTAACTGACATCAACATAGTTCTATTGATATTCTCCCTATACAAGCACCCCACCCACCGGTAAACACGAGGGATCCACGTTGAAACTGACTGTGTTAGCCTTTGAGACGTTAATAAATACTTCACTTACAGATTAACTATGTGGCCCCAAATATTTCTAAAGGGTATTTGACACAAGAGATTCAATAATTACTTACTGACGCTCTCACGAATTTCCTATCGCAACAGCTGATTGTCAGAACTGTCACAGAACTGTCCCGTTTAGTGTCATGTTTACTAATGAATTATAAACTTATTCAAATGCCTAAGACACATCAGAACGAAGTCTCAAACTCCAGAACATTTGTAGAATTTAGTCATTCTCACTATTTGTACCTCCAATGTCCTTTTATTGTCATATTTATCCAGTTTTAAACACATTTGAATCGCTGCACAAATGTAAACTTCAGCCGATTTACCTTGACCTTTTGCTGCAAGCGCCTGCTACTAAAAACTGTTCCTGCTCAATATTTACGTTCGATAACAGAAGACCGTTGGTTGTCTTTTGTTTGGCAATTATTTATAGAGCAAAGGAGTTCCATAATTTTGAGAAGTACTTCGCAAAATTATCTTTTTAATATTATTTCCGCAGCTATTTGTTTAGCGCAGAGTCAAATTCAGTCCGTACTATACATATTCATGCGCCATTATAGCCTGCCTTTGATGAAGGTCCTTTCGGTTACTATGAGGTCCGATGGATTATGGTTAGAGTTTTGGACGCCGATTTATCATAGTAATAAAAGGACTTCCATCCCCTACTTTCGTACCTCTTAGATTTTATTTAAAAAGGGGTTCTTTCAGAGAGCTGCGGAAGTAGTGCATTTTAGCTGTGATATGATTGGCTGATCTGGTCACATGGTACCCTCCTGGAAACTATATAAGGAGGTGAGCATCGCTGATTCGCTATCCAATCTCAAGTTCGAGTAGCGGTAAATTCAAAGTTAAAACTATAAATCGATAAGGGAAATAACCCTATATCAAGGTACTTAGACATGACACTACGGTTATTTCTCTTACCTACAAACAACAGCTCCCGCAAATACAGTGCAGATTACTACTTTACAATGAGACCTTATCTGTTCCTGCTTGTTTACGACTGGGATAGCCGCCATATTGTTTATTTGTAAACAACAACAAAAACTGCAACTTACTTTTCCCCTTTTAACCTTGCACGGATTTTAGAGTCTACAATTATTTGAGAGAAACTACTTGAATTTGCAAAGTTTACACAACAAACAGATCTACAATCGCTTATATTTGCACATTTAGAATTTCTATACATGTTTACTTGATCTTACTTGCACGATTGGATCCCACCACATACCCGGAAGTAGAAATACAGTACCGCCAACGTTCATCCTTCTACATTCGCGATACGCGTTTCATTTACATTACTATGAAGCAAAAGAGTACCATGTCATTAGAACAGCCAATATTGTTGTAACTATCTGTTATTTATTTACTATTAACACTAGCAATTTAGTGCAGTGGCGTATCTGGTTATACTGTTCTTGCTGAAGTTATGATGGGAGCTCTGTGTGGTTGTCTCGAGTTTTAGATTGATGATTTAGATGTCAGACAACCACCTGAGAGAATGAGTACCATGTTTTTGGTGCAGAACCAGTTATGCTGCTGCCCCGGTGTAAATGATATGAATAAAAGCTTGTGAAACCCTATATGAAACCTGAATAAATGACTGTGTGAATGTACTCCTTACTTAATTGTGATGTTTTGAGAAATAATTATTCAAGCTTGGTCACCCCTACCTGAGGTGCCTTGCAATATGTTATTCATTTGATCCGCAACGAGAGAAAACGTACCTTCTGATATGTGCGACCAACGAAGACTCAAATCAGCCTGCGCATCCGCACAGATTGATCAGAGTCTTCGTTTTCCGCATGAAGAAACTGTTTATTCTTGGCCATTAAAAACGCGCTCAGTGAAGATTCTGATCAGCCTGCGCAAATGCGCAGGCTGATCTGAATCTTCGCTGGGCGCACTTTTTCGAATATACGTTTTCTGACGTTTCGGCCCTTTTCTAAACTTCATTTCAGACTGTAGACTTTCCTATTAAAGAATTACGGGTAGAAGTTGATTGCTCGGCTTCAGGATCGTGGGTAGAGCTAGATGCTGTCCGAATGAGCGGAACCAAAAATAAGAAGTAAAATTGTGAATGGAACGAAGTTGAAACAATGATTTGAATTTAGCTGGTCACGGAAAACTTCAAACGAATGAGGACTGGGAACATCCGATATTGCTTTAGCTATTTTTTGTTTGAATAACTTTTGCTTTCTGGAACAATTAAATAAATGTCTTTTTGCCGTTGTTTAAATGGAAATGGAAATGGAAATGGAAATGAAACATCCATTGAATCATGCTGTCCAAACTTCCGGTTTAATGTACATTGTATGTTCCGATTTCCTGCAGTGTTTAATGTATGTTCATTTGTCTGGTCCATGTGTTTTCACATTTCGGTTTAATATGTGTTTTGTAGTAAAGGTGACTAATTCTGTCAAAAATAAATGTAAGAGCTTCCACCTTCGTCAGATTCCTAACATATCGAACCCTGACAATATACCAAAAATAAATTTCAAAGTTAAACCTGTTCAAACTTTCTTATCTACAGGTACATGTATGACTCAAAAACGAAACATCAAAGTTATACACATTAATTACTCCAGATTCATGTAGCATAGAGTATTTGATGATAATTAATATGAGTCTTCATTTCCCCACTAAAATAATTTTGTTATGGATATTTATTAGAATTGTCTCACTGAGGCAAAATATTACGAAAACGCAATCTTGAAAGGGGAACTCCCGTATACGGTAATATAGTGAAATGTTACATCTGCAAAACCGTGACTTGAATAGTTATTATAATTAAGTGAAACTGAAAAAAAAAAAAAAAAAAAAAAAAAAAGATCTTAAATAACTTTAGTCCGCGGGGTTTTGATTGACTGAAGATGCAAACGATAAAACGTTTGCAACCAGACAGGGTTTCCATGACAGCGTTTTCCGAACGCTAATTTGATTGGCTAATATTCGAAACGCTTGAAACGTTTCAGAAACGATGATCTGATTGGCTAAAACCGCAAACGATCGTTTAAGCGTGGTCCAAACGCTGCGTTTCCAAATCGTTAATAAGCGTTTCGCATGCGTTTCCTGGACAAGAAAAACGCTATCGCCACTGTATGACTCAAAAACGAAACATCAAAGTTAGCCCGACACAGTAAGAAAAATGTTCGAGAGCAATAACCTCACTTATAAAACTGAAAACAGCTAAAGTGTCAAGTTTCATTACGAAAACACGCCTATTCAAATATATAGAAAATTTCGCCTCCAAAAACTGAAGATTTTCAGATAAAAAAAACTCTGATATTTTTTATATTTCTGCTCAAAACATAGATTGTGGGTAGTCGTTAGAACCGCCTCGTCGAGGCGGTTCCAACGAGTACCTAGACGAGGCGGTTCCAACGAGTACCCACAATCTTTGTTTTTGAGCAGACATAAGAAAAATATTGTATACCCTTGTAATCCCCGGTTTAACTATATAAAAGTGAGGTTTAAGGGGGTCAAAATTATATAGGTATGTTTTCATGATGCTTGGGTCAGACTAGCTAGTTTCGATCAATTAGGTCACATTTATGACCCTTACATACATTTTCAAAAGTACCGAAAATGATTCAGTAATCATAAAGGACCCTAAAATTTAAACTACACTATAGTGAAATACGGCTAGATATTTTAAAGGCCGCCACACGACATTAACACCAATAGTACAGTCGTTATACCGACACTCGATACAACAACAAAATTTGTTATAATGACACTGAATGTCACGAAAAACCTTCGCTCAAGATAATACAGATAATGAGAAATTATGCAAGAATATTCCATAAAATCATATATTTTGGATATTTGTTAGAATCGCCTCATTGAGGCGATTCTAACAAATGTCCAAAATATATGTTCTTTGAGGAAATAAGAACAAAACAAGGCCTTTCTTACTTATCATTCTGTGCATTAAGGAGTCTTTACAAGAGCAAATGCATTTTAATGGCAATATCTTTGGGAACAAATTCTGTCGTTGTAACGAGGGTTCACTGTAATGCAGACAAATAGATTCTAAAAGGAATAACTCTTGAGAAAGATGAATTCGAAATCACTTTCAAAACTGAAAACAGCTAAGTTTCTTGGACCAAATCAGCTAGTTTATACCAGATAGGCCTCATCAGTGACACTCATGTATGAATTTTCAAAAGTAGCGGAATGGGTTCAAACATCACGAAAACATACCTATAATATTTTGACCCCTCAAACCCCACTTTTATATAGTAAAACTGGGGTTTACAGGGGTATACATTATTTTTCTTATTTCTGCTCAAAAACATAGATTGTGGGTACTCGTTAGAACCGCCTCGGCGAGGCGGTTCTAACGAGTACCCACAATCTATGAGCAGAAATATGCAAAATATCAGATTTTTTTATCTGAAATTTTTCATTTTTTGGTGCTAAAATTTTCAGTATATTTGAATAGGCATGTTTTCGTAATGGATCACAAAAGACCCGAAAGTATAAACTACACTATAGTGAAGTACAGGGAGGTGTTTTGACGGCCACTGAACGACATTGACATCAGCGTAGTGAAGATAAATACAATCGACCCCAATTATCTCAAACGCCAAGATACCAGAACTTTTGGTTTGAGATTAGAGTAGTTTAAGGTAAAAACAGATGAAATATAAGAAACATATAGCAGACTAAACAATATTGCCTTCAAATTTAGTTTGACTTAAGCTATAATTGTAGTTATCAGGGTTTGAGATAAAGAGAGTAAACTATAGATTCTAAAACGAATGAGAGCGATGAATTAACTTACAAAACTGAAAGCAGATGAAGTGTCAAGTTTTCTGGGCTATACTAGCTACAGGCCTCATCACTGACCCTCATGTAAATTTAAAACAACAACAACAAAATAAATAAATAAATAAATAAATAAAATGAAATAAAAAAAAATGAAAAAAAAAAAAAAAAAAAAAAATAAAAAAATAAAAAAAAAATAAAGTAAAAAACGGCATGTCGTAATATTCGGACACTTAAACGGACTAGATACACTTGTTAGAGTTCCCGCCATTTTATGACGTCCTGTTGCACATCAGTCCCCTCCAAAAAAAGGATCTATTCTAAAAGGAAAGATTTGCGCCCATTGGGAACAAATCTCAAATCTTTCAATGGGAGCAAATCTTCCCTTTTGGAGTAGACCCCTTTTCAGAAGGGAACAAAGTCAATTTAGGCAAGAGTTACCTCCATTGAAAGTGTGTGCATTCCTATTAATTATCCCTGTTCCAGTTGAACCCGGATATGCCCTACCTTTGCAAATTGTGTAGACCCAGATCAGTTGGTTTCTGATTAAGCCAACTGATCTGGATCTGCACTGTTTGCCATTCAGTATGTGAATTTATTTCAACAATCTGGATCGGATATTCTGATTGGCTGACAGTTAGACATGGTTGTGGCATCTTAATTTATTCAGCATGACAAGAGCTAATAATTTACTGTATTTATTCTGAATTTTTGGACACGTCCATTAAGTTTGCCTTCCACACACTGAATGAATGGCCAACAATGTAAGCCCTGATCAAGTTTTTTCTTTTGTTAGCAGTGTGATCTGGATCTTGTCTGTGTGCTCAGGTGTCAACATGCACTTTCTGTACACGTGGTCAGCTTATTTGTTAAGCCGAAAGCTGCAATACCAAATTAGTTGTCTATCTTCCCTAGCATAAACACAGTTTTCAAACTCTTCTTGACACTTCGACAAAAAGGAGAAACTTACGAGGGGTGTTCGAAATGAAATGCTTTTTGTCCTCTAGCTCGATATCCACGTGGGGCACGATGGTGTATAAATGTACGTTAGACTAAGTGTAAGACATAAAATTTGCCGTTTGAATACACGCAGTCATTGACCACTGCAGTAAAAATGGTTGGTAGAAGCGTCGACAAAAAAGATGAAATACGGGCTTACATCAAAGCTCGCTCAAAACTTGGTTGTTCTTTGAAGAAGCTGATGACTGAAATTTCTACTGCTTTTGGACCTTCTTGTGTGTCTTGTGACACAGTTCGGCGGTGGAAAAAGAAATTTGAGTCTGGTGTAGAGTCCATCAAAAATGCACCGAAATCAGGTAGGACAAAATCTGCATCTCGTAAAGAAATCGTTTCCAAAATAAAGGAAATCATTGAAGGGGATGCCAGATTTACATTTCGTGATATTGCACGAAAGGTAGGCATATCACTTTCAACGGTTCACCTTATTTTGAAGAAGCATTTGAAAGTCAGAAAGATTTCTGCTAGATGGGTGCCACATCTGTTGACTGACGAGCAAAAGAGGCAACGGGTTAAAGTGGCAAAAAATCTGCTTCAAATGTTTCCAAAATATGACAAAAAGCAGTTTGCCAATGTCGTCACAGGTGATGAAACCTGGGTCCATTATTTTGAGCCCGTCAGAAAGGTTAGCAATAAGATCTGGGCCACCAAACACAGCAAACGCCCAATAATTGCCAAACGTTCTTTGAGTACAAAGAAGGTTTTGTATGCAATCTTCTTCTCTGGTGAAGGAGTCGCAAAAAAAGTGCCAATGAAAAAGGGCAAAAGCATCACCGGAAAGTACTACAAAGACGTAATACTGAAGAAACTGAAAAAGTATTATCAGAAACGACGCCCTGCCACGGGTTTTAAACATGTCCGTCTTCTACATGACAATGCCCCAGCTCATACCTCCGCAATAATAATAATAATAATAATAATAATCGACCTTATTTATAGAGGGTAACACATTTAGTAATCTAGTACTAATCTTCCATGTGGCCCTCTTTTTTCCTGGGTAGAAACCAGTACTAAGCAATGTGGATAAAGTCTCTTGCTCAAGGAAACAACACTTGCTGTTAGTGGGGATCGAATAGTTATGGCGTTTTTGAAGAAAGAAAAAGTAACTGTTTTGCCTCACCCCCGTATTCCCCAGACCTTGCCCCATGTGATTTCTTTTTTTTCCGAAATTGAAAGCATTCCTTGCTGGGCGGAAATACCAGCCCCGACAGGCACTTGGATCTGCCATTCATCAGTACCTTATTACTGTGCCCAAATCAGCGTACCGTGACGCCTTCAAGAAGTGGGTACATCGGCTGAAACTTTGCATTTCTAGCCACGGGGAGTACTTCGAGGGCATGAAATGAGTACTTTTGGGCTAACTTGAAATTTGAAGTCTCCAGATAGAAATAAGCAATATTCATTTCGAACATCCCTCGTACAGCTTGGTTCAGCGGAGTAAACTGATATAATTTGAACGATCAACTCTCCAGATACCAGAATAAAATAATTATTATTCTACTTATGATAAATAAAAGTGACTGGAAGATAACTTGTTAAACTGTATTACCATGTTGCCTAAGTAGACACTCACACACAAACACGCACGCACGCACTAGAAATAGCTGAAGCTTTTGTATATCCTCGATATTTTCTGGGCTAGATTAGATACATAGATACATATTGTTCCGGTCAATTAGTCAATCACAATTCCTTATAACATCTTAGAACTCCCTGATTGGGCTGATTGATCACAAATGACCAGAAAATATACACTGTACTATGTAGTGAAGCACGTGAATCCGTTTTATGGCCATCGCACGACACTTACACTAGCTCTAGCGAAGATAGGTATATTTTAAAGGAGTGACCTATGAGAGAAAAGACCCCCAACACACACACACGCACGCACGCATGCGCGCGCGCGCGCGCCCATACATATAAGAAAATAGCTGGCGTGTCCACTGGGATAACTCTTAAGTCTGTACTACGGGCATTTGTTTCACGAAAAAAAAAAAAAAAAAAAAGTAAGAAACATCCCACCCTTTAAAAAACAGATTGCGAGAGGGTTAGGGGGTGGGTGAGGGTTAGAGTTTTTTCGTTTTTTTTTTTTTTCTCATGAAACAAGAGCCTGTGGCCTGAATCTAAGCCTATACACGTGCGCCAATAGAGCAGTGTAGTTTACGAGTCACGACGGAAAATCCCGACTGTGGTCGTTGATAATGCATTCGATTATTGATTCAGAAGGGAATCAGTCTTGTGCAAGCCGAAAAATCATAACACAGTAAACCTGGGCAATTCGACCTGGTTACAGTTATCCGATATTTTGCGAATATTAACAGTTAATTATGTGTGGAAAAGTTTATGTGTACAGATAGTTGGCCTAGCTGTATGTGTATTCTACAGCAGCCCGGAATGTACGTAAATTTTTTTTTTTTCTGAAGCTGAATTAAGTGCTTGACTGTTTCACTGTGTAGTCTTTAGCAGACAAAAACAGTAGAAAACCAATATTCTATTTAGAAGCTACCTAATGGGTCTAAGTACGTGCAAACATTTAGACGGATAAAATAGACTGAAAGATTAAAGCATTAACACTGTAACAGGTAAGTATAACATCTTTAATATTTTTTTTTGCATTCTGGGTAAAAAATTTAGCAGACGACATTTTGAATTATTATTTTATTTCTTTTTTTTTTTCAGAAAAATTGGATTTTGTCATTTCATGTTGCCAGTTCGTGCAATTTGTGTCCAATGGAGACAATATGCATGAAATATCAAATCCTGTTTTCTAAGAAAAATAAGAAAACTATCACCATTCATCAATGTGTCGTCTGCTAAATTAGCCCCGAGAGAGTGGATTAGGTAATAATATAGTCTATACTCTTAATCAAAATACAGCTTTGTCCCATGACCTATTAAAGGCTACTAGTTTCCAGCTGCACTACGTCAAATAGACCTAAAACTGAAACCAGAAGTCTCGGGTCACCGGACAAGGTTATATTTTTTTTTTTTTCTACGCCCTATATACCGCGGTTTGGTTCGGACGCGGAAGTGATTCACTGTTGATCCACAATGCACCATTGACCTTAAGCGTCTTGTTTACAAGTAAAAACCGGGACTAGATATAGAATAGAATAATATTTCAAGTTTTGGAACACAAAGGTGTTCTCCATTCGTGTGCACATTTTTCGGCACACTGCACTTATGTAGATATTTTAAAAGGTTACCATTGCAACACTTAATATCAAAGTTTATGAGATATACATTAACCTTGACAATTTCACTTTTAAAACTGGCGGATGCGTTGGTACTGCTAAGCACAATTTATAATTTATAGCATTCCTTGGACAGTTTGACCAAAATTGATATTCTTATAACTACTTATTTAAATTTTGATGACGCGAGCCTAAAACACGGCTGCATATCTCCACACGCGCAACATCGTGTTGTGAAAAGAAAACCATTGGGAGATCTGCTGGAGGTGGTTGCGGAGAATCAATTTAGGTAGCGTTGAAGGTGGTAGTTCAAACGAAAATATATCGCATTCTGTTGCCATTGTACAGAAACTAGGCATTTTATTGACGGTTTGTGCGTACATAGAGCGGTAGCGAGTAAAGAGATAGGTGGTGATTGAGAAGACCATGGTTTTTCAATATCGTATATCATACTACCAGTAACGTTTGACGTTTGATTTCCGATCCAGTTACATGTACGGCATATTGGTTCCTGGAGCTTATTTTCAATCCTACTACCATTTTAACCATTTTTCTTTCATTAATTCTTGTTGAAAAAAAAATGGCCTTCTTAATCACCACCTGTGCCTTTACTCGTCACCGCTCTCCTTATACTCCAGTCGTGAATATAATGCCTAGTTGCTGTGCAATGGCAAAAATGCGATATGTTTTCTTTTGAACTACGCGGTTACATGTTAAACCTCCACTGAAATGGTGATGTATTTAACCAGAGAGTTGTATTCTCCCCAAAAACTGGAGTTTAACTTGCCTGTCTGTCACCAAAACGGCAAACTCTGACCACCCTTGCATCGGGAGAAAAAGGATTTTTGTTCCGTATTCGCTTAAAGGACTACAATTCCGGTTTGATTATGTGGGTGACTAAATAAGAGGTTGAATTACATCGCCCGATTTTGGATAACGGCAATCGTGCCAAAATTTCAGCCTTATTTCAACTGATACCCACCTTCAACGTTACCTAAACTGACTCTCCGTTTTTCATTTCACAACATGGTGTTGGGAGTGTGGAGATAAGCGACGTGAAATAAGCTGTGATTTCGCGAGATTGGTAGCTTTGGCACGGGTCAGCTGAGAGCCATGGACATGATGCAATGGTGAATTTCATGCATGTTAACTATAGGCGTGCAGGCCTACGTTGCCTGCTACCGTTCACCGGCGTCAACGTTGCCTTCCGCAACGTTGTCCATGCCCGTATTAATACTTTTCGGATGAAAAGTTCCATACTAGAATTTATTACATTTTCAGCAGTGATTTACTGAGATTTATCAGTGACTTATAATCTATAATTCACCCAGTGAATTATGTCATGTCTATAAAGTCATGATATTATTTTGGTTTTATTTTAATTGCTTATCAAACAGGATTATAAGAATAAATATTTAGTCACTGGAGACTGGAGACTGGAGCCAGTCTATCCTAATATAAATAAGCATATCACATTACTCCAAATAAGACACGTTTCTCAACAAACACACACACACACACACACACACACACACACACACACACACACACACACACACATGTTGCTGTACTCATTAGAAGCGCTTCATCGAGGCGCTTCTAATGAGTACCTATAACATGTTTTCATGTAGAAATGAGCATAATATATCTCTGATATCCCCTCTTATCTGGAGCTATATGATATAAGCATTCGACCTCCTGTTGACTTCACTATCAGCTGAGTTTCAACAGAACTCCAAACCGATGCTTCAAAATTTAACCCTTCTCTTGCTGAACACGACATGCCTTGTCTTAGCAAACAGTGTAGATCCAGATAGGTTGGCTTCTGAAGAAGCCAACTGATCTGGATCTGCACTGTTTGTCATTAAATACGTGAATTTCTATCAAAAACCCGGATCAAGTAATCGGATTGGCTGGAAATTAGAAGTGGGCGTGGCATCTTAATTTATTCGGCATGAGAAGGGTTAACACCTAATTTAATAGTGTTTATCAACTTGCGAGCATTGGAAAGGAGCCTAAAACTAGGTCGTCTCCGTAAAAAGGTGATAGAATTTGTATCTTCTATACAGTCAAGGACATATCTATGTAAAAAAGTCTACCGTAGATTTCCTAAACATTGTGATCGTCAGTCACGAACAAACAGTGTAGACTCAGATCAAACTGATCTTGAATGAGTCTACATTGTTTGCCCTTCCACTAAATACTTACAGAAACAAATTTTCCAATATTTCAGATAAACAAAGCAATTGTTCTTTTCATTCGGAAACGAGTCCTCAGAATGCCAAGAAGGGGCCATCGTGCTCGAGGAAGACACAGACATGGGCACATGCACAGACACGCGCACGGACACGGAATAGGACACAGACATGGGCGAATTGGAGGTTTTGGATTTAGACGACGACGACGACGACGATTTGGAAACAGGCATCGACGAAGAAGAAGGACTGGGGGCGGAGGTGGCGGCGGAGGCGGATTGAAT
Source organism: Anodontia alba (assembly GCA_964016985.1). Classification (NCBI taxonomy): domain Eukaryota; kingdom Metazoa; phylum Mollusca; class Bivalvia; order Lucinida; family Lucinidae; genus Anodontia; species Anodontia alba. The sequence continues at coordinate 62,270,878 of OZ024833.1, read as the reverse complement.
TTATTTTTGTGTTGCTTTGGCAGTGAGTAGTATTTTTGTAGATTATTATACAGTCGAACTTCAATGGCTCGAACATCTTTGGGACCATGGAAGTTTTTTCTAGGCATGGGTAGTTTGAGCCACTGAGGGTAAATCATAGTGCCGGGTCAGGAGGCAAATTGGGATAATTTAGGATGTCTCTTCGAAGTTCTTTAATTGAGTGTACTCATTAGTCGCCTCAGCGAGGTGATTCTAATGAATGAATACAACATATAGCTTTACCCATTGTAGTCGGGAGTCCCGTACAAGGGTAATTGGCAAACAGTGCAGACCCAGATCAGACGCCACAGAACGTGGCGTCTGATCAGGGTCTCCACTGTTTGCAAATAGTTAGCTATTTTTCTCTAGGAATATATAATTCTCATAGCCGGACGTACCTAAAATTGAAATTGTACTTTTCCAATATATAGTATGGGAGAGTCTATTCAGTATACAATGGTTTAATGATAAAAATAAGAAAATTCTCTAAAATATCTCTAAATATTTGATTTCTTGAGCAATAGCAAGAATTTGTAGGGACTCAAAAACGAGTTCGAATCAGCAACTGTAACAAGTATTAGTTGTTGCTGTTTTTTTTTTTTTTTTTTTTTTTTTTCAAAAAGGTAGCGGGTAATTTAGCTTCAGCAATTGCATGTACGCTTAAGCCGCACATGATGACACTTGTATCCATGAGCAAGAGTCATTGAAGTTACCTAAATGACCAGTTATTTTCCGACTTCTGGTTCACTCCGAACTGTCAGATTTACCTATGACGTGTACACAAAAAATAGGTGCCACGGACTTTGTTTCTTGACAGTTACTATTATCCTGCGAGTTTTTCTTCTTTTTGACTCTAGCAGATCACTAGATCGGGGAGTCCTGGGCTAGTATATTCAACAATCGAATGCTTTCATTTTAACGATAGTAACGACACTTCTCAAAATCTCTGAAAATATCAATAACTAGAAAGGCCAGTCGACTGCAAATGTCCGCCTGAGAAAATGACGGATGAGCTATAGAAGCTCAGTTCAGCATTTCAGTTGCCATGACAAACAAGAGGCCCACGGGCCACGGCTCGCTTACCTTTGTGAAATAGCCACTGCAGATATGCAGAGGTTATGCAACATTTTTCCAGTCCTGTCATTGCAACTAATGAAAGGATCATCATTTGAGCAGGTCTTGGTTTTGAAGAAGAAGAATGTGTTTTTTATCATTATTTCACCATATATGGGCATGACAGTCAGTGGAGCGTGACCATTTGAACAAACTCTCAATCCCGTTTCAACAATAGGATCGACATGAAACTTGGTGGAAATTGGCCAACTGATTTCTGAAGAGAAAGTGTTTAACAACATCATGATTTTATACATGTATAAAGCATAGGGGCAAGGGAAGATAAACCTCACAGAATAAAATGTTGATTATAACGTAAAGCTTTTGCTACTTCAATTATATATTGTAAGATTTTAGATACTTCAGGTATTTTTGTCTTTGTGTGTGTGTTCATTGCTTTCATTATAATATAGCTATTTTCGATCTAGAGGTCATTCTGTTGCTACAGTGTGTTTCAACTCAAATCGCCCAACGGTTCGGGAGGAGGTCAAAAATTGGTTTTCAAGATGGCGCTATGGCGGCCATTTTGGATTTCCAATCGGCATGATTTAAGCTGTTTTCCTCTACACGTCAACCTGTTGCTACATTATAAGTTTCAACTTAATTTGCCTTGTGGTTTGCGAGAAGATGTCCAAAACAAATTTTCAATATGGCGGCTGTGGCGGCCATCTTGGATTTCCGATCGACAAGCTTATAGCTCATTTCGATCCAGAAATTGTCCTGTTGCTACAGAGAAAGTTTCGGCTAAAATCGACCAAAGTATTGGGAAGAAATGTCGAAAATTGATGATCAAGATGGCGGCTGTGGCGGCCGTCTTGGATTTTCGATCGGCACATCAGTTTTGGCCATTGTATGTCTACTAGGCGCCCCGATGCTCCTCATCAACTTTCATTTCAACTGGATCATAGTCTTTAGAGGAGATGTCCAACATATGAATTCTCAACATTTTTCCCATATAAATGCATGGGAAAGCAAATTTGACCTTGCCGTAAAAGGTCAAACATCAACGTAGGACTATCATTTTAGCAATTTTGATAGACCTCCCGTCCCTGATGATTTATGCGAAGATTAGGCACCAGGGCTTATTTATTTTTGGAGAAGAAGATTTTTTAAAGTTTTTTACCATATATGGGCATGGCGGCCATCTTGGTAAATGGAATGCGACTCTTTTAACAATCTTTCGTTCCCCTGCCCCAAGAAGGCTCCACTGGAAATTTGAGCAACACTAGCCCAGAGGCTTCAGAGGAGGTTGTTTGAAATTCTCAACATTTTCCCATACAAATGCATGGGCCCATACAAATACACAGGGAAGCAAACTTGACCTCGCCTTAAAAAAGTCAAACGTCAATGTATGCCCATCATTTTAGCAACTCTCGTCCACAATGAGCAAAGATTCAGCCCCAAGGCATCCTCGGTTCTGGAGAAGAATATTTTTACCATATATGGGCATGGCGGCCATCTTAGTCAACGACTGCGACCATTTTAGTAATCCTTTTTTCCCGCAACCTAAGGAGGCTCCATATGAAATTTGAGCAAAATTGGCCCAGTGGTATCAGAGGAGAGGTCGTTTGAAAATGTTAACGGACAGACGGACGTACGCACGGACGGACGACGGACAAAAAGTAATCACTGTAGCCTATCCAGAGCATAGCTCAGGTGTGCTAAAAAGTATACGTTTAGTGACTATTGAACAAACATTTCAAAAACGTTTCTGTTAAAGTATTTGCAGTGATTTCTGTTTTGTTTATATTGGAGGTTTACTGCCATTCGACACATTTTAGGTCTTAACGAGCGCAGTCAGTTATCCTAATGGTGTTAAATAATGTACTAGTAATCCATGACTATCTTACCCGTCTTCTATAGTGCCCACTTTGCTTTCTGTCTTACTAGTTGTGTTGTGACGCTAGCATTTTGGTGATCTTCAACAGCTGCTCATTTTGCTTTCTGTTTTAAGGACTTGTGATTAAGAGTGGCATCGGAACCCAGGGTGAAGTTGGCTAGCTGTAAAAGTGACTATTGAACAAACATTTCAAAAACGTTTCTGTTAAAGTATTTGCAGTGATTTCTGTTTTGTTTGTATTGGAGGTTTACTGCCATTCGACACATTTTAGGTCTTAACGAGCGCAGTCAGTTATCCTAATGGTGTTAAATAATATACTAGTAGTCCATGACTATCTTACCCGTCTTCTATAGTGCCCACTTTGCTTTCTGTTTTACTAGTTGTGTTGTGACGCTAGCATTTTGGTCATCTTCAACAGCTGCTCATTTTGCTTTCTGTTTTAAGGAATTGTGATTAAGAGTGGCATCGGAACCCAGGGTGAAGTTGGTTAGCTGTAAAAGTGCTTTAACACCCCCCACCACCCCCCCCCCCCCCCCCGGTTGTTTACTCCGTTCTAAGACGGTGGTCCCGGTGTTAGTCTTACTATTTGTTGCTTTGTGGTTTATTCTACGAGGCGGTTTGTTTTATGTCTTACCTTGTGTTATTTTGTTCTTGTGTTTTTTCAGTCCTTTTAGCATTGCGATTACCACGCTTGGTGAAGAGAGAGCTAATCTTAGTGCTTTTCGTACGTTTGTTCGATTTGTGCTTGTTTGTTTTTGTCGGTTTCCTCTTCCTCTTACTGCCATTCGACACATTTTAGGTCTTAACGAGCGCAGTCAGTTATCCTAATGGTGTTAAATAATATACTAGTAGTCCATGACTATCTTACCCGTCTTCTATAGTGCCCACTTTGCTTTCTGTTTTACTAGTTGTGTTGTGACGCTAGCATTTTGGTCATCTTCAACAGCTGCTCATTTTGCTTTCTGTTTTAAGGAATTGTGATTAAGAGTGGCATCGGAACCCAGGGTGAAGTTGGCTAGCTGTAAAAGTGCTTTAACACCTCCCCCTCCCCCCCCCCCCCCCCCCGGTTGTTTACTCCGTTCTAAGACGGTGGTCCCGGTGTTAGTCTTACTATTTGTTGCTTTGTGGTTTATTCTACGAGGCGGTTTGTTTTATGTCTTACCTTGTATTATTTTGTTCTTGTGTTTTTTCAGTCCTTGTAGCATTGCGATTACCACGCTTGGTGAAGAGAGAGCTAATCTTAGTGCTTTTCGTACGTTTGTTCGATTTGTGCTTGTTTGTTTTTGTCGGTTTCCTCTTCTTCTTCATGTCTGGGAAGGGCTGCGGTTTGTGATTGTGGCACTCCCTGAACTTTTCTCTTACATTTTTTTACATAATGAAAAGATACAGTGTACTTCTGCAGCAATGAACAAACTGCCAAGAAATGCTTTAATAAAGACGACAAAAACCAAGACTCCAGGATACGTGATTTATTTTGCAGTTTCAACCATGAATGACGAGGAGTTGCTGAGGCTGAAACTACATATGTAGATCCATCTGGGTTTAGGTTGCACAACGAGAATAGCGATGATATCTGGTCTACCTGTACCTATTCGCTCACATGTGGTTTATGTTATGTCATGCCTGTGCGGAGATATATTTTGCTTGCTAATACAGTCGACTCTCGTTATCTCGAATTCAAAGGGACTATCTGAAATACTTCGAGACATCCGTACTTCGACATATCAGATTTGCAGAATTGAGGAAAACCTAATTCGATTAACCACGTTTAACAAATAAATATGTGTAATTGGTCTCTTGAAGTTAGAGATATATTGAAAATATTGTGGAAAAGAGGAGAAATTGCTCCTTCGCTTATCTCGAATAACCGCTTATCTCGAAGTGATTTTTCACTTCGAGATAAGCGGTTATTTGAGATAAGCGAGGTCGAGATAGCGCGAGTCAACTGTATTTGCAATTAATATGCACATTCGAAGTAAACGACCTTTCACTGGATATTACGGCTATTTTGTACCAGCGAATAAAGTGAGCCCAGCTAAAATGTTTTTTCCATCGTTAAGTCAGACCGAATTATGTGCAGAATAATTACGTTCTGTAGTATCCAATGATCTTGTTAGCAGGCAGTGAAGGTTCGGATCAGTCTGCGCAGACGCGCAGACTGATCCGGGCCTTCGCTGTCCATATATGCTCGAAGACACGTTTCCGAATGGCGCGGCCCATTCAATGTAATTTACATCCAGTTCATGTTTATAGATAAATGGTTTTGTATTCAACCAGTTGCGTTGGGTTCTCACCGAAATCAAGTAATACAGACACACTTGTTATATAAAAAATAAGTTTAAATTTGTATTAATGAGGGTTTCCATCCAAGTACTGTGATCCAAGAAGACTTGTTGTACAGATAGTTAAATATTCATTCGAATAATTGCATTGGATTTCCATACAAGAAGGCTTGTTGTATTGATAGTAAACTATTTATTGAAATAATTGCATTGAATTCCCATACAAGAAAACTTGTTGTAAAGATAGTAAAATATTTATTTAAAAAATTACATTGAATTACCACACAAGAAGACTTGTTCTGTATAAAGCAAACTATTTATTCGAAAAAAAAAATGCATTGAATTCCCATTCAAGAGGACTTGTTGTGTAGATAGTAAACTATTTATTCGAATAATTGCATTGGATTCCCAAACAAGGCGACTTGTTGTATAGATAGTAAACTATTTATTCGAATAATTACATGTGATTCCCATACAAGAAGACTTGTTGTATTGATAGTAAACTTTATTCAAATAATTGCATTGGATTCCCATACAAGAGGAATTGTTGTATAGATAGTAAACTTAGTCTATTTATTCGAATAATTGCATTGAGTTCCTATACAAGAAGACTTATTATATAGATAGTAAAGTATTTATTCGAATATTTGCATTGGATTTTAATACAAGGAGACTTGTTTATAGATAGTTAACTATTTATTCGAATAATTACATTGGATTCCAGTACAAGAAGACTTGTTGTATAGATAGTAAACTATTTATTCGAACAATTGCATTGGATTCCCATACAAGAAGACTTGTTGCATAGATAGTAAACTATTTATTCGAATAATTGAGTTTGATTCCCATACAAATTAACCTTTTTTAGACTGAATAAACCCCCTTACACTATATATGAGAAGAGTCAAATTTCAGTTTTAGGTATGGCAGCTATGTGACTTAGATATTCCTAGAGAAAATGGCTATTTGCAAACAGAGGAAACCCTGATCAGATGCCGCCATTTTGGGAGTTTCCAGATTAAAATGGGTTGAATAATGCAGGAAGGCATGTATCAATAGTGTTTTGTATTTGAATAATTGCAGTGGGTTCCCATCCAAATCAAGTAATCCAGAAAGACGTGCAGGAAATACAGATATCACAACAACAGTTTCTAGACTATGTTGCCCAGACCCGACAAATGCAGCAGCAGGGTCAGATAGATCCAGCCGTGGCGGAGTCCTTTCAGGTCGCATCAGTTGAACAGGTAATGCGTTGCGTTGCGCGCACGCGCGCACACACACACTCGCACGCGCTCGCGCGCGTGCATGTTTCTGAATGTGTTTTCTCACTCAGTTGCAGATTTAAAGTTCCTGTAAACCGGCACATTATATAATAACTTCATTACCTTAACAACTTGGAGGTTCAGTCTTGCATTCGTGACATCCAGCACAGTTACAAAAGTAAGATCAAGCTAACTTCCTTTGTCGCTACGGTACGGAGCTAAGACGACTGCTATATATGCCATATATGCAAGTGTATGTATTGCATTAACAAGAATGCAGAGTCCAAATTCTAAATGAAATGAAAGGAAGGACATCATGCATCAGAAATATAGGTTAGTTTATTTATTTTCAAAGAACTGAATTCAGTGTGACATGTGTATAATCCTTAAAGCGCTAATCACAACTCCAGCAGACAACATATTAACTATTGTTTATTTATCTATTTTTTTTTCTAATAGTAAATATTTTCAGAAAAAAAAAATGTGTTGGCATTTCATGTGAATCTTCTGTCTAGCAAACGAGTTATATGAAATTCCAAATCCTATTTGTTTCAACGTGGTTATAAAATATAGGAGAATGTCTCCTGCTACAACAATTTGTTTAGCGCTTAAAGGGTTAAACCGCCCCCGCCCCCGCCGGTGGTTGGCTCTACCGACCGTTCTAAGGCGGTGGTCCCGGTGTTAGTCTTACTCTTTGTTGTTTTGTGGTTTATTCTACGAGGCGATTTGTTGTATGTCTTTCCGTGTGTCATTTTGTTCTTGTGTTTTTCAGTCCTTTTAGTATTGCGATTGCCTCGCTTGGGGAAGAGAGAGCTAATCTTAGTGCTTTTCGTACGTTTGTTCGGTTTGTGCTTGTTTAGATTTGTCGGTTTCCTCTTCCTCTTGGTGTCTGGGAAGGGCTGCATTTTGTGATTGTGGCACTCCCTGGACTTTTCTCTTACATTTTTCAACAAAGCGTTTTATGTAGGCTGGGTATTTCTCTTTCTCTCTCTCTCTCTCTCTCTGTCTCTATAGCTGAATGATACACAACATATTATAGTACTATTTGCAGGCAAAAGAAATACAGGAGGAACAAAGAGCACTCCTAGATGATATTCTAAAAAGGCAAGCAGAAGAAAAAGATCCAGAAAGATTACAAGAACTACAAGAGCAGCAAAATATTCTTGTGCAGCAGATGCATACATTTCAGGCCTCTGGATTTCAGTATGAGGGAGGAATACCTCAGGTTCAAGGTCAAATGTGGATTCAAGGTCAACCGATGGATACAGGTCAACAGATATGGACTCAAGGTCAGCCGATGAACACAGGTCAACAAGTGTGGACTCAAGGTCAGCCGATGAACACAGGTCAACAAATTTGGACACAAGGTCAGCCGGTGAACCCAGGTCAACAAATGTGGACACATGGTCAACCGATAAATACAGGTCAACAAACATGGACTCATGGTCAGCCGATGAACTCAAGTCAACAAATGTGGACGCAAGGTCAACCGATGGATACAGGTCAAAAACTGTCTAAACCTCCCGATCAGATGCATTCGAAAATATGATCATATAAAAGATGTTATGAAATACTTTACTGCGAGTCAGTTTCACCAGTGAAAAGGAATTGTCCTAAAAGTATATCTATAAGTAATAACCATTCAATATATAACAGTCGACTCTCGTTGTCTCAAAGTCCAATGGACTCTCTGAAATACTTCGAGATATCCGAACTTCGACATATCAGATTTTCAGAATTGAGGAAAAAAACTAATTCGATTAACCATATTAAATAAATATATGTTTAATTGGACTCTTGAAGTTAGAGATATATTGAAAATATTGTGGAAAAGAGGAGAAATTGCTCCTTAGGAGCAATTTCTCCTCTATTCTACAATATTTTTACATGTTGTTAGATTTTCATGTTTAGGCAGGGACCAGATTTTCACTTCGAGATAAGCGGTTATTCGAGATCTGCGAGTTCGAGATAACGAGAGTCAACTGTATTTGAAGAGAATAGGTACGCTTTCAGGTAAGGGAAGTGACTCCGTCACAATTGTTTGTCTTCCTTTAAAGGGAAATGGATACACTTCCAAGGGAGGCAGTAATATTGTTATATATCATTACGAAACTATTCAAATATACTGAAAATTTTACCATCGAAAAATGAAAATTTTCAGATAAAAAATTCTGATATTTTTCTTATTTCTGCTCAAAACATAGATTGTGGGTACTCGTTAGAACCGCCTCAGCGAGGCGGTTCTAACGAGTACCCACAATCTATGTTTCTGAGCAGAAATAAGAAAAATAATGTATACCCCTGTAAACCCCAGTTTTACTATACAAAAGTGGGGTTTAAGGGGGTCAAATTTATATAGGCATGTTTTCGTGATGGTGTGTCTCCACCGCAAGAGAAGGTAGGCTATCATGTTGGCGTCTGCGTCCGCGTAGTCTGTTTGGAACACTGTTTCTCTCGATTCTTATCAGACTGCAATGACATATTATTGGGACGGGGTGGTGTGGGTGAGGGGATGGAGCTTAATAGATTTTGATGACCTTGACATAATTTTCAAAGTCACAGGGCTTAAAAGATGGTCAACTTTGGTCTAAACAAGTTTTTCGACATGTTGTCTCCAGAGCCAGTGGATGAAATGGATGAATTCTAGTCAAACTTGGTACATAATATCATAGTTGAAAGTTTTCAATATTAATACTGAATTCAGTATTGAGAAGATTTTTCGTCTTATATAAAGTAATGGGGAAAAGGTAACTTTCAGTATTGGAAAAGTGGATTTTCAGTATTGAGAATATCTGGGACTTTCACCGATGTAATATAATTCGGATAGTCTTAATTGCTGATTAGATTTTAATGAACTTGACCCAAAATTATTAAGGTCACCACGGGACTTGCACTTTTAAAATAGAGCTTTTCAATTTAATATCTCCTGCACTAGTGGATGGATTCAGGTCTAACTTGACTGGCGGGTTTTCATCAAGCTTACATGGATATGTCGTTGGTACATGCCTTCGAGTTGATTAGATTTGGTGACCTAGTCGACATGCAGTTTAGAATGGTGAAGGTCGCGGAACATATGTTTCTCTGAAAATAAATTTCTACAAGTAGTTCGACTTCCTTTCTGTACTCGCAAAGGAATTTGCTCTATAAGTAGAGTAGACCCCTATTCAAGAGGGACTTGTTGTGCAGGAAAGCAAACAGGGACTCACAATAGTTGCCTCCCCTATAAATTTGGGCAGCAAATCTACCAAGCGCGTGAAGTGCCTTTATGGCAAGGAAACAGTAGAACCTCGATGACTCGAACATATTTGGGACTATGGAAAATTATTCGAGGTATGGTAGTTTGAGCCACTGGGAGTTAATCTTGGTGCCTGGTCAGGAAGCCTGGTGATAATTTAGGGAAGTCTTTTGATTTACTATACAATGATGGTATGTTGAGTGTTCTCATTAGAATCGCCTCGGTGAGGCGATTCTGATGAGAACAGACAACTTATAATTTCATGGCAGAATGAGATAAATATCCGTAAATATTTGTTTTCTGGAACTATCGGAAAAATTTCGAATGGACTCAAAAAGCAATTTCGACTTAGCCATGTAAAGGAGCCATCGGTGTTCGAGCTGTTGAAGTTCGACTGCAGTCGGGACCCAATGGCTCTAACAGGAAAATATTGTATCAACTATTGCAAGACAAATGCTTCAGTTGTGGCCTTGTGCGTGCGTGTGTGTGTATGTGTGTGTGTGTGTGTGTGTGTGTTTAATTTCGTTGATTTCGTACGCACGCATTTTGTTCGGAAAAAGAATAGGCACTTCAACCCTCTGGACTTCTAGCTTGTTTTAACGTTAAGATTAATTGTCAATTACATGTATTGGCGATGTTATGTGTGGTATTATTACTGGAGTATTAACTAGCAGTAATCTACCCTTCGACAAAAAAATCAGACATGACTTTTTGTATTTGACAATTGGCCAAAACATCAAAATATAAGTAAAATTGCCCAGGACATGCCACGGTCATGAAGCACAGAGAATCAAAAGCAAGTTAAAAGTCCACAAGGCTGAAATACGTTCTCTTTTGCCGGACAAAACACCTGCGAAATTCAAAATAGACGACAACTGGCAAAACCTGTTTTTTTTTTTTTTTTTTTTTTTTTTTTTTTCGCCGTTATATGGTCAGAAATTAAATATGGAGATATCAAGGAGAGGCTAAAGTAACCTGGTCACGGAACATAGCGTTCCTAGGGTACTGGAAAAGGGTTAAATCTGTTGAAATGTCAACCCAATATGGGCCTAGCTTTGCGTAATCGTGTCTTCGGGCATATGCAGACAGCAAAGGCCCAGATCAGCCTGCGCATTCGCACAGTCTGATCAGGGCCGTTGCTGTCTGCAAACAGAATCATTAGATACTATAGAATGTTTCAAAGGAGAGCATATGCCCGGACGAGACGTACGCCTTTGCAGAAAGATGTGAATCTGCACATTTTGTGCATGCTCGAAGGCATGTTTTCGCTTGACGGGGTCCATATATAAACAACGCTTCTCAAAAAAAAAAAAAAAAAAAAAAGAGCAAAGGCGTAGCTTCTATATGTCTAGGGTGCCTAGCTGCTTCAAAATTCTACTTCACTTCACTTCAAACAGAGCAAACGAGTGAAAGGAGAACGAGGTAAAAACGACGAGCTGCAACAGAAACGTCGCCTTGGAGCAGTCACTAGTAAATCCATTGGGGTTGGTAGAGCGGGGTCTTAACCCTTACAACCCGGAGTTCCTGAAATTGACTCTTCCATCTCTGCATTTGGACACACCAATTTTTTGCAAATGGGGCTGTTAGTGTAAAATTAGGAATACCAAGTTTGGTGAAATTCTATTGTCCGGAAATGAAACTACGGACAGATCGGCGAACGGGCAGACGGACGTATACACGCACAATCAACGTGACATCATAATACCCAGCCATTAGTTTAAAAATATTTTATTTCAGCACTTTCAGTAGTACAGTAAATAATGCACTATAAGGGATTGGAACGAAAGCAATCTGCTTGTTTGGTTCCTCTCCTTGACAACAATATTCTTCATACAGTGTAGAGGAAAGAATCTGTATGATCAAGCACTGAGATCACTATTACAGTACATGGCATGGTTGTTCAATAGATGTGATAGTCGAAAGAAAAGTATATACTACATTCTAGTTAGAGAGAGAGAGAGAGAGAGCGAGAGAGAGAAAGAGAGAGAGACGTCGAAAGAAACGTATATACACATTCTAGTTAATAAGAGAGAGAGAGAGAGAGAGAGAGAGAGAGAGAGAGAGAGAGAGAGAGAGAGAGAGAGAGAGAGAGAGCAAACTTTCGCTGTCTGGATATTAGACTGTAACTAAAAATGTATAATATTCTGTTTAGTATTTTCTCTCCTAATTCGAATACGCAGGGAAAAGTTTCTTTATGTTATGCTGCGGACTTAAAATATTTTTGAGTCCCGGATATATTGATGTACTCCTTCAAATATGATTGTATTTGTCTGGGTTGACAATGTGCTGTCCCCAAATAAAATAACGCGAAGGCTTACAGTGATGTATTGGGATACAGTGTGTATGAGTTCGGCATGTTGGGCGTACTGTGGACAATTTAGGAAGAAGTGCACGGCGTTTTCGATGGCACCACGCCGGCAGAGTGGAGAGTCACAGATGCGTTTTAGGAATGAACCATTATTCAAGCCACTACAATTGGTTCTTAAGTGGGTATGAAGGATCTGGAAATTAACATGTGGCGGGGTATAATAAGAAAAATATCATCTGCTGGATCTGCCCATAGACACATTTTTTTCCTTCTTTGGCTAGACCCCCCCCCCCTTCATGATCACCCCCAATATACAGTAAAAATAAAATAATAATAATAAATATAAATAAATAAATACAAACATGTTGGACTTTTGAAGTGATTATCAGTGTAGTTGTCCTGTCTGTTTACAGCGGGAAATCATATTTGGATTGTTTCCCTCCTTGTTAATTTGTGATCGATATGCGTGATACGGCTCTAGTTGATCTTAACAAAATTTGTATCACTGTAAACAGAGAGGCCTATTTTTGTTTCATTTTGGACTTATAAAAAGCAGTATCATTAACACAAATGCTTATTTTCATGCATTAAACGCATGCGTTCTGTGTTTTCTACCGGTTCTTATTAGATTTACATGGGCGTCTACCCTTTCAATTTCATGTAAATGACACAATGAAATAAAATGTGATTTTAAAATTGTTTTTGTTATATCAGTAGAATGGGGAAAAGCTTAACTTTTTAGCGACAACTTATAAAAATATTTAACGTCATAAGAGTAATTTTAATTAACTAATAATGAACTGCTTCCTAAATGGGACAGAGATTCTATATGTATACAGGTAAGCGTCAGATGAATCCAATATCCAAGAAAGATAATCTGCCACTTAAACCCGGTAGCCTTGTCATATAGTCACACACACACACACACACACACACACACACACACACACACACACACACACACACACACACACACACACACACACACACACACAGAGAGAGAGAGAGAGAGAGAGAGAGAGAGAGAGAGAGAGAGAGAGAGAGAGAGAGAGAGAGAGAGAGAGAGAGAGAGAGAGTTACAGTGACTGCTTTAAAATACGGGTCTGGGACAGATAAAAGAGTTGTTTTTTTTCTGTTAATCGATATAATCTACAGTGTCCGTTGATCCTGTAAGTAGGCAACTTGATGAAGGTCATGATCAGACTCCGGTCTGGGTCTTCGCTGCATATACGGGCCTCGTCAAGTGAAAAAGTGCCTTCGAGCATGCGCAAAATGTGCAGATTCACAACATCCTGTCCATCAGGGCATTTGCTCTCGATTGAGACATTCTATAGTATCCAATGATTTTGCCGGCCTCGGTGGCTCAATTGGATGCGCCGTCCGACTGGAGACCAGGAGGTCGCGGGTTCAACCCCCGCCGAGGTCGGCAACATTCTTTCGTGGAGATTGATCATGAAATATTTTCTACGGTCATTCTCTCCCTTCAGCTGATTCAAGAATGGCAGTTGTCACTTTCTGGCGAAAGAATGTGCACAATACTTGTTAACCGCTTAGAGGACTAAGCCTGCCCAGTAAACGTGTGGTTAGGTAAACTGACCGCGCTCGACATGACCCGATTGGGTTGACTGGGCCGTAAAACCTCAACACAAACAAACAAATCCAGTGATTCTGTTAGCGGACATCGAAGTCCATTATCCGACTGCGCTGCCCGCATATGCTCGAAGGCACGTTTTTATTTATTTATTTGTTCATTTATTTTTTTGCATGGAGCGGCCATTTATACGTGATTAGGTCCCTTTCCCCATTTTACGAATAAAAGTCTTTAATGCACTTTTCTGTGTTTACCGTGTTTATTCTAAATATTCCGGGATCCTAACTCTTTACGATACTTGCCCTAAATTTCGAACAGGTCCAGTTGTACTACCTTCTGATGCTTCCAAAAACTACAGTATAAGTGGCAAACAGTTTAGTTTCTGATCAGACACCGCGTTCTGCGGCGTCTGATATGGATCAGTACTGTCTGCATAGGCCTGCCTGTTGGTTAAATACGGCTCCGTCACGTGAACCTCCTCATGACTTCTGACCCCGGCCCAGTCCGCATTGATTCCCCCTTTTTAATATGTAAAAAGTGGTGAATATGACGGGATGGGTATCTGAATTATGTATAAATGAAGCCATTTCTTTTTATGACTATGTTTATCGCTTAGCACTCCGGGTAAAATTTTCAGTAGACGACATTCTGAAACATCTTTTCTTATTTGCTTTTTTTTTCCCTCGGAAACAGGGTTTGACATTTCATGCAAATTGTCTCCAATTTGCATGAAATGTCAAATCCTGTTTCCGAGAAAAAATAAGGAAGAAAATATCAGTTTATCGTCCGTTATCAGCTTTATCAGAGAACTATTTTGGGGGCGTTTTTAGGTAGTTATTAGGTAGGTAATTTTCAGCTGAACGCATAATTGAAATGCGTTATAGTAAATCTGGTGGCGGTAAACGTTTTGCTGTCAAGTTAGAATAATCGTCGAGAAAAATGCATCGTATTGAAATACAGATATCTCATTTCAAATACAGTTATACGCATTTCAATTAGAGAAACCTGTTTTGTAAATGCAGGTATCCAGAATTCAGTTTAGAAATAGAGATATCTAATTGAAATGCAGATAACTGTATTTGACATGTAGATATCTTTAATTGAAATGCGGATGTCTATATTATGATCGAAAATAGAGATGTCTGTATTTCAAATACCAATATCCGCATTTCAGTTAGATATATCTCCTTTTTCAATTACAGATATCTGCATTTCAATTAAAGATATCTGTAATTCCAAAGATTACAGATAGCTGTATTTATTAAAGGAGATATCTGTAGTTGAAACGCAGATATCTGCATTCAATGGGTAAAATCCAAAACGGGTAGCCATTGTTGAGTACTGTTTATGCATTGCTTTTTTATTTCAACTTAAATCCCATCAGCACTCTCAGTGCTTTGATTTCTTCAGGGTTTGATTCGCTACCCCTAAAATCATTGAATCATTAGTGAAATTGTCACTTAATAGCATAGGATATATATGCTTAAAATACATTTCAAAATTAATTTAAATTAAATTAAATTCTTTGCAAATGGGATCAATGAAAGATCTTAACCCTTCCATTACGAAAACACTCCTATTTAAATATATAGAAAAGTTCACCTCCAAAAACTGAAAATTTTCAGATACAAAAACTCTTATATTTTTCATATTTCTGCTCAAAACATAGATTGTGGTTACTCGTTAGAACCGCCTTCCGATATTTTTCATATTTCTGCTCAAAACATAGATTGTGGGTACTCGTTAGAACCGCCTCGGCAAGGCGGTTCTAACGAATACCCACAATCTATGTTTTGAGCAGAAATATGAAAAATAATGTATACCCCTGTAAACCCCAGTTTTACTATATAAAAGTGAGGTTTAAGGGGGTCAAATTTATATAGGCATGTTTTCGTGATGTCTTGCTGATCACGACATGCCCTGTCTTAGCAAACAGTGTAGATCCAGATCAGTTGGCTTGGCTTCTGAAGAAGCCAACTGATCTGGATCTGCACTGTTTGTCATTAAATATGTGAATTTCTATCAAAAACACGGATCAAGTAATCTGATTGGCTAGAAATTAGAAGTGGGCGTGGCTTCTTAATTTATTCAGCAAGGCAATGGTTAACATTTTATGAGTAACATGAACAGGAGTTATGTCGTCCAAATTATTAGGGTAAATAAATAGGTGGTCGTCAGTTAAAAATGACTGTCCATGTTTACCATATATATCGTCTGTCGCTCTAAATGTACACTACAGAAATTTAAAGGCACCGTATTCCTCAAAACATCACGAAAACACGCCTATATAATTTTGACCCCCTTCAACCCCACGTTTATATAGTAAAACTGGGGTTTACAGGGGTATACATTATTTTTCTTATTTCTGCTCAAAAACATAGATTGTGGTACTCGTTAAAACCGCCTCGCAGAGGCGGTTCTAACGAATACACAAATCTATGTTTTGAGCAGAAATATGAAAAAATATTAAGAGTTTTTTACCTGAAAATTTTCAGTTTTTGGAGGTGAAATTTTCTATATATTTGCATAGGCGTGTTTTTGTAATGATAGACATTTTGTTATCCAAGAAATGTTTCATAAATTGATAAATAGTATTAATACAACCACAAAATGTGGCACCTGACAGCCTGTAAAATTTCAGTTAGTCTGTCATTTTTGAACTGAATCAAAAATGAAATGATTTTTTTTATTGTATCTCTGAATTAATGTTGGCAACATTAATTCAGATATACTATAAAATCATTTCATTTCAAGAACGAGAGACAAACTGAAATTTTACAGGCTGTCGGGTGCCACATTTTATGATTGTATTAATACAATCATAAAATGTGGCACCTGACAGCCTGTAAAATATATATCATTTTATTAAAGCTTTCTTGGATAATAAAATGTCTATTTTTGAGGAATATGGAGCCTTTAAATACGGAACGTTACTGTACACCCGTGCCATTAGATCCGCTTACAGATTCAGTTTTGCAAATTAATCTTATATAGTACCACTCTATGGACAAATTCAACAGACGATATATTGGTGATATTTTTCTGAGAAAATAGGCTTTGACATTTCATGCAATTTGTCTCCTAAAAATCCTAAGGAAACAACTTGCATGAAATACCAACGCCTACTTTCTGAGAAAAACAAGAAAAATATGTCAAAATGTCGTCTGCGGAAATTTTTACCCAGCATGCTAAGCGTTAACAGCAATATCGGATAGGTTGAACCCGTAACCCACTGGCGTATTGTTTAACTAAGACTGAACACACTGACGTATGGTTGAATCAAGCCAATATTTACATCGTTGTCCACAACGGGTGGATTGTGTATAAAATGGACAAATCTCTACACTTTATATTATATGTTCGTGTCAGTTTAAAAATTTAAGCGATTATATTTTATATGCAAACGTTTAAACATGTTGAACGGATTATAGATTGGGCGAACAATTACTTCGGTTATAGGAAGGTATGATATATTTCTAGTCTATACCATGTTTGTTTTGGGTTGTTTTTCCATTTTCCTATAAACAGAAATTCGATCTTATATTTATACAGTGAACCTGTAAATGCAACTGTAAAGACCTGTCCCAACAGTGTAGACCCAGAGCAGACGTTGCGTTTTCGGTGTCTGCCGTATCAAAGTTTTCGCAGGTCACTCTGTGGGTAGCTAAGGATCAAGCAGACAGCGAAGACTCTGATCAGCCTGCATCTGAGTCTTCGCTTGGCGCACAGTCGGGGGTGGAGGGGTGGGGGGTAACTTCCTATATATGGCATAGTACGGATGTGCGTGCCGAATAGCCCCCTTTTTCAGCGCTGCCAGGTATATGATTGACCCCCTTTTTTCAACAAAAAGTATATGAATGGCCCGATTTTTCTGGATTCCTATGTGAAAGGCCCCATTTTTCTGACTTACTGGTATATGCACATTTTTTTCGCTCAGAGATTTTTCAAGGCTGCTTATCCTCTTGGTATTATATGAATTGACTGTGATATTTGTGTAATAAGCTGCAAAAAATGGGTACAAAAAATCAAAGGGCAGTATATGAATAGGTCAACGATGATCAAGTATATGAATGGGTCCGTGTTTTTCAAAGGTCAGGTATATGAATGGGGTAGATTTTGAAATACTAGCTCGCACACCCGTACCAAAATTACCCCTAAGTTACCACCCCCCCCTCCACCGAGGGCGCACATACAGTCTTGTAGCTGTAGGAAATTCTGTGCGCTGGCTCAGCCAGTTATTATGACACAGATGCTACGTCATATGACAAAAAAAAAAAAAAAAGAGAAAGAATAATCAACACTGTATGATAAGTATGTACAATATGTCACGAAGGTGTGTAATTCAACGAAAAACGAGTTTCGACAAAACGAGCTTTTTACCGAGTTGTCCATGCTCTTAAGTAACAGATTTGTTTCGTATCAACTAAACAAGGCTGATTATTCCATACATAATATGAGGCGGGGCAAAGCATTTCCTACAAAATTGACTGTGCACCCAGCGAAGACTCGGATCAGCCTTGCAATGCCCCGATATAGCTACTTGCCAGTATAATACTACTGTTATCTTGAAAGTGTAACAAAATAAGCGAAGTTCAGAAGCACTACACAACGTCAGAAGATAGCGCCATTCAGCCCGTTCATAAGCAGCCTCGACGTCGATTTCATGACGTAACGACAACACATCTTTTGAGTTGGCTTCTTTTCTGAGCTGAGTTCGTCCAAATAAAATGTAACAATGCGAGAATCAGTCATTAAAATAGTTCCGATGCCGTGAATAATTCACCAGGTCAGTACAGTAACTTATCATATTATCATAATGGGAATTGCAAAATATTCTTCAGTGCTTTCTAGGTATATTATAATATGGTTATTGCATTGCGGCGAATTTAAAAATTGCATAGAACTGTTGGGCCCAGTTTTTCAAAGCTAACGACGTCGTTAGTTAACGATTCGTTAAAATTTACATTGAGTGATACGCAAATATGCTGAAATTTTTTGCTGAAAATTTTTTTCAGCAAAAAATATCAGACCATTGTATATTGAATCCGCTAAAACTGTTAACGAAATGACCCTTAACGAGCTCGTTAAGCTAACGACGCTTTGAATAACTGGGCCTTGGAAACCAAACTGCTTTCTACATCTTCAAGAAAGTCGTTTTTTGCTTGGCGCTTTACACAGAAAAAGTACATTTGCAATGTTTTTATCATGATTTAATACAAACTATTTGCGTAACTACCTATGCACAAAAAAGATTTATTCTAGTCATTGGTTTTCAAAAAATAAAACAATTTCACTTTTTCCCATAGTAAAAATGAATGCAAATTATGCAGAAATCTCTAAGGTAGGAAACTTGGAGGCAGATTTTCAACAAGTTCCGCTTGTTTAATTTTTCTGAAATTGTCACTAAGTTGTTGTGAAACATCCAGATTTCAACTTCAGCAAAGAATAATAAAAAAAAAATTTGTCTCATTATCAAACTTTAAGACAGTAAATAATATTAGACAAAAACTCCAATAAATCAGTTTACTAGAAATTGCATAGGTCAGACCAATTTTTAGCCGTAAATTTAATTTCAGGGTTAATATATAAAATATATGAGAACAAAACACAGAAACAGAAAAGACAAATGGTTTCTGACAAGATATAGTCAATCAGGATAAAATATTTTCATTTAAAATAAAACGCCAAGCAAACAAAAAAGAACAAAAAAAAAAAAAAACCCGACTTTCCGAGTGATGTCGAAAGGACCATCACGAAAACATGCCTATATAATTTTGACCCTCTTAAACCCCACTTTTATATAGTAAAACTGGGGTTTACAGGGGTATACATTATTTTTCTTATTTAGCTAAAAAAAACATAGATTGTGGGTACTCGTTAGAACCGCCTCTCCGAGGCGGTTCTAACGAGTACCCACCATCTATGTTTTGAGTAGAAATATGAAAAATATCAGATTTTTTTTATCTGAAAATTTTCCTTTTTTGGTTGTAAAATTTTCAATATATTTGAATAGGCGTGTTTTCGTAATGAGTAGGCCAAACAAACAAAAGCAGTTTCTCTCTGGAGACGATGATTTCGCAGAAGACTGATGTTGCACGACCCACCAGCTGAAAAGTCGACTGACCGAAAGGTTAACTTTCGAAGAGTATCCTGTAATTAACCTGTGCGTTCGTCCGTCCATCCGTTCGTAATTAATTAGCAACAATTTCGATAACACTCGAACCGTCAGGGATATTGATAATTTTTTGGCATACAGTTTGATACTGACAAGATCTAGCCAATGGGCTTACCAAATGTCATTTTCATTGCCCGAGACTAATGCATCAATGACGGTGTCATTCATAATTATTTATTATTTCATAACATTAATATCTGTAGTCTTTATAGGATTCTCGGATAAAATCAAAGGACGGACATTTTGACAGATCGCGAATGTTGCTGAAGCACAAGGATTAGCGCCACTATTCCATTACTGTCAAAATAGAGCAAACATAACGTGCCTGAAAGTCCTACTTCTACACATCATTTTCTTAGTTCTCATTATATCGAATGGACTCTTCTACCACAGCTATTTGGGCAGGTCCATTTCCATTAGAAGGGGTGTCTGGTCATGAAGAGAACACGCCTATTCAAATATATTCCTACGTTGACGTTTGACCTTTTACGACAAGACCAAATTTGCTTCCCCATGCATTTGTATGAGTCCTAAAGAAAATTTTACAACCAATAAAGGAATATTTTTAGATAAAAATTCTTATATTTTTCATTTTTCTGCTCAAAACATAGATTGTGGGTATTCATTAGAACCGCCTCGGTGAGGCGGTTTTAAAGAGTACCACAATCTATGTTTTTTTTTAGCAAAATAAGGCAAAAATAATGTATACCCCTGTAAACCCCAGTTTTACTATATGAAAGTGGGGTCTAAGGGGGTCAAAATTATATAGACGTGCTTGCGTGATGTAATTTGTATTTCTATATTTAATGCAAGCTGTGTAGACCTTGATCAGACGCCGCGTTATGTGGCGTCTGATCGGATTTACACTGTCTGCCAATGTCCCTTTTATGGGACGCTAGTCATAAATTGGTTTGAAAAGAAATTCCTATATTTAATGCAAACAGTGTAGACCCTGATCAGACGCCGCTTTCTGCGGCGTCTGATCTTGGTCTACACTGTTTGCCAATGTCCCTTTTATGGGACGCTAGGCATAACTGGGTTATGCTAATTTGATTTCTCACATCAGGTATAGAAATTCATCAGAATGCCAAGAAGGGGTCGTGGTCGGCGACGGCACAGACGAGTTGGAGGATTTGGTTTTAGACGCCGACGACGATTTGGACGACGGCATAGGCGAAGAAGAACTGGGGGAGGAGCCAATTTGCTTTTATGTTGCTTTGGTAGTGAGTATTAGAGGTTCTATTGAATATGATTATTGTTCACTTTCTTCCTCTTCTTTGATACAGGCCAGGATTTTTGTCTAAATGCAAGTTTAAATAGCTATTTGTGCGAGCGTGATTGTTCGTGAAGGTGGGGAAGAGGATCGAGGAGAGGTTCAATGATAAACGTATTTACGGCAGTGGCGAAGCAAGAACGGAATTAATTTGTACGCACACATCTTGGAAAATCTTGACGAAAGATGCATTGAATTGCTTCCAAAATAGGGGCTACTATTAAAGGAAATGATTTGCTTCCGGAAGGAGCAACATTTTTCCTTTAAAAACAGCCCCTATATTCAGAAGCAAAACATTTTATGTTAATGTCCCATTGTTGTAAATGGTTTTCTTAAGTATGTTATGCACATGCGTAATGTACCAAACAGTTTTAAGCTCTATTGGACTACCGCACCGCACCGCACCGTGTATTGTGTGTGTATGGGGGGAGCGGGGGTGCGGGGGGGGGGGGGAGGGTGGAAGGTGGGGGCTCTTCCTGTAATGTTTTATCACATATCCTCCAAAATCACTGGACAGACTTTAAATGCATCTAATTATGGCTGCGGACGGCCATTTTGTAAATTTATCGCCTTTTTTTCAGAGCTTTAATGGGTATCTGCGTCAAAACCTTGCACACGAATTCCTCCTGCGCATCGCCTGGTATTAGTGCAATGATTATCATCCATCTTGATATCTGTCAGGAATGTCCCCTGCATAGAGAGCCATCATATTTCTAGCTCACCCCCAACTCTTAACCCTTGTCATGCTGAATAACTTAAGATGTCACGCCCACCTTATTTTCAGCCAATCAGATTACATGATCCAGGCTGTTGATACAAATTCACATACATAATGCCAAACAGTGCAGATTTAGATCAGTTGGCTTCTTCAGACTTCAGAAGCCAACTTCTTCAGACTTCAGAAGCCAACTGATCTGGATCGCCAAGGTTTGCCAAGGCAGGCCATATCCGGGTTCAGCAGAACAAGGGTTAAAAGTTCTCCTTTGAAGCCACATTGTCGATGTTATCAAATCTCATACGGGAGCCTCCTTGGGTCTAGGATACTCTCCGTCGACCAAGATGGCCGCCCTGCTCATATTTGGTAATTTTCTCAAAATCTGTTAAAGACGGTTGAAACTTGCAACGTACGGTCAGAGTAGCAAAACTTTTAGAACTTTACAATATATATTTTTCCCCTGTTGGCATCTACCCGTGCCCCTGGGCTATATACATTTATAAAATCGTGTAGTATTTAAACAACTTTTCCTCTGAAACCGCTTGACCAATTTTCACAAAATTTCACATGGAGCCTCCTGTCGGAGCGATTTGGAATTTTTTTCAAATGGTTCTGCTCCCTAGAACAAGATGGCCGCCATGACCAAATATGGTATAAACACTTAAAATCTCCAGAACCAAGAAAGCTTTGGGCCGCCTAAATCTTGGTTTAGTCGAACTTCAATGGTTTGAACATCTTTGGGACCATCGAAAATTGTTCGAGAGATGGTTAGTTCGAGCCAGTGAGGGTATTAATCATGGTGCCAGGTCAGGAAGCAAGAAGCGATAATTTAGGGAAAAGTTTTAGACGTTCTACACAATAATTGTATGTTGAGTATACGCATAAGAATCGCCTCAGCGAAGCGATTCTAATGAGTACACACAACATACAATTTCTTGATAAAATAAGAAAATTTTCCTAAATATAGAGGATCTTACACGAGTGGCTATTTCATATGAAATTTATAAAACGAGCCTTCGGCGAGTTTCATAAATTTCATATGAAATGATCACGAATGTACGATTCTATTTATCATATGATTAATTTAAAGTGGACTTTATTGCCTTTAAAGTTGACAATTGTTCAACAGAAAATGTATGGTTGACATGGATGTCGTCATGACGTTACTTGTTACCGCCAAAGTGTTATGTAACGTGTGGTCATACAATTTTTGTCGCACCTGCTTGTAAAAATGGTTGGGTGTGATATAGTCGTCCGCTTTTCCGTCCGTACGTCCGTTTGTACGTCCGTCCGTCTGTCAACAGTTCTGTTATGTCGAAGTTCGACATTTATGTCAAAGTTAGTATTCTAATCAACTACAAGACTAAACAACCATCAAAACCTTGCATGAAACATCTCCCTGACCTCCTGGCTTTGTGACATAGACATCCCCTTTTCGTTCGTTCGTCTGTTCGTCCGTCCGTCCATCCGTCTCAACATTTACGTCGAAGTTCGACATTTACGTCAAAGTTAGTATTCTAATCAGCAACAATTCTACAACAACCATCATACCTTGCACGACACATCTCCCTGACCTCTTGACTTGGCAGGTACATTGACCCAGTGACCTTGACCTATATTTCGCGCTCCAGTGACTTTGACACAATTTACGTTGACGTTCCAGATCTTCTCAACTATAAGGCCTACAACTACCAAACCTTGCATAGTGCTTCTCCTAGATGTACTTACTCGGCAGGTACCTTGACCCGGTGACCCTGACCTATATTTTGCGCTCCAGTGACTTCGACACATTTTGCGTCGACGTTCGATATCTCCTCAACTATAAGGCCTACAACCATCAAACCTTGCAAAGTACTTCTTCTTTATGTACTGAATCGGCAGATACCGTGACCTATATTTTGTCTGTAGTGACTTTGACAAAGCTTACGTCAACGTTCCAGATCTCCTCAAGTGTAAGACCTCTAACCACCAAACCTTGCATAGTGCTTCTCCTAGATGTACTGACTCGGCAGGTATCTTGACCCGGTGACCTTGACCTATATTTTGCGCTCCAGTGCCTTTTACACATTTTACGTCGACACTCAATGTCTCCTCAACTATAAGGCCTACAACCACCAAACCTTGCATAGTGCTTCTCCTCAATCTAAGGACTCTGCAGGTACCTTGACTTGGTGACCTTGACCTATATTTCGCGCTCCATTGACTTTTACACCTTTTATGTCGCCCTTCCATATGTCCTCAACTATAAGGCCTTCAACCACCAAACCTTGTATAGTGCTTCTTCTCGATGTACTGATTTGGCAAGTACTTGACCCGGTGACCTTGACCTATAGTTTGCACTCCAGTGACTTTGACACATTTTACGTTGATGTTCGATATCTCCTCAAATATAAGACCTTCAACCACTAAACCTTGCATAGTGCTTCACCCAATTCTACTGGCTTGGCAGATACCTTGACCTGGTGACCTTGACCTATAATTGACACAGCGTTTTACGTTGATGTTCGATAACCCCTCAACTATAAGCCTACAACCACCATATCTTGCATAGTGCTTCTCCTTGATGTACTGACTTGGCAGGTACCTTGACCCAGTGACCTTGACCTATATTTCACGCCCAGTGACTTTTACACATTTTACGTCGACATTCCATTATCATTGGGCTGTATAATACGAAAAGTCAGTGCTGAAGATATAGCCACTAGAGGGAATGGCACTGGCCTGGAATATATGTGCCCCACTGGGCACTTTGTCTACATTTTTTTCAACCCATTTTCCAACTAAACAATGCTAAGAATAAAATAAACTTATTTAATAACCACGTTCTGATTGTGGCTTCTGTGACTTTTGCCCCAGCAGGTGCGACGACGCCTTTCGCGGAATTCTTGTTGTGGCATGACGTTATCCACTGAATAACAGCGAGGTCATATGATAAATTTGTTTTCTTGAGCTATCGGAAGAATTTCGTAAAAGACTCAAAAACGAGTTAGATTTAGCCATGGTAAACGAGCCACCGATGTTCGAGCTATTGAATTTCAACTGTATATACCATTGTGTTCTACCCCAAATTAAATAAGCCAGAAAACTGTGTTGTATAGATAGCAAGTTAAAATATACTTTACTCTCATTATCTCAAACACTGATAACTCAAAGTAATGTTTAAGTCAAACTAAAGGAAGGGTAGCATTGGAATAGTTTGCTATATGTTCATTACATTTGACTCCTTTCATCTCAAACTACTGATATCTCAAACTAAATATTGTGGTCCCTTGGAGTCGACTGTACTTTTACATTCGAAATCTCCCACACACTGGGTTTCCACCCAAATCAAGCAGTCAAGTTAAAAAAACCAAACAAACAAAAAACGTTGAATAGAAAATAAGTTCACACCTCACATCCCCCAAAAAACATATAATAAGATCTGTAATAGAATAATTGCAGTTTGGTTCCCACCCAAATTAAATAATCTAGAAAGCCCTATTGTACATATAGTAATTTCTGTAATCGAATAATTGCATTGGGGTTCCCATCAAAATTAAATAATCTAGGAAGATAGTAAGTTTGATATTTAAACAATTGCAGTTATTTCCACCCAAATTAAATAATCTATGAAGCCTATTGTGTAGGTGATAAGTTTTGTATTTGAACTATTGCAGTGAGTTCCCACCCAAATAAAGCAATCGTGAAGGATATACAGGAAATACAGATGTCACAAGAACAGTTTCTAGCGTATCTTGCTCAGATGCAGCAAATGCAGCAACAGGGTCAGGTAGATCCAACCATGGCAGCATCCTTACAGACTGCCTCAGCTGAACAGGTAACTACGCAGATCATCGTGTTTACACACACACACGCACGCATGTAAGCATACACACGAACGCAGCGACACACACACGCACACATACTTAGCTTGAAACGCTCTAGAATCGAAACAGTTATGTCAGCAGTGTGTTCAATCGTACTCTCTCGCTCCCTCTCAGTTTATGTTAGAATGAGAAACACATTTCATTGATTAATAGTGACTCCATTAAAACAAATTATAAAAACCCAACCTTTTCTGTGAACTTTTTAAGTTTAAAAGTTTCAGAATTTAGATTTAGGGACCAGACTGAGTAAATGACTTCATAGACTCAATACAAATAGCATATATTAAAATGCGCAAGATCAAACGCAGTATCATTACAAGCAACATTTTTTCATTCATTTGATTTTTTCTTTAAAATTTTATCATATGCCTTATTTTTTTCTGAAGAATAAAAAAAAATGTCTGCTGCAGTTGTGAATAGTACTTAAAAGGTTAAGACAGGGCTGTGGAAATACCATGCCCGACTTGTCCAACTTATCCCATTTTCTTGCTGACAAGTAAAAAATTTCAATTTACTTGTCCTGGGACAAGGGCTTCATAGCTCTAGCTGAGAAGGGTATCCAGATTATAAGAATCCATCATAAGGGCCCATGCGGGATAGGGAAATCTCACCCGAGGGGTAGGAATTTCAACCAGGGACTAGGCTTGCCAAGTCCCTGCTTGAAATTCCTACCCCAAGGGTGAGATTTCCCTAAACTCCATGGACTGACTCATGAGTGATTCTTTTTCCCCCACCTTTAAGTGGATTGTTCCTAGGACCAGCGGGTCTAAGAATTGGTCATGTGAGATAGAAGTTTCTCACATGGGCAAAACGCTTATCTCATATAGGCAAAGATGGGAGTATTATATTTTCCTTTATAACTCAAAGAAAACATATGTTGTGGGTACTCATTAGAAGCGCCTCACCGAGGCGGTTCTAATGAGTACGTATAACATACTCGTATTTTTTTTCTAGAAATAAGAAAAATGTCAATTTTCGGGCAAATAAATCGTGGTTGGAGAAGCGGATTTTGACGATTTACTTGTCCGTGAACAAGTAATAAAATTTGATAATCCATAACCCTGGTTTATATATCCAAATATTCAGGGTAAAATGCATAGGTTCTGTTTCCAGGCGAAAGAAATTCAGGAGGAACAAAAAGCGCTACTGGATGACATACTTAAGAGACAGATGGAGGAAACAGATCCGGAAAAAATGCAAGAGTTGCAAGAGCAACAAAATATTCTAATGCAGCAGATGCAGACATTTCAGGCCTCTGGCTTTCAGTACGAAGGTGGAATACCTCAGGTTCAAGGTCAAATATGGACTCAAGGTCAGCCGATGAACACAGGTCAGCCAATGTGGACTCAAGGACAACCGATGGATACCGGTCAACAAGTGCCTAAACCACCAGATCAGATGTATTAGAAAATATGAAGAAAAAGGATATTATGAAATATTTTAAACGAAATGAGTATACATGATACATTTCTGTCATTGTTTAGGGAGACAAATTTGGTGACTTCCTGCTTGCTTTCCTGTGCGTCAATCCCCTTCTGAAAAGGCGTCTACTCTAAAAGGAAAGAATTTGCTCCCATGGGGAGCAAATTCTTTCCTTTCAGAGTAAATCCCTTTCAGAAGGAAATTAAAACAACACAGAGTTAACTACTCTGTATATGTACCCATTTCCTTACGTGCATCTCAGTTTTATCAATTATTTATATCACCTTCATGGATGATCACTTTGATCTGGATGATCACTTTGATCTGAAAGAGTTTGCCTCCTTTCACGAAGGAAGATCAGTCCAGCAGGAAATGTCTTGCTTTCTTGGTGTACAAATTCCTTTTCGATGGCGGCTGCGCTTTAAGGAAAGAATTTGCTCCCGCTGGGAACATACTTTACTCCAAGAGTTGCTTCCTTTTATAAGGGAGGCAGTAGCCTCCTTTTGAAATCCTTTTAGAACGGAGGCAGTAGCCTCTTTGTAGAAGGGTAATAGTAATGTTTTAGAAGGAGGGGAGCAGTAGCCTCGTTTCATTCGCGGGGACAAGTGCTTTCCGGTCAGAACGATTTCATGTTGGAGGTTTAATGTGTTCTGTCTGATAGTTGGTGGTGTCTGCAGTGTCCCCTGCCCTTTCAGTCTCAATTATCTTTTCGTCCAGCATTGGTTTCTGTCCACCAGAAAAATGTTTGAGAGTTTTGATTTTCTATCCATCAATAGATACAACAGGGTGAAATGAATTTATTGTTTATGTTGAGGTTTTATGGCTCAGTCAACCCCATGGGGTCATGTCGAGCGCGGTCAATTTACCTAATCACACTTTTACTAGGCAGACTTAATCCTCTAATTGGTTAATCAGTACTGTGCACATTCTTTCGCCAGAAACTGACAACTGCCCTTCTTGAATCAGCGGAAGGTAGAGAATGACCGTAGAAAATATTCCATGATCAATCTCCACCAAAGAATGTTGCCGACCCAGCAGTCGGTCGTGCATCCGTATAAATTTATTGTAGGAATGGGTTTTATTTTATGGATATTACCGATGTGTAAACTCCGCCGAATCACTCACAAACTGAATAGGCCTGGCCCCGAGGTTATAAAAGTTTTTCATGCTCAACTCACCTGAGCATGAAATTTGTCCTGCTAATAAATATCAAATTACTAACAATTGCAAACTCTTTCTTGCTAAGCATAGCTGAGCATGAAAATTTCTCTGCTAATAATACGAAAATGAAAATGATAACTATCGTTGGAATTTTCATATTTATTAGCAGGGAAAATTTCATGCTCAGCTGAGTTGAGCATGAAAAAAGTTTTATAACCTCGGGGCCCGAAGGGCTTTATGTTAAGTTTGTAGGGCTTTATTCAGTTTGTAAATGATTCACCGGAGTTTACACATAGATGAAATCCACAAAAATAATTAATTCCTTATAATTCCAACTTTATTATCAAACTGTTACACATGATGTCAAAGCTGTATATCTTTTGAGACGGCGGAACAAAAGTAATCCGACGGATTCCTGCTCCGGATTTTATTGAAATGTAAAACGTCTATCCAAGCAATCAAATTGCGTGACATGTGTACAAAGACGAAAAATTAGAATTATTATTGATTTAAGCAACGTTTTACTGGGCGTGATATTTCAGTGAAGCAGCACTCTAAAAGTGAGCATTGAGCTCCCTGCCACATCCAGACAACGTCACGATAGGACTGAAAGATTGTTGAAAGTAACATAAATCCCGAATGAAACAAACGAACAAACAAACCAACAAACATAAAAGTCTACAATTTAACGAGTTTTCTGAAACCTTCTATCATGCTTTACTCTATCTAATGACAGTTATTATTTATCAAGTCGGTTTTCGATTTTCTATTGTCTTCGTATTGAAATACATTTATAACATGACATATTTGAATAAAGCATGTTATGAATGTATGAATAGACAATTTACATGAAATGTTAGATACTATTTTCTGGTAGTACTAACATAAACCGTCAACCTTTTGGTATTCACTGAAAAAGAGTAAATTTTCTTTTTATTTTATTGTTCACACGTCAATGCGGGTTTCTGACGTCATAAGTAACGTCGCCAAACAAACATGAACGTCATGGCGTCGACGCTCAGTGCTTAACATGTGAACCGCTGGAGAGACAAAAAACAAAAAGCTTCGGCGAATCAAAATAATTTTGATACCATAATGTTCCTTACATTCTAACTAAGAAAATGCATACCAACACTTGATAGTTTAGTTCAGAAACAAAGAAGTTAGAGGTGTTCAAAAATCTGAAGTGGAAGTACATCCACTTCTGAAACAGTGAAGAAAACCGAAGTCGTCCAAAGCGAAGAGTGAAAATATAAATCGTATCATTCACTATAGTGAAATGATACGATATCAATTCACTAGTGATTGATACCACTTTTATTTTCATTAGATATACACTGATTTCACCGCTGACAATAAAATATATAGAGGATATTTATTTTTTTGCTGTGAATACCATAAATATTGTCATCGAGTGAAATGAAAACATCAGTATTTTCACGAGTGCGAAGCACGAGTGAAAATTTGAATGTTTTCATTACACGAGATGAAAATTTTTATGGTATTCACTGAAAAAGAGTAAACTTTCTTTTTATTTTATTGTTCACACGTCAATGCGCGTTTCTGACGTCATAAGTAACGTCACCAAACAAAACATGAACGTCATGGCGTCGACGCTCAGTGCTTAACATGTGAACCGCTGGAGAGACGAAAAACAAAAAGTTTCGGCGAATCAAAATAATTTTGATACCATAATGTTCCTTACATTCTAACTAAGAAAATGCATACCAACACTTGATAGTTTAGTTCAGAAACAAAGACGTTAGAGGTGTTCAAAAATCTGAAGTGGAGGTAACATCCACTTCTGAAACAGTGAAGAAAACCGAAGTCGTCCAAAGCGAAGAGTGAAAATATAAATCGTATCATTCACTATAGTGAAATGATACGATATCAATTCACTAGTGATTGATACCACTTTTATTTTCATCAGATATACACTGATTTCATCGCTGACAATAAAATAAATGCCTTTAACCCATTGTAGTCGGGAGAATTGGCAAACAGTGCAGACCCAGATCAGACGCCGCAGAACGCGGCGTCTGATCAGGGTCTGCAATGTTTGCAAATAGTTTAACCATTTTTTCTCTAGGAATATATAAATCCCATAGCCGGACGTACCTAAAATTGAAATTGGACTCTTTGAATATATAGTGTGGGAGAGTCTGTTCAGTCTACAATGGGTTAAATGTTATCATCTGACTGATCTTCAGCCGTACCATTACCTGTTATACTCAAGGGACCATTTCCTACTATGTGCCATCGTATTTACCCGACACCTTACAATACTTGTCCTAAAGGTTGAACAAGTCCATTTTACTACCTGTTGATGTGTCTCAAATGCTGGATGAGTGACAGTGTAGACCCTGATCACATTACGCGTCTGATCATAGTCTACACCGTTTGCTTAAGCCTTCATATCAGAATGCTTAGGGTGAATTTGAGCCGCAACATTAGAAATGTATCTTCGGACATTTTCACCCAGCGAAGATTCAGATCAACCTGCGCAACCGCGCAGTCTGATCAGAATCTTCACTGGGCGCATTTTGGATAGCCAAAGATGCAAAGTCTCTTCATGTGGACAACAGAGACTCTGATCAGACTGCGCGGATGCGCAGGCTGATTTGAGTCTTCGTTGGGCGCAAATGTCAGCAGGTACGTTTTTGGATCGATTGTTTACAATGGAGCCAAAATATACATACACCAAAATTTCTGAAGGTTGTTGTCCACGTGATTATCATATCCAATGAAATCAAACCGCGCGTTTGTACGAAATCCAGGTAGTTGCTGTGACGTCAGAGTACTGTGTAAAGAGGATTATATGTAAAACCTGGACAGGGACATTGGCAAACAGTGCAGACTCAGATCAGACGGCACAGAACGCGACGTCTGATCAGGGTCTGCACTGTTTGCTTAAAGACAGGAAGTTAAGTGTTAAATGAAACAGTCTTAAGTCCCAGTTCAGGGCTATTTTCCCAGCATGCACTTAGAGAAAATCGCTCCACCAGTACTCTCAGTGCTTTGATTCTTACGTTGTGCCTCACATCGAGGGTTGAGCGCAAGACTGTAGTAACTCAAACATATTTTTGAAACCCTTGTTTAGGGGCAACTTTGACCCCTTTGTAAACAATGCAAATTTAGGTGCCATTGCTCATACGAGCGATGGCACCTAAATTTCCATTGTTTACAGAGAGAACGATGTTGTAATCTTCATAACGCCTTCATGGTGAGGAGATTAAGTATTGGGAAAACCACCATCTGACTTGCTACAGTCTTTCGATCAACCCTCGATATGGTATATGTTATTGCTCACAAAGCCTATTTTGTTAAATGTTGAATGGCAAATGCTGCTTGTATCTGAGAATATTGATTCAAATAGCCTGTTAATCTAAATGATTAAGCGAAGCGGAAATTCTGAACGCATAAATTATTAATGCCTACAAATAGCAAGTGGGATAAAAATTTCAGCAGATGTCATTTTGAAATATGTCTCTTATTGTAGCCCCGCTTTGAAAAAGTGGGGCTATATTGGATTTGTCATGTCCTTCTGTGATTCCGTGATTCCGTGATTCTGTGACTGCAAAATTAAAATGCATTTTGTTTTTTTTAACTTTTATGTTTGTGGTCCTACTTCAATGAAACTTATACTACACTTGGTCTCTAAGGTAAGTAATGTGTATTCGCAGAATAATGGCCAAGGACCCATAGCTCTTGGAGTTATGTCCATTGGTAGGTTTCCAGATTTTAAAATTTATGCATTTTGCTTAATAACATTTATGTTTGTGGTCCTACTTCCATGAACTTTATACCACACTTGAGCTCTAAGGTAAGGAAGGTGTAGTGACAGAATGATGGCCAAGAGCCCATAACTCTTGGAGTTGTCCCTTTATAGGTTTTCCAATTTTGTTGTTTCTTGAAAATTTTCATAACAGATTTCTCAGGAACTATGAAAGCTAGAAAGCTGAAAGTTCGTATAAACATGGACAATAACTGGATGTACCGTGTATACCGGAAAAGGAGCCAAAGGTCCATAACTCTTGGAGTTATGTCCCTTGGTAGACTTTCAAAAAAAATTAAAATGCATTTTGTTCAATAACTTTTATGTTTGTGGCCCTACTTCAATGAAACTCATACTACACTTGGGGGCTTTGAAAAAGTGGTATAAGTATTGATATTAGGTTGATGTGTCGTATACTCAGGAATCAGAGCCAAGGGCCCATAACGTTCTTCCCCTTAGAAATACATAGACGAACCGATTGGTGAACACCAACCAAACCAACACCAACCACCTGCAGAAGAGTTAGTCCGTTCAGCAAGATAATGTTCGAGACGGAAACCATCCGAAACTCACCAACACCAACTCACCAACAAAAAACCGGGAACCAGTATCAAAAAACACCAGAACTACACGAAAGCGACCGGAACTACACGAAAGCGACCAGAAATTTCAACAAAGAATTCCGGCCCAGGATCATTACTGATGCAAGTACTTCAGAAAAAAGAGTATAGGGAGAAATATGAAATACCACTTGGCTGAGTGAGGTTCGAACCCACGCCGGCTACGACGGCAGCGCGTAGCCCTTCAGAGTCAGGAGACATAACCACTGCACCACTACGCTTGTAAAAAAACAAGTTTCATGGAACAGTATTATGCTTGATTTCCCTGAATGACAGCACAGGATCATTACTGATGCAAGTACTTCAGAAAAAAGTATATACGGAGAAAAATGAAATACCACTGGGCTGAGTGAGATTCGATCTCACGCCGGCTACGACGACAGCGCCTAGCCCTTCAGAGTCAGGAGACATAACCACTGCACCACTACGCTTGTTATAAAACAAGTTTCATGGAACAGTGTTATGCTTGATTTCTCTGAATGACCCGTCGGATAGGGTATATTTTTGGTGCGCTAGGGCACTCATTATATACAAGGAACTCTATGGATCCACAGGATACTGAAGCTTGGAAATACGTATTATTATGATTAAAGATTTAAACAAACTTCAACAAAGAAGTCTCAACTTCAACATGTCTCCTGACTCTGAAGGGCTAGGCGCTGCCGTCGTAGCCGGCGTGGGTTCGAACCTCACTAGGCCTAGTGGTATTTCATATTTCTCCCTATATATATATATATATATATATATATATATATATATATATATATATATATATATATATATATATATATATATATATATATATATATATATAACCAAGAGCTTATTAGACTTATATGCTACTTGATATAACTCAAACTCAAATCACCATCGAAAACTTGTTTACACATTGTTTACTTAACGACAACCAATCAGACAGCTTCACTCAACAGAAAAAGAAAACTCACAGCAAAGATCCGCCATTAGAATGATAACCTTCACAGAGAACAGAAAGCCACTGGACTGCAGGTACGAGGAAGTGCATTTCAAAATCTACATCCAGAACAAACTAATTCTAGTGGTGTCAGGATTAAAGGAACTATCCACAGGATACTGAAACTTATTTACCACTCTTCCGTATCAGAAACAAAAAAAAAAAAAAAAAAAAAAAAAAAAAAATGCAGAGCTCCAGACACAGAGCTCCAGAACAAAAACAAAACCTGAATTATTCACCAACAAGAGAATAATTCAACAACAAAAGAATTATTCACCAACAAGAGAATAATTGACCAACAAAACCATTCTCAGTCAGAATGAAAACCACAAACACCAACATCATACATCAACGGAGCAGAGGATTCGAAAATCTAGAGTTCCAGAACCACAGCTCCAGAACTTCCGCAACCAACACCAGAACATCACCAACAAACAACAGAACATCACCAACAAACAGCAGAACACTAACTGACAAACCGGACGATCTCACCAACCGACAGCAGGATATCACCAACAAACAGCAGAACATATCGCAAACATCAAAACATAAACTGACAAACCGCAGGATCTCACCAACCAACAGCAGGACTTCACCAACAAACAACAGAACATCACCTACAAATAGTAGAACACCAACTGAGCACAGGATTTGAAAATCCAGAGCTCCAGCACCAGAACTCCAGAGCTCCACCAACAAACACACCAAAACGACAAAAACACCACACAACAAAAAATCTCAAAAACTCACACCAGTGACGACCTTTGTTCTACTTTCAGGACAATGTCGGAACCAACTCCAAAAACCCAAACCTACTACTCCATAGTAATCGACGCACTACCCAAGGACATAAACCCAGACTCCATCCAACCAAAAGTCGTCATACAGCTCCCCAGCGGAAACCAACTCTACAACAACGGCGGAACTCCTCTCCTAGAGTACTTCGACACCAACAAACACGGAAACATACAAGACAACACAGTCAATTGCTGGGCCACTCCTCTCAAAACCTACGACCATATGGACCCCTCCACCAAACAGCAGATAAATGCCATAAAGAAAATGATGGCCCACCTCACCACCAACGAACGCCACATACAGCACAGCTACGCGTACCGACAGCTGCAGAAAAAAACTACACACAGCAGTGTATAGATAAAGATCAGAAGTCCCACGGCGTTCATACAGTACATGCAGAGAGATCCCAAGACGTTCCTTGGCACCAACAGTCCGGACATAAAATCCTCATCTCCACCTCTCAAGCACAACTAACCAACCCCAACACCAGGACACCAACAGGACAAAAAGACACAATGAAGAAACCTAAGATGTACATGGACATCGAGAACCTGCTGTCTCTCATGAAATTCTACAAAACCAACGACAAGATCCAGATACTAAAAGAGGCAACACACACCAACAACACCAAACACCTCGACCAGATGACAACGCTCATTCGAGGCAACAATCGGACCATGATATACAGAAAGTCCAAAGAAGAGTACGAGTTTTCCACAGCCCTGACAAGCCCAAGTAACTACTACCGGGTGTTCATGCGAGACATAGACGACTCTCGACAGAAGACAATGAACAGAGATGACACGACCGACTTCATGATTTGATAGACCAAAGAGCAGAACATCGATCTCAGGATCTTCGTCCTGCAGAACTACAGCATTCTCAGAAAGTACCACCCCAAAAAGAACACGCTCTACCTGCAGGGCTGCTCCAACGCGGGAAAGACCTACATCCTAGAAGGTCTCGTCCCGCACAAGGACAAGATCGGATCCCACATATCCAGTCGCGACTTTCCGTTCCAAGAATGCGTGACCTGACCGATCATCCTGATCAACGAACTCACCCTACAGAACCAACAAGAAGCGGAGCTCTACAAAAACATATCCGGCGGAGAACCGACCTATGTCAACGTGAAAAACAAATCGGCGGAGCTGATGTACCGCAAACCCGTATTCATCAACTCCAACCAATCGATCTGGTGCTACGTCTCCAACGAAAAGGAACCTCTCCTGAACCGGATGATCGCGTACATGCACCTTGGCACATGCAAGGTGATCAAAGACAACACCACCAAGGGGGCGCCGTCCACCGAGTTCTGGAAAAAGGCCTTCATCAACATAGACGATATACAGAAGTTCTTCTCCATACCCGGGGACGCGACCTTCCTGTCACACGCAGACATATTCAAATCTGCTCTCAGCTACGACTGCCAACGCATCACCTATCCGGACATGACCGACACCGACTGGAACATGCAACCGGAATCATCACGCCAATCACCAACGACAGCCATACACTTACCCGAACGGGAACCCACCAACCAAACACCCACAGAAATGGAACAAACCGAAACCTACACACCAGACCAACAGCACCCACCTGAAAAAGACAGCAGGCAAAAGACGACAGCTCGAACCAACTGCAAATCATCACCGAACTACCGCAACAAGAAGAAACCGACACCAACTAAATCGCCCAAACGGAACTCACACAACAGGACTTGTTCCACACACAACCGCACACACATCACCAATCGGACACCAACATCCTAGACAGAACTTCACCGACAAAACCTTTCGCAGTCCCAAAACCCATCATCAGCACACCTACAAAAGAACCCAGCACGTTCGGACCTCTCAGAAGGAGAAGAGCACTGCGAGCAAGACGCAAAACACCAATCCACAAACCCCAAGACCAACACACGGACTCGTCCGACAGCAACACAACTTTGGAACACTTCGGTCAACTCTGAAATTACCTGTAATCGAAAATTGTGAAATTCAGAACGCAAAACGCACACGAATTGTTAATCAATCCTTGTTGAAATTAAAAATAAAAAAAGAAAGAAAAAAAAACTATTCAAGAAAGAAAACCAGTGATTGTTCGCCGGCTAAAACGCCTAACAAACATCACCAACAACCAATCACCAATCGTCCAACACCAACAACACCAACACAGCGACATTGTACCGACGTTCCTGCGACGTTGAGTGTTTACTGGGCAGTGGACTGGATACTGTTCACATTGCCCCAAAAATTTCAAACCCGAGCCTTCGGTTAGCAAAATCGTTGCAACAGGATTGTGGGATCCCGAAGACGTCTTGCTTATTGATTAACTGTCATATGGCCAAACTATTACTGGAGAGTGCAACTCCGATGTCTTGGATCGCTTACGGGCTACTATCATTGCAAAACAAAGTGCAGAAAGGTCGCAAAAGGTGTGTCGCTCCAACATGACAATCATCACGAAAACACGCCTATATAATCTATATAATTTTGACCCCTTTAAACCCGACTTTTATATAGTAAAACTGTGGTTTACAGGGGTATACAGTATTTTTCTTATTTTGCTAAAAACACAGATTGTGGTACTCGTTAGAACCGCCTCGCCGAGGCAGTTCTAACGAGTACCCACAATCTATGTTTTGAGAAGAAATATGAAAAATATCAGATTTTTTTTTATCTGAAAATTTTCCGTTTTTGGTTGTAAAATTTTCCATATATTTGAATAGGCGTGTTTTCGTAATGGTCAAAGAGCAGACTTATCGACATGCACTGAACGCAATATACTATAGACTAACTATGTGACCAGTGATGCGTGTGACCAAAAAA
This sequence comes from Anodontia alba, assembly GCA_964016985.1. NCBI lineage: Eukaryota > Metazoa > Mollusca > Bivalvia > Lucinida > Lucinidae > Anodontia > Anodontia alba. Next base: position 62,233,620 of record OZ024833.1, on the reverse strand, counting down.
GTGATGGTCCAAAAAAACGCTTGGGTGGTTCGGTGCTTATCCTGAAAATAATAAGCGTTCCGTTATTTGGCAGAGACTGTTGACACGGCAGCCGTGCCGATAATAGCAAACAAAACAGCCAATAACTCCAAGTATTCCAATTGCAAGGGGTTGAATCATGAGACTTATGACGTCGGCCTACAAAATTTACGATCGCCGCCATTTTGAATTTTGTCGCCACTTAGAACTTTATTTCTATCCATTCTCCGTTATTTACAAGCTAAGCGTGATTTGTTTTGTGCATAAGGTGCATTTTGATGTAGATTTTTAGGTAACACATAGACTTTACGCTCTTTTCGCGCGATAATCTGAAAAAAAAAAAAAAAAAAAAAAAATCAACACAATAATGTGTTCGTTCGACCGGTTTGTTGTTGTTATTTTTATGGGTTTTTTTTTCTGCTTTTCATAACGTATACACTCGCAAAAAAAAAAGAGTGAACAGGCACAAACGGTCAAAAATCTTTAATAGAAATCCTGAAGCAGTAAAATGGATTTCAGGTGAGCCTCGGACCCATCAATACCGGTATTGATGGGTCCGAGGGTGAGCAAACGGTAGTGTATTATCGTTGTACCTGTCACCGGCATCCACTAGTTTTCGGTATTTGGAAAGCCTGGGCCCCGCCCATCAGGGCCCGCGAAATAGATGGGTTGCCTAAAGACTCCATGGCAGAGCTGCTAGTAACTAAGCAGGACCCGAATTCATGTGATCGGGTCGGGTAAAAGTCCCACAAATTTGGAGGCAATATCTCTGAACTAGTGAAATGTTGTTTACTTGGACGGTATATCGCAATTCATGCAGAGGATCCAGAAGTCAAGCGTAGTCTGGCATTAAATTCAGTTAGATCTAGGCAACCAACCTATGAAGCATGTGATGATAATTTGGATGCACGGATATAGGTAGCACCTATTAAATTCATATTAAGTCTATAAGCGGACAGCAAAATCCCTAACCAACTGTACCTTCGTTGTCTACGTCTGACACGAAGGCACTTAGCACAGCACAGCTCAGTTTTATATAACAACTCCCTCAAATTCGTTTTTACTCAATTCTGAAAGGCGGTCTACTCTAAAGAAAAGAATTTGTTCCGTTTGGGAGCAAATTCTTTTCTTTAAGAGTAGATCCCTTTTTCAAGAAGCGGATTGATGTACAGGAAACAGACAGGAAGTCACAAAAGCGGTCTTCTTTGAACAATATGGCTATAAATCGATCAAATGTATCAAGCCGTCTTAACTTGTCTAGCACAGAGATCGAGATGAGACGGCTCGTAATGAACCGTGAGCCGTCTCATCTGGATCTACACTGTTTGCCATTCTGGTCTGAATTTCTGACTAATATCCCTATTTACAGCAATGGGCATATTCAAATTTTAAGATGGAAGAGCCCAATTTAGAAAGTCCAGGGTGAAAGGGTTAGAGGAACTTGACGACGATAGCTCTAGACAGCTGTTGGGAGAAATGTTCCAATATTGACGATAGCTCTAGACAGCGGCTGGGAGAAATAATCCAATATTGACGATAGCTCTAGTCAGCTGTTGGGAGAAATGTTCCATTATTGCCGATAGCTCTAGTCAGCTATTGGAAGAAATGTTCCAATATTGACGAAGCTCCAGGCAGCTGTTGGGAGAAATGTTCCAATAATGACGATAGCTCTATTCAGCTGTTGGGTGATATGTTCCAGTATTGACGATAGCTCTAGATAGCTGTTGGGAGAAATTTTCCAATACTGACGATAGCTCCAGACAGCTGCTTAGAGAAATGTTTCAATAGTGACGGTAGCTGTAGTCAGTTGTTGGGAGAAATGTTCCAATACTGACAATATCTCTAGCCAGCTGTTGGGAGAACTATTCCAATATTGACGATAGCTCTAGTTAGCTGTTAGAAATGTTCCAATAACGACGAGAGATGTTCTAATATTTACTAAATAGCTCTAGTCAGCTATTGGGAGAAATTTTCCAATATTGACGATTGCTCTTGTCAGCTGTTGGAAGAAATGTTCCAATATTTACGAAATAGCTCTAGTCAGCTTTTGGGAGAGATGTTCTAATATTGACGAACAATCTCTAGCCAGCTTTTGGAAGAACTGTTCCAATATTGACGAAATACCTCTAGTCAGCTGTTGGCAGAACTGTTCCAATATTGACGAAATAGCTCTAATCATCTGTTGGGAGACGTTCCAATATTGACGAATTAGTTCTAGCCAGCAGTTGGGAGAAACGTTCCAATATTGACGAAATAGCTCCAGTCAGTCGTTGGGAGACCTGTTCCCATATTGAAGAAATGACTCTCGAAATAGCTTTTGGGAAAGGTCTTCTAATATTGACGAAATAGCTCTAGCCAGCTGTTTGAAAGCTCTTCCAATATTGACGAAATAATTCTAGTCAGCTGTTGGGAGAAATGTTCCAATATTGACGAAATAGCGCTAGTCAGCTCTTGGAAGAAATGTTCTAATATTGACGAAGTAGCTCCAGTCACCTGTTGGGAGAAATGTTCCAATATTGACGAGTGTTGGGAGAAATGTTCCAATATTGACGAGTGTTGGGAAAAATGTTCCAATATTGACAATCAAAACATAAATAATACACTTAGCAAAAAAAAAAAAAAAAAAAAAAAAAAAAAAGAAAGTATCCAGGTAACATTTTTCATGCTCGAATGAACACGGATGAAAATTCATCCCTGTGTAACATGAATCATCTGGCTATGTGGCAGGTTAGCCCATTTTGAAATGCTGAGTCAATAATGAACGGTACGCTACTTCAAACGCAAAGAGGGTAGTTTTCTATTTTTACAAATGAAAATTTTGAAAATTGTAGGATTTAATGCCAGCAGAAAATGCTTTTATCTAAAGAAACAGCATTTTGAGTGAACAATATCTCAAATCATACACTGATGGACCGATATTTGTAAATCTGTAATTCAGCAATTGCTTCTGTCCTGTGTATTGCGTTCTATAAGAAATTCAATTTGCTTTAACTGCCGAAAGAATGTATCTTCTTTATAAGTTGCATTCTTACAATAAAGATTGTAATGTAAGAAACTTAATTTGAAAAAAAAATCAATTTAATGACTGCGTAAAGAAATAACCGCAATTTGTTTAATTCCAAGGAAGATAATTTTAAAGTGAAACGTTTTCAAACCTCATTAGCGAGAATCAGTTGATTTAACTTAAGTCATTACCGTGATTTAATTGGTGTCTAGACTATAAAGAGTTAACTGCTAAACAAATTTTATTCCTGCGCATGCGCAGACCTACCTTAGTAACAAATTTACTAAAAATCGGTGTTGATAAGATAACTCTTGCCAAGCTGAAATTTTGGTGAACATGTTTTAGCATATTGTAGTTTGATGTCTCGCAAACCATAATCATGGGAAGTTTTAAGAAGTACTGAAATGCATTCTCTAGAATTTTATTGGAAACCTAGATACTTTCTTTATTTGCTGTGTATATTTTAAACGACAAACAATAGAATGCAAAATATATCGATAAATAAGTAAATAAAAACACGCATATCTCGTAAGAAACCGTTTGCGATATCTTAGAATATCTCTCTCTCTCTCTCTCTCTCTCTCTCTCTCTCTCTCTCTACTTGACTTTTTAATGTCTCTTTGTCTGCATGTTAACCTATGCGCGTGTCTTCTTTTCAACGTACATGCACGATGCAAGTGCACGTCTGTGTTCTTTTCTTATTTGTTTTTTTTTTATTCAATATTTTTCGCATTAAATCTGTTATCAATATTCTTATTTCAACGTATTAAATATAATGATTGCATTTTAACAAAAAAAAAACAAACAAAAAAAAAAAACAACAACAACAACAAAAAAAAACAAAAAAAACAACAACAACAACCCCCCCCCTCCCCCCCCCCCCCCCAAAAAAAAAAAAAAAAAAAAAAAAAAAATTAAATAAAAAATAAATAAATAAAAAATAAATAAATAAATAAATAAAGAAAGAAAACACATAGCAAAATCTTCTGGTAGTATAGTTATAGTGGTTGTTGTGCATTTTGATCTATATTTACTGTTTGACTGAATACGCGTATTTTGCAGTTTTTAGGGGAGTCTAGCCGTAAGAGAATAAAACTGTTTGTCTTTTGATGAATTAATTTGTCACTGTGGCCATGTTTCTGTCATTTAGAAGAAAAACGACCATAGGTCATGACATTTGCGTTAATGACCAGTGTGACGTTGTGTATTAACTAAAATGGGCCGAGTCATGCGAAAACGTGTCTTCGGGCATATGCGGACAGCGAAAGCCCGGATCAGACTGCGCGGATGCGCAGGCTGATCTGGGCCTTTGCTGTCTGTAAACAGAATCATTGGATACTATAAAATGGTTCAATGGATAGCAAATGCCCGGATGAGACTTTGCGCATGTGCAGGATAACGTGAATCCGCAGATTTTGCGCATGCTCGAAGGCACTCTTTCGTTTGACGCGGTCCAACTGACAAACAGACGACAGTCAGCCGACGACCCGATCCACTGGGAGTATTATACGCATCGACAAAAATAATAACTGCTGTGTATCGCTTACCACTTTGGATAAAAATTTTAGCAGACGACATACTGCCGGAAATATTTTTCTCAGAAAACCGGACTGACATTTTATGCAAACTGTAACCAACGGAGACAATTTGCATGAACTGCCAAAATCCTGTTTTTTGGGAAAAAAATATCACCAATTTGTCGTCTGCTGAATTAGTCCAGAGAATGGTAAATGTTAAGGAAAATGTGTTTACTTTAAGGAGAAGCAAGTGAATCAAAATAGTTTTTCCATTCTGGAAAAGAGTCTACTTTAAAAGGAAAGAATTTTCCACCGCAGGAGCAAAGTCTTTCATTTTAGAGAAGACCCTTTGTTATAAAGGGTTATTATAAGTAGAAAGAGTTATAAAATTTATCTCCCTTACCAAAACGGCGGAAACGAAATGCATCAAATCCCCTAATATATTCAAAACGGAATTTCCTTCGTAAGAAATAAACACGAACGCACACACACACACGCACGCACGTGCGCGCGCACGCACGCATTCGATATCGCACACGTACGTAAGCTCGCACGCACGCACACACATACAGAAGCATAACTAAAATAGCTGAAGTATTGGCTTTCTGGGCAAGAATAACTAGTTTCGGCTAATCAGTATTCACCAGTCACTCTGTTATGAAGTTTCCAAATCATGAAATGGGCCCAATTACCACAAAGGATAGTAAAATTTAAACTAGACTATAATGAATTACTAGGAGCCGTTTTACGACCTCCAGACGTCGCTAACACCAGCTGTAGTGAAAAAAAAATATATATTAAAAAGGTATTACTTTTCTGAGCAATGATCACACACACACAAATCTGAAAAGAAAAAAAAAACAAAAAAACAAAAAACAAAAAACAAAAAAAACAACAACAACAAAAAAAAAACAAACAAACAAACAAACAAACAAACAAACAAACTTACAAACAAACAACAGCAACAACATAAATGTCGGTTCTCTGGCTAGGTATGGGAGACGTTTTATGGCCTCTACATAACCGAAAATCTTATCACTAGTTGATTATTGGATTGTGTGGAAAGTATTGCTGATTCAACCGCACAACTTTTCGCACTGGTATGAATTGAACTGCCACGCCAGACTACGTATCTTCGGACAGGTGGGCTCAGCGAAGATTCAGATCAGACTGCGTGTTCGCATTTTGGATAGCGAATGAAGACAATATATAGACTGTGCGGATGCGCAGGCTGATCTGAGTCTTTGTTGGATGCACATGTCAGGTGGTATATTTTCTCACGTTGTGGCTAAAAGATTGATCACTTATAAGACTAACCCAATTTAGCCTGGAAACTCCCAAAAGGGTAATTGGCAAACAGTCCAGACCCAGATCAGTGTCTAGACTGTTTGCATTCAATACAGGAATTTCTCTAAAACATAGTAATAATAAAAACTAACCCGACACTCGCTATTGAAAATAGACTGGTCCAAAGAGTTGTGGTAGAAGAGTCCACTCGACATAAATGGGTTAACAAAATATCTCATCACGAAAACATGTCTATATAATTTTGACTCCCTTAAACCCTACTGTTATATAGTAAAACGGGGGTCTTACAGGCGCATACATTATTTTTCTTATTTTTGTTCTAAAACAAAGATTGTGGGTACTCGTTAGAACCGCCTCGGGCGGTTCTAAAGAGTACCCACAATCTATGTTATTTTTAGCAGAAATATGAAAATATGAAAAATATCAATTTTTTATCTGAAAATTTTCATTTTTGTGGTGGTAAAATTTTCATTATATTTGAATAGGCGTATTTTCGTAAAGGAAGAACTTGACTGGATAAAGTACACCAATTATTTTTTCGAGTGGCATAATACTCCCGGTGCGGCTGACACAGCCAATACACATTTATGCACTTTCCTACCGTCTTCCATTTTGTGGGTCACTCTGTCGGAAGACGTTAAGTAAGTACATTTCTAATATGGTATTCTATTCCTTTTTTTTTTTTTTTTTTTTTACTTTTTCATTTATCAAATTAGTTATTTATGTTTTTATGTTTAGTTTTGTAATATAATTTTCTTTTTAGAATTAAGGCCTTTTGGTCTTTGGGTTTATGATTATGATTATTATTATTATTATACAAAATTATTCAAAATATCATTAACCAAAACGAATAACTAAGTTAAACTATTTTAAACTCAAACGAATATCTTAGTAATTTTCGTCTACAGAGAGAATTATGAACAGTGTTTAAGTGATATAAAAGATCTTTCATGGAGGGTACTACGAAACGAGTTCCAAAGGAACGAGTTTTTCCACCAAATTTTCCACGCTCCTTTGTGAGAGATTTTTTTATATCACTGTATACATGTACGTACCCTTTTGTTAATACTGTTTTCTTGGAAGCGCCACAAAATTGTTCAATTTGAGCGGAAGTACAAAAACAACGTAAGAAAATAGTTATTTAGTCCATTCATAAACAGCGTTGACGTCACTCTGCACTCTGTGACTTTAGGGCAACAGTTTCATGACGTTACAGTCTTCCCGAAATCTTTTCTACTGATGCAGGGCTGTTGTCAGACAGGCTGTAATCTTTTACAGAACAGATAAGTATCTACAGGACTGAAGGCATATATGTTGTCAGAATATTATTGTCTTGGCTAAGATTCACAGGACATTTGTCAGACAGACTAAAAGTTTTTGCAGGACAACATGAAAAAATGCCAGTTTTGTCAGACAGTCCTGCACTTTTCGCGAAGACTGACGTTACGGTGACGCCTTTCATTTGGTCGGGTTTTTAAGATGAAATGCATTAACGCGGGAAGCAGTCTATAAAAAATGTTCCGACACTGCGAAATAATTCGCTAGTTACTGCTATCATATCATCACACTGAGAATAATAAAAAAATAACCGTTACAGAGAAATCCCTATAATTCACTGCTACTGTGCTTTCGATATCTTTCAGAAAGTCGTTTTTTGCTTGACGCTTTACACAGAGGAAGTAAATTTGCAAAATTTTGTCATAATTTAATGCAAAACCATTTGTCGTAACTACCTATGCACAAAAAGTTTTATTCTATTCATTTTTTTTAAATCAAATATTTTCACTTTTTCTCATAGTAAAAATGCATGCAAATTATGCAGAAATCTGTCGGGTAGGTAACGTGGAGACAGATTTTCAACAAGTTCGGCTTGCTCAAATTTTCTGACAATATTGTTGTGAAACATCAATAATTTAAAATTCAGCAAAGAAAAGTAAAAAAATATTTTCTTAGACAAATAAAAAAATGAAAAAATAAAAATAAAAAAAATCACTTAACTATAGAAATTTTATGGGTCAGATCAATTTTTGGCCGTAAATTTAATTTAACAGCACACATTTGAGAACAAAACACAGAAACGGAAAAGGCAAATGGTTTCTGATAAGATATGGTCATCAAAACAAAATAGTATTGTTTAAAAAAAAAAACGCCAAACAAAAAAACTTCTTTCCAAGTGATGTCGAAAAGACAGTAGGTATATAAAATATCTTATATACAGTATTTACCTTAACTATTCGGCAAGACAGACCTGAGCAAATTAAAACAAAACAACAACAACAAAAACAAAACAAAACAAAAAAACAACAAAAAAAAAAACAACAACAACAACAACAAAACAACAATGTTAAAAAGTTCTGGCAGAGAATCAGGAAATCTCTAAGGCTCAGTCTAGTAGTGTTTAACCTATTTAATCTAGAGAACTCTAAAAGGGTAACTGGCAAACAGTGTAGACCCAGATCCGACGCCGCATTCTATGGCGTCTGATCAGGGTCTACACTGTTTGCCACTCAACTATGGCAGAAGTTTTTAGATATAACAACAGGTAGTTCAACGGATAAGTTTAACGTTTAGGATAAGTATGGTACTCAATATTTAGGGTAAATATGATTGACCAAATATTCTGTTGGACCGAGTTAAGTGAGAAAGGGGGATTCCAGACTACACGTAGTCTGTTTTATGACTACTGTCCTTTCTTTCAGAAAGTCGTTTTTTTGCGCTTCACACAGAAGAAGTAAATTTGCAAACTTTTAACATGATTTAATGCAAAACCACTTGTCCTGTTTACCTGTGCACAAGAAACTTTTATTCTAGTCAATGGTTTAAAAAAATGAATATTTTCACTTTTTCCCATAGTAAAAATGGCTGCAAAGTATGCAAAAACTGATAGAGTGTGTAGTTTGGATGCAGAGTTTCAACAAGTTCCACTTGTTCAAAATTTCTGAAAATTTTCACAGTATTGTTATGGAAGATTAATAATTTAAATTCAGTGAACAAAAGCAGCAAAAAAAAAAAAAAAAAAAAAAAATATTAATGATTAAAAAAATTAAAAATCCAGTTTACTATAGAAATTGCATAGGTCAGACCCATTTTTAGCCGTAAAATTAATTTTACAGTAAAAATTTGAAAACAACGTGCAGAAACAGGAAAGATAAATGGTTCCGGATAAGATATGGTCATTTAGGATATAACGTCATTCGAAAAACGTCTTTCCAAAAGATGTCGAAACGACAGTAGGCCGAACGCCTGTGGCTGTAAAGACTATTTTTAAAACCGAGATTTACCATGAGACAATATTAAGCATATTCAAATTAATTCAAGCGAGTTATGAAATCACTGTGTAAGATGCAAAAAATTAAAGGTGTTATGTTTAAAAATGTTTGCGATAAAATGTTTATCTCGGCTTTTAAAATAAAATAAACGATCCTCCTCAACCTATTTCTTTTACACGAAAGAGCTATTTTGAAAATCTCATGATAATGCGATGTTTAAAATACATTCTTTGTCCGACATGGCCATTTTCAATTAGAAGCGACCTGAACTTCAACGAGAAAAAGTACCTTCGGACAAATGCGCCAAACGAAGACTCAGATCAGTCTGTGTGTCCGGTCTTCGCTGTTTCTTCATAGAGTGGAAAGGCGGATCATGGGGTCAGAAATTTTAAAGGTCCGCGTGAAGACTCTGACTAGATTGCACACATGTGTACGCTGATCTTAGTCTCCTGTGAGTGAGCATGTCCAAAGTTACATTGTTTCTTACATTTCGGCTCGGTTTTTGGATCGATTGTTTACAATCGAGCCACAGTATACAAACGCCAAATTTTCGTTAAGGTACTTGGCCACGTGGTTATCACTGACCAATGAAATCAAATCGCGCGTTAGACGAAATCCTGGTATAGATTATTTACAACCACGCTATTCTTGTCGTTGTGGCGTCAGAGTGCTGTTGACAGGATTATCTGTAAAACCTGAACTGGGAAATTAAGGACATTGGCAAACAGTGCAGACCCAGATCAGACGCCGAAGAACGTGAAGGGTTAAATGAAACTATCGTAAGTCCCCGTTCAGGACCATTTTCTCAGCATACACTCAGAGACAGTCGACTCACTAGTGCTATCAGTGCTTTGATTGTGTGATTGTACACGAAGGAAGTACCTTAAAGGAAGTTACTAGTGTGATGTTTAAGGAAACTGGATACTCGTTGTAGAATTTCTGCTTTTTTCACAAGGGATACCATTTTTATGAATTCCTGTTTTTGTTCCTAGAGACCAGTCCCCTCTGAAAAGGGTCTACTCTAAAACGAAAAAAAAAAAAAAAAAAAAAAAGCGTCCCTATTTCGCCTTCTGAAAAGGCGTCTACTCTAAAAGGAAAGAGATTGCTCCGCGGGGTGGGTGGGGGGTCTATTTCGCCTTCTGAAAAGGCATCTACTCTAAAAGGAAAGGAATTCCTCCCTGGGTGCGCGGCGGGGGTGGCTGGGGGGAGGGGGGGGGATGGGGATCTTTCCTGTTAGAGCAGACCCTTTTCAGAAGGGACACATACAAACTTGATGGAGTTGCCTCCCCTGAAAGTGTATCATTTCTCCTTAATAAATTATATTTCATTTCCTTGCAGGTTCCAAAATGGGCTTCGCAGTACGTGTGTTTCTGGCCTTTACATGCGCATTATCCGTTGTGAATGCAGTAGGTAGGTAACAATATACCTAAGATATGAAAATATATACCTGCTATCTCAAACACTGATAACTCAAACTGCTGCTTAAGTCAAACTAAGTGAAGAGCATTACTGGTTTAGTTTGCTATTTGTTCTTGATTTTTTCACTCTTTTTATCTCAAACTACTGTTATCTCAAACAACATATTGTTCTTTGAAGTTTGAGAAAATGAGAGTCAATTGTATTTCAAACAAGAGCATAGAACCTCAATCATAATTTGCGAACCGTCCGTGGACAATTTGTGTACTTATATGTGAACAGCTAGCGAAAATGCCATAACTCTTGAATCGTTAAAATATTTTGATAATTATTTGCACACGGATTGATACAAACAAGATCTAGCCAATGGGCTTGCCAAATGCCACTTTTCATTGATCAACGCCGATGCCAAAACAGTTTGTAGACCGTGGGCGGTTTGTGAACCTGTCTGTGGAGAGTTAGCGAAAATATGCATAGCTCTTAAACAGTTAGGAATGCTATGATAACGTTTCGAACGCAAACTGATATCAACAATATCTAGCCAATAAGCTTGCAAAATGCCATTTTTTTTGACCGAGACAACGCTGAGTCCGAATAATATGGAAGTCGACGTAGATCTTCAACCATATGGAACATTTTGATAAAACTTTGTATACTCATTAGTATTGATACGATCTAGCCAGAGGTTGTCAGGTCCTATTTTTCATTGACCGAGGCAACGCCGAGGCTGAAAACGTAACAGCGAAAATGGCGGTAACTCTTCAACTTTTAAGAATATTTTGATAATTTTCCGCACATAGAGATTGATACCGACTAGATCTAACCAATAGGTTTGCCAAATCAACTTTTCATTGACCGAGGCAACGCCGAGCCCAAAAAATTGAAAATATGGAAATCACCACACGTAGATATTCAAACAAATGGGATAATTTGATTAGAGTTTGTATGCACATTAATATTGACACTATTTGCGCTGGTCATGCACGTCGGCGACAGTTGATTTCCTTCCATGTTTCTCCCATATGACATACGGGACTTGCCAAGTATTTTTTATTATGACAAATGCTTTTCGAATCTCTGGATGTTACGCATTGCAATCTGGAAACGGGGAAAGAAATACAGAAGTCGTTTATGAATAATTGTAGAAATCATCCATTTTCTACATTGACTGGGTGGTCTTTTATGTAACTATTTTCAGGGGCGCATCAAGGTAATTTCTGAGTGGGGTTCGAGTTGATCAAATTACCGTACTTACTCTACGTAATCGGAGAGACAGGCCTGAGAAAAACGACGTAGATCCAGATCAGACGCCGCAGAATGCAGCGTCTGATAAAGGGTCACACTGTATGCCACTCACCCAGCAATTTTACACATTCACAGGTGGTAAAATGGACTCGTTGAAGAGAAGTATCAGGTAAAGAGCAATGGTGTAAATATTTAAGGTAATTACGGTATCCCAAATTTATCAAATTGATTCAAAATTTCCCATGAAAATGAAATTTTGTCTCAAAGGTGTATTCGACTTTCGACTGACCACCACCCCTTCCCCTACACCAACCGAACCCCTCTCTAAATCCGTCCCTTATTTGATCTTATTTTGAATATTCCAGCACAGTATCACAAACTGTATGCGGAGCTACAGGTTGTACCCACAGATAATGCCACAGTGGGATTCTTCCAGTGTACGGCGTACGAGAACCAGACTTATTATCTCAATCACGTGATGTCATGGAGTAAAATAGGACCGGACGGAAAGGAACAGTTCCTGTCTTTAAATTGGCAGCTGGTGCAAAATGCGTCTTTCCCGGATTATTCAGTCTCTTCAAATGCCTACAAAGTGGATAATGTGTCATCAAACTTTTACTTTACACTTATTAAAAATGGTAAGTACAGTCGACTCTCCTTATCTCGAAGTACATGTACAAGGGGTTCTCTAGAATATTTCGGCATATCCGTACCTGGACATATCAGATTTGCAGAACTGAGGGAACAAAAAATAAACCGAACAACCAAATTTCACAAATGAATATGTAATTTGACTCCTAAAGTTAGATATATGGAAAATATCGTGGAAAAGAGGAGAAGGAGCAATTTCTCCTCTTATCCACAATATTTTGTTCCTTGTTGTTAGATTTCCATGTTAAAACAGGCACCAGATTTTCATTTCGAGATAAGCGGTTATTCGAGATAAGCGAAGTCGAAATAACGAGAGTCGACTGCATAACTGTTAGTTAATACTCACTAAACCTTTACTCGCCTTACTTCTAAACAAAACAAATTCTTTAGATATCGTAAACCCCTATTTCAACACTTTATATAGTACAAAGTAGGAATTAAGGTGCGGGTGCGGGTAAAAAATTATAAGTAAGGTCACGTGATGGAATGTGGTTAACATGTACTTTGTCGGCACATTTTCATATGAAAACGGTTCCAATGTGATATTAACAAGTTGTTGATTGCTAAAATTTTTGCACATTCACGTTTTTGTGGTCCACTAATTCCACCCTTAGGTCAAATTATTATTTTATTTGACAACTGCATGCAAACGGTATATTTTGAACACATTTTCGTTATTTCATAGACGACTTTTTAATATACATGTATGTTCGTTGTTTTTCAATTGTAAAATCTCTTGCATACCAAAGACTTTGATATTTTTCTTTACAACTTCGATCAGTCATGGCGTATTTGAATAAAAGAATTAGAACTAGTCACTCTGAATTTGATTATGTATTAAGTATTTTGCGACTTTCAGACCTTACACCAGAAGATCATGGAGAATATATCTGCCGACTCTACGATTTTGACAGGAATGTAATGGCTGAAAGAAGAGTTCCCGTTTCAGTTTACAGTAAGCAAATATGAGTACAAATAGCCTACTTTATTTTTGTGTGTCTCTTAAATAAAAAGGAAAACAATGATCAGGAATCGATATAATTACCTAACACCTTCCGTCCAAGACACCAAAGGGAAAGAAGGACGGACTTAAAACAATGGCACCACAATCAAAACACTGCAAGCAGAAAGCCAAAAGGACAGTTTCTTTCCCAAAAATTGGCCAAACGGCTATCCAAAACGAATATTTCACCAGGACATACATGCAAAGACATACTATGACAGAAATAGTAAACACCGCAAAAACATCGCCTTGGAACGGTCAGTAAAATATTACTAGGGGCTAAAATCGATTTTATGTGGCCACAACCCTCGCTCTTGGTTCTGCCGTGGTATACACAAGACATTTGTTCAGTCCGCGTTAAGGGTTCCTAACTCATCTTATGGCATACGACTGTAATATTTGGCACACAGATTATAACTCAATAAAATTATATATATTTTGACGTCAATCGTATCAAAATGTAAATATTTGTACATTCATTTGTTTGGAATCATCCTTCAAATATAAGTGAAACACAAAGTGATGTCATTGGCATTTTTGCTGGTTATAAACAGTTCATGCTTATATATTTTCAGCACCAGTCTGACACTAACGTAGCTATGCCAATTTAGCTTGAATTTGGAACTAGGTTACTCAACAAACCAGCTGTCTCGGCACTTTCTTGGCGCTGACTCACAGCTCGATCGACAAATGAATACCAAATAGCTGCGTTTGGACATTGGTTACCGAGATCCCAAGAAAGTTTGCCGATTTACAGTTGTATAGTTTCCATCTGTCTTGAATTGTCCACAACAGCCGAAAGTTGTTGGAGGACAATATCGAAACTATAAGTGAAGATACCTAGGAAATGCCACAATCACGAAGCACAGCCCTCCCGTGGCATCAAAAGGAGAGACCAGGAACAAATACGGACAACACAAATGCATGTATGAAACCACAGACATACAAACAAAGAAGAACTTAAACAAAGAAGAAAAAAAACTCCTTGGAACGGTCAGTAGGAAGAAAACTACTGGAGGAAGAGGGCGGGGCTCAAACCAGTTTTATTCGCAGCGCAAAACTTCACCCTTAATTTAAAGTCCGAAAATAACAATATTAGACAAAGCAGAGCTTTTTGTAATATGTACACGTGATCTGATCTACGTAAAAGTTAACTCATTTTAGTCACAAGACCCCCAAAACGGCTGAACTATTTGCAAACAGTGTAGACCCAGATCAGATCTCCACTGTTTGCAAATAGTTCAGCCATTTTGTCTCTAGGAATATCTTAATCACATAGTCTGGCGTACCGTACTAAAATTGAAATTCAACTCCTCCAATATATAGCATGGGGAAGTTTATTCAGTCTAAAATGGCTTAAGATAGAAAACTGATGTAATACTATTGCTTTCTATGTTTCTTTTTCTCTTCTTCAGAGAATGGCGTAACCCTTGAACCATACGTCTTAAGAGGAGAAACAGGCAAAGACATAGCAGTGAACTGCAAGCGAAATACAACTGATGAAACATACAATAAAAATCAGCGGGTCATTATCAGTCACGTGGCATCAGACGGGACTTCAACGAGAATTGCATCTAACGGTAAACTTGTTGACCCAACACTGAGTGACAAGTATGAGATAATTAATGGAACCGTCGAGGAAGTTTCGCAATACATATTGACAATAAAAGGTAAAATTAGGAAGAATGGACCCAGCTAGCATTCTACATAACTTTATAGCGGGCCGTTATCGGCCCGTCAGCTACCCTGACGGGCCGATAACGGCCTGCTATAGATTTATGTAGAATGCTTACTGGGGAAACACTTGGCAGATTTTTCCACCATTACCAGTGTAACAAGGGGTAACTTCTGTGATTCCTATTTAGTTTCCTACACACCAAATCCCTCCTGAAAATGGGTCCCCCCCCCCCCACCACCACTCAGAGGCAAAAATCGTACCACTGGAGCAAAGAGTAGACCTCTTTTCAGCATGCCGGCAAAACAATTTTGATAGTGTTGTCTCCCTTGAAAACATAAGGGGAATGGAAACACGATTAGGGAAGGCAACTCTAGCAGAACTGTTCTTGCCTCTTCTGAAAAAAAAAGTCTACGCTAAAAGGAAAGAATTTGCTCCCAAACTTAGAATAGATTTCTTTAAAGAAAGGGATAAGTATGAAGGTAAACAAACATGAAGTCACAAAAGTTGTCTGCCTTGTCAGTGATGGAACATGCTAGTATCAAAATTATTTTGATTTGCCGAAACTTTTTGTTCTTGTTTCTCCAGCGTTTTACATGTTAAGCACTGAGCGTCGACGCCATGACGTTCATGTTATGTTTGGTGACGTTAGTTAGGACGTCAGAAACTCGCACTGGTGTGTAAACAATAAAATAAAAAGAAAATTTACTCTTTTTAAGTGAATACCATTAAAATTTTCATTCCGTGTAATGAAAACATTCAAATTTTCAGTCGTGCTTCGCATTCGTGAAAATACTGATGTTTTCATTACACTCGATGACAATATTTATGGTATTCACAGCCAAAGAGTAAATATCCTCTATACATTACTTTATGTTCTTTGGCTTTAGATAATCTGAATTTAACTATCAGGCGGCGACATTTCGAAAAAAAGTCTTTTTACTCCTCCGGGTTATGGAAAAAGTAGAAAAAATATACATGTATGTAGTTTTTTTCACTAACTTTACGATGTTTTAGTACTGAAAAAGGTGCTCACCTGCATTTCATACATGTTAGACTATTTACTAAATGGATATATATGGAACAAACAATCTTCTATAAAGTGCATTAATTTATTTATTCTTGTATTCATTATACAAATGGAATCAGTAAACAAAACTCGCCAGGCATTCACGATATAGGACATCTTGAAGTATTATTATAATAATGGACATATTTTATTGCTTTTTCTTCCTCTATTATAGCTCTGAATAAAGCGGATACTGGAAGCATAGTGTGCAGAGTTGAAAATGAGACGAGTGAAATCTCTTCTACGAACGTTGCTCTCACCGTTGACAGTAAGAACATAATATTTATCTCCTGTAAATGAAAATGTACAGTCGACTCTCGTTATCTCGAATTCCAAGGGACTCTCTGAAATACTTCGAGATATCCGTAGTTCGACATATCACGTTTGCAGAATTGAGGAAAAAATAATTTGATTAGCCACATTTAACAAACTAATAGGTAATTGGACTTTTGAAGTTAGTGATATATTGAAAATATTGTGGAAAAGAGGAGGAGCAATTTCTCCTCTTTTCTACAATATTTTCCATCTGTTGTTAGGTTTTCATGTATAGGCAGGGACCAGATTTTCACTTCGAGATAAGCGGTTATTCGAGATAAGCGAGGTCGAGATAACGAGAGTCAACTGTATTATCAAGTTGAATGAATACAATCCAGAGAGAGAATATTCTAATCTGAGTGTGTTTTGCCTGACTTTTCAAATGGAGACTACCCCAATAGAAGGCAATTTGCTTTTTTCGGTATTAGAATTCCTTCGTAAAGGAAATAATTGTGAGTATTTGTATTCTTTTAAAGGGAATGGAATGGGGAGGTAACTCTGTCGGAAAGGTTTTACCACCCTTCTGATAATGGGTCTACTCCAAAAAGAAAGAATTAGCTCACAAGGAGAGCAATTGTTGTTGGTTTTTTCCTTTTAGTAGACTCCTTTTCGAAATTTGCTAGGAATGCAGAAAAGCAAACAACAAATCACAAAAATTGTCTCCGTTGCAATACGAGGCAGAAAAACTATCAAATGTGAGAAATCAAATTTGAGAAGGCATTCGAAGAAAAATAAGAAAATTAAAATTAAGAAAAAATATCAATACATTATAATTACGTAGAGAATACATTTCAAAGAGGTGTGTTTGCAAGCTGGAAAATAGAAGAAAGAATAGGAAAATACCTTAACTGATATAAGCATATACAGTCAACTCTCGTTATCTCGACTTGGCTTATCCCGAATAAACGCTTATCTCGAAGTGAAAATCTGGTGCCTGTTTAAACATGAAAATCTAACAACAGGTGACAAAATAATGTGGAAAAGAGGAGAATTTTCTCCTGCTTTCCACAATGTTTTCAAGATATCTCTATCAGGAGTCAAATTACATATGCATTAGTGAAATGTGATTGTTCGATTTATTTTTTCTTCAATTCTGCAAACTTGATATGTCGAGGTACGGATATCTCGAGGTACTTCAGAGAGTTCCCTGGACTTTGAGGTAACGAGAGTCGATTGTACAACTATCTGCAAATATAACTAACACAATTCATGTTTATGTTCTATCAAAGTATTACGAATAAACGTAACAGCAATTAGCTGATTTCGTGATAAAATCTTACTAGAAAAAGTCAAATACTATTTTTTAATTCTTACAGAACCCCTCTTGAAGATAACTCCGAAGTATTTCCTTAAAGTTCCCACGGATTCCTATGCCAAGTTCCAGTGTACATGTGACCACAGAAACACAACTGCTTGTGAAGATAACAAGATGTCATGGTCTTTCACTAACAAACATACAGGCGTAACAAAAGATATATACAGAAATGGTGCAGTCCTTGAAAGCCCGGATACTTATATCGTCACTTCCGGAATTGGATTTAGTAATATCTCTATTGAAGGTTCGTTTCTTACTTAGGCACTGTCTTTGTCTCCCACTTTCTCTCTCTGTCTATTTGTCCTAAATTCCAAAGGGTTTATAAATTCGAGAATTGCTCGCAGTTTGTCTCCTGTATGTTATTTGCCGAACTCCAACGTATGTTATTTGCCGATCTTCAACAAATAACATTTGCCATTACATGTATACAGATCCCAGCTAACTTTCTGCTTAAACCTCATCGGCCTGTTATCGACCCGACAGGAATCCTGTAAGATCGATAAAGGTCCGATATATATTTAATCAGAGTGCTAACTACAGTCGAACTTCAATGGCTCAAACATCTTTGGGACCATGGAAATTTGTTCGAGATATGGGAAGTTCGAGCTACTGAGGGTTAATCATGACACCAGGTCAGGAAACAAATGGCGATAATTTAGGGAAATTTTTCGATCCTCTATATAATAATGGTATGCTGGGTGTACTCATTAGAATTATCTCGATGAGGCAAATCTAATGAGTACTTACAGCATACAATTTCGTGAACATATAAGAAAATGTCCTTAGATATTTGTTTTCTTGAGCTATCGGAAGAATTTCGTAGGGACTCAAAAAACTAGTTCGAATCAGTCATGGTAAATGAGCCATCGGTGTACGAGTTATTGAGGTTTTTAGTTGACTATTATGTTGACAAATGCTAGTGGATTAATTATGACTATGTTTGTATCATTCTCTAGAATGAGTATGGCGATTCAACATGCTAGGATGGTTCAAAATATAACCAGCAATGTTTTGCCATCATAGTTCGTCTGCTAGCAAATGCCAGAAGGAAAAGACAACTACAGTTGAATTTCAACGGCTCGAACATCTTTGGAACCATATAAAGTCGAACCTCAATAGCTCGAACACCGATGGCTCATTTACCATGGCTAATTCGAAATCGTTTTTGAGCCCCTACGAATTTCTTCCGATAGACCGAGAAAAATATTTCTTTTCTTATTTGATCATAAAATTGTATGTTGTGTGTACTCATTAGAATCGCACCATCGAGGCGATTCTAATAAGTACACTCAATGTGCAATTAAAGTCTAGAGAACCTAAATTATCGCCGTTTGCTTCCAGACCTGGCGTCACTATTAATTCCCAGTGGCTTGAACTACCCATATCTTGAACGAATTTCCATGGTCCCAAAGATGTTCGAGCCATTGAAGATCGACTGTAATTTTCATTTCGAGTCACTCAGGATTAATCATAGCACCGTGTAAGGAAGCAAATGAGGATAATTTAGGGATGTCTTTTCGATCCTCTATAAAATAGTGGTATGTAGAGTGTACTCGTTAGAATCGCTTCGATGTAGCGATTCTAATGAGTACACACAACATACATTTTCATGATAAAATAAGAAAATTACCAGTACGTATCCCTAAATATTTGTTTTCTTGAGCTATCGAAACAATTTCCTAGGAACTCAAAAAACGAGTTAGACCCAACCGTGGCAAACGAGCCACCGGTGTTCGAGTCATTGAGGTTTTACTGTATCGTGTTTTATAAATCAACAACTTCAAATCATAAACGTATTGATATTGATATTAGTGTTTCAAATGCAGTACATTAACGAGGCCAGGGGTCATGGCGAACAACGGAATAATGTCATTTCTTTCAAGGGAACAGGGAAGACAGACTTCATAAGTCAATTGACTTTCTTCTGAATCCTATTGTATAATATTGTAATGTAGTAAACACATGTCTTGTATATGTTCAAATATGTTAATAGTTTACATGAAATAAACGTTTAAACTAAACAAGAAGGGAACAGGGGAACAAAAGTAATTTTGGGGAGCAGGGAACATAAAAGATAAGATTTTGATTTTGGGGAACAAGGGAAAATGTTGAAATATTTCAGTGGAACAAGGGAACATGTACCCCTTGGGAGGGCTTCATTAACTACACTTTTCATTTGATATCAGTGTGTTTATTCTTAGGTTATCAAAATAATTATCTAATCTTAATAGAAGGAACATGCAAAATACGAGCAGGTCGAGCCAATTACTATCCTTTCGACGTCTCTTGGAAAGACGTTTTCTGCTTGGCGTTTTATTTTAAATGAAAATATTTTGTTCTGGTTGACCATATCTTATCAGAAACCATTTGTCTTTTATGTTTCTGTGTTTTGTTCTCAAATATTTACACAAAAATTAAAGTTACGGCAAAAAGTTGGTCTGACCTATGCAATTTCTATAGTAAAGTGAATTTTTGGAACTTTTGTCTAAGAAAATATATTTTACTTTTCTTTGCTGAATTTAAATTACTAATGATTTATAACAATATTGTGAAAATTTCAGAGAAATTAAACAAGTAGAACTTGTTGAAAATCTGGCTCCAAGTTACCTACCCTAGAGATTTCTGCATGATTTGGCTTCATTTTTACTATGGGAAAAAGTGAAAATATTTGATAGATACGACAAATGGTTTTGCATTAATCATGACAAAAGTTTGCAAATTTACTTCCTCTGTTTTGTAAAGCGCCAAGCAAAAAAAAAAAAAAAAAAAAAAAAAAAAAAAACACACAAAAAAAAACAACAACAACAACAAAAGAAAACGACTTTCTGAAAGCAATAGGCGTAGCACTCAAATACTTTATTATTTATCTGTGTAATTTTATCTCTCAACAGTGTTCTGTAAATACATGTAGGGACCCAGAGAAGGCGAGACGGATACACATACACCATACACGAATGGATGTAAAATTAATTTTCAGCTTACTGAATCAGTTCATGAACCGTAATGTAAAATGCAGCACTGCTCTAGCCCTCTAGCCACCTGTTGAGAAGAACTGTATCTTTACAATTACACATTATGTGGCCCTCGAAGAGGCTAATGAGCCATAACATATACAGTCGAATGGCTCCTATATAATTTTGACCCCCTCAAACCCCACTTTTATATAGTAAAACTAGGGTTTACAGGGGTATACATTATTTTCTTATTTCTGCTCTAAAACATAGATTGTAGGTACTCGTTAGAACCGCCTCATCGAGGCGGTTCTAACGAGTACCCACAATCTATGTTTTGAGCAGAAATATGAAAAATATCAGAAGTTTTCATCTGAAAATTTTCAGTTGTTGGTGGTTAAATTTTCAGTATATTTGAATAGGCGTGTTTTCGTAATGCGAACATCTTTGTGACCTGTGAAATTTGTTCTAGACATGGGCAGTTCGAATCACTGAGGGTCAGTGTTTATGCCAGGTCAGAAGGCTAATGGGGATAATTTAGGGATGTCTTTTCTTCGATCTTATATAAAATAGTTGTATGTTCAGTATACTCGTCGCCTCAATGAGGCGATTCTTATGAGTACACACAACATACATTTTCAAGAAAAATAAGAAAAATTCCCTTAATTATCCCTAAATATTTGTTTTCTTGAATTATTGGAACAGTTTTCAAGGGACTCAAAAGTTCGTTCGAATGAACAAAGGTAAAGCAACCATCGACGTTCGAGTCATTGAAGGTTTACTGTAACTCATTGTTTATATACAGGTCTGGTTGAGATGGTACATGAAGGTATTTACACGTGTACTCTGGAAGACAAAATTTCCGGAGAATCTCTTGCCGAGGTGTCTGTCCCTGTTACTGTTGTTCGTAAGTATTGTCAACTTTTGTCAACATATAAACTTATCTAATCAACCCTCTTTATACCGACACTCGATACAACGACCATATTCATTATAATGGCACTTTGACTGGTATGAAACCTTCGCTCAGTAGGTGACAGTTGACAGAAATTATGCGAGAACATTGTTTTTAAATTTCAAGAATCATATGTTTTGTATATTTTAGATCGCCTCGCTGAGGCGATTCTTACAAATATCAAAAACATATGTTCTATTTGAATATAAGAACAATACAACGTCTTTCTTACAGATCATTATGCTCATTAAGGATTCGTTACAGCAGCAAATTCATTTTAATGGCAACAACTTTGGGAACCAGTGGGAAGGTTCACTGTATATTGTATCGAGAATGGATATAGCTCCGAGAGAGAGCACTCTTAGACATGCTTCTGCTTCCCGTTTCAATGGTAGAACAGTCCAACAAAAATATCTCCTTTGGGGTGTATGTATTTACTTTAAAGGCAAAGGGAACCAATGGTAGAACATTTCAGCACGAACAATTGGAGTGATTACCTTTGGGTGTATGCATCCACTTTAAAGGCACAGGGAATTTATGGTAGAACATTCCAGCAAAAAAGATCAGACTGGTCTCCTTTTTGCATTACGAAAACACGCTATGTATTCAGATATATAGAAAAAATCACCTCTAAAAACTGAAAATTTTCAGATAAAAAACTCTGATATGTTTCAAAACATAGATCGTGGATACTCCTTAGAACCGCCTCGGCGAGTACCCACAATCTATGTTTTTAGCAGAAATAAGTAAATTAATGTATACCCCTGTAAACCCCAGTTTTACTATATAAAAGTGGGGTTTAAGTGAGTCAAAATTATATAGGTATGTTTTCGTGATGGGATTTATGCATTCACTTTAACGGTAGAACGTTCTAGCATAAACAATCGGAGTGATCACCTTTGAGGGTATATCCATTCATTTTAAAGGCACAGGGAACCAGTGGTAGAACGTTTCATCAAAAACGATCAGACTTGTCTCCTTTGGGGTGTATTGGGTGCTTGTCCATTCACCTTAAAGGTCCAGTGAACCAATGGTATAAAAAATCAGACTTGTCCCCTTTGGGGGAGTATTGGGAGTTTATGCATTCACTTTAAAGGCACAAAAAACTTTTGTTTTATACAGGTCAAAATCGAATAACGTTTCTGTGTCCTAAAATAAATTTATATACGCTATGCATGTAATGTCACTGAAGACGGTCATTTCCTTGAAACAGTTCGTGAAATACGAAGTGTTCTTGATTTTAGATGACTTGTAAAGTGCATTATACATTTTCTTCTTTTCTACAGCAATTTCTCTTGGGGCGCTTGCAATAACAGAGAACTACCCTGAAAATGTACGTATTCTGTGCACAGTTAGTGGAAGTCAGTGGAACAGTCATTACCTTGAGACACATAATCTAACCTGGACAAGGACACAAAATGGAGTGGCCAAATTGGTATCAGCCAATGGCGAGATGAGCCCGGGCTTTGACAAAAAAAGATACAGTGTTTACTTTGACCCGAAAAGATACTTTGTCATTCTAGACATTAAAGGTAAGAAAATAATAAAAGATACCTTATCATTCTAGACATTAAAGGTGAGAAAATAAGAAACGATATTTTGTCATTTTAGACATTAAAGATAAGAAAATAAGAAAAGATTCTGAGCCATTCTAGACATTAAAGGTAAGAAAATAAGAAAAGATACTTTGTCATTCTAGACATTAAAGGTAAGACAATAAGAAAATATACTTTTTTTTTATTCTAGACATTAAAGGTAAGAAAATAAGAAAAGATACTTTGTCATTCTAGACATTAAAGTTAAGAAATTAAGAAAGTATACTTTGTCAATCTAGATATTAAAGATAAGAAAATAATACGTTGGAGAGGTGATAAGAGCATTCCTAGAAAGATGTCTGTTTCGGTCATACAACTATTCTAAGCTATAATCTACCTGAATGTTACAGTCCGTAGAACAGTCAGATTTAGCGTGCATGTAATTCTACCAGAAAAAAAACAAAACAAAAAAAACAAAAAAAAAAACAAAAAAAAAAAAAACAAAAAAAAAAAACAAACAAAAAAAAAAAAAAAAAAACAACTTTTCATGTGTTGTCTCATGGTATACGTGCAAAACTCTCCAAATTTATTTTGCATTTTTTTACCTTATACCAGACTTTGATTTAATTAAATGTTATAGCAAATCAGCACAACTGCCGTAAATAATAATCAGGGATTAGTGTCAATAGTTGTTGCTTATGTGAAGTGATGCAAACAATTACTATTTTGGAGCGTGGAAAGCCTTTCAGTCAACGTGGTTTTACCCTTCTTCTGAAAAGTGGTCTGCAAGGAATGAATTTGCTCCCAGAGGATGCAACTACACTCTTTGTAGAGTAGACTCTTTTCAGAAGGGACTTTGATGCAAGAGTGCAAACCGGAAGCCAGAAAAGTTGTTTCTCTTGTAAAAATGGCAGAAAATACCTTCGGACATGTGTGCCCAGCGAAATTTCAGATGAGCCTGCGCATTCACGCAGTCTGATCAGAATCTTCGCTAGGCGCATTTTGGATAGCCAAGGGTGCAAAGTTGTTTTATGCGGACAACAAAGACATTAATCAGACTTAGCGGATGCGCAGGCTGGTTTGAATCTTCCTTGGACGCACATAGGCTGATTTGAGTCTTTCTTCCCAGCTAGCATTCTTTATAAATCTATAGCGGGCCGTCATCGGCCCGTCAGCTATCCTGACGGGCCGATAACGGCCCGCTATAGATTTGCAAAGAATGCTTACTGGGTTGGGCGCACATGTCAGAAGGTACGTTTTCTCACGTTGCGGCTCATAAGATTAGTACACTCATTGATGCATTATTTATTCTTCTTTTCAGTATTAACAGACGAAGATCACGGAGACTACACATGCCATCTAAGAAACGTAAAATACAACAAAATAGTGAAGGAAGAAACCATACGACTGTATGGAAAAGGTAAGAGTAATTTGGTTCACAATCTATAAAACAGCATTTTAAATACTTGTAGACTGTTTGTTTAACACCAATTGACATGATTTAAATAAGGTAAAATTATAAGATTTAAATAAGATCAAAATATAAGTTTATAACATATGCTTGATCTCGGACCCATCAATACCGGTATTGATGGATCCGAGGCTTGATATAGTATGAAGATTATAACGTATTCTAGAAATAGTATGAAGATTATAACTTATACTAGAAATAGCATGCATGTATATATAAGGGCAACTATTCTTATGTCTTTCGTATTCTTCAATTCCCTTCAGAAACGTGGTCTACTCTAAAAGGAAAGAATTTGCCCCTACGAAGAGCAAATTCTTTCCTTTTAGACAAGACTCCTTTTCAAAACGGAGATGAGATCTTTCCCGAATGTATATCTATTCCCTTTGACTATTTATTCATATTACATCACGAGAACATGCCTATATAATTTTGACCCCCTTAAAACTATTTCTAGTAAAACTGGGGTTTACAGGGGTATATATTATTTTTCTTATTTCTGCTCAAAACATGGATTGTGGGTACTCGTTAGAACCGCCTCATTGAGGCAGTTCTAACTAATACCCACAATCTATGTTTTGAGCAGAAATATGAAAAATATCAGAAATTTTCATCTGAAAGTTTTCATTTTTTTGGTGGTAAAATTCTCAATATATTTGAATAGGCGTGTTTTCGTAATGAAGGAGTTATTTTTATAAATATTTATATATATTTATATTGTAGGTGTTGGTACATTATTTGCTGGTTCTTATGGAGTGTGAAGCGGGCACCCAGACTTACTTGTTACACAGTCGTCGTATTCCATAAAAATTGCCAGAAGATTTTCATTGTCATGTAAAATATTGGAATAAAAATATGTTTGTTGCTACAATAGATTGTGTTGCTTGTTTTGTTATTGCCTAGTAAATTAGTACCGCCAACAATCAGTCCATATTCAGTTATAGTACTATACCTTTTGCAAAACAATGACTTCTAAGCTCTACCTCAGTGTTTTTTCTATTGTATCGAAATTATTTTCAACATTAATTTAAAGACAAAACAAGGCAGCCATACTATAAGAAGTTTTTTACATTGTACCCTAAGACTAAGTATTCAGAGAGTCTGAGTCAAGTCTGGGCAATCAGAATAGACCCTGATCAGATGCCGCAAAACGGAGAGTTTTGCAAAAGTTTACGGAGCTTATGATACCGATAGCCTTGTGTAAGGAGTTTAGCCGTCAGGACTTTATTTCGATTGTTAAAATCGAACATGAGAAAGATGTACGTGAGAAGATACTCTTGCAAAACGAATAAATTGATATATATATGTATACGAAGGTTACCGAGGATATACTGTGCTCATTTAAAAAGGAACAAATAAAAATGTTAAAATCAAGAGTCGTACATTTTGAAGAAATAATACCATTTGATAGCTGTAAATTCAAATCCAAATAAAGGTGCTTCGATATCTTTATCTAACTGAAGTTCGGTAGGATAGTTCTGATCCATTATTTGTTCTAAATAAATATTGTCAATATTTAGAGGTCATCTAGGTATTTAGAAGTAAAACTGAAAGATTCAATATTATCAGCCTGACTTTCATCAGAGAGAGAGAGAGAGATAACATAAAATCTCTCTCAAAATAAATAAATAAATAAAAAAAAAAGCCGCAACAAGGGGAACACAATTAGTCTTCATCGGAATACCCGCGATTTGTCTGTAAAGTTTAGCGGCAAATCGAAAAAAATATATTATCAAAAGGGTAAAAGCTTCACAAACCTTTTGACATGACCATGCATTATATTTGTGTGTTTCATAAGAAGTAAAGAAAGCACGTTTCTCATTAAAGGCCCAATACATGTACAAAGTGCCTTCTGGAGTAAATATCCATTGAATGACTAGGTGAGTCAGTTTAAGTTAAGGTAGTATAGACAGTGGAACAATCATATGTTCTTATGTGGACAAACTGGAAGATGTTCTTATGTTGACAAATTGTAGTGGGTAAGGGTAGAGGGGGAATGTTTTTATTTCTTCTGTTTCTTCACTTTCATTCCTGTTCCTCGTTCTTCCCTGTCCCTCTCTTTCATCTCCTCTACTCTCTCTTCTATCTCTTTTCTCCCTTTCTCTGGGAGACGACACAAAATGACCCTCAAGGGTTGACGTGTCGTTAAACCCCAACACAATCAACAATCGAAACCCTTCGAATTCAACATCAAGCTGTAGCGTTATGTTTATACCACTTACAACAAAAGTTACCGCGAGACGCATATATCTAAGAAAACGGACCGTGCACTATTGCAACGGCTGATTCAAACTTTTAAGTGCTAATCACAACTGCATCAGGCGACATTTTGGTTTATCTTTATTTTTCAAAGAAAATAAGGCTTGACATGAAATGTCAAGGCTTATTTTTCTCAGAGAAAAGTAATTAGAAACATTTTAGAAATGTATACCCGGAGTGACTAGTCCGACTTATCCCCATGCAATTTCCAAGACTCTGAAAACACTGAGCTCCACGACCAAAAATACCGAGACATCGCAAAATTACAGCAGGGGTTTAAATCTGCGTAAGCCACATTACAGCAGGGGTTTAAATCTGCGTAAGCCACATTACAGCAGGGTTTCAAACGAGCCAGCGCACGACAAAACCTACAATAAGACCTGTGTAACCAGCAAAAACTCAGATCAGCCTGTACATCTACCCAGTATGGCAAAGGGTATTCATTTATCCCTCTTTCGATAGCCTGGTCAGACTGCGCGGATGCGCAGACTGATTTGAGTCTTCGCTGGTCGCACAAGTCTTATAGCAGGTTTTGTAATGCGCTGGTTCAAATCATACATTTTAAACGGTGCATCCATTACATGTTTTACCGGACGAATAGTTGGGTGAAAAGACTAAAATGACTATAGTCAGCATAATGTTCTCCAACACAAAACGCCACGTAGACGTTCAAAATTGCGCCCTGGAGCATACATTTGCATTAATAAATGTATTATTTTGATGCGTACTTTGGATGTATATTTTAATGTAGGGCTTTCTAGAGACGAATTTATTTTGTAGTGATACTTTCAAAGAAAAGAAAAAAGACAATGAAAATATGAGCATAGTCCACAAATTTATTGTTTTATTGTTCGAACTAATGACCTTCCACGTTGCAAGTCGATAACACAGATTAACCACCAAGGGCCACCCAGCTCACTCGTGTCCATACAGCTGCAGAGTCGATCTATTCTTATCTATTTCTAGTAAGCATTACGAAAACACGCCTATTCAAATATATAGAAATTTTCACGACCAAAAACAGAAAATTTTCAGATAAAAAACTCTGATATTTTTTCATATTTCTGCTCAAAACATAGATTGTGGGTACTCGTTAGAACCGCCTCGCCGAGGCGGTTCTAACGAGTACCCACAATCTAGGTTTTTGAGCAGAAATAAAAAAATAATGTATACCCCTGTAAACCCCAGTTTTACTATATAAAAGTGGGGTTTAAGGGGGTCAAAATTATATAGGCATGTTTTCGTGATGGGAACGGCCATTAGAATTTCAAGAGGCGCAAAGGAGACAAGCTTCCTATATGTCCTTTATATTTGGGACAATAGGTAAGTTGTCGATGGGCAAAAGATTTACGAAAATAAATAATGGTTCAATCTGGTTTCATTTTATTTGTAAATATGTATATGGATTTATCTCTTTGAAATCAAGTTGAACTGGCCACTCTTCTTTTTAATATTAACTAGGCGTAAAAATAGCTGTGTTTCCACTAACATATTGAAAAAATTTGGTCCGTATAGGTAGGAGAAACTTTTTTATTTTTCTATTTTTTTTCCAGAAAGAGCAGGGTCGGACCTGTAATCTTATGAAAATACAGGTATTTTGTTGAGGGTGGGTGCTTTACCTTTTTAGTTTGCATTTTTACTGATAAAAAATATCAGAGTCGGGTGTTTGAAACAGGGTCGGTCGGGTTAGTGGAAACACAGCTATTTTTTAAGCCTTATGGACACTCCTTACTCTTGCTACTTGTTTTATTCCTTAAACTAGCCTCTGTATAATGAAGTGATCGAATCTGTTATACCGTATATGCCGTATGTATTCGGACAGACAGGTCTAATCAGGGTCTACACGGTTTGCCACTCATCCAGCATTTTTAGACACACCATCAAGTAGTAAATTATACTTGTTCAAATTTTAGAACAAGAATGGTAAGAAGTTGCGGTGTCCGAATACTAAAGGTAAATACAGCAATAATAATACATTGCAAAGAAAAGACAGATCTTAACCAGTAATACAAATTTTTGTTCGATTCGGTCCATTTCATAACGTTCCGTTTTTGTAGCAGCTGCTTGGAACTAGACTGGTTCTCAGATATATCTAAAAAGCTCGTGAACCAGGCTACTTGGAACACCAATTACCTCCCTTAATGACACGAACCGTTTCGCGCAAAATGTCACATCCGTCTCAACCAACTAACCATTAAAGTATTTATCGAAATGGAAACGGTATAATTAAATTATATTTCTGTTGCACATGAGTTGATAAAACAACGTTTTATTGTTTGGAGAGCGTATGTTTTATTTCTTTAAATTGTCAAATTAATCATCCGGCGACTTCAGAATTCTGGGGGTTTCGGACCAAGAACGTTCGTTCTCATTTTGCAGCTTTGTAATATTGTTGTCTGATGGGTTGGATTACAGAGGAATCACATTTAGCAGTTGTATTGGTAACATGTTTAATAAACTTCTTAATAATAGATTGGTGCAGTTCTGACAAAAACATAATGTTCTCTGTAAAGAAAAAAATTTTTTTTTTTTTTTTTTTTTTTTAAATGGAAATCAAACAACAGATCATGTTTCTTTTAAAAAATCAAGTTGATAGACACACACAAACAGGTGCCTCCCCTATATGTACTTGCTTTGTCGATTTTAAAGGTGCCTTTGATGCCATCTGGCATGATGGACTTTTTTATAATTTGAGATGTATTGGTGTAAGTGATTGATATACCACACAATCAAAAATATGCTCCAGATGAATGTATTTACAGTCAGTACCATACTGGTCAAAATTTAAATGGACCAGTACTGACAGTTTCAGGGCAGTATCCACTTTTGTAACAAGCTATTCTTTAATCACCTTTAAAACTTTAAAAGTGTTTATTTATCTAAACAATACATTGTTATGTCTAGTTTGAAAGAGTTTTAAAGCTTTCAAATTTGCTAAAACTGCTTGGTTTAGGCCTAAAAAAATAAATGTTCTGTTTCCGATTTCATCACCGATTTGCCATAGGGTTGGTAGGTCAGCAACTTTTTCTCTCTCCTTTTTTTTTTCCAAATCAAATTACGGTCAGTGAATCGTAATTTTTTTAAATAGAATCTTAAAATATTTTGACTTCTCTTACCAAATATTTGACCATTTTTGAATACCGATGATAAAGGGGCACGGTGTTAAACAGCTTCTATTTTATTTTAAGCTGAGATGTGGCTGCACACTTCAAAATAAACTGCACTAGTGTGCTCAGTTTGGCTTGTAAGGATGCAGCCATATTGGAAATAAATAAATGAATGTTGAAGACTGACAATAACTGAAAATTGGTAGAGACAAATTATGTAACAAATGCATATAAAAACCAGGATTTCAGGGGTCAGTCGTGGATTGTTTTTTTCTTCTTGTGCAAAAAAGAAAAGAAAAACATATACAGTTGGCACATTTTTTTTTTTTTTTTGGCAGTCAATTGGGAAATCGGAAACATAACATTTTTTTTTTAGGCCTTAGTGGTTAATAAACTTTAAAGGTAAAATTATTTAACAATGCATTTAATTCTTTATTTTCATTGTCTGAATACTGACCATTTCAAATTTTGATCAGTATCGTGGAAAATGCATCAGTATTGGGAACTATCTGTTTTGAAAATGAATCTATATTTACCCAAAACTGATCAGTAAAATACTGGGAGACTGATCTTACCTCTAGCACTGTGTATGCAACTATGCATCAACTTGTTTAACAGTGAAAGTTGGGGATTATTGCACTGATTTTCCTCTTTAGCAGGTGTTAGGCAGGGGGATAATTTGAGTCCCACTTCCTTCAATATCTTCATTAATGATATCCCGACTTACTTTGATCCTCCCTCTGATCAGGCTAAATTAACTGAAAAAACACAATATTTGTTTATTATATATGTATGCTGATGATCTAATATTACTATCCAACAGTGCAAAGGGTCTTCAGAATTGAGAAGATAAGCTTTCACTTTCTGTCATGATTGGGGAATGACTGTAAATTTAGATAAAACAAAATCTTTAGTATTCAGTTCTGGTTCTGGAAAATGGATGTAAATTAACCCTTCAATATAGAAAATGTCAAATCATATACCATACATATTTAGTCATAACTTTTAATCACTCAGGTTGTTTCAATGGGGTCAGAGTAATCCTTGGAAAAAATCAGTTGGATTATTGGATATTGGAAAATCCAACTGATTCTAAGTTGGAAAAATGGGGGTGTATTCCTTGGATTTTTTACCTGTTGGAAAATGTTTTGTAGACAGATTTAATTAATTTAAGCATGCAGGAATATGTATCATTTTCATCATTTTTTCAACTTCAGAAAATATTATTTTTCAAAACATTCAAAAGAATGCAAACATGACCGCAAGGTCTTCTTCGTTTTTTTTTTTTTTTTTTTTTTTTTTTTTTGAAATTGATAAATCAATAAGGCAAAATGTTTTTGCAAACAGAAAAAAAAATAGAGATGAAAAGGAATGACTTGAATTTTAAAGTTATTTTTCAAAATTACTCTGTTTTCTGATAATGTGTCTTTTTCTATCATTTCTATAACTATGCTATTAGAGCTAACATATATTGTAATCCTCCTTTCTCTTCCCATAAAAAAAGAAAATATAAAACAACAACAGATATAAGAAACATATACATCCCAAAAAGATTAAAGGAAAAAAATGCAAGCTTATATAATATCAATCCATTAACAATATGTGATTGCTTGTTGTTGTTTACCTCAGGTGACACTGATGCTTCCAGTAGACAAACAACTTAATTGGGTTTGCTTACTTAACAATTAATAAAATACCTGCAAGGGCTTCAATATCAAACAGAACTGGTTTTTGTTCTACCAGCGGCCATTCAAAAATAGATATTCATCTAATTAATGAACCATCTTTGAAGTTTTAATGAATGAACCCTACAAAAAACTGATGTCATGGTCTGGATTACAAATATTATTCTTTTATTATTATTATAATTATTATTATTATTATTACTGAAAATATAAAACAGTGAACAAAAATACATGTAACAAGCAGAAATTAAATATTTTGCCCCTCCCCACCCCTCACCCTGCAACAAATGACAAAAACAGTCTGATCAGAACCTACAATGTCTGGCAACCTGCTCGCAGTTTTTAGACACATCAAGGACGTAAATAAGTAATTTGATACGTCTTTGGACACATCAATCAACAAGCAGCCAAATTGACTTGTTCAAATTTAAAAACAAGTATGGTTAAGAGTTATAGTGTCCCAATTTTAACATTTGTCCCAATTTTAACATTTGTCCCAATTTTAACATTTTGCATGCTGGGTAAAAACTTCAGCAGATGACATTTTGAAATTAATTTCTTACTTTACCCAGAAAATAGGATCTGACACCTCATGCAAATTGTCTCCCGAGATGACAATTT
Source organism: Anodontia alba (assembly GCA_964016985.1). NCBI lineage: Eukaryota > Metazoa > Mollusca > Bivalvia > Lucinida > Lucinidae > Anodontia > Anodontia alba. The sequence continues at coordinate 62,201,234 of OZ024833.1, read as the reverse complement.
GCATGACGTGTCAGATCCTATCTTTTAGGGAAAAAATATCAACATAGTTTGTCCTCTGCTGAATTTGCCCAGAGCATGGTAAGTGTTAGGAAAAATGCGGAAGTTTTGGCAGGTAAAATTGCTAATCATGCAGAAGAAATTCAGATAAATATCAAAAAGAACAATCACTTCACTAAGTAATGACCCTGGATGAGCTTACTGGCCATAGTTATTTTAATTAAAATACCTAGAATGCTGGGCAGGATATTCGGAACTGTTTTTCGTTAAGAAAATGGCAACTTGTGCAAGCTCAGATCAGAAAGCACATACTTAATTTGGTCAGGGCATGAAAAGTTCACTTTTTCATAGCTACAAGGCCCAGAAGCCCATTATCAGACTAGATGTCCTAAAATACTTTACTGTTTATTCTGACTGGCACAGTGGCCCAGTTGGTAGCGAGCCCGCATTATGGTCGGGAGGCTGCGGGTTCGATGGCCGACCGAGTCATACCAAAGACTTTAAAAATGGTACTAGCTACTATTTCGCTTGGCGTTCAGTATTAAGGAAGTAGAGCTAGGAATCAAAACTGGTTAGCCCGGTGTCAGTATAATGCAACTGGGTGGAATATCATGTCATGTGTCTGGTGCGTGATGTTTCAGTGAGGCAAGAGTTTTTTTTCAGAAAATATTTTTTTTTTTTTACTTTTTTACAATAATAAGATTTTTATTTGAATATTCTGGCTCTTTTCACAATCAATATTCAAAGCAATCTATTCACTGTTACAGAAATGGTCTATGCGTGTTATTTAGTATTTTTGTTCATCATGTACATATTAATTTTGTGCATATTTGTGGTTTACTGCTCAACACATAAAACTAACACAGAAATGACACAACAGAAGTTTCATCCTAGTCCATAAAATAACATGGAAAGTGGCTACAACTCATTTATTCCTTCTATCATCATTCTTTTCTTTTAAAAATTATTATATCTCTACCTGTACCAGTCTCTGGGCAAATTCAGCAGGTGGGAAATTTGTGATATGTTTTCTTGCTTTTCCCTGAAAACAGGACTTGATATTTCATGCAGACTGTCTCCACTGGAGACAATTTGAATGAAACTGAAATGTCAAAATCCTGTTTCCTGGGAAAAACGAGAGAAATATTTCAAACTGTTGTCTAATTTTACCCAGAATGCTGAGCATTAAAGAACCCCATTTTTTGATAGACAAGGATATTTTTGCATTCCAATCTGACATTGTTGTTGTTGTGCGGATTTTTAACGCTACCAGGCACCCGAGGCACATAGAGGCAGCGGCGATTGCTATGATATACATGTATTTGTACATGGATCACCCATGCACACTTGGTGCCGCTGTCTGTCACCAAGCGCCGCCCTGTCCACTTTATACTCAACCCGGGGCACGTCGAGTATGAGCTAGGCACACTAATGGTCTGAAAATTGTCTCGACCCGAGCGGGAATCGAACCCACGATATCCCGCTTGAAAGTCGTGTGCGCTAACCACTAGCTTGGACCCAATATACACTTTTTATATCTTTTTGAAATTTAAACTGAAATGTACTCTAATACATGATGTAATTTTCCTGATTTTTTGGACCAACATGTCTGGGTAAACAGTCCGGACCAAGATCACAGAGGAGCAGCTTCATCTGTGTCTACACTGTTTGTCACTCCGTATACATCAGATTGGACCTCTTGTTCTAAGCTAAGCCCATCATGTTCAAATTTAAGGATGATTTCAAGGAATTTTTCTGGTGTGCAAAATATCTGGATTTTTATAGGTAATGTATGCAAAAATTTTGGCCCTCACATGAACTTTTACAAAAATACAGCTTTAATTTCTTGTCACTTCAGTAACTGGTATAATTCAATAAAACAGGAATAAATGAATGAAAAATATTTTAAGACAATTTACAGATCACAGTTTTATAAATAAAAAAAAAATGGATGGGTAATTGTCCGCTGTTAGGTTAAAGACACAATTTGGATTGCATAACATCATAATGACCATAAACAGATAAAGATAAGAAATCCTTGGTGACTTTGGCCACCCTTATAGGTAGGGGCGTGATAAGGGGAAATTATGGATATCAGCGAAGTTTATTATCAAAACAGAGAAACAGATAAGGTGGGTAATTTGGTGATAATTTGATGTTTTTTTTTTTTTTTTTTTTTTTTTATTCAATAAAATATAGCTGGTTGTTTTCATTAGAATAACCTCTCCAAGGAAGTTCTAATGAATACCCACAACCTATTTTATGGAGAAGTACAGACACTTATGCCTTTGTATGCCAATTTATCACAAATGCCCTTTTTATCTGGTTCTTGTATGCATAAATTTCTATAAATCTCCAGTATAACTAATTTAGTAGCTTTGTCAAACTAAAAGATAATCACTGGAAAGGGTTTAATAAATAAATCCATTGTTCAGGAAAAGCATAATTTTGGAGCACTTTTTTTTTTTCTTCGGACAGACATCTGAGAATTATCGTCTACCATACCATGCTATGGGCAGTTTCAGCAGACAACAAATTAAGATTTTTCTTATTTTCCCCATAAAATAGGATTTGAAATGTCAAATCCCATTTTCTGTGAAAAATTTTTAAAAAAATCTTTATTCTTCTTTCTTTCCCAGCAGTTCAATGCCTTTCTACTTGCAGTAAAGAATGATTGATTATTAATGTTTGAAAGTACTGGAAAACATGTTGTGTCATAAAAATGCAATATACAACGGAAAAATTTTACAGTTTTTGGCAGATACAAAAGAAACAAATCACGTTAATTTCTGCAAAATAACATGTACCCTCAGTGAAGAGTTGGATCAGCCTGCGTATCCCACAGCCTGATCAGTCTGTGTTATTTGGACAGAGGTTTTTCAAGAACTAATGCAGCAAAATATCAGTGTTTGGTCATATCACATGGTAAAAAGAAAAGAATTTTTTCAATTGACTTTTTTTGTCTTCTTAATGATAACAATATTCAGGCCGATTACTGCACTGTGCAGTTAGGTTTTTCAAAATGACCAGAAGAAAAAAATATTGTAAAATATCCACCTGATAAAGACAGTTTAGACAAAGATCAGCAGTGGACTTCATAATAGGATAATTTAATGATGCTTATGTGACATTTGTTTCCGATATTCTTTATAAAAGCATATGTTGTTGGTACTGATTTGAATCAAGACAATTCAAATGAGCACCAACAACATATGCTTTTATTTAAAGCAGATAAAATTACTTGGCTGTAATCTGAAACTACGAAATGTTTGACTGTACACTTATGAGGGAGTGTGCGGTAATATGGTATGTTGGAGTTTTAGAGTTACCAATACCTAAATAAATAAATGTTATTGTAGATAATATTGTTTTTGTTTTATTTCATTCATCTCAGACAAAATATATAAATTTCAGCAAATGCTAATTTTTAGCTCGCCTGAACAACGTTCACGGATAGCTATTGTACTACCCTTGGCATCCATTAATGTTAAAGTTTTTGCTAAAGCTTTTAAGATCTCATTTATCTAATCTTATCACCGATTTGATTAATCTTTGGTATGATTATACATATTGATTCAAACTTTTGCGCAGTGCCATGCCCACCACCCTAGGTCATGTCAAGGTCTTAGACTTAAAATTTTCAGATTAAAAATTTACGCCAAAGTTTTTAGGACCTTATTATTTTTTTATTTGATTGACAAGCGCAAGTTCTGGTGAGCTATCCTGTCTGGCGACAGGTCTTGTTATCGGGACACGTGGAGCATGCAGGGGTATTTTTCTTATTTTCTGCTCAAAAATTGATTGTGGGTACTCCTTAAAATTGCCACAATGAAGAGCAAAAACAAGAATAAATATCACAAATTATTATCTGATAAATGTCACTCCTAGAGCCATGAAAAACATAAGTATTAAATGTTATCCTCTTGCAATGGTTACATGTTTAAATTGACTCTTTGAATAATTAAATATGTCACTTTGGTGAACTTTGTTACCGTAAAGATCCTAAAAATTGGGATGCATTGGGCAGGTGATGTAATTGTTCTTGAGTTTGAACAAGTAAATTTTACCACATAATAAAATGTCAAAAGGCTGAGAAAATATGGCAAATAGTGTAGACCTTAATCGGAGCAGTTTGATCAGAGTAATCTGATCTGGACTTACTTATTTGTTCATGCATTTCTGTCTTAAATTTTATGAACTAAACGGTATCAGCAAAATGTATTGTCCAAACGGTAAAATGGTCCAAAATTGTCACTTTTGTCCAGATACTATTTCATTGAATTAATTCTATCATGTTATTTGAGTGTCCTTGATGAACGCTTAGCACTCTGGGTAAAATTTTCAGCAGATGACAGTAAAACTCCATTCACTCCTTATTTTCTCTACTTGTTTTTTTTTTTTTTTTTTTTTTTTTTTTCTGTTTGCAATAAACCTTCACCTTTTTTGACTGATCGTTTTCAAAACAAAACAAAACAAAACAAAAAAAAAAAAAAATCGAAAATAATAATAATAAAAAAAAAACAACATATTTGCATTCTTTTATCAGAAGACAGAATAGTTTTGAAAAATAATACTTTCCAAAGTTGAAAAAAGATGAAAGTGACGCATATTCCTACATGCTTAAATTAATTAAATCTATCTACAAAAAATTTTCCAACAGGTAAAAATCCAAGGAATACACCCCCATTTTTCCAACTTGGAACTAGTTGGATTTTCCAATTTCCAATAATCCAACTGTTTTTTTCCAAGGATTACACCTACCCGTTTCAATGAAGCAAAAAGTAATTTATATTTTAAGGGGTTAAAGGCTTGGTTCAAATGATCAAGATCTCTTTAATCATAACTGCCTAATGTAAAAAGTTTTCATATTTTTTATCACACAATTCAACTTATTTTCATATATGTTTCTTAGATAGGGTGCCTTTCTCATATTGTAAGACATCTATTTACTGATTATGTGAGAAGTTACCTGAAGAAAAATAACATCTTAAATTTTGCAAGTACATGTATATATTAGGCGTTAATTCTAAGACCACAAATCTTGCTGTTCACGGAAAAATAGGAAGATACCTCTCCTTATTCAAACTTTAGCAAATATATTTAAATATTTAACACATTCAAAAACATATAAAAATGGTCGCTTAACAGAAGTATATGGGTTATCTGAAGAACTATGTAATAAAGGAATTAGTTCCTGGATACATTTCACTAAGACTATTCTATCTTACTTGAACATCAAGGTTGATTTTAGGAGTGATTGTACACAGTTATGAAGAATAGTTTTAAAGGTTTTGGTTTCGAAATTCACAAAAAATCTGGAAAGAAAGAATCAACTCTGATACAGGTGAAAGTAAACACACAGGCAATAAATTAAGAACATACTCTCTTTTTAAACAAAATATTTGTATTGAAAAATAAATGTACTTGCAGTCGTGTGGCTGAAATCAAAGGAGGAGTTTATGTAAATTTAGAATTATCAATCATCAGTTAGAAACAGAATAAGGCAGATATAAGAAAATAAAAGCAGAAAATAAAAGCAGATAAAAGTATATGTAGATTATGCAAAGACAGTGTTAAAGATAAAATACTTTTTTTTACTGGAAAGCCCAGTTTTAGATAATGTTAGGAACACATCTCTAATAAAATCTATAAAAAATACCCCAGAATTGAAACTTTGATTGGCTTATGAGTACAGAAGAAATGGCTTATGAGTACAGAAGATTGCAATATGTTTCATCAATTACAGCATTTACTTTCCTCTGTCTTAGAAGAGAGAACAAACAAGTTTAAAACATCAATAATTTAAACCTTGGTGGTGTGATTCAGTGACCTTCAGAGTACATGTATCTTAAGAATCACTGTGTGATGTGTGCTGGCTCAGTTATTCAGCTATAACTTGCCAGAACTCCCCGGCCAGTTCCATAAAATTATTGAGCCCATCTAAAAAAGGGTCTCTAAAAGGAAACCCTTTTTCAGATTGGAGGCAAGAATAATTTTGACAGAGTTGTCTACCCTGAAAGCTTTAAATATCCATTCCTCTTAATTTACTATATTTTTAGACAACAGGTTTAGTGTAAAATCTTAGGGAGACAGCACCAAGATGGAAATGGAGAACAGTAGTAGCCAAGAGGAAGCGGACCATGCTGGTGAGAGAAAAGGACCAATGACAACTGTAGCATCAACTTATTTTGATGAGAAAATTGCAGTACCTAAAACTGAGGGGGTAAGTAGATATTGCACAGATTTTTAGTGAGACTCATTATTTCCCAGTTTAATGTATTAGCTTTCCATAAAAAACTGCAAATGTCCTTCTTTATTCAATATAACAACAAATTCCTTATTGTTGTCTAGAACATCCCTACTTTTTATCATGACATCTTAACATGACTGGTTATGGTAAATGTTCTAAAATTTCTTACATCAAAGCTTCTGACAAAATGGCATATACAAGCAGTGCGGACCCAGATCAGACTTAAGGAGCATCTGATCAGGGTCTACATTGTTTGCCATTCCATTAAGTATGTTAAGAAACAACTCCATAAAAAGCAAAATCTTGGCAAAAAAGTATGGAATAAAGTGTTAAGATTTTAGGAAATTTACCATAGAAAAAAATAAGGTCATAAACCTTTGACATGCTGAATAAATTAAGATGCCATGCCCACTTCTAATTTTCAGCCAATCAGATTACTTGATCCAGATTGTTGCTATAAATTCACATACTTAATGGCAACCAGTGCAGATCCAGATCAGTTGGCTTCCAAAGAAGCCAACTGATCTGGATCTACACTGTTTGCAAAGGCAGGATGTATACAGGTTGGTAAAGACTGTTGCTGATAATGAGAATGAATCCAAGGGCTGATGTTAAAGTATTGCCTGCTTTTGATCTGTTTGTCTTCTTTTATTTACATAGTTCCATAATAGATGCCTTTTATGCACCTGCCTTAGGCATGATGCTGGTGGCTTATAATGGTCAGATTGTGCCTATGTGCGTACGTTATTTCATACATACCTACGTGATCCTGTAAGACTGAGGTAAAGTAGATTTCGGAGTTCCTGTCATTGTAGCAGCTTGAAATTTAGTATGAGGATTTATGTCTACGAATACAACAGGAATATATAAGATTCGGGTCACAAAGACCCATCTATCACAGTCCACTGACTTTGCAGTTTTTTTGGAGGTACCCAAGAGGGGGGCATATGTGTACTTCAGACACATTCTAGTTTCAACCTGAAAGAATGAATATTTGTCACCGTGGCAATTTAATGAGTATCCACAGCATACCATATGTTTTCATGCAGAAACAAGAAAAATATCCATACTTTTTGAATGAAATCTGCTTTTCATGAAGCCATAACTAATGCTTAGCACTCCGGATAAAATTTTCAGCGGACTACATTTTGAAATATTTTTCCTATTTTTCCCAGGAAACGGGTTTTGATATTTCATGCAAATTGTCTCCAGTGGAGACAATTTGCATGAAATGTCAAATACCTGTTTTTCCAGGAAAAAAAAAATAACAAAAAAAAAAAAGAGAAAAAATATCACCAATTTTTCGTCTGCTGAATTACCCCAGAGAGTGATAAAGGTATAAATGACACAGTTATAATGGTGTTACTGTTATTTTCAGACTGGATTTAGTTTTCGGAAGCTGTGGGCATTTACTGGGCCAGGTTTTCTCATGAGTATAGCCTACCTTGATCCTGGAAATATAGAATCTGATCTTCAGTCAGGAGCCGTTGCTCAGTTTAAGGTTAGTATGAAATTAGAAATTATAAAATTTCCATTTGGAGAATCCCAAAATGTCACCCAGTGTTGTTCCTTAGTAAGAAGTTACATGTAAAAGGGACACTGGCATGCTTCCTGTTTTTCAAGGAGGAATTTTAATTTTTTGAGGGACACAGTATAATAGACAGATACCAAGTGTAATTCTCCATTCATTTTGACAGTGCTTTTGTTTTTAGCTCACCTGAGCACAAGGTGCTCAGGGTGAGCTATTGTGATTGCCCTGTGTCCGGCATCTATTGTCCGTTGGTCGCTGTTCTTCCTTTATATTTTTTAGCTCACCTGAGCTGAAAGCTCAAGGTGAGCTTTTGTGATCACTCACCGTCCGTTGTTGTCGTCGTCATCGGTGTCCGTATGTCCGTCCGTCCGTTCACAATCTTTAAACAACATCTCCTCCTAAACCACTGATTGGATTTTGACCAAACTTCACAGGAATGATCCTTGGTTGGTCCTCTTTCACAGTTGTTCAAATGGTTCCGGTCCATTGCATATCTAGGTCACAGGAGCTAAAAATAGATTTTTTAACTAAAAACTTAAAAAAATCTTCTTGTCAGAAACCACTGGACCGATTTCAATATAATTTTGCAGAAATGTTCCTTTGGTGATCCTCTACCAAGATTGTTCAAGCCATTCGGATTCGTCAAAAAACATGGCCGCCAGGGGGCGGGGCTTATTTTCCTTATGTATCTATATAGAAAACTTTAAAAATCTTCTTGTCAGAAACCACTGGACCGATTTCAATGTAATTTTGCAGAGATGTTCATTTGGTGATCCTCTACCAAGATTGTTCAAGCCATTTGGATTCGTCAAAACATGGCCGCTAGGGGGCGGGGCTTATTTTCCTTATATATCTATATAGAAAACTTTAAAAATCTTCTTGTCAGAAACCGCTGGACTGATTTCCATATAATTTTGCAGAAATGTTCCTTTGGTGATTCTCTACCAAGATTGTTCAGGCCATTTGGATTCGTCAAAAAACATGGCCGCCAGGGGGCGGGGCTTATTTTCCCTATGTATCTATATAGAAAACTTTAAAAATCTTCTTGTCCGAAACCACTGGACCGACTTCAATATAATTTTGCAGAAATGTTCCTTCAGTGATCCTCTACCAAGATTGTTCAAGCCATTTGGATTCGTCAAAAAACATGGCCGCCAGAGGGCGGGGCTTAATTTCCCTATATATCTATATAGAAAACTTTAAAAATCTTCTTGTCAGAAACCACTGGACCGATTTCCATATAATTTTGCAGAAATGTTCCTTTGGTGATCCTCTACCAAGATTTTCGAGCCATTTAGATTAGTCAAAAAACATGGCCGCCAGGGGGCGGGGCTTATTTTCCCTATATATCTATATTGAAAAATGTTAAAATCTTCTTGTCCCAAACCACTGGACCGATTTCCATATAATTTTGCAGAAATGTTTCTTTGACGATCCTCTACCAAGATTGTTCAAGTCATTTGGATTGGTCAAAAAACATGGCCACCAGGGGGCGGGGCTTATTTTCCCTATATATCTATATAGAAAACTTTAAAAATCTTCTTGTCCGAAACCACTGGACCAACTTCAATATAATTTTGCAGAAATGTTCCTTCAGTGATCCTCTACCAAGATTGTTCAAGCCATTTGGATTCGTCAAAAAACATGGCTGCCAGGGTGTGGGGCTTATTTTCCCTATATATCTATATAGAAAACTTTAAAAATCTTCTAGTCAGAAACCACTGGACCGATTTCCATATAATTTTGTAGAAATGTTCCTTTAGTGATCCTCTACCAAGATTGTTCGAGCCATTTGGATTCGTCAAAAAACATGGCCGCCAGGGGGGCGGGGCTTATTTTCCCTATATATAGAAAAATGTAAAAATCATCTTGTCCCAAACCACTGGACCGATTTCCATATAATTTTGCAGAAATGTTCTTTTGGTGATCCTCTACCAAGATTGTTCAAGCCGTTTGGATTGGTCAAAAAACATGGCCGCCAGGGGGCAGGGCTTATTTTCCCTATATATGTATCTATATAGAAAACTTTAAAAATCTTCTTGTCAGAAACCAATGGACCGATTTCAATATAACTTGGAAGGAATGTGTCTTTGGTCACCCTCTTCCAAGGTTGTTCAAGCCATCATGATTTGTCAAAAAGTATGGCTGCAAGGGGGTAGGGCATATTTTCCCTATATATCTATATAGAAAACTTGAAAAAAAAATCTTCTTGTCAGAAACCACTGGACCGATTTCTGTATAACTTGGCAGAAATGTTTCCTTGGTGACCCTTTACCAAGATTGTTCAAGTAATCATGATTTGTCAAAAAACATGACCGCTAGCTTATTTTCCCTGTATATCTATATAGAAAACTTGAAAAAATCTTCTTGTCAGAAACCACTGGACTGATTTCAATATAACTTGGCAGACATGTTACCTTGGTGACCCTTTACCAAGATTGTTCAAGTAATCGTGATTTGTCAAAAAACATTGCCGCTAGCGGGTGGGGCTTATTTTCCCTATATATCTATATAGAAAACTTTAATAATCTTCTTGTCAGAAACCACTGGACCGATTTCAATATAACCTAGCAGGAATGTTTCTTTGGTGACACTCTACCAAGGTTGTTCAAGCTGTCATGATTCATCAAAAAACATGGCCGCTATGTGGGAGGGGCTTAATTTCCCTATATATCTATATAAAAAAACTTTAAAAATCTTTTCGTAAGAAACCGTTACACCGAATTCAATGTAACTTGACAGGAATGGTGACCTTCTACCAAGATTGTTCAAGCTTTCATGATACATCAAAAAACATGGCCCCCAGAGGGGGCGGGGCTTATTTTCCGTATATATCTGTATAGAAAACTTTGAAATTCTTCTTGTCAAATACCCCTGACCGATTTCAATGTTGCTTTGGTGACCCTCTACCAAGAATGTTCAAGCAATCCTGATTTGTCAAAAAAACATGGCTGTTAGGGGGTGGGGCTTATTTTCCCTATATATCTAAATTGAAAACTTTGAAAATCTTCTTGTCAGAAACCACTGAACCGATTTCAATTTAACTTGGTTTAACTTGGTAAACAGATTGTTCCTTTGGTGACCCTCAACCAAGTTTTCTCAAGGTGTCATGATTAGTCAAAAAGAAAAAAAATGGCTGTTAGGGGGTAGGGCTTTATTGCAATATAAAACACTTTAAAAATCTTTTTGTCAGAAACCACTGGACCAATTTCAATATAACTTGGCAGAAATGTTCCTTTGGTGACCCTCTTTCAAGATTTAGTTGACATGATGGGTAAAAAGAAAAAAACATGGCTGCTGTGGGGGTTTGGTGGGGGGTGGGGGGTGAAGGGCTATAAAATTTAGAGCAGTGAACTTGGCTGAAACTTCAACGCTAATATAAGTATGCAAATCTGTTTGCTCAGGTGAGCGATATAGGACCATCATGGTCCTCTTGTTTCAAATGGCATCTTCTCCTAAACCACTTGGCCAATTTCAAAATAATTTCGCACAGATGTTCCTCTTGTGCCTTTTTTCCAAAAGTGCTAAAACCGTTCTGATCCATTGAACATGATGGCTGCCAAACCTAAAAATAGAAAAATCTGTAAACGATACATCCTCCTTGGCCAGTGGCCCAATTTCAAAGTAACTGACAGAAATGTTCCTCTGATGGCCATCTACCAAAATTGCTAAAATGGTTCTGCTAAGCTGAACAAAATGGCCACCAGAGCTAAAAATAGAAAACCTTTAAATGAAGTCTCCTCCGCGACCAGTGGCCGAATTTCAAAATAATTTCACACAAATGTTCATCTTATGCCCCTTTACCAAAATTGCTAGAAGGTTCCCCACAGCTGAATAAAATGGCTGCCTGAGCTAAAAATAGAAAAACATTTAAACAACATCTACTCCTAGGTCAGTGGCCAGATTTCCAAATAATTTCAGAAATGTTCCTCTTATGCCTTTTTACCAGAATTGCTAAAATGGTTCTCCTCGGCTTAACAAAATGGCTCCCAGAGTTAAAAATAGACAAGAGGAGCGCTGCATGGTCTTCTTTCCCTGCTGGTACTTAACAAATCTCTACTTAAGAGTTTTGCCATGGCAACCAAACAAAATGACTGCCTTTGATTAACATCTCTCAAGCCATGACACCATCACTTCCACAAGCTATCTTGAGCTCAGGTGAGCAATCCAGGGTCATATGGCCCTCTTAATATATTTTCATTGCCCAAACTCCTAGGGATCAGAAGCTTTGGTTTGAGATAACAGTAGTTTGAGATAGAAGGAGTTGAAATGTTAAGAACAAATATATTTCCAGTATAACCAATATTTTCCTTTATTAAGTTTGACTTAAACAATAGTTTGAGTTATCAGTGTTTGAGATAATGAGAATCAACTCAACTTAACTATAGCTTGGATACTGCACCAGTGTTTGCCATACTTTTTACCTCATGCTAACACTAAAGCAGAATCATGTTGTGCAGCTGCAGAACTTACTGAACTTCTCATTTTTTTTTCCAGACTGGTTATGATTCATGTTGCATGATTTCCAGTGCTGTGTTTTTTTTTCTTGCACAGCTATTTATTCAGTAAAACTGACTCTTCCAGAAGATTTTAGACTCATCAACAGACAGTACACTGAATTTGTTAAAATTTTAGACAAGTGTTAGCCGGGTTTCATGTATTTTCGTGTTACTAACGGTAAACAGTTTCAGCATATCTACTTACAAAGACAAATGCTGAAAATAATCCTGAAGTCATCTAAATTATTATCTGAGCATTTATTTTATGTATAAATAATGTAGTTCTGTGGATTTGTTTTGTGAAAGCATATGTGTAAACAAGCCAGCCATATCGACGCCATTTTGAACCAAAAGTCATGTTACTTCGCATTAATTAAGATTTCCGCGGGAAATTATCATGTGATTGTCATGTGATCTTTGCAATTTTTGGCCATTTTTAAACACAAAGTACCGATGCCTTAGATTTGACATTTTCGTAAAAAAACTAAGTTAGTCTTAGCTGTAAAAGTCGATTTAATAGATATAGGTGTAATTTTCATTAAGGACTGTTATCCCTTTTGTCAAGGTATTTCTTTTCTAGGCGTAAATCACAAAACAACAGTGTATTTCTCAAAACAAACCTTGCTAACTTTTGTATCTAAAATATCCAGCGAGTAGGTGGCGCTGCCATTTATTTTCATGGAGAAATCAATTTAACACGACATTGAATTTAACACAAAAATACATGAAGGGAGTATATAAAATTTACGGTATACTAATATTTAGGATAAATGTGGTGCATACAAAAGTCACAACTTTTGATGAGAACTTGTTAAGAAATTCAACCTAATTACCGACATACCCCTGTAAGCGACATACCCCTGTAAGCGCACAGTCAATCAATTCCGTAGGTTTGTGATTACAGCCATTGTAGTTTCTTTCTACTTGTTTGTAAATGCATATGTTGTGGGTACCCATTTGAATTGCATCGACTTGTCGATGTAATTCAAATGAGTACCCACAACATATGCTTTTATTAAATAAATCAGAAAAAAAAAACAACAACACACAAACACTGCATAAGCATCATTTGATGAGTCCTTGGCTGATTTTTGTTTTTTAAAGTATATCCTTAGTACAGACAGGTACACATATTACCACAAGTTTTACATCTTGGGAGAAAAAATCAGCACAAATCAAGATATTTTACTGCAAACTAGTTTCGGAATTTAATCCTTCTTCAGTGCACAAAATGGCTGAATGTTACTAGGAATTGATTATGACGTTACTAAGTGACGTCAAAATGCCAAATAATTTGACGTCAAAAACGCCAACTAATTTGACGTCAAGAACGCCAAACTACATGACGTTTCCTTGCAACATTTAATGAAATGGCAGAAATGCACAAAATAATGTATACATTAGACTGGATCAATGAAACAGTCTGTCACTATGAAACTTCACAAGTGCAAAACTTAATTTTAAAATATTTTAAAATAGTGACAAACAGTTTTTTATATATACATTTTCTATGCAAAAAATGCTTTGCAATATGAGCCGGAGCACATCAACTCCCACAGCTGTCACGTACACCCAGTGAAGACCTATATCAGCCCATGCATCCACACATTCCGATCAGAGTTCTCACCATACACTCAATGGGTAGCTAATGGCCCATAGCTTAAAAATAAAAAAAAATAAAAATAAATAAATAAAAAAAAAATAAATAAATAAAAATTATGGCCAGTGAATACCCTGATCAAAATGCGCGGATGCACAGCCCAATATGATCCACAGACAAATCCCAGTCACCACCAGGCACCTATGTCAATAGTAGGAATCACTGCGCACAGACTCATAAACAAAATATTAAGTTTTAGGAATCTGGTACAATACCTTAGTAACCATTCCATTTGGTGAAAGGGTTTTGAGACGATGCATCCAGTAGGTTTCTTTTAATAAACATGGCCATTCATTTTCCACTTTATCAATGGGTGTGAATGAAAAATTATCCACAGAATGACCGTTTTCATTAAAATGAACAGAAACGTTTGTAAACTTTCAAGTTATTTCTTGAAAAGAAATTACCCATTTCACATAATTGATAATGCCTTTCAGAAGGTTCGTGCTCTTCCTAGGGACATGGCATTAACAGAAACTGTGAAAAGTGTCAAGAAATTGGTACCGTATGTGATAACCTATAACCCCTCCTTACCTAATATTGGCGAAATCATCAATAAATACTGGGGTTTATTGGCCCTGTCTGAAAAACAAAGTGTAAAATATGTTTTCCAGCATAAACCTATTTTGGCATTTAAAAGACCACAGAACCTTGGTGATATTCTCATCCACTCAAGTACCAGTGAAACTTTTTTGCATAAACAGGACTTAAACTGCACATCTGAAAATGTTATTTATTTAATAACATGTAAAAAGTGCAATGCTCAGTATGTGGGGCAAACACACCAGAAGGTATCAAAAAGAATGAACAGTCACCGTTTTGATATTTTGCACTACCCTGAAAGTATTACAAACGTTTCTGTTCATTTTAATGAAAACAGTCATTCTGTGGATAATTTTTCATTCACACCCATTGATAAAGTAGAAAATGAATGGCCATGTTTATTAAAAGAAACCTACTGGATGCATCGTCTCAAAACCCTTTCACCAAATGGAATGGTTACTAAGGTATTGTACCAGATTCCTAAAACTTAATATTTTGTTTATGAGTCTGTGCGCAGTGATTCCTACTATTGACATAGGTGCCTGGTGGTGACTGGGATTTGACTGTGGATCATATTGGGCTGTGCATCCGCGCATTTTGATCAGGGTATTCACTGGCCATAATTTTTATTTATTTATTTATTTATTTTTTTTATTTATTTTTTTTTAAATTTTTTATTATTTATTTATTTTATTTTATTTTTTTTTTAAGCTATGGGCCGTTAGCTACCCGTTGAGTGTATGGTGAGAACTCTGATCGGAATGTGTGGATGCATGGGCTGATATAGGTCTTCACTGGGTGTACGTGACAGTTGTGGGAGTTGATGTGCTCCGGCTCATATTGCAAAGCATTTTTTGCATAGAAAATGTATATATAAAAAACTGTTTGTCACTATTTTAAAATATTTTAAAATCTTTAAGTTTTGCACAAGTTTTACAAGTATTTTTAAAAAAAAAAAAAAAAAAAAAAACCTAAATGCACCATGTGGTAATTAGGTTGAATAAGGTATTTATGTGCGTACAAAAGTTAAAACTTCTGATCAGAGGGCTTGTTAAGAAGACATACTTGTGATAATTATAGGATAATATTTAGTATTTCTCCATAAAAAAAATATGTTGTGGATACTTCTAATGAGTACCCACAATATGTGTTTATGGAGAACCGGAATTTTTTTTTTCCAGAATTATCCTCAAATACTCCTGCTTAACAAATTCTTGTTTCTGATTTCAGTTTTTACTATGTTTTTCAGTTGCTATGGTTACTGTTGTTTGCTACCATTCTTGGTCTGCTGATGCAGCGTTTGTCTCTGAGACTTGGTGTAGTAACCGGGATGCATCTAGCAGAAGTTTGTTGTAAGATGTATCCTAAGGTTCCTCGTATACTTCTGTGGATTATGGTAGAAATAGCCATTATAGGTTGGTTTGAGCTTTAAACCCTTGTCATGCTGAATAAAGATGCCATGCCCACTTCTAATTTCCAGCCAATCAGATTACTTGATCTGGGTTTTTGATAGAAATTCACATATTTAATGACACAGTGCAGATCCAGATCAGTTGGCTTCTTCAGAAGCCAACTGATCTAGATCTGCACTGTTTACTAAGACAGGGCATGTCGTGTTTAGCAAGAGAAGGGTTAATTATGTTCTAATATATTAATGTCACCTATATAACAACATGAAATATAGCTTTTTTTAAATGAATAATATTGCCATGAAAACAACATCTTTCTTTTTTTTTTTTTTTTTGCTTTATTTTTAAAATATTTTATTCAGTTTTTCACACAAGATTTTTTTTGCCCAGAAGTTTGAATGAAATGGCCATCACAAAGTCAAACCTGTGTTAAGCAAGCACCTATGGGAAAGCCAAAGTGATTGGTTAAGACAGTTGCTTGTTTAATACAGGTAAATTTCCGCTCTTTCCATTTCAGTTGGGTCTGTAATCTTTTAAGATAGATGATTGCTTCATATTGGTGGTCTTTAACCCTTAAAATGCCAAGAAAACCTGCATCTGAAAATGTCGTCTGTTTATGTCATCTGCTGCATCTTCTTGCAAACTATTCAAACATGCTCTTTGCATATAGGCAAACAGTGTGGACCCAGATTAGACAGCTCCTAGAGGAGCAGTCTGATCTGGGTTCACGCTGTTTGCAACAATGACTTTTAAAAGTAACCGACAGAAGACAAAGCAGACGACAATTATTGTGATTGGCACTTTAAGGGTTAAGACAGGTTTGACTAATGCAGGACTGTGGAAATACCATGTGACCTGTCCAACTTGCCCCATTAGTAATTTACCCTGAGGACAAGTATGAAATTTCAGTAAACTTGTCCTGGGACAAGGACTTCATAGCTCTAGCTAAGAAGAGTATCCAGATTGTGGCCTGTATTTTTCTTATTTTTCGAAGAAAACATGTTGTGGGTACTCATTAGAATCACCTCATTGAGGTGCTTCTAATGAGTACCCACAACACATTTTCTTCAAAAAATAAGAAGAAAAATGTTAATTTTCAGGCAAGTAGATGTTGGATAGACAAGTGGATTTTGACTATTTATTTGTCTGTGGACAAGCAATAAAATTTGATAATTCCATAATCCTGGTACATGTACTCTTCAGCTTTGTAATTTGTAAGGTTTCAAGAAAAATACTGCGTTTCAGTGGGAAATATGCCAGTTTCATAAGAACTGTAATTCCTATATATATACCAGGCAAGTCCAGAGATTTCCTTATGTATGGTAAGGAAATAGTATGTTAAGGAAATATTTGTGGAGTTCATCTTCCTCTTATAGGTTTACTGTGCCTGGGCCTGTGGTATTTTATCTGTTATGCAACTGTTCATTAATTTTGCATGTGTTCCTGGCTAAGACTAGGCTCAGCCTTCACATCCGTGCAGTCTGATCTGGGTCTTCGCTGTGCGCTCTGTGGAAAGCTAGCCGGCCTCGATGGCTCAGTTGGACTAAGCCTGCCCAGTAAAGGTGTGGTTAGGTAAACTGACCGCGCTCGACATGACCCAATTGGGTTGACTGGGCCGTAAAACCTCAACACAACACAACAACTGTGGAATGCTAGGAACCCAGATATCCTTTATGTGGCAGGTGAGGACTTTTATCTGGCTGAGCTGGCCTCGGTGGCTCAGTTGGATGCGCCGTCCGACTGGAGACCAGGAGGTCGCGGGTTCAACCCCCGCCGAGGTCGGCAACATTCTTTCGTGGAGATTGATCATGAAATATTTTCTATGGTCATTCTCTCCCTTCTGCTGATTCAAGAAGGGCAGTTGTCAGTTTCTGGCAAAAGAATGTGCACAATACTGGTTAACCGCTTAGAGGACTAAGCCTGCCCAGTAAACGTGTGGTTAGGTAAACTGACCGCGCTTGACATGACCCCATTGGGTTGACTGGGCCGTAAAACCTCAACACAACACAACAACTGTGGAATGCTAGGAACCCAGATATCCTTTATGTGGCAGGTGAGGACTTTTATCTGGCTGTGCGGATACACAGGCTGATCTTGGTCTTCGCTTGCATCTAATTTTTGTGATGTAGTTGGCATGGTGCACCGCATCATGTTACGTTTTCGTGTGCGATGTCATCTATGTCTATTTTTTATTACATCCTGAAGAAGCTGTGATGGCAAAACGTTGATGTTAATACACGATAAAGATTATTTCGTATTGGTGTTGATTTACAATACAAAATTACACCACAACCTCTTTATAACACTATTGTTGGGGTCCATAGCATAAACCGTGTTAATTAAACAACCGTGTTATATCCAAACAAAAATGTATAGATTATATTGAAAAATGACCATTTATGGTCATTTTTCAATATAATCTATACATTTTTGGGATCCATCTTTGAACCATGTTATATCCAAAACCGTATTATAATGAACCGTGTTATAAAGAGGTTGAAGTGTATTAAGGAAATAGTATGTAACTTCTCTAAGGAGTTGTTCTCAAGGCATAGCACCAATAAGGAGGGAGTATCCAGATAATATTTTCTTTATTTCTTCATGAAAACATACATTGTGGTTACTCATATGAAGCACCTAGCTGAAGCGCTTCTAGTGAGTAAACTTAAAATATGTTTTCGTGGGGAAATAAGAAAATATCAGTACTTTTTTTGTCAAAAAAGTGCCTTATCTGGAGCTATGTTAAAGTTTGTTTTATTTTTTTTTCTGACAGGTTCTGACATGCAAGAAGTGATTGGAACTGCAATTGCTTTTTACCTTCTCTCAAATGGAAAGTATGTAAATTCAAATTTAATCCTTGTTTCATTTTAGCAGCATTTAAATGGAAGTTACTGGCATTTAGAAATACAGTGGGGCCATATTTACAGATAGAAATTATGCCTTGTCATGTCCCCCCACCTTAGGGAAGGGGGACATATTGTTTTTGGTGTGGATCCTGTTGACATCGGTGTCCGCGTCAGTGTTGGCATTGGCCTCACACTTCTCTGCATTATATCTTATGAACCAGTTCATGTGGTGTTTACCAAATTTTCATTGACATATAATTTGGACATAACAAAGAACTGATTAGAGGATAAGAGGAAATCCAGAATGAACAACCAAACAACAGGCTTTTTTATCGTTGTGTGTTTATTCGTCGACCGGTTTCGGTCTACCAAGACCTTTTTCAAGACAAAGCATAATAGTGAAAAGTTTCCTGAAGTATTAAAAAACGGATAAATTAGATCACGTGACATGTATTGTTCTAAAAATAAAGACACTCTGTGACGTCTTATGCATTGACAACGAAAGTAGGAAAGTACTAATAAATGTGGAAGATTTTAGATCAAGAAAGTTAAGTGTAAATGGATTGTTTCAAGTTTATAGGTGTATGATAAACCCCATAGATAGTGGGGATGGTTATGTCCATAGATTCTTCCTCTGGTAGTTCGTCCTGCGTGATGGTACTCGTTGAAGATGAGGGGGATATTTCCAAATCCTTCATTACTTGTAGTCTGTTGAGTCTCGCAAGCGTGCATTCGTCGTTGCTGATGGTTACAAGGGCCTCGTCTACAGTGAGAGGGACGTATGGGTTGAATCGGCTTGTCCTTCTCTTTGGTTTAATGTTGTTGATGTGACTCTGTTCTGATGCTGGCAGAATTTGTATAGTGTATACAGTCCCGGACTTGGGCCTTGCCTCGGGTGGCGGGTTCCATGGGCCCGGTATAAAGATCTCTGGTATCCAGCGTGGGTTTCCTGTAGTAGTTTTGACGGTTTTTCTTGCAGTGTCCCCATGTTTATTATAGGCGTGTTTTCTGGCCGATTCCTGTCTCGCATATGTGTTGTGACAGTGCCAACATTGATACTTAATACGGCTTGTTGAGTGGAAGGCTTCATTATGTCTTCTTAAGTTTCCTATAGTAGACAGTTTTTTATGGCACGTGCTGCACGTGAACGGCTTCTCCATGTTTATTGAATGAGATTTAATCCCGACGAATGTTTGGTTCCTAATCTGCTGATCCAGGTTTCTTCTGTTCACAAGCGTATGTTGAGGTTGTCTGTTGTCTGGGCGACAATCGTGACGTTGATGTCGTTTGTCGTGTGGTTAACGGACGTAAAGTGACGGGAGACTGGTTTGACGTTATTGCCTTGTCTTATGTCCACAAGATGGCCCCGGAAGCGTTCTTGGAAAGTGTTACCGGATTGACCGACATATTGTAGACCCCATTTTTTACAGCTGATGACGTATATCACGTTTTTTGTTTTGCAATTGAAGCGGCCTTGTATCTTAATTTTTTCTTTGGTTTTCCATGAGGTGATATGATCTGTTCCTTGTAAAAACGGACAGGCTGCGCATGTTTTTCCGCATGGTGAACTCCCTTACTCAATTTGTTGGGGTTGATGTCGGCGCGTGTTAGTAGCTTTTTGAGATTTGTGGCTCGTTTTTGTACAACTAGGGTTTTGCTGTCGGTGATTGGTTTGAGTTCCTCAGATATTTCTAGGATTCGCCTATACTTGGACAGAATTGTGGCGATTGGTGGGTTTAGCGGATTATTGGTAATTATAAAGGGTATGATCTGTTTCTTTGTGCTTGTCAAGTCTTGCGATTTTAACAAATCGTCACGGTTTATTGTTCTTGCTTTTGTCACTGCACTCTTGATGAGTTTGATCGGATATCCTCTGAGGGTGAAGTTTTTGATTAGGGTCTGTGATGCCTTATCAAATAAGCTGTCAGTACTGCATATACGTCGTAATCGAAGGGCCTGACTATATGGTAGGCTCCGTTTCTGATGTTTAGGATGAAAGGAGCTATAATGTAGATAGAGGTGGGAGTCTGTGGGTTTCGTGTATACGTCTGTGCTGATGTACCCGTTCTCATCTTTGGATACCTTGACATCTAAAAAGTTTACTGTTGTCTCGCTGAGAACTGATTAGATTTGGTGACCTTGACCTAATTTTCAAGGTGTTGTTAGTAGAAAAACTGAAAATTAACGGTGGGGGGCAGTTGTTTTCTCTAAAAACGCTATTTTTAATCCATGTTATATTTGGAAACCATGCTGTAATCATAGCTTCAGAGGAGGCCAACCAAAACGTAATCATGTTATATTTCTCCAGGAAAACACATGTTGTAGGTTCTCATTAGAAGTGCTGCGGTGAGGCACTTCTAATTAGTACCCACATCATTAATTTTGTTTAATGGAGAAATAAGAATATTATTTTACTGGTACCCCACTTATCTACAGCTATGCAATAATAAACCTTGTTATAAAGAGGTTCCTGGTTTTATTCTTGGCAGGATACCAGTTTATGTGGGAGTTTAGATTACAATAACTGATACTTCTACATTCCTACTCCTTGACAAGTACAGTATTTTTGGGGTTCATCTTTAATCAATACATGTATCATATTGGAAATCGTGCTATAATGAACCATGTTATAAAGAGGTTCTTGTACTTTTGTCGCACCTAAGTTAGCATGGGCAACTTAGGTGTGCAAGTTTCTGTCTGTTTGTTTGGTCATCCATGTGCTTATGTCCACCCTAGAGTGCACCCTAAATAAAGTCAAAAACCTGTAAAATTTTATTGTTTTATCTCACTGAGCTTAACCCTTATCCTGCTAAATAAATTAAGATGCCACGTCCACTTTTAATTTTCAGCCAGTCAGATTACTTGATCCAGATTGTTGCTATAATTCACATTCTTAATGGCAAATAATGCAAATCCAGGCCAACTGATCTGGATCTATACTGTTTGCAAAGGCAGGGTATATCCGGGTTCAGCAGGACAAGGGTGTTAACAAGAATGACAACACTCAATCTTCTAGTGCTTGTTGTCACATTTTAATATGTAGATGTAGGTGCTACGTATGCTTCAACAAAGTTCTTTATATTTTTCTTGGTAGGATACCACTTTATGCAGGAGTTTTGATTACGATTGCTGATACTTTTACATTCCTTCTCCTCGATAAATATGGTCTACGTAAACTAGAGGCTTTCTTTGGCTTCCTAATAACTGTGATGGCTGTAACTTTTGGCTATGAGGTATGTATTCTATTCTTACAGTTAAGCTATTACCATGTTGCTGACAATGTTAGCAGGCAACAGATACATGTATGGGATGTTTTTTCCTATCAGTTCTTAACCCTTGTCATGCTGCATAAATTAAGATGCCATGCCCACTTCTAATTTTCAGCCAATCAGATCCAGATTGTTGATATAAACTCACATACTTAATGGCAAACAGTGCAGATTTAGGTCACTTGGCTTCTTCACTTCAACTTCATGATGTCAGTGTAAACAAAAATATTACAGGCCCCCGTAGCCTAGTGGATAGGAGATTTGACTCTTAATCCATTAGGTTTTTCACCGCTGTGGTTCGAGCCTAGCTCGGGTCACATGTGGAAAACCAATTTCTGCTTACGGATGGTCAGGTGGTTTTTCCCCAGGGTTCTCTGGTTTTCGCCCACCTTTGATGAACGATTGGCTCAATATAAGTGAAATATTCTTGAAAGGGTCGTAAAACCCAAATAAAAAAAAAAAATAAATAAATGAATAAATAAAAATAGAAATTAAGATTATATCGTCCCATTTGAAAGGATGTGATATGGATTTGAAGTGATATAATGGAGACTCACAACTTATCCAGCTTTTAGGAAGGTGTATATAAGCAGATTTATTTGTATCATCCTAGTGGTTTGAATTTAATTATGTATTTAGCTAAAATATATTATACCATCGTTCACCTTGAAAGGATAATAATGTTGATATTTCATGAAATGGGGAGAATTGACTGGTTTGAGTTGCTTAGTTGGTATAGCATCACTTTTGCTTTCTAGTGGTTGTGGGTCTGATCCCCAGCCACCTTGTAAAGAGGTGAGATTATACACTACAGATTCTTTATAACACTGTTGCTGGGATCCAAAGCAAAAAACATGTTGTATCCAAACAAAACTGTATAGATTATATAGAAAAATGACCATAAATGGTCATTTTTCTATATAATCTATACATTTTTGTTTGGATACAGTGCCATAAATGGTCATTTGTTTATATAATCTATACATTTTTGTTTGGATACAGTTCCATAAATGGTCATTTTTCCATATAATCTATACATTTTTGTTTGGATACAACTCTATTGAGGTCCACCTTTAAACTGTCTTATATAGGAATCCCATCACGAAAACATGCCTATATAATTTTGACCCCCTTAAACCCCACTTTTATATAGTAAAACTGGGGTTTACAGGGGTATACATTATTTTTCTTATTTCTGCTCAAAAACATAGATTGTGGGTACTCGTTAGAACCGCCTCGGTGAGGCGGTTCTAACGAGTACCCACAATCTATGTTTCAAGCAGAAATAAGAAAATATAAAAACAAATTATCTGAAAATTTTCATTTTTTGGTGGTAAAATTTTCAATATATTTGAATAGGCATGTTTTCGTAATGCATCTTATAATGAACTGTGTTATAAAGAGGGTTTCTTTGTATTTGTTTTTCAGTATGTGACTGTTGCCCCTAACCAGGGTGAAGTATTAAAGGGATTATTTATACCATACTGTGAAGGCTGTGGTCCCAAACAATTGCTACAGGCTGTTGGAATTATTGGTGCTATTATTATGCCACATAACATGTACTTACATTCCGCTTTAGTTAAGGTAAGTTAGGTGAATATAAAGATAGGTAAATTCATGGCTACAGATATAGAGGATCTTACATCAGTGGTCATTTCATACGAAATTTATGAAAGGAGTCTACAGCAAGTATCAATAATTTCATATGAAATGACAACTCGTGTAAAATTCTGTTGATGGTAGGATTTTTGGATGGGTTTTTCAAAAATCTGTCCTTTAAAATCCTACAGGCACAGTGGCTCAGTAGGTAGAGCATCCGCTTTGTGACCGGGAGGTTGCGGGTTCGATCCCAGGCTGAGTCATACCAAAGACTTTAAAAATAGAACTAGCTGCTTTTTCGCTTGGCACTCAGCATTAAGAAAGTAGAGCTAAGAATCAGAACTGGTCAACTCAGTGTCAGTATAATGTGACTGGGTGGAATATCATGTCAAGTATCTGGGGCATGATATTTCAGTGAGGCAGCACTCTAAAAGTGAGCATTGAGCTCCCTGCCACATCCAGACACTGTCGCGGTATGACTGAAATATTGTTGAAAGCGACATAAAGCCCAAATAAGAACAAACAAACAAAAAGTCCTTTAAAATCCTGATGTTGGGCGGGCCGGCGTCTGACATTTGGCATCATCTGAGGTTTACCTTTCGGTTAACCTTTTTAGCTTGCCTAAACAACATTTATGGAGATAGGCATAGGCAGCATAGGCATTGGCAGCGGCTTTGGCGTTGGCGTCAGCATTCACAGATGTTAAAGTTTTCAAGACCTCATTATTTCATAACCTTATCATCAATTTCCTTTGCCGCTCGTCCATCACCACAGGGCTTTTTGTGTGGCGTGCGTATGTGTGCTTGCTGTTGCTGTGTGTATATGATTAAGATGACATGCACTGTGAATTGGATTATAGTGAGGGAGAGGCGCGCAGAGTCAACCTCACTTTCTTGTCCTGATCTAGCTGGATCCAGAGGCAAGACAGTGTCAAGACATCTGGAGCTAATGCTGGATGCAGTGGATGACCATGACGTCTTTAGTGCCTTGTCATGCTTTTCATGCTCCACAACATGCTGCTGCATTGCCGTTTGGGCCATTGAATCAGAGAAATGATTTCTTCCGCCCCAGCTGCCGAAGCAAACTTTACATAGCTGGAACAGGCAAATCCAGATATGTAGGTTTTTGTTTGGAGTTGCCTTCTCCTAGATGGATTGCTGACCAGGGCTTGAGGGCTCCATCTGCCCTGGATATTGCTACACAGATTTGGTTAACAGGTATACAGAAGCAGTAACTCAAGTGTCTTATGTAGCATAAAAATATAATAAAATCTTCAGTGAAAGGAATGAGAAAGGAACATAAGAAAACAGGAACTAAGAAAATAGACCGGAGAAAAGAAAGAAATTTAGATTTTTTATCACCCGGTAAAAAATCACACAGGTAACTGCCTGAGGGACCTTCTGGATTAAGACTTAAGACCACTGAACTTACGTTTTTTCTGTGGAAGGTTTGAAATACAGAATAGAATAGCACATTATCTATAGGTTAAATATTGCTAGTTAAAATATGTTTTACTTTTAAAAACTACATATCTTGAGGCAGTTCCAATGATTACCCACAAGATACATTGTTTTTCTAAATACTCGGTTATGTAATCTGGTGAGTAGTAATTTACTGTATGATTTCAGTCACGAGATGTAGATAGAAAGAAGAAAGAAGAAGTGAAAGAAGCCAATCTATATTTTTTCATCGAAGCTACTATAGCCCTCTTCATATCATTCCTTATCAACGTGTTTGTTGTCTCTGTCTTTGCTGAAGGATTTTATGGAAGGAATTCTACTCAGATTGTAAGTATTAGTTAGATTATTCATAGCTACAGATAAGACGGGGGATCCACATGATATTTTTCTTAATTCTCCACGAAAACATATGTTGTGGGTACTCGTTAGAAGCGCCTCGGCGAGGTGCTTCTAATAAGTACACACAACATTTGTTTTTGTGGAGAAATAATAAAGATATCAGCATTCTTCGGATGAAAAAAGAGCCCTATCTGTTGCTATGATTATTTATGCGTACAATAAATACAGAACTATCCTAGCAGTGTAACTGATAATTGGATGAAATAATTCTAGGTATGGTTTGTTCCAAGTATTTAGGGTTCATTTCTGTAGAAAATGATAGGTGGGGATTCAAAATTACAGACAACTCTCCTTATCTCGACTGCTTATTTCAAATAACCGCTTATCACAAAGTGAAAATCTCTCCTCTGTTTTAACATGGAAATCTAACAACAGGTACCAAAATATTGTGGAAAAGAGGAGAAATTGCTCCTAAGGAGCAATTTTTCCTCTTTTCCACAATATTTTCAATATACCTCTTATTTCAGGAGTCAATTTACATGTTCATTTGTGTTACATGGTTGTTAGTTTTATGTTTTTCTAAATTCTACAAATCTGATATGTCGAGGTGGGGTATCTCGAAGTATTTCAGAGAGTCCCGTGGACTTTTATCTCAAAGTATTTCAGAGAGTCCCGTGGACTTTGAGATAACAAGAGTCAACTGTGGTTCAGGTCCAGACTGAAACAATATTAAGAAGATAATTTGTATTAAAACATGCTTAAGTTGGAATTGCCTTGTCAAAGGGATTCCACTGAGCACTAATGTTTTGGTGGAAAACTAACAAAAATTGTCCCATTTGATATTTTGTCGGACAGACAACTTGCAGGACGTCAGTGAACAAAACAAAAGATAAAAAAAAAATGAACAGCCAAGGAATAGTTTTGTAGTTTGTTGATTTAAATAATTCTAAAATATTTTGAAATATTAAATGAAAATTTAAAAGTATATTTTATTTACTTTTCTTATTTGTCACATTACAGTCAAACCTGTCTTAAAGGCCACCTGTATTAAGCAATCACCTGCCTCTAAAGGCCACTATTTTAGATCCCTTTAAAGGCAAAGAAGTAAAAATCTACTTGTATTAAGCAAGCACCTGTCTTAAGCAACCAGTTATTGGCTTTCCCATAGGCACTTGCTTAACACAGGTTTGACTGTACTTTTAGCTAGGTGATTCATAGTAGCACTACAGAAACTGAAGTGATCGGGCTATAAAACTTAATGTATAAATGTGTGTGTGTGTGTGTGTGTATGTGTGTGTGTGTGTGTGTGTGTGTGTGTGTGTGTGTGTGTGTGTGTGTGTGTGTATGTGTGGGTGTGTGTACATATGCACCAAAAAGCACATTTTTGCATGGTGTGCAGAGCTCGAAATCAGTACTTGTCTGCTCATATTTACAAGTGGATGTTCATTAAGGGCAAGTGAAAAAATCAAACTGCTTGCCTGACAGGACGAGTAACTTTTTTGGCAGTAAATATTTTAGGGAAAAAAAAGAATCAGCTAGCATAATTACAAAGTTTTAAAAATCACTTCAAAATGTCACTAAAAGATCTTTGGTTATTGTGTCAAAATCCGTTCACATGTCAAAGTATCAATACCAGAAGGTATTTATTAGGGTTGACTATTCCACAGCAAAACAGCAACAGTAAAATCTCAGTTCAATCCTCAACTGAATTCCAGGACTTATAGGACTGGTCTGGTTTTAGTACCAAATGTAAGACTGAAGACGAGTACCACTTGGGTAAAGGACAAGTAACAATTTGAGACCACTTGCCCTACAGGACAACAGAGTCCAAGACAAAATCTTAAGCCCTGATGTGGCTTATATGTTTGTGAGTCCCTGCATGTAGATATTGACAGATATTGACAGTATGACATATGGCACCAGTGTAGACCCTAATCAGATAAGGCATCCACACAGTCTGTTCAGGGATTAATCTGGGGCCATTTGTTCAAAGCATCGTTAGCTTAACGAGCTCTTTAGTGATCAAAATATTAACTGTTCTAGTAAGTACAATATCCAACTTATAGGTATTTTTGCTGAAAAAATGTGAGTAGCTTTTGCATTTGCAAAAGCAACACATTTTTTCAGCAAAAATATTAGAGTATATGCCATATTTAATGATCAAATTTTTAATGATACATTAACTAATGACATTGTTAGTTTTGAACAACTGGGCCCTGTTTGCTGATAGAATTGTTAACTCCATACATTATGTTGGCAGCAATTGAAGACACTGACTAGACCATGGACTGATCTGAGTCTTCACTGGTCATAAAGGTAATTTTTTTTTATCTGGAGAGGTTAATGTATCTTATGATTTCAGTATTCAGGCTGTGTCCAGAATGATAACCCACATGCTGATGTTTTCAATGTAAGTTGACTTTTTTCTTCTCTTTTTTTAATTAAGAAATATTTTTCTCTACTGTGAATTATCATTAAATAATGCATGGTGTCGGAGAGCAGATTGCAAAGTATTAATTCACTACAGCTAAGTCAGAGTGAATTAATATTCACATCTGCTCAACAACACCATGCGTTATTCGACAATAATTCACAGCAGAGAAAAGTTATTTTGATCCTAACATGATACATAAAGAAAAATTGACGTTGTTGCAATGTTTTCTAAGGAACTCTTTTGCAGCAGACGTCGACAGAAATAAATGTTTACACACGATGTCACCAAACATGCCCTTTTGAATGCCCTGCGTTGATGACATAAATTATTGTTGTTTGATCACGGTACCGTTTCCATAAGGCCCTGTGGAAAAATGTTAACATCATGTTAGAATGTCACATAAACATATAAAGCGGAGATTATTTTCTAAAGTTTTGTTTTATCTTGGGAATGTCAAGGAATTCGGTGATTTAGGATCTCAATTCAACTTATGTTCAGGTAATACCACAGTAACTCATGTATTCAGACTGACAAGCTTGAGCAAACAGAGTAGACCCAGATCAGATGCTGCATTCTGCAGCATCTGATCTGGGTCTACACTGTTTGCCACTGATCCAACAATATTTCTAACATGTAAACAGGTAGTAAAATGATTTTTTTTTTTTTAAATTTCAGGTTAAGTATTCATATCTCCAGAAAAGAGGAGGTATCAGGAAACTTGTTTTCTTATTTCTCCTTGAAAACATATAAAGCGGGTACTCATTAGAAGCATCTTGGTGAGATGCTTCAAATGAGTATATTTTCATGGAGCAGGCCCCCCGTAGCCTAGTAGATAGGAGAGTTGACTTTTAATCCATTACGGTTCTCACCATTGTGATTCAAGCCTAGCTCAGGTCACATGTGGGAAAGCCAAGTTCTGCTTACAGATGGTCAGGTGGTTTTTCCCCGGGTTTTCTTGTTTTCTCCCACCTTTGATGAATGATCGGCTCGATACAAGTGAAATATTCTTGAAAGTGCCGTAAAACCCAAATCAAAAAACAAAAAAAAATGATTTTAGGTTGAATAAACAGCTTATCTGGAGCTATGGGTGTTGATAAAGGGTGAAGGTGTCCAACTACTTTTTTGGTAATTATGGTATTTAAAATCAGACCAGTTTGGGTACAAGTAATTATGGTAATTAAAATCAGACCAGTTTGGGTACAAGTAATTATGGTATTTAAAATCAGACCAGTTTGGGTACAAGTAATTATGGTAATTAAAATCAGACCAGTTTGGGTACAAGTAATTATGGTAATTAAAATCAGACCAGTTTGGGTACAAGTAATTATGGTAATTAAAATCAGACCAGTTTGGGTACCAGTAATTATGGTAATTAAAATCAGACCAGTTTGGGTACAAGTAATTATGGTAATTAAAATCAGACCAGTTTGGGTACCAGTAATTATGGTAATTAAAATCAGACCAGTTTGGGTACAAGTAATTATGGTAATTAAAATCAGACCAGTTTGGGTACAAGTAATTATGGTAATTAAAATCAGACCAGTCTGGGTACAAGTAATTATGGTAATTAAAATCAGACCAGTTTGGGTACAAGTAATTATGGTAATTAAAATCAGACCAGTTTGGGTACAAGTAATTATGGTAATTAAAATCAGACCAGTTTGGGTACAAGTAATTATGGTAATTAAAATCAGACCAGTTTGGGTACCAGTAATTATGGTAATTAAAATCAGACCAGTTTGGGTACCAGTAATTATGGTATTTAAAATATCAGCACAAGAGTCAGCCAAATTGCTGACACTGGAATGTATACTACAATTTGCAATTAAACTAATGAGTAGATAATAGATAATGACTGTTTGACATGCTGCTTGTCAGTTTGAAAAATTTGTACTTACAATATTAACATACATGAAATGGTATATCAGTTATCCTCATAGCACCACGTGCATCACACTCACATTTATGGATAAAGCTTTTAGAGATTTGCATCCCCTTAAATACAGAATGGATTTTTAAGTTGATACACTGGAATGATGTTAGGTACTTGTCTTAAGTTTGTACAGATTTAATTGATACTTGGACTGATGTTAACCCTGGTCCCGCTGAACCTGGATATGCTCTGCCTCTGAAAAAGCCAACTGATCTGGATCTAAGTCTGTGAATTTGTATCAACAACCTGAATCAAGTAATCTAATTGGCTGACAATTAGAAGTGGGTGTGGTATCTTAATTTATTCAGTATGACAAGGGTTAAGTAGTGGTCCAAAGCATTGTACAATACCACTCCACCCCAACCCACTCAGTTATCTTGAGGTCAGGCTGATAGGCCAACAAATTTGATGTTTAACACACATGTTCTATAAAAGCATGTAGGTGGGGCTTATTTCAAAATGGTGCCAGACTTTTACATTTTTATCTTGATTGCAGAAGCTTTATCTATGAAAATAAAAGAACTAGAAAACCTTCACATACAAAATTTGTTTTTGCTAGAAGGCATGTCTATACTTTATACATTAACATTAAATATTGTGTTATAAAATATTATCAATGGAGCAAGCTGAATGAAATTACAGGAAAGTGCTGAGAAATTCAAACTAGATATAACCTTTAACCTGTGTCATGTGATTTAAACATAGCAACCTGGAGTGTAGAGTACAAACACTTTCCACTTGTAAGATGGCAATCACAGTAAAAGCAGATAAATTATCCTATCTCAGATTTCCTCTGAGAAAATCCCACTCGTATTCCATGAGTCAAACAGAAACTTGTGAAAACCATTATTTATATGCATTTATAGGTGCTTTTGCAATTTGTATACATGGAGGGAGATAGTTTAAGAAGTCAGTTATAATTTTATTCCAGCAATGGAAAATGATACTAATACATGTAATATATTGTGAATCCTGTTTCTTAGCTAACAAAAAATAGTAAATTCTGTCATTCAGCCACTGTTTACTGGGTACAATTTATTCAAAGTCACAACAATTTGTGCCCCATGTAAGGCCCAAATTTAAATCTTATTTGCAATATTCATACCTAGTAGGGAGTATATACATTATTCTGTAGCATTCTGAGCTAGCAGACACTAGGTAAACATATAAACAGCTGACCAGTAATGAATAAGCCCCGCCTACTTTTTCTGGTGGTAGCTGCTACCTCAAATGCCATTTAAAATTTTTGGTTAAAGTTTACTTTATAAAGAGCTGTACCTCCCAAATAAATTGTACCTGGACATGGTAAGTTGGCACTTGGACTGATATTAGATACAGGTCCAAAGTTTCAAGAAGTGCAAGTCCCCACCCCTTCCCAACCCCACCCGGCACCACCACCCATCCGCCTTTAGTGATCTAGAAGGTCACAGGCCACAGACTTTAACATTTTATTTTAAAGTTCAGGGCCCAGTTGTTCAAAGATAAAGACATCGTTAGTTAACGTTTCGTTAAAATTTACATTGAGTGATACGCAAATATGCTGAAATTTTTTGCTGAAAAAATGTGAGTAGCTTTTGCAGTGCAAAAGCTACTCACATTTTTTCAGCAAAAAATATCAGAATATTGTATATTGGACCTGCTAAAACAGTTAACGAAATGACCCTTAACGAGCTCATTAAGCTAATGACGCTTTGAACAACTGGGCCCTGGTTGGAAGTTTTCTATAGACCTACTTGGATGTTTTAAGGCAATACTTAAACAGATGTTTAGATAAAGTTTGTTTAAATACAAGCCCCCACAGCCTTGCCCAGTGACCTCAGGTAAAGGTCAAAATTGTTTTGCTTCCCTTCTAATAAGGGGTCTACTCTAAAAGGAAAGAATTTGTTCCCTTCAGAAGCAAATTGTTTCCTTTTAGAAAAGATCCCTTTTCATAAGGGGATTCATGTGCAGGAGAAAAAACAAGAAGTTTGCAGGAGAGCTAATCTGTAGCTTAAGAAATTATTGAAATACCAAGAAACATTTATTGAGCTGGTTACTTTAATACAATATTTTTTTTTTTTTCAGACAACAAAAGCAGAAATAGATGTTGATATTTTCAAAGGGGTAGGTTTATCACACTGTAGCAGATGACATTTTGTGATTTTGTAAGAGAAAATAAGGCTTGACATTTCTGCTAATTAGATAATTCACATGAAATGCCAAATCTTATTTTAACTGAAACTTTAAAAAAAAAAAAAAAAGCAGAAACCAAATAACAGAATGACATCTGCTAAGATTTTGCATAGCACTTTAAGTAGTAAACTGTAAATAGGAATATTCTGTTTTCAAATAAATCTAAATGCTTGTTGATAGCAAAGGACCAGAAAATATCAACTACACTTAAGAAATGGTGGGTATGGAGGTCAGAGGGCAGTTGAGGGCAGGGTGCGGGAGATTTATTTTACGGCATCAATTGATAAAAAGATAAATTCTATGTCAGCTCAATTGTCCTAGTCTATTACATGGTACAATGTACACAAATTAATCATATACCTGTCATTACTACTCTCTCAAACAGCTAACTTTCTTACAGTCTGATAGGAAGAACACGATCTGACAGTTGAGAGTCTTGATTTTTACAGATCCATCTCACACTTTCTCAAATGGGGCTTGTTGTTTTCGCTGATGTTTTGGCATCAAAGCGACATGCTTGTAATGTTTCTGCATCTTCAGTTGCTCCAAGGGGCCTTTAAAGCACCATTGAAAATTGTAGTGAACCGTATTCTTTTTTTTTTTGTCCAAGAAAATAAGGCTTGACATTTCATATGTATCATTATTGTCTACACAGATTCACATGAAATGTCAAACTTTATTTTCTTGAAAGTTGTATGCTACTGTTGTGAATGGAACCATGGGTTAGTTTTCAAGATGTATAATAAATACATTAATATAGGGATCAAACATGGTTTTTCATGCATTAACATTCGCCAGGTCCCGTGGGAGGTGTTGAAAACCAAGGCCAAAGGCCGCAGTTTTCAACACCTCTCAAGGGACCTGGCGAATGTTAATGCATTGAAAAACCATGTTCAATCGCTATTATTGCATAAAAATTAAAAAAGAATTTGCTACATTTCACGTTATTTCTTGCACTATTTTGTTTCGCCATTTCACTGATGTCTTGCGAACGCAATTTCCACGGACTATGCTCGTTCAAGGGCTGGGCACTACACATCTTGTGATGGCAGCAATTATGTGGCCCCGATACAGGCATATTGAAAATTGCGTAGCCGTGCATTAACAGCGTGTGAATTGCCTTGTTAATACACGGCTTTTCGCCAGTTAATGCACGGCTGTTAATAACGTGCGGCACTGCTTTTTATGCAATGATATGAGTTGATACTTTGTATCATATCTCTGAATCATGCTTGATGCAAGTGTTTATACATTCCCATTATCTTGGAACATCCACTTGTTGTAATACAGAGTGTCAGACAGTGTGGTGGAGCCGGCCTCGCTGGCACAGTTGGATGCATGTTCAACTGGTGATCAAGAGGTTGCAGGTTCAACCTCTGCTGGGTTGGCAACATTCTTTGTGGAGATTTGGTAATGAAATATTTTACAGTCATTCTCTGCCATCTGCTGATTAAAGAAGGGTATTTGTCAGTTTCTGGCAAAAGAATGTGCACGATATTGGTTTACTGTTTAGAGGACTAAGCCTGCCCAGTTAAATTGTGATTAGGTAAACTGACCACACTGGACATGACCCCATCCGGTTGACTGGGTGGTAAAACCTCAACACAAACAAAAAAAACAAAAAAAAAATTACTTTGTTTATAATGTGTATATATTTAGAATGTGGAGCCAACATAACAGAAATAGCTGGATGTCTTCTATACTATTAGGTGGGAGTGGTTGGGTATGGCAAAAGTGTTGTATCTCTTACGTCACTTGGGCATCCAACTGATATTGGCTTACAGTTGGGCAAGGCCTGTGATCCTTGTAGCAGGAAAGGGTAGAGAGGGGGTGTTTTTATTTTTTCTATTTCTTCACTTTCATTCTTGTTTGCTTTCTTCCCTGTTCCTCTCTTTCATCTCCTCTACTATCTCTTCTATCTCTTTCCTCCCTTCTCTGGGAGATGACACAAAATGACCCACAAGGGTTGACATGTCATTAAACCCCAACACAATCAATCAATCTATACTATTAGACTTATTTTGGCCACAAAAATAACTAACTTTTGTGACAAAAGTGCTGGCTGAATGGCGAACAGAGTAGGCTATGATCACAGTCTGATCTGGATCTGCATTTCGCTGAGTTAATTCTATACAGACACATAGGGTAACCATGGTACAGCAAATATCTTAAAATTTCTAACACTTTATTTCATAGTTTGGGGGCTTAAAATTTGCTTTTTTATGCAATTGTTTCATAAAAGAATTGATAAACTGGCAAACAGTGTAGACCCTGATCAGACTGCTCCTTCAGGAGCAGTCTGATCTAGGTCTGCACTGTTTGAATTTGCCATTTTATATATGGAAATTTTGGACATTTACCGTACCATTTCTATTGCTGTTTCAGGGAGTATTTCTGGGTTGCCAGTTTGGACTAGCAGCCATGTATATTTGGGCTGTGGGTATTCTAGCTGCTGGGCAAAGTTCAACAATGACAGGAACTTATACAGGACAATTTGTCATGGAGGTCAGTAACTGTGTGACATGTAAAGCCCTTTATTTCCCAAGTTTCTGACATGGATTCTTCCATCTCTGAATTTGGACAGATTCATTGTTGCAAATAGGGGTTTCAGTCAAAAGTCAATAACAGAATGGCAAACAGTGTAGATCCTGGTGAGGTAGCTCTTCTGGATATGCACTGTTTGCAAAGGTTTTTGTATTAGTCAGAAGGGATGAAAAGGTTAACCCATTTCATTCTGGTGACCCCAAAAAGGGTAATTGACAAACAGTGCAGACCTGATCAGACCCCGCAGAATGCGGCGTCTGATTAGGATCTTCTCTGTTTGCATTAACTAGAGGAATTTCTATAAAACGTAGCTATAAAAAAAAAAAGTAACCAGACACCCTGCTATTGAAAGTAGACCAGTCCAAAGAGTTGTGGTTGAAGAGTCCACTTGAGGTAAATGCATTATAGAGAAAGGCCCACTAAATGAAGTGTATATCGTAAAATATTTGGCTTTAGAAAACAAACATCTTTGCTGAAATTTAATCCAAATTGGTTATGAAATAAGAAAAGATATTTTAAAAGTGATATATAGGTGAGTGTTCATATCTTTATTTCTTTGTACTTTTGCCAGTCTCGACCAGAAAGGTGCCAAATTATTTCTAGTTTGATTTTAGTATAATTTCCAGGGATGGGAAATTTCAGGATTGAGAACTTTCATCTTAAGCATGAAATTTCACTTTTACACAAGACCATCCTTTTGGTTCAAAAGTACTTTTTTGGGTTAATATATGCCTGAAATAACTTTAAAAACTAATAATTAGTTGTATAGCTCCAGATAAGAGGGAGTATTCACATAATAATTTTCTTATTTCTCTATAAAAAACATATGTTGTGGTACTCATTAGAAGTGCCTCTCTGAGGCACTTCTAATGAGTACCCACAACATGTGTTTTTATTGAGAAATAAGAAAAATATTAGTAGTTTTTGGACTGAATTTTTAGGTTTCAGAATTGATTATTAGCAACTATTCTCACTGCTGAATTACAGCAGATTAAGATTTTGTACATAGACTTTGATGTTACTACAGATTTGAGTAAAATCAGTGAGTATTGAACTGAGTTACAATGTCAGAAACATTCTTTCAGATGTGTGCCCAGCGCATTTGCACAGTCTGATCAGAATCTTCACTTGGCGTATTTTCTTCATGCAGACAGAGGATTTGCTAAGGAGGAATATTGGATGATAATTCTGGGATAATTTTCCCCAGTCCTTCATAAAAACATATGTTGTGGGTACTCATTAGAAGGGCCTCAGCGAGGTGCTTCTAATGAGTACCACAAGATATGTTTTTATAGAGAAATAAGATAAATTATCCCAGAATTATCACCACATACTCCTCCTTAACAAGTCTTCTGATGCAGACAATAAAAACTCTGATCAGACAACCTGGATGGGCAAGCTGATTTAAGACTTTTTTGGTCTCAAATGTCTGAAAGTACATTTTCTCACATTTCAGCTCAAGTCTCAAAACATGTCCACCAACTCAGAGTAGTTGTCAAAGCCTTCTTAGCTGAAGAAAATAATTAAAATTGTCTTCAGGGTTCAAATTTAACTTTTTTGACAGCTTGCTAAAATTAGCAAATGGCATTATTTTTTACTTGCTAAACCTTTCAGCCAACTGCTTTTTCACACTTATAAACACTGTTAAATGTGGCTTTAAACCATAGCACTCTGGGTAAAAATTTCAGCAGACATTTTAAAATATTTTTCTTATTTTTCCCAGAAAACAGGTTTTGACATTACATGCAAATTGTCTCCTATGGAGACAATTTGCATGTAATGTCAAAACCTGTTTTCTGGGAAAAATAAGAAAAATATCGTCATTACTTTTGGAAAAGAAATTGCAAAACTTCAGCCTCAATGCCTCAGGTTTCACCAATTAAAGAGAATCTTTCCAGCTTTCTAGAATTAGCAAGTGATAAAAATTGCAGCTTGCTTTTTGAGGAAATTAACCAGCATTTAGCAAGTTAGCAAGTGCTAAAATTGATCCCTGGTCTTTGACATTAAATATTGAAGCACAAAAAACACAGCTTCAGATATAATAAGGCATTTTCCCAACTGAAATGTATATTTCTCCAGAAAAATATATATTGTTATACTTATTTGGAAGCACCTTACCAAAGCACATCAAATGAATATACACAAGACATGTTTTCTTGGAGAAATAAGAAGTAAATGTATTATCACCTTTTGGTGAAAAAAAAAATAATAATAATGCCTAGAGCTATGGTTCAGAAGCAGCTGATTTTTGTAAATAATGGCCTTACATGAAATCATTTCATAAGTTAACAAACTGGGCCCAGTTGTTCAAAGCATCCTTAGTTTAACAAGCTCGTAAGTGGTCAGAATGTTAACTGCTCTAGTAAGTACAGTATCTAATTCACAGTTATTGTTGCTGAAAAAATGTGTGTAGCTACTCACATTTTTTCAGCAAAAATATTAGCATATATGCCATATTTAGTGTTTAACTGTACGTTAACTAACAACATCGTTAGTTTTGAAAAATTGGTTCCTGACATCAAGTAACCCTTGTCATTCTGAATAAATCAAGATGCCCCGCCCACTTCTAATTTTCATTCAATCAGATTACTTCATCAAGGTTGTTGATATGAATTCACATACTGAATGGCAAACAGTATAGATCCAGATCAGTTGGCTTCTCCAGAAGCCAACTGATCTGGATCTGCACTGTTTGCAAAGGCAGGGCCTATCCGGGTTCAGCAGGACTAGGGTTAAATGGGCCACACCAAGAGAAAAGGTGTCCTTGAACATGTGCAAAATACACAGAATCAGATTCATCCTGGGCATGTCCAAAGTCTCATTCGGGCATTTGCTTTCCATTCATACATTCTATAGTAGCCAATGATTCTGTTGGTAGACAATGAAGGCCCTAATCAGACTGCACGCATGTGCAGGCTGATCTGGGCCTTCGCTGTCCGCATATGCCCAAAGACTTATTTTCGTATGGGGCGGCCTAACTAATAATAATATTTCCTTTGATTTTGCAGGGTTTTTTAAATCTCAAGTGGCAGAGATGGAAGCGGGTCCTGTTCACCCGTACCATTGCTATATTACCCACAGTTCTTCTCTCGGTGTTTGAAGGCATAGAAAATCTGACATATCTGAATGATCTGCTCAATGTCTTAATGAGTCTGCAATTACCCTTTGCTCTTCTTCCTGTGTTAACCTTTACTAGCAGTGATACCGTGATGGGAGTTTTTGCTAATGGAAGGTAATTTAGTAATCCTAGAAAATTTGTTATGGATGGTATACCAGATAAGTTGCTTTTTTCATGCAGAAAGTTCCGGCTTCGGTGGCTCAGTTGGATGCGCCCTCCGACTGGAGACCAGGAGGTTGCGGGTTCCACCCCCGCCAAGGTCGGCAACATTCTTTCGTGGAGATTGATCATGAAATATTTTCTGCGGTCATTCTCTCCCTTCTGCTGATTCAAGAAGGGCAGTTGTTAGTTCTGGCGAAAGAATGTGCACGATACTGGTTAACCGCTTAGAGGACTAAGCCTGCCCAGTAAACGTGTGGTTAGGTAAACTGACCGCGCTCGACATGACCCCATTGGGTTGACTGGGCCATAAACCCTCAACACAAACAAACAAATCATGCAGAAAGTATTGATATGTTTCTTAATTCTTCATGAAAACATGAAGGGTCCAGGCAGTTGATTGGTTAGCATGATCAAGAGGTCCCAGGTTCGAATTCTGTTGGAGGAGGAATTCAGGTTATGACTGTATGGTGGTTCATTGCCCAGTCTTCCATTATCACCCTTAACCCTTGTCCTGCTGAACCCGGATATATCCTGTTTTGCAAACAGTGTAGATCTAGATCAGTTGGCTTCTGAAGAAGCCAACTGATCTGGATCTGCACTGTTTGCCATTAAGTCTGTGAATTTATTGTAACAATCCAGATCGAGTAATCTGATTGGCTGAAAATTAGAAGTGGGCGTGGCATCTAAATATATTCAGCAGGACGAGGGTTAATCATTGTCAATATGACTTAAATAATGTTGAAAGGGATATAAGCACCAAACCATCATCATCCATGAATAGATATATGATGCCTACTTATTAGAAGTGCTTTCATCTGTGTGATCTGATCAGAGTGGGCACTCTATGAATAGCCAAGGGCCCAAGATTTCTTACGGCAGACTGCAAATCCTGATCAGGCTGCATAATTATTATAGGGAAATTCTGATTGCACTGCATAATTATAGGCCGAGTTAAGTCTTTGCTGGCACGCATATCCAAAGGTACCCTCTCTCACCTTGATGCCTTTATAATGAGGTATTCTCCTAAATTTGTTTTGCTAATTCAGCTTATGGGAAATTGATACACTTTCAAGGGAGACAACTCTGTTCAAACTGTTTTTGCTCCTTGTTTCGATTGGGGTCTATGCTGAAAGGAAAGAATTTGCTGTCCTTGGAAGCAGCAAATTATTCCATTTTAGAACAAGCTTCTTTCAGGTGGCATGAGAGGATTTGTGTATACAAAACAAATAGGAAGTCACAAAAGTTCTGTCCCTTGTCAGAAATGGCAAAATATCTATCAAGAGTTTCCATTCACATTGAGGTAGTACATCATGAATTCATACCTATATAATTTTGACCCCCCCCCCCTTAAACCCCACTTTTATATAGTAAAACTGGGGTTTACAGGGGTACACATTATTTTTCATATTTCTGCTCAAAAACATAGACTGTGGATACTCGTTAGAACCGCCTCGGCGAGGCGGTTCTAACGAGTATCCACAGTCTATGTTTTCGTCACGAAAACATTCTTATATAATTTTGACCCCCTTAAACCCCACTTTTTTGCTCAAAACATAGATTGTGGGTACTCATTAGAACTGCCTCACGAGGCAGTTCTGCCAATGCGGTTCTAACGAGTGCCCACAATCTATGTTATGAGCAGAAATATGAAAAATATCAGAGTTTTTTTATCTGAAAATTTTCAGTTTTTTTAGGTGAAATTTTCTATATATTTGAATAGGTATGTTTTCCTGCCGCAGATCACAGTCTTCGTCTTTCCTGCATTTACTCTCAATGTTAATCAGAATAATTACAGAATATTGGATCCATAAACATCACAGACATGATCAAAATGATGAATAACACATTGTTTGCCCACAAGACAGAAAACTATGCCTACCTGAGATTATGCCACGAACTACTTTGACAGTTTTTGTTTTACAGATTTTCACAGAAATAATTAGAATGATGAGAAGTAGAGTGCAATATAACTTGAGTCAGCGCACGACAAAACCTACAATAATTCTTGTGCATCCAGCTAAGACTCGGGTC
Source organism: Anodontia alba (assembly GCA_964016985.1). Taxonomy (NCBI): domain Eukaryota; kingdom Metazoa; phylum Mollusca; class Bivalvia; order Lucinida; family Lucinidae; genus Anodontia; species Anodontia alba. The sequence continues at coordinate 62,161,438 of OZ024833.1, read as the reverse complement.
AGCCTGCGCATCTGCACAGTCTGATCAGAGTCTTCACTGATCGCATGTACCGTCTACAGACTGGGCTATCCAAAGAGGGCTAAACAAGAACTCTTGCCATACTGGGCTGATCTGAGTCTTTACTGGTTACACTGGTCTTATTGTAGGTTTTGTCATGCACTGGCTCAGTTATTTTGCTTGCAGTGTTGTCTGCCTTTGGCTATTAATTGATGCAAACTTTTTCATTCATTCTGAAGCATCTGGGTGACAAAGTGATCAGCGCTCCCAACTTCGGATCACGAGATCCCAAGTTCAGATTCCGCTGGTGGCGAATTCAGCTAATGACTGTATGGAGCCTTTCATTATCAGATGTCTTAACCCTTCTCTTGCTGAAGACATGCCCTGTCTTCACAAACAGTGTAGATCCAGATCAGTTGGCTTCTTCAGAAGCCAACTGATCTGGATCTACACTGTTTGTCATTATATATGTGAATTTCTATCAAAATCCCGGATCAAATAATCTGATTGGCACAATTTTGATTGTGGCATCTTAATGTATTCAGCATGACAAGGGTTAAATAATGTATATAATATTGAAAGGGACATAAATTACCAAATCATCATCATCATCATCTTCTTTATTTAAACACTTGATTATTCTCTGTGTGGGTGGCACCGTATGAAAATGTGTCTTCGGGCATATGTGGACCTACACTGTTTTCATGTCTGCCCTTATACCTAGGGGATAACAGTATTGAAAATTTTTCCTTTGGGGAGGTATGTTGTCAGTTTTATGGTCTGAAATTTTGTTTTACGGCAACACTTTCATCACAGTTATCTCCATTCTAATGCACTTCGTCAACTTTTAACTGCACTGTTTGCACAAAGTGGCAAGCACTGTGAGCTGTATAGAACCAAGTGCCAGCCAATGAAAAGTGAGGTTACATGATGACATTGGTTTTCTGATAGTTATCCAATTAAATATGGCGTTACATATGTGAGTGCATTAGAGTAAGGATTATTTAGGTATTGATGTTTCTCTATTTACCCTAAATATTCAGACGTCTCATTTCTTACTGTAATTATACCCCCTGCAAACTGTGTTTGTGGGGGTATACTGTATTCATGTTGTTCATCCGTATGTCGGTCGGTTCGTCCGTCCATTACGTTCTGGTCCTGGTGAGAGGTATTTAATATGCACTGCTTATTGACCTTTCTTGTTGTCTTAAACTTTGAGTTATTTGCTGAGGCTTGTCTGTCCAGATAGGGTAAATATGTTAATTTCGTATTATTCATGGAATTTCATTGTATATTTCAGGACTATGAAGTTGATAGCGAGTGTGTTAACTGTGGTTGTAATTGGAATCAACATGTTTTTTGTCTCAGTATTTATACAGAAATTGCCCCATCAGTGGTGGATATACTTAATTATTGCAATTCTTCTAGTGCTGTACTTACTTTTTGTTATATATCTTGTAAGTATAATTTTGAATCATGCCATAGTTTCAGATAATGAGCTTTTTTTCAACTGAAAACATGCCTATATAATATTGACCCCCTTAAACTCCACTTTTATATAGTAAAACTGGGGTTTACAGGGGTATACTTTATTTTTCTTATTCTGCTTAAAACATAGATTGTGAGTTCTCATTAGAACCGCCTCAGTGAGGCAGTTCTAATGAGTACCCACAATCTATGTTTTGAGCAGAAATATGAAAAATATTAGAATTTTTTATCTGAAAATTTTCATTTTTTTGTTGGTAAAATTTTCAGTATTTTTGAATAGGCATGTTTTCGTAATATAATATTGACCCCCTTAAACCCCACTTTTATATAGTAAAACTGGGGTTTACAGGGGTATACATTATTTTTCTTATTTCTGCTCAAAAACACCAATTGTGGGTATTCGTTAGAACTGCCTCGGCAAGGCAGTTCTAACGAGTACCCACAATCTATGTTTTCAGCAGAAATATAAAAATATCAGGTTTTTTTTTATCTGAAAATTTTCAGTTTTTGGAGGTGAAATTTTCTGTATATTTGAACAGGCCTGTTTTCGCAATGAGTACTGATATTTTTTAGCTCACGTGAGCCTATTAGGCTGATAGGTGAGTTTATAGTATAGACATGTATCTGTCATCCATCTGTCAACATTTTCAAACACCTTCTCCTCTAAAAACGTGAAGGCAATTCTTCCCATATTTCAAATATAGCATCTGTAGGCAGGGGGAGCAAATAATTGTGTTGTTTTGTTTTTTTCAGTAGAATGAGAGCTCTGGTTGCTATAGTAACATAGTTGCCATTGACTTACAATGGGAAAAGTGGAAATTATCATTTATTACTGTCTCAATGCAGATATTTTCACAAAAGTTTAATAGAAATGTTCCATTAGAAGTCCTCTGTCTTAAACATGAATTTTGTCCAAACCACTGGATTAGATTTGTTGTTTTTATTTCTCCACGAAAACATGTTGTGGGTACTTATTCGAGGCACTTCAAATAAGTACCCACAACATGTTTTGTGGTTAAATAAGAGAAATATTATGTGAATACCCCCTTTTATCCGGCTTAAATCGTCAGTATCCTTCCAGATTATTCTGCTTGTGACATTTTTCAGAAAGCTGTTTTTTTAGCTTGGTACTTTATACAGAAGTAAATTTTTTAAACTTTTGTCATAATTTGCCGGCCTCGGTGGCTGTCGGGTTCGCATCAGACTGGTGATCAGAAGGTAGCAGGTTCGATCCCCATCCGGTCCGGCAACATTCTTCCGTGGATATTGATCATGAAATATTTTCTGCGGTTATTCTCTCCCTTCCACTGATCCAAGAAGGGAAGTTGTCATTTTCTCGCAAAAGAATGTGCACAAGTACTGGTTAACCGCTTAGAGGACTAAGTCTGTCCAGGAAATGTGTGGTAAGGTTATCTGACTCGACATGACCTTGATGGGTTGTCTGGGCAGTAAAAAGTCAACTCAATCATAATTTGTCATAATTTAATACAAAACCTTTTGTTGGAACTACCTATGTACAAAAAGTTTTATTTTAACTATTGGTTTTCAAAAAAATGACCATTTTCCTTTTTTTACATGTAAAAATGGCTTTAAATTACAGTAGAAACTCGGTGATTTGAACGTCTATTTTTTCGAAACTACCGGATTTTTCGAAGATCACTCCCATCTTGACGTTTGATGCTGTTATTTATTGTAAAAATCTTAACAATTTTTCAAATTTTGATTATTAGAAAAATTGAGTTATTAGGCCATTATTTTTTATGCTTAAACAGACTTTCTATATATGTCACTGAAATGCTGATCTGGTCAAACAACGATGCTGAAGGCAAAATTCCGAACACCTCAGAAAATTCCTGATTCCGAACATTCAAAGTACGGATAATTCAAAGGAAATATTACGATCCCAGCCAATTCAAATTATCAAGATTTGACTGTGTGCAAAAGGTTGACAGAATAGATAGATTGGAGGCAGGTTTTTGAATAAGTTTTGCAAATGATTTGAAATTTTCACAATATTGTTTGGATACATCAGTTATTAAAAATCACTAGAGAAAAGTAAAAATATTTTCTTAGATGAGAAATTTAAGAAAAAAAAAATCATTTTACTATAGAAATTGCATAGGTCAGACCAGTTTTTGGCTGTAAATTTAATTTTATGGTATATATTTGAATACAAGGCACAGACACAGAAAAGACGAATGATTTATGATAAGATAAGGCCAATCAGAACAAAAAAAAAAACATTTTGATTTAGAATAAAATGTCAAGCAAAAATATAATGTATGGCTCTTAAACATTCATTTAGGGAACAGCTTTGAGCCAGGTCAGGGTCAGACAGCACAGGTGCACAGGCTGATCTGGGTCTGTGCTGGTTTGTTTGTTTGTGTTGAGGTTTTACGGCCCAGTCAGTTCAATGGGGTCATGTCGAGCACGGTCAGTTTACCTAACCACACGTTTACTGGGCAGGCTTAGTCCTCTAAGCAGTTAACCAGTATTGTGCACATTCTCTCACCAGAAACTGACAACTGCCCTTCTTGAATCAGCGGAAGGGAGAGAATGACCGTAGAAAATATTTCATGATCAATCTCCACGAAAGTATGTTGCCGACCTCGGCAGGAGTTAAACCTGCGACCTCCTTGTCTCCAGTCAGACGGCGCATCCAATTGAGCCACCGAGGCCAAAGCTGTGCTGGTTGCTTATGATACAAGGTAGAATTCTGTTTGTTGGACTCATTTATTAATATTAAATTTATATATTATTACTTTCCAAGATTACACTGAAACGGATTGTAAATTTTGTTAACCAGAGGTCACCTATCATTCTCTTTGAATAGCAGGACATTGTCAGCTGTTCCAGCAAAGCAAAAGTAATGATAATCCACTTTGCTTCACAATTACAGAATAGAATATTACCATAATAATGCTTAGTATTGTGCAGCCTTTTCATTAAGAGGAGGCAGGAGGCTAGACTGCCATCTACTCTCTTAGCATGACCATCTACTTTTAAGGCTTTCTAAGGGGGTGGTCGGGTGGTGCGAAGGTGCTGTGTATCTTACATCACTGGGGCATCCAACTGATATTGGCTTACAGTTGGGCAAGGCCTGCTATCCTTGTAGTGGGTAAGGGTAGAGGGGGAATGATTTTATTTCTTCTGTTTCTTCACTTTCATTCCTGTTCCTCTTTCTTCCCTGTCCCTCTCTTTCATCTCCTCTACTCTCTCTTCTATCTCTTTTCTCTCTTTCTCTGGGAGACGACACAAAATGACCCTCAAGGGTTGACGTGCCGTTAAACCCCAACACAATAAAAAAAATTAAGGCTTTCTAAATGATCTTTTGCTAATTTCTATAGCATCAGCCCTCTACTTACAGATTTTAGCCTCCTACTCCAAAACTTAATGAAAAGGCTGATTTAAAGGGACAGTCCTGAGCAAACAGTATAGACTCGGATCAGATGCTGCAGAATGCAGCATCTGATCTGGGTCTACACTGTTTGTTACTCAACTGGGTCTACACTGTTTGTTACTCATCCAAAAAGTTTTAGATACACCATCTTGTTAAAATTTTAGGGTAAGTATGGTAATGAGTTAAGATGTCCCAATATTTAGGATAAATAAAGCTAAATATATAGTTTATGTTTTTCAGGCCTGGTTTTGTCTTATAGTGATGGGATTTATGGTTTTAGAAAAAATTCCGGTAAGTTTGATTGATTTTATTGCATTTATTTTGTTGTAATGGAATCCTTTACTGAAATATATCGTTCTTTTGTTGCATCACAAAAACACACCTATATAATTTTGACCCCTTAAACCCCACTTTTATGTGGTAAAACTGGGGTTTACAGGGGTATACATTATTTTTCTTATTTCTGCTCAAAAACATAGATTGTGGGTACTCATTAGAACTGCCTCAGTGAGGCAGTTCTAACGAGTACCCACGATCTATGTTTTGAGAAAAATATGAAAAACATCTGAATTTTTTTTTATCTGAAAATGTTCATTTTTTGGTGGTAAAATTTTCTATGTATTGAATAAGCTTGTTTTCAAAATGGGATAAATACTGTTGTTACACAATTCTAAGTCTTGTACAATCTGGTTTATTGTTTTCTTACAGTTGTGGACAAAAGTAGCTGCTAATGTCGTTTTGCATAGACAAGTATCTGGATAGATGTTTTTCACATTTATCCACAAAAACATGTTACAGGTACTTGTTAGAAGCACCTTAGTAAGGCACTTCTCATGAATACCCACAACATATCTTGTGGAGAAATAAGAAAAATACAGTGAACCCTCTTTACAATGACAAAAGATGTTGCCATTAAAATGAATTTGCTGTTGTAAAGAATCTTTAATGGACAGAATGATATGTAAGAAAGACGTTGCTTTATTCTCATTTCTTCATAGAGCATATGTTTTGGATATTTGTTAGAATTGCCTCAGTGAGGCAATTCTAACAAATATCCAAAACATATGTTGCTTGAAGTTTTAATGTAGTATTCTTGCATAATTTCTCAAAAATGGTCACCTCTTGTGCGAAGGTTTCGTGACATTCAGATTGTCATAATAACTAATTTTGTCGTTGTATCGAGTGTCGGTATAAAGAGGGTTGACTGTAATGCCCTTTTTTAGTTGAAGAAACAAAACGAAACAACACTTTAGCTGGAGCTATGACTGTATTTATACTTCATTTTGCAGGGTTTTCCTTAGCAGATAAAATGGACACTTTGATCCCAAATTTTGGAATTTGTCCCCATAAAATATTAAATCTCTGTAAATTTGTATCTTTAAGGGGACAAACACCCCCAAAATAATATTTTTTATGGCGAAAACTCTACGTTTGTGTAATGTAAATCATGATCTGTTATCCCTTACATGGGCTGTGCTATCCAAAAACGTGTCTTTGGGCATATGTGGACAGTCAAGGCCCAGATCAGCCTGCGCATCTGCACAGTCTGATCGCTGCCTAAGCTGTCACCTAACAGAATTATTGAACACTATAGAATGTATCAATGGTGAGCAAATGCCTAGATGATACTTTGCACGTGCATGGGTTGAATCTGAATCTGTGCATTTTGCGCATGCTCGAAAACACCTTTTTGCTTGGTGCGGCCCAAATTGAGCCTGCTGTTGACCATACCGTATTTGACCTAATTACCACACTGTGCACTTAGATTTTTCAAATTACTGAACAAACATGTAGTAAAATATCAGATATACTTAATAAAGGCACTCTTTAAAGAAAGATCAGCAGAGGACTTAATGAGGAGCGTATTAAATGATGCTTTTACAATATTATTTACTGATTTTCTTTATAAAAACATATGTTATTGGTACTCGTTTGAAGTGCCTCAACTTGTTGAGGCAATTCAAATGAGTTCCCACAACATAGGTTTTTATAAAGAACTAGATAGAAGTACACTGACTGTAATCTAAAGGCTACTTAATTGCTTTACTGTGCGCTTATTGGTGCATGTGCAATAATTAGGTTGAATATGGTATTAGCTGATATAAATGAGCCCGAGCAGAGGAAAAAGAATGTTATGAATGTTCTGTCATTTACAGGTAATTGTGTTATTGCCAGTCATTACGAAAACACGCCTATTCAAATACAGTCAACTCTCGTTATCTCGACCTCGCTTATCTCGAATAACCGCTTATCTCGAAGTGAAAATCTGGTCCCTGTTTTAATAAAGAGATCTACCAACAGGCAACAAAATATTGTGGAAAAGAGGAGAAATTGCTCATTAGGAGCAATTTCTCCTCTTTTCCACAATATTTTCAGTATATCTCTAACTTAGGATTCAAATTACATATTCATTCTGTTAAAGGAGGTTGTTAGATTAATTGTTTTACACAGTACCGCAAATCTGATATGTCGAAGTACGGATATCTCGAAGTGTTTCATAGAGTCCCTTGGAGTTCGAGATAAAGAGAGTCGACTGTATATTGAAAATTTTACAACCAAAAAAGGAAAGTTTTCAGATAAAAACTTCTGATATTTTTCATATTTCTGCTCAAACATAGATTGTGGGTACTCATTAGAACTGTGTTGGAGAGGCAGTTCTAACAAATACCCACAGTCTATGTTTTTTAGCAAAATAAGAAAAATAATGTATACTCCTGTAAACCCCAGTTTTACGATATAAAAGTGGGATTTAAGGGGGTCAGAATTATATAGGCATGTCTTGGTGAGGATTTCAACAAACTACATTTGTATTCTATTTTTATATACTAACACATGGTATGATTTCACACTGAATGTCTCTGTGTAAATCAGGGCCCAGTTGTTCAAAGCGTTGTTAGCTTAACGAGCTCGTTAAGGGTCATTTCGTTAACTGTTTTAGCAGATTCAATATACAATATTCTGAAATATTTTGCTGAAAAAATGTGAGTAGCTTTTGCAATGCAAAAGCTACTCACATTTTTTCAGCAAAAAATTTCAGCATATTTGCGTATCACTCGATATAAATTTTAAGGAATCGTTAACAAACAACGTCGTTAGCTTTGAACAACTGGGCTCTGTACTTTGTTTTATCTGATAGCTTGAGTTATGTCTCATTGATTTCCATCAAACCTAATGGTTGCATTTGTATTGGAAAGGTCTTGTATGGGATTAATAATGGGTTAATTTTGATATTTATTTACAGAGTTGTGGCTCCTGACATGTTTGTTTTAAATTGGTTTCCATGACATAAAGGCCTTCCTTTGTTGGCTTAAAGAAGAATAAAAACAGATTCAGTTTGAAAATGATTCTTGCATGAGTTACTGCCTCTGATAATTCCTAAAAATTAATTTCCATGCAATTATTTGCATGTTTACATCCGATTCAAATGAAATTCCTATGGTGGCCTTATGATGAATAAGCCCAAATTCAGTTAAAAAAAGACATTAATATAAAATATATATCAAAATAGGAGTTGTTAATTTCTAAAATTCAGTGTCCTTGAAAGTTCATTAAACACATTTATACTTGTATGTAAATCTGACATGATATGAAATTCAAACTTCTGGCTTACCTGAAATCTGGCATAAAGGTTATAAAACTGTTTTAATGCTCATATCAGCAGAGCATGAAATTTTCTCTGCTGATAAATATGAATATGCCAACAAAGTTGGCATTTCCATATTTATTGGCAGAGAAATTTTCATGCTCAGCTATGTTTAGCAAGAAAGAATTTGCAATTGTCAGTAATTTGAGGTTTATTAGCAGGGCAAATTTCATGCTCATTTGAGTTGAGCATGAAAAATATTTTATAACCTTGGGCCTGTTCCTTGTGGAGGATATACAGTAAGATTTTCTTTTCTACTTTGAACACATACCAGCAACTGGGTATTACACAGTGCTTTTACATTTTCCTGTCTATGTTACAGTTAAACATCTGGGCCCACTTGTTCAAAGCATTGTTAACTTAACAAGCTTGTTAGTGGTCAAAATGTTAACTGTTCTAGTAAGTACAATATCTTATTCACAGGTATTTTGCTGAAAAATTTGTTCAGCAAAAATATGAGCATATATGCCATTTTAATGATCAAGGTTTTAACAATACGTTAACTAACAACATTGTTAGTGTTGAACAACTGGGTCCTACTGTCCTAAATCCCAGGATGTGTTCTATCTTCCGTAAACTGTTCTTTTTTATATCCAGACATAAATCTCTTTTTTCAGTGTTTCTTTAAAAAGCCAACGGTAGGAAGTCCTGAGGAGTATTCACGCTTGGCCGAATCTGCTACATAAAACTTTATAGGGTATAGGTTTTACCGGTGAATAGTGGATTTTGTTTGCATGTTTAACCAATATCCTAATACAAGCAGCAGAGATCTTAATTGTTTTCTGGAAACAGGGTTTATTCTTAGCTGCAGATAAATGGGAGTATCAGGATAAATAAAGATGATTTTCTTATTTCTTTCTGAAAAAATATATTTACCGTATTCTACCTAATTACCGCACATACCCCTGTAAGCGCACAGTCAAGCAATTTTGTAGTCTTCAGATTGCAGTTCATATTCTTTTGTTTCCTTCTTTATATAAGCATATGTTGTTGGTTCTCATTTGAATTGCCTTGACAAGCTTTATAAAAGCATATGTTGTTGGTACTCATTTGAATTGCCTGGACAAGTCTAGGCAGTTCAAATGAGTACAAACAACATATGCTTTTATAAAGAAAATCAAATAAATATCACATATAAATATCATATAAGCATTTTTCTGGCGTGAATGTGCACAATACTGGTTAACTACTTAAAGGACTAAGCCTGCCCAGTAAAAGTGTGGTTTGCTAAACTGATTGTGCTGGACATGACCACATTGGGTTCACTGCACCGTAAAACCTCAACACAAACAAAATCACATAAGCATCATCAAATGTGCCACTCATGAAGTCCTCTGCTGATCTTTCTTCAAAGCGTGCCCTTATTAGGCAGACATTCTGCTGCAAGTTTTTTTAATATTTTGAAAGCCCTTAGCAATAATTAGATAGAATACGGTATATTGTAGCTACTCACCAGAAGATCCTCGGCTGCAGATGAGAGACGTAGCCAGATAAATAATTTTCTTATTTCTCCATGAAAATATATGTTTTGGGTACTCATCAGAAGTACACACAACATATGATTTCATGGAGAATGGTTTTCTTATTTCTCCTCATAAATATATTTTATGAGTACTCATTAGAATTGCTGCAGTGAGTCCATTCTAATGAGTACATAAAACATATGTTTTGTGAAGAGATAGGAGAAATGTTTAAAAAGATAAGGGTTTTTTTTTTTTCAGCCAAAAAGTTTGATATTTTATTTTTTGATGAAAATATATTTAAGGTACTCATTGTTTTATCCATGAAGTGCCTCAGAGAGGTGCTTCTAATGAGTACCCACAACATATGTTTTCATGGTAAATGATATTTTTCTTATTCTGCCATGAAACATATGCTGTGGGTACTCATTAGAAGTGCCTCAATGAGGCACTTCCAATGAGTAACCACAACATATGTTTTCATTGAGAAATAAGAAAAAGATTGTTTGTTTTTGGTTGAAAAAAGTTTCCCTTTCCTGAAGCTATGTTGATAGTTAAAATATCATGCCCCTTTTTAGTTGGAAACTCGGGAACTTACCACTAATTTATTGCCTCTTAATTTCCCATATACAGTTTTTGGAAAAACAGGCGAGTTGTTCTAATTTTAGGACAGTCATAGTAAGGAGCTAATGTGTTTGAATATTAACCCTTGTCATGCTAAATAAATTAAGATATCATGCCCACTTATAGTATTTAACCAATCAAATTGCTTGATCTGGATTGCTGCTATAAATTCATTTACTTTTAGGTAACGGGTGTAGATCCTGATCGGTTGGCTTCTACCCCGCCCACTTATAGTTTTCAGCCAATCAGATTTCTTGATCTGGATTGCTGCTATAAATTCTTTTAAACAGTGTAGATCCAGATCAGTTGGCTTCTTCATCTACACTGTTTGCAAAGGCAGGGTTTATCCGGGCTCAGCATGACAAGGGTTAAGGGTAAATATTGCAGGAGGTTAAAGGTCAGAGAATAATTTTGTCCCCTTAAGGCTTCTGATACTATGATTACCATGTAAGGACTAAGACTGGCTAATCAGAGCTGAAAAAATAATTGATTATCAGTCCTGCCATTGTGATAGATAATCGAATAGTAATCACTGAATATTTGGTCATAATTTTACCTGTCTGCCGGAGCATGACTCTTACCATATGTTATCCTTCCGCTGATTCAAGAAGGGTAGTTGTCAGTTTCTGGCGAAAGACTGTGCACAATACTGGTTAATGGCTTAGAGGACTAAGCCTGCCCAGTAAATGTGTGGTTAGATAAATTGACCACGCTCGACATGACCCCATTGGGTTTACTGGGCCCTTAAACCTCAACACAAACAAACAAAACCATATGTTATACTTACTGTATGTATTTTGGTCAGACAGGCCTGAGCAAACCGTGTAGACCTGGATGAGACACCACAAAATGCGGCATCTCACCAAGGTCTACACTGTTTGCCACTCATCCAGCTATTTTTAGACAGAACATCAAGTAGTAAATTGTGCTTGTTCAAATTTTAGATAAAGTATGGTAAGAAGTTGAGGTGTCTGAATACTATGGGTAAATAGGATAAAGTAACAGACACAGAAATCAATTGATCAATAATAGCAAATCAATTCTGTAACGATAATAATTTTTGTGGACTTTATCGATGAATTCATGGATTATCTGATTAATTGTGCCAGCCTGAATTAGAACACAATGTCTCCTTTAAAATTAAAGTACTGTAGCTTCCCTAAGTATTGGAACATCTCAATTCCTTACCATGCTTGTCCTAAAATTTTCTTACCTGTTAATTTTTAAAAAAACATTGCTGGATGAGTGGCAAACATTCAGATTCGCATTCTTTCATCTGATAACAAACATACAGTTGACATCTGTGCTCCATACAGTTGACACATCAGTGCTCAAACACTGATAACTTTTACTACTGCTTTATTCAAATGAAATGATGGGGAACATTAGTTTAGTTTGCTGTACATCACACACATTTCAGCTACTTTTATAACAAAGTACAAACTACAAAAATTCTGATCCTTGGCATTTGAGGTAATGAGAGTTGACTGGATATTAAAACAGCTTTCAGAGAGGCTCAATTTGTTCCCATATACCATTTGTCTGTTGAAATATTAGCCCATCAAACAGTACAAAGGTATTGTTTGTGCACCTGTTTTGAAAAATTATGGTTTAGATAGAAAAATGCACAAAATAATACATCTTGAGTTTGTTGTATTGAAATGGACCCTAATTTTGCTAAAGGCATATTTCAAGATAAGAGGCTTATCCGGTTAAATATTTTTCTTATTTTTCCACTAATACGTACATTGTGGGTACTTGTTAGAAGTGCCTCTCTGAGGTGCTTCTAATGAGTACCAACAATATATGTTTAATTGGAAAAATATCAGTTGTTTTTGATTGAAAAAAAAAAAAAAAAGCCTGATTTAGACCTGTGAAAATGTTGAAATGGACATGCTTGAAGAAGCAGTATAAACTGACATCAAATTGGTAAAGAAGGTGTTTGATCAAGGACAGCTCAGTTTGGCTTTCAGTTTCCTCTTTTTAGGGACACATAACCAGGTAGTCAAAAGTATTTGTTCAGTTTTTAGCTTAGTTTTAGATAAGATGCCTTTTTCAATCAAAAGTCTAAAAGTATGAATATTTATTTCATTTCTGCTCAAAATATTATGGTACTCATTAGAAGTACCTTGGGGAGGTGCTTCTAACGAGTACCATAACATTTAAATTTTCTCGTTAGAAGCACCTCCCCAAGGTGCTTCTGTTTAGTACCCACAACAAAGTTTTCAAGTGCAGAAATAAGAAAAATATTTTCTCTATACTCCTTACCTGAGGTATGATTTTTATGAGTGCTGCACTTTAAACATTACAACGCCTTGGACTAATTCAGCAGATGGCAAATTGGTGATATTTTTCGTATTTTTCCCAGAAAACAGGATTTGACATTTCATGCAAATTGTCTCCAATGGAGACAATTTGCATGAAATGTCAAATTCTGTTTTCTGGGAAAAATAAGAAAAAAATATTTCAAAATGTCGTCTGCTGAAAATTTTACCAAAGTGCTTAGCGTTAAAGAGTTATGGTGTCCTAGTAGTTAGAATAATTAAAGTACATCTGTGCAGACCTAATAAATTCATATGTCTGTTCCTCCACCCATATAACAGAATTAAATGCCTAATATGCTTTGGACCTAACAGAATTTTAAGTTTTGTGTGTAGAGGCATAGACTCCCGTGGGTAATTGCGTATAATTTGATTCAAGAATCTGGCAGCTACTGTATTGTATGAACAAGTCATGAAAAAAGGGTTTTTTGGGGTATATTCAGACAGCAAAGTTCCTGATAAGACTGCACATTTGTGCAGTCTGATCAGGGACTTTGTTGTCTGCTTACAGAATTGTTGGATACTGTAGAATATACTAGACAGCAAAAAGGTCCTGATGAAATTGCACAGGTATACCAAATAGTCTGGTACATCACTGCTTCATAGCTCCAGATGAGGTGGAGTATTCACATAATCCTGGATTTGAATCCCACTAGAGGCAGAGTTCACGTCATGTCTATACAGCACTTCACTGCACGGAGCCTTTCATTATCGCCCCTTAACCCTTGTCCTGCTGAATAAATTAAGAAGTCACACCCATTTCTAATTTTCAGCCAATCAGATTACTTGATCAAGGTTGTTGATATAGATTCAAATACTTAATGGCAAACAGTGCAGATCCAGATCAGTTGGCTTCTTCTGAAGCCAACTGATCTGGATTTACACTGTTTGCAAAGGCAGGGTATATCTGGGTTCAGCAGGACAAGGGTTAATTAATTATCTCAATATGACTTAAAATGATGTTGTAAAAGACATACAATGCTAAATCATCATGATCATGTATCCACATATTTTTCTTATTTCAAAATGAAAATGTATGCTGTGAGTACTCATAAGAAGTGCCTCATTGAGGCATTTCTAATGAGTACCGACAACATTATGTTTTCATGGAGAAATAAGAAAAATATCTACTTTTAGGTTGACAAAAAGTGCCTTATTTGGAGATATGTATCATGCATATGCCCAGACAATACATTTTTATATGACATGGCTTATAGATTCTACTTATTTATGAGCTTTTATATAAACCAGATCTTGACAAAAGCAGACTGAGACGGCATGCCACCTAAGCATTCTTTTTAAGAGCATTTACAGAACAGCTGGATAGGATTTAGACCATTTTATAACCCTGCAAAGAAACTTTGGGAGGGGGATATTTAGAAGACATAATGTCAGTGGGTTATATAGGAGACATAATGTCAGTGGGTTAGTTGCTTGGTTTCTTGGTTGGTCAGTCCATTTGTTCTAGCTTGTGATGTAAACTAGGTCCACATATTTTGTTAGATTTTCATGAAACTTCACAGAAGATATTACCATGATAAGTAGTGATGAATAATTTTAAAAATCTGTTATTGTTATGTTATATGCCCTTGGCACTAAAGTTTGTCTTTTTGTGATGGGAAGTGCTTCTGCAGATTTTGTGAGATGTCCATAAAGTTTTTCAGAAATGATCATGATTATGAGTTCCTGCAGCAATTCATGACATTAAAATTAAGTTTTGAGTTATTGCTTTTACAGTGTTATCTGTACATAGCACATTTTCCATTTGTAAAAGTGGTGCTGTTGGGATATTTATCTTCTGTGTAATAGCTCATAAATGATTTTAAAAACAAAACAAGGGGCTCACACCCTGACCATATGACGTATATGTGAAAGCTAGCTTGGGCATAAGCATTTTTATCATCATGTACTATTTGAGTCATGCCATATGCCAAGGGGATTTTGGGGCATACGTGAACGGAAGACCAGTGAGAGTAGCTGTAGAATTATATAGGGACCCTTCTTTTACATCAGCATACTCCACATAAGGAACTTTTTTCAGCCACAAAGTACTGATATTTTTCTTATTTCACCACAAAAACATATATTGTGGGTACTCATTAGAAGTGCCTCAATGAGGCACTTCTAATGAGTACCAACAATATATGTTTTCGTGGAGAAATAAGAAAAACATTATATTAATGCCCCTTTATCTGGAGGTATGACCTCAGTATACTCTACAGTGTTTAGTGATCTGTAGCAGAGAGCAAAGAGTTTGATCAGATTGCACTGATGCACAGACTATCTGGGCTTTCACTGTCTGCTTTTGCCCTGAAAGTTCATTATCTCATGGCTTGGTGAATTTCTTTTTAGATGAAAGAAAGAAATGATTACAGAAAACCATATTATTCTATTTCAGTTCAGAAAATGTATATTCATGTATTTGATTCTTTCATACCCCACCACACTATAGTGGCTGGGTATTATGGTGTGTCTATCCATCCATCCATCTGTAATGTGTCCGTTCATCAGTATTTTTGTTTAAGGATGATAACTTGAGTAAATGTCAATAGATTTTCTCCAAATTTGGTATGTGCATTGATATTGTTGAGGTCTGGTTTGGGATTCTTAACCCTTGTCCTGCTGAACAAATTAAAAAGCCACACCCATTTTTAAATTTCACCAATCAGATTACTTGATCAGGGTTGTTGATACAGAATCACATACTTAATGGCAAACAGTGTAGATCCAGATCAGTTGGCTTCTGAAGAAGGCAACTGATCTGGATCTACACTGTTTGCAAAGGCAGGGTATATCCGGATTCAGCAGGACAAGGGTTAATGGGCAAATTTCATTGTTCTCCACCATTTTTTTTTCACAAGGAAGACAACTCTTGTGACTTCCTGTTTGCTTTTCTTCTTTAAAACCCTTCTGAAAAGGGACCTACTCTAAAAGGAAAGAATTTGCTCCCAAAGTGTTTTATTTTAATTTTCTCTAAGGGGACAAAACTCTTCCTTTTAGAGTAGAAGAGTAGAGACCCCTTTTCAGAAGGGAGACAATATGAGCCAGTGCATGACAAAACCTACAATAAGACTTGTGCGACCAGTGAAGACAGATCAGCCTGCATATCTGCACAGTCTGATCAGAGTCTTTGCTGATGACATGTCTTCTACAACCTCACAGCTATCCAAAGAGGGTTGAACAAGAACAGTTGCCATATTGGTTGGATATACAGGCTGATCTGAGTCTTTGCTGGTCACACAGGTCTTATTGTAGGTTTTTTTTCATGTGCTGACTCAGATAGTTTTGAGAGAGTTGCCTCCCTATTTAGTGTATCCATTCCCTTTTCAGGCAAAAATGTGTCTTTGACCATGTGCCTAGGGGATTTTGGGGCATACATACAGCAAAGATCGGGGCTGTTCAGGTGGTGCGAAGGTGTCATGTATCTTAAGTCACTGGGGTGTCCAGTCTAAAAGTACTGATATTTTTCTTATTTCTCCATGAGAACATATATTGCGGGTACTCATTAGAAGCACCTCAGTGAGGCGCTTCTAATGAGTACCCACAGTATATGTTTTTATGGACAAAATAAGAAAAAAAAATTATATATTTCACATATTCACATATTCAGACAAACCTGCACATTTGCACAGTCTCATCAGTCTTTGTGCTCTGTTGATAAATTCTATAGTTTTAAATGATTTTGTTAGGGGGCAGTGAGAGCCCTGAGCAGATTGTGTGGGTGCACAGGCTGAGCTGGGCCTGTGGTGTCCTCGAATTCTCAGTCTTACTGTATGGTGATTCATTGCCCAGAGCCTTTCATTATCACCCCTCCTGATCTCGAAATATTTTCTATGGTCATTCTCTCCCTTCCATTGATTCAAGAAGGCAGTTTCTGGTGAAAGAATGTGGACAATTCTGGTTAACAGCTTAGAGAGGACTAAGCCTACCCAGTAAAAGTGTGGTTTGGTAAACTGACTGTGCTCAACATGACCCCATTGGGTTGACTGGGCCGTAAGATTTCAACACAAAGAATTATCTCCATTCCATTGTCTCGATTTGACAAATAATATTGAAAGGGACATAAAGACACCTTCTTGCTTGGTTTGACCCAAGTGATTTTATTTACAGTCGAACTTCAATGGCTCGAATATCGTTGGGACCATGAAAATTTGTTCGGGAAGTTTGGGGTGTCCGAGCCACTGAGGGTTAATCATAGTGCAAGGTCAGGAAACAAATGGCGACAATTTAGGGAAATCTTTTTGATCTTCTATACAAAAATGGTATATTGCGTGTACTCATTAGAATTGCCTCACTGAGGCAATTCTAATGAGTACACACAACATACAATGTCATGATAAAATAAGAAAATTTCCTTAGATATATGTTTTCTTGAGCTATTGAAAGAATTCCCTAGGGACTTAAAAACGAGTTTGAATTAGCCATGGTAAACGAGCCATCGGTGTTCGAGCTATTGAGGTTCGACTGCAGTTGGTGAAAGGTACACTCATGATGATTGAAGATTATGGTAATTGTTATGAATTCCATACACCTACTTCCGGATAATACAGGGATGGGAATAAACTTCAGGATTAATCCTGATTTTAGGTTTTGAGAACTTCCATTTTAAGCATAAAATTTCATTTTTTGTGTCAGAAGTAGTTATTTTCATTTTTTGTGTCAAAAGTAGTTATTTTGGATTAATGTATGCCTGAAATAACTTAAAAAAACTAATTATTAAACTAATTATTAGTTGCATAGCTTCAGATAAGAGGAGTATCAACATATTAATTTTCTTATTTCTCAATAAAAACATATGTTGTGGGTACACATTAGAAGTGCCTTTCTGAGGCACTTCTAATGAGTACCCACAACATATGTTTTCATGGAGAAATAAGAAAAATATAAGTAGTTTTTGGATGAAAAAAGAAATCTTATTTGGAGCTATGCATTGTTTATTGTAGTTTCTCAGTCCTACCAGGGGGAAGTATTCCAGTTTCAGGACTGAATTTTTAGATTTCAGGATTGATTATTAGCGACTATTCTCACCCCTGGTAATAGGTCTGCTGTACTTGCGCAGGGGGGTGGGGGTGGGTGGGGGTGGGGGTGGGAAGGGGCATGTTTTCATCTCATCTGTACCTCTTCTGTACTTCTCCCTTTCTCTGGGAGACCACTAAAAAGAACCCAGAAGTGTTGTTGTACCGTTGAACTTCATTGGCTCAAACATCTTTGGGACCATGAAAAGGTAGTTCAAGCCAGCAAGGGTTAAACATAGTGCCAGTTCAGATGGCAAATGGAGATAATTTAGGGATGCCTTTTTGATCTTCTGTGAAATAATCTTATGTTGAATGTGCTCAGTAGAATCACCGTGATGAGGAGATTCTAATGAGTATACTTGGCATACATGTTCGTGATAAAATAAGAAAATTTCCTTAAACTATCCCTAAATATTTGTTTTCTAGAGCTAGCGGAAGAATTTCCTAGGGACTCAAAAATGAGTTAAAAATTGCATTGTCAATGTTGGGCGATAAGGCCAATTTTGGTTAGTGCTCTATAATCAAGCCAACTTTTTATTGGTTTTGAAGAAACAGCTAGTTATTGGTCATTTCCATGCTCTTTAGAAAATCTCTGTTTTTCATTGGTCACAATTGTTCATTGGTGACCTTATTATCATGTGACACCCCATCTGCATACTGTTGGACGTTTCGGACTCGTCCTGCGAAGGTGTTTCACATCTATCTTTTTTCATACCTCTGGGCAGAATGACATATGGCCGTGCATACAGAGGAGCTAAGTGAGGAAAACAAATCAAAGGGGCCGATAGCCTGTATGAATAATCCCACTGCATGCAGTATTTGTCTCCTCCGCTCAGGAAAATTCTCTTCAAACTCGATATCTTGAGAAAGAAATAATAGATTTCAACCAAGTTAAGCACAATGTCTAGCTTGGGATTGTTACAAAGCATTTTGCATCAATTTTCAACAGAGTTTTGGCTCTTGCCTGACGTCAAAAACATCATTTCAGACCATGCGGGCCATGTACAGCTGCAAAAGCTGGTTATCCACGGTAAATGAGTTATCTGTGTTTGAGCCATTGAGGTTTAACTCGGTGTTTTGTTAACCCCTAAAGCGCCAATCACAACTGCAGCAGACAACAATTTTTTTTTTATTTTTTTTCTATTTTTCAGAGAAAACAAGTCTTGAAATTCCATATGAATTGTCTGCTTGTGAAATGTCAAGACTTGTTTTCTCTGATAATAAAAAAAAAGAAATTTAGAATGTCGTTTGCTGCAAATTTTGCTTGGCGCTTTAAGGGTTATAAAACAAATCAAACAAACAAATACTTTATTGCTTTACAGTCACATAATATATTTACATTATACTCCTATATTACTCGACATGCTCATCAAATAATATTTGGCAGTGTGCCAGATTTACAGATTGCCTAGCAGACCATTCATATAAAATGTCAAGTCTCATTTTCTCTGAAAACTAACAAAATCATTTTTTGAATGCAGTCTGCTGCAAATTTACTTACTGCTTCAGGGTTTTCCCTTGGGGTTTTAAAGTGAGTGTCCCAGGAACTCCCTTATGTGGAGTTGAGGGTCCTTTAAAAGATTAAGGGGTTTACTTTCTTTAAGAAGTTAACCTGTTGAGCACTAATTGCATCTGCAACAGATGACACTTTGAAGCATTTTTTTCTTTTTCAAAGAAAATAAGACTTGACATTACTTGTGAATTGGATGTGGTGAAAGTATATGCCTAATACTGATTAACTGCTTCGAGGACTAAGCCTGCCCTGTAATAATGTTGTGAGGTAAACTGGCTGCGCTCGACATGACCTCGTTGGGTTGACTGGACCGTAAAACCTCAACACAAACAAACAAACAAGCAAACAGTGCAGACCCAGATCAGATTGCTTCTGTCTCCTTAAGGAGCAGTCTGATCAGAGTCTACACTGTTTGCCTTTCCACTAAGTATATTAAAAAAGAACTGTATCAAAATCAAAATTCAGGCACAAGAAATATGGAATAAAGTGTTTGAAATTTTGGGACATTTATCCTACCCACTGGCCTTGCTCATGCATTTTCTTTTTATTTCTTTACAGTGTCTCTCTGGCCAACTCCCGTTATCAAGACAGTACAGTCTCCTTAGTGGTGAAGATGACACAGAGTTCCTAATAAGTCAAGATACAGATTCTCAATTTACTAATGCAGATCTCGTTTCTAGTCAGAAATAATAGTGTCTTACATGTATTTAGTACTTAACCCTTGTCCTGCTGAACCCGGATATACCCTGCCTTTGCAAACAGTGTAGATCCAGATCAGTTGGCTTCTAATAAGCCACCTGATCTGGATCTACACTGTTTGCCATTCAGTATGTGAATTATATCAACAATCTGGATTAAGTAATCTGATTTGCTGAAAATTTGAAAAGGGTGTGGCATCTTAATTTATTCAGCAGGACAAGGGTTCATATATTTTTCAACCAGAAATTTGATATTTTTGTCATGCCTGCTTTTAACATGGTGTAATATAGGGATCGGGTTTTCCATCTGTTGGTCCGTCCGTTCATTTGTCAATAAGTGAATGTTTGCATCAACCCTAACTTCAGCCCTATGTTCAAGTTCATTTCCCAAGAACTATAAAGGCTACAGTGATGATACTTGGTATAAGCCTGCACTTAGGGATGACAACTCAGACAGCAGTATCCAAATTTGAACTTAACCTATATTTCTCTGTTCACTGACTTTGTAAGTTTGTGTGGCGTGACATAGCCTTCTGTGAAATTCTTGTTCTTATTTCGTGATGAAAACATATGTTATGGGTACTTATTGAAAACATATTTTGTGGGTACTCATTAGAAGTGCCTCCAAGAGGCACTTCTATTGAGTACCCACAAAATATGTTTACACGGAGAATGATATTTTTCTTATTCCTCCATGGGAACATATATTGTGGGTACTCATTAGAAGCGCCTTAGTGAGATGCTTTTAGTGATTACACAGAGCATATGTTTTCATAGAGAATGACATTTCTTATTGCTCCATGAAAACATATGTTGTGGGCACATACTAGATTTGCCTCTGAGGTGCTTGTAATAAGTACCCACAACATGTTTTCATGAAACATATGTTGTGGGTTCTCATTATTATATTCATGCAGTGTCTCAGAGAGGTGCTTCTAATGAGTACCCACAACATGTTTACATGGACAGTGATATATTTTTATGTCTCTATGAAGATACATGTTGTTGGTTCTTATTAGAATTGCCTTTAAGGTGCTTGTTATAAGTACCCACAACATGTTTTCAGGAAGAATGATATATTATTCCTCCATGAAAATATATGTTGTGGGTTGTTATTAGAAGTACCTGTGAGGTGCTTCTGATGAGTACCCACAACATGTTTTCATGAAGCATATATTGTGGGTACTCATTAGAAGTGCCTAACCCATTGTAAACTGGATACTTGGCAAACAGTGCAGACCCAGATCAGATGCCGCACCATGTGGCATCTGATGAGGGTCTCCACTGTTTGCAAATAGTTCAACCGTTTTTCTCTCTGAATATCTAAATCACATAGCCTGACATACCTGAAATCAAAATTAGAGTCTTCTAATATATAGTATGGGAAAGTTCATTCAGTCTAAAATGGGTTATTTAGGCTCTTCTAATGAGAGCCCATAACAAAATGTTTCCATGAAGAAATATAAAAAATATTTAAAAAGAAATATTTATCTGGATAGCCGCTCTTATATAGAGCTATAGATGTTAGACAGTGTGGGCTCTGGTTTATAGTAAAAGGAGTCTTCATTTGTTTAAGCAGTAGGTGCCATGTTTAAAAAAAAAAGGTGTCTTCAGAGCATATTTGGACAGTGTAGGCCCAGATCAGTCTTTTCAGCCTTACAGTCAGATCAGGACCTTCTGTTTATCCACTTACATATTCATTTAGTGATACACTGATACAGATTTTGTCAATGTACAGCCTCGGTGGCGCAGTTGGATGCGCGTCCGACTGGAGACCAGGAGGTAGCGGGTTCGACCCCCGCCGAGGTCGGCAACATTCTTTAATGGAGATTGATCATGAAATATTTTCTACTGTCATTCTCTCCCTTCTGCTGATTCAAGAAAGGCAGTTGTCAGTTTCTGGCGAAAGAATGTGCACAATACTGGTTAACCACATAGAGGACTACGCCTGCCCTGTAAACGTGTGGTTAGGTAAACTGACCACGCTTGACATGACCCCATTGGGTTGACTGGGCCATAAAACCTCAACACAAACAAACAAAATTTGTCAATGTACAGTAAAGGATCTGATCTGACTGTGCAGCTACTTGCTGCATGATAGGTCCAGATTTTTATACTGGCAACCATATTATCAATACTCTGCCTAGGTCCAACTACTTCTGGAACACAGTAGCCCTTATGACATTTTTCAAAGGGCTATTTAATATTGCATGACCTACAGAAAAGTAGACTGATTTAAAAGTTGATTTTTGAAGAGTGCCCTATAATCCCCATTTGAGTCTGTCAGTTTGTCTGTCTGTCCGTGGTCATTTAGCAAAACTGGCCCTAGCATTTGAACTGTTGGGAATATTATGATAATTTTTGACATACTGATAGATATCGACAATATCTAGCCAATAGGCTTGCCAAATGCCACTTTTCTTTGACCAAGGCAATGCTGAAGCAAGAAATGTGAAAATATTGAAATCGCTACAGGTCTTCAACTGTAAGGGGTATTTTGATAAAATTTTGTATACACATTAATATTGACAAAATCCAGACAAAGGAATTCCCAAATGCCACTTTTCCTTGAGTGAGGCAAAAATGTGACAGCGAAAATACCCATAACTCTTGAAACTGTAGAAATATTTTGATAATTTTTCACAAAAAGATTGTCACCGACAAGATCTAACCAGTAGGCTTGCCAAGTGCCAATTTTCTTTGGACGAGGCAAAGCCAGGGCCAAAATATGGAAAAAGCTTAGGTCTTCAACAATATGGAATGTTTTGATGAAATATTGTATTCATAAATATGTTGACAAGATCTAGCCAAAGGAATTGCCAAAAGTCCAAGACTAAGTAGATGCCTAGGCAATAATGTGGCGGGTCATGCACCAAATCAATAATTGATTTTAAAGTGACTTTGGTATATGAAATATATGCAAGGCTGATTTATAATTCAAGGTCACCTGGGCCCCATCTTTTATATTGAGGGCCATCAGTGACTTTAGGAAGGCACATGTTCTTTCTGCTCTTATTTGGTATAATACCATTATGCAGACAGTGTAGGCTTAAGTCAGCCAGTGTATATATATATATATATATATATATATATATATCTCTGATTTGGTCTTTGTTTTCCACTTACAGGGTGTCTTGTTGGAACCTTTACCATTCTCACATACAGTATTTCAGGTTTGCAGAACATACAGAATCATACTCTGTTGAGTGCTGTTGTCACTGTGCCTTCAAGCAAAGTGTGTGTGTGTGTGTGTGTTTTTTGTTGTTTTTTTTTTTTTTTTTTTTTTTGCATGAATGTTTAACATGCATTGTAAAAGAATTCAGCAGATGACACTTTTAATTTTTTTTTTTCTCTCAGAAAATAGGTTTTGACATCTCATGCAAATTGTCTCCTTAGGAGACAATTTGCATGAGATATCAAAACCTATTTTCTGAGAAAAATAATAAAAAAAATGTCATCAGTTAGTCATCTGCTGAATTTGCTCAGATAATGGTAAAGATTTATATTGTGAGATGTGGTAAAAAAACATGTATTTCCTGTAAGTGAAAGACAACAGTGTCATTTTCAGTCGTTATGTATTTTTTTGACAGTGGCATGGAAAATACAGCCTTGGCAGAAGACTGTAAATGAATAGCAAAAACTCTGGCCAGGTGGTATCAATGCAAATTAGTTGACTTAGTCATTCCTTACTGTTTTATTAAACAATGCAAGTTAACCCTTACTATTACAGTAAATAAATAATATAAGTTTAACTTGTGAAAGTAAACCTGTTATCGAGCCAAGTTATCCTGTATTGTTATAAATTAACAATGTAAACCCTTGTTATTATTGCAAACAAGTAAACACGAGTTGATTTTATTGATACAGTAAACATGTTCACCAATGTTGACCTATTACTTTGAGCATTTGATGACAATATTTATAAGTATAGCTTTACTGTATAGACAGGTAATACCTGTATAGCTTCTACAGCCATTCTCTCCCTTCTGCTGATTCAAGAAGGGCAGTTGTCATATGCACAATACCTGTTAACCACTTAGAGGACTAAACCTGCCCAGTAAAAGTCTGATTAGGTGAACTGACCACGCTCGAATTCACCCCATTAGGTTGATCGGGCCATTAAACCTCAACACAAACAAAACCTGTATAGTCGAGTGACTTGCTGTCTCACAGAGACACTTCTAATGAGTCGTGGAGAAATATGAAAAATATAAATACTTTTTTGGATGAAAAAAGTGTTATTACTGGAGCTGTGTATAATAATGGTACGGTTGACTCTTGTTGACTCTTGTTATCTCGACTTCGCTTATCTGGAATAACCGCTTATCTCAAAGTGAAAATCTGGTCCCTGTTTAAAAATGAAAATCTAACAAGAGGGGACAAAATATTGTGGAAAAGAAAAGAAATTGCTCCTTAGGAGCAATTTCTCTTCTTTCCCACAATATTTTCAATATATCTCTAACTTCAGGAGTCAAAATACATATTCATTTGTGAAATATGGTCATTCGATTTATATTTTCCTCAAATCTGCAAATCTGATGTGTCGATGTACGGATATATCAAAGTATTTCAGAGAGTCCCTTGGACTTCGAGATAATGAGATTCGACTGTAGTTTCATGTAATTTATTTCACAGCCAAGGTTTTAGAATCTCTTTGAGAGCATTTATTATATTCATGAAACTTTGAATAGCAGTACAGCTTTTGTAATGGGAGGTAGTAGTTAGTTATCTCCCTTAAGTACTCTCTGTAAACAAGTGGGGCCAGTCAATTGGATTCCTCAGCTCTTATCATTATCATCTCCATTAAGGATAGCTGCCTTTTCCTTGAGAAATCTAACTTAATCAGGGCCATGTGCAAGAATAGCATAATCCAAAATATCAGAGTGAAACATTTTCTATGCAATAAAATAGGTCATGTTAATAAATCTTCCATATGGATGTGGAAACTTTAAAAGTTAAAAATCAGTGAAATTCCAATGAGGACCTATGATAAAAACAAAGGATTCCATTTAGAAGGACCTAGTTAGTATTTGGCCTCCTTACACTTTACCAAACAAGGGAGATAATGGAACTAAATACTACTATCTCTCAATAGTTAGGAAAAGTCAAATTAGAATGAAGATGATGTTATTTGTGATATTTGTTGCTCAGGTGTCAGCATTGAACCCTTAAAGCCCCAAATAAAATTTGTAGCAGATGGCATTCTAAATTATTTTTTTCATTTTTTAGAGAAAATAAGTTATGACATTTCATGTGAGTTGTCTGCTCAGCAGTTGATTCACATGAAATAAAAGACATTTAATTTAAAAAATATATATATATATTTCAAACTGTTGTCTGCTGCAATTGTGATTGGCCCTTTTAGGGTTAAAAGGGAAATGCCTATCATATCATGATTTTGGTTTCATTTAAGAGATTCTTTTGTGCACAATATATATTTGCTATGTGCCTTATTATTTTTTTATTTTGCGTTTATTGTATAGAAGTTATATTTCTACTCTCCTTTCAACATCTTTTAGAAAGTCATGATTTACCTGGCACTGTACACAGAAGTAGATTTCAAACTTTTGCCATAATTTAATGCAAAACCATTTGTAGTAAATACCTATGCACAAAAAGTTTTATTCTAGTCATTGTTTTTAAAATAGTTGAATATTTTCATGTTTCCCTCATAGCAAAAAATGCTGAAAATTATGCAGAAATGTGTAGGGTAGGTAAATAAGTTCCATTTAATCAATTTTTCTGAAATCTTCACAGTATTTTCATTAAACATCAATAATGAAAAATCAGTAAAGGAAAGTAAAAACTATTTTCTTACATATCCAAAACATTACTTTACTTTAGAAATTGCATGGGTCGGACCAATCTTTGGCCATAAATTAAATTTTAGAGTAAATATTTGAGAATAAAACACAGAAACTAAAAAATTTAGATATGGTCCATTTGAACAAAGTATTTTCATTTAAAATAAAATGCCAAGCAAAAAACGACTTTCTGAATGATGTTGAAAGGACAGTAGTTTCTTTTTTGATTTACCATATTTGACCTAATTACCACACTGTGCCCTTAGGTATTTCAAAAATACCGGGAAAGCTTGTGGTTAATTATTTACCTACCTATGCTAAGGGTACACTTAAAACAAAAAAAAAAGAAAAAAAAAGAAAAAAAAGATTAGCATAGGACATATCAAATGATGATCAATTATGTTGTGATGTTTTTGTGTTGTTTTTTTTTTACTTCTGATTTTCATTATAAAGGCATATGTTGTGGCTATTTTATTTGAATATCATCAACATGTCAGTGCAATTCAAATGGGTACTCACAACATATGCTCTTATAAAGAAGTAGACTGTACTTTAAAAGTACACTGGCTGTAATCTGAAGAATATGGAACTGTTTTTTGACTGTGCACTTATAGGGGTATGTGCGGTTATTAGGTGGAATATGGTAATTGATAATTTGTGATATTACTAAGTTATGTTTACTCCAGAGATATATACTTTGTGATGATTTTGTCTCCCTGATAAAGAATCTCAGTGTTATCCATATACCTATACAATATAATCTCTACAAATTTAGACCTTAACCCTTGTCCTGCTGAATAAATTAAGAAGCCACACCCATTTCTAATATTCAGCCAATCAGATCACTTGATCAAGGTTGTTGATATAGATTCACAAACTTAATGGCAAACAGTGCAGATCCAGATCAATTGGCTTCTTCAGAAGCCAACTGATCTGGATCTAAACTGTTTGCAAAGTCAGGGTATATCCGGGTTCAGCAGGACAAGGGTTAAGTTGGGATTAACTTTTAACCCTTAGTGCCTAGCAAAATTTGTAGCAGATGGCATTTTGAAATATTCTTTTTTTTTTATATTTTTCGAAAGTTTTGACATTACATGTGAATCCTCTGCTTTGCAATGATTCACATGAAATGTCAATACTTATTTTCTTTTAAGAATTAAAAAAATACTGCTTTAAGAGTTAAAGCGCTGGACATAACAGTAGCAGATGACAGCTAAAATAAATATTTTTTTTATTTTATTTTTTTTTTCTAAGAAAAAAAGACTTGAATCTGCAGATGATTCACATGATTATCACAGAAACTTGAAATTTTTGGTTAAAAAATCTTTTATAGTCTGGTTCCAACTACCTGAAATTGGTCTAAATATGAGAAAATGGTCTAAATATGAGAAAATGACATTGCCTATCACTGTCAAAATGGCTATTCATAAATTTGGTTCAACAAGGTTTCTGTTATCATCACGAAAACATGCCAATATAATTTTGACCCCCTTAAACCCCACTTTCATATAGTAAAACTGGGGTTTACAGGGGTATACATTATTTTTCTTATTTCTGCTTAAAACATAGATTGTGGGTACTCGTTAGAAGTGCCTCGCCAAGGCGGTTTTAACAAGTACCCACAATCTATGTTTTGAGCAGAAATATAGAAAATATCAGCCTTTTTGTATCTGAAAAGTTTTAGTTTTTGGAGGTGAAATTTTCGATATATTTGAATAGGCGTGTTTTCATAATGTGTTGAGACTCTCACTGTTATATTCAGAATGAATGACTATGCTTGGTAGACATGCACAGTTGTATATACATTACAAAAACATGCCTATTCAAATTAATTGAAAATTTCATCACCAAAAACTGACTTTTTCAGATAAAATTTCTGATATTTTTTTCATATTTCTGCTCAAAACATAGATTGTGGTTACTCATTAGAACTGCCTCAGTGAAGCAGTTCTAATGAGTAACCACAATCTATGTTTTGAGCAGAAATAAGAAAAATAATATATACCCCTGTAAACTCTGGTTTTACTACATTAAAGTGGGGTTTTAGGGGGTCAAAATTATATAGGTATGTTTTCGTGATGGATATGTTTGGCATTCTTCATTGTCACTCTTGACCATATAGCTGAATCCACTTGTACAAATAAAATCCACTTATAGATTGGACAGAAATACCAATTTTTGTCAGAAATACCTATATTTTATGTACACATTTTAGGCCCTGGTCAAGGTTTTAAGGTCCTTTTTTCAGCATCTGTTGCAAAACTCGAACTCAGAACCTCTTAATTTACTAGTCACACATTAGAACTATCACTTGCACAACCAAACATGATAATAAAGCAAGAAGGAATGAAAGAAAGAAAGAAAGACTAGCATGAATATTCAAGCACCTGTTTGCTGTACATTCATCAGGCAAGAAAGCGTTCAGTTAGCCCAATGAGACAGGTTTTACTCAATTTCAGGGAGAGTTTGTTATAGGCAAGAAAGTAATTATACAGGTAACTTTAATACCAATTTAAAAAATGAATGCATCCAGGGGAGGTGCATAATTTAAGTCCTCCCGGTCGTAATGGGAAAAAAACAAAAATCTATAAATGGATTAAAAAAAAAAAGGATTTAAAAAATGAATGCATCCAGGGGAGGGTCATACTTTAACTCCTCCTGGTCAGAATGGAAAAAATTTACTAAAAAGGGATTAAAAACTATTAAAGTTAATGTGTCTCAAGGCCATTGTGACAGAATTGTCTGATTTAGAATATATGAAGTGTTTCAGGGACTAAACTTCATGAATTGCACAACGCTTAGAGGACTAAGCCTGCCCAGTAAACGTGTGGTTAGGTAAACTGACCGTGCTCAACATGACCCCAATGGGTTGCCTGAGCTGTAAAACCTCAACACAAACAAACAAACTTCAAGCACATGTGGAAATAAGCCTTATTTTCTATGAAAACTAATATATATATATATATATATATATATATATATATATATATATATATATATATATATATATATATATATATATATATATATATATATATATATATATATATATATATAATTTTTTTTTTTCAGAATATCTTCTGCTATTATTATGTATGGCACTATTAGGGTTATCCCTAGTCCTGCTGTATTGGGATATGCCCTGTGTTTGCAAACAGTGTAGATACAGATTGGTTGGCTTCTAAAGAAGCCAAGTGATCTGGGTATGCTCTATTTGCTATTAAGTATGTGAATTTATATCAACAATCTGGATCAAGTAACCTGATTGGCTGAAAATTAGAAATGGGCATGACATCTTAATTCATTCAGCATGACAAGGGTTTATTACCCAGTGTTACTATAGATGGAAAGTAACAAATCTTTTGCATAGGAATCAGTGTTAAAGGGAATTAATACACTTTCAAGGGATACAACTCTTTCAAAATAATTTGTGTACCATCTGAAAGGTGTCTGCTCTGAAAGGAAAGAATTTGCTCCAAGGAGCAAATTCTTTCCTTTTAGAGTAGACCTCTTTTTCAGACAAGCATGGTTTGCAGAAAAGCAAACGGGATGTAATGAAAGTTATATTCCATGTAAAAAATGGATGAAAATCTTTTGTGTGTATCTAGTCCCCTTGATTGCTTCCCTTTTCAAATTTTCATTACTTCCCCTGCTTATGTGAAAGAAAGTAAGTTGAACAATATACTTGTTGCAGTAGACTTTAAAGTGCCATATTTATCTAACTGTTTGGAAACAAACATCTACTGTGCTTTCAACAGCTTTCAGAAAGTCATTATAGCCCATTTGAAAAACGGGACGTATTATGTTACGGGGTATGGCGTCCGTCTGTCCGTCCATCCATCCGTAAACTTTTTTGTTTACGGTTAACTCCTCCTACAGTTTACGTCCGATCAAACTGAAACTTGGTATATAGTTAGACCATGATGTGGTGCAGCGCATATTGTTTCGGGGTTACAGTCCACCAAATGTTTGCAGAGTTATGCCCCTTAGAAAATGTCTGTAAAGTTTTCATTTCGGGTTAACTCCTCCTACATTTTACATCCAATCAAGCTGAAACTTCATATATAGTTAGACCATGATGTGGAGCAGCGCATATTGTTTCGAGGTTACAGTCCACCAAATATTAGCAGAGTTGTGCCCCTTTGAAAATTTCAGTTGACTTTTCGTTTCCGACTAACTCCTCCTACAGTTTACATTCGATGAAGCTGAAACTTGATTTGTAGTTAGACCATGATGTGGAGCAGTGCATATTATTTCACGGTTACAGTGCACCAAATATTAGCAGAGTTATGCCCCTTTGAAAATTTCAGTAGACTTTTTGTTTCCGGCTAACTTCTCCTACAGTTTACATCCTATCAGGCTGAAACTTCATGTACAGTTAGACCATGATGTGGTCCAGCGCATATTGTTTCGGGTTACAGTCCACCAAATATTAGCAGAGTTATGCCCCTTTGAAAATTTCAGTAAACTTTTCGTTTCTGGCTAAATCCTCCTACAGTTTACATCCTATCAAGCTGAAATTTTATTTGTTGTTAGACCATGATGTGGAGTAGCACATATTGAAAGTTTTTTGTAAACTTTTTGCAGCATATTGTTTAGAGGTAATAGTGTGCAAATTTTATTTTATAATAGGTATATTTTTGCAAATAACTAAAGTTTTGGTCATATGGGCAAGATTTTGATTGTTTCTTTCTTTTTTTTTTTTTTTTTCTTCTTCTTTTATAAGATTTGCAAGGAAAGGTTGCCATTATTAAATCTTTATGAATACATAATTCTTTTTGGATTTCTTTTTTTTAAAAAAAACTCTTCTGATTTGGTTCCCTTGAAGAACAAATATAAAATCAGTATTAAAGAAGTTAGGTTTACAAAAAAATTTCTTGCAGCATTTTTTTTGGTTGTTTATTTTTGTTTTGTTATTGTTTGGTCCGATATTGAAGTATAGGAAAAACAAATCAGCCAAAAGCTCATATGAGCTTATAATATAGTCATGCTTCTGTGGTGTGTCCTCTATCAGAAAGCACTTCTCTCTAGAAGCAGCAAACTTCTCCCTATTTTCCCAGGAGGGAGAAGTCACTTCTTCCTTAATTCCTGGGCCTGCTTGGTCGCTTAGGTTACAATTTACCAAAGATCAGCAGAGATATGCTCCAATGAAATTTTTTTTAATTTTTTTTTTTTTTTTTTTTTTTGTAATTTCACTTACAGTTTATATCCGGAGCACTGAATTATACAGGAGCCAGTTTTTGTGCTACATCTTTTTACTTGCCACGGGCGTATAATGCCCCGCTTGTTTTTTGCTTGGCGCTGTACACAGAAGAAGTAAATTTGCAAACTTTTGTCATGATTTAATGCAAAACCATTTGTCATAACTACCTATGTACAAAAAGTTTTATTCTAGACATTGGTTTTTAAAAAATCAGATATTTTCCCTTTTTCCCATGGTAAAAATAAATGCAAATTATGCAGAAATCTGTAGGGTAGGTAACTTGGAGGCAGATTTTCAACAAGTTTGTTTGTTCATTTTTTCTGAAATTTTCACAGTATTGTTGTGAAACATCAGTGATTAAAGTTCAGCAAAGAAAAATAGAAAATATTTTCTTAGACAAAAATTAAAAAAAAAATCACTTTACTATAGAAATTGCATAGGTCAGACCAATTTTTGGCCATAAATTTAATTTTACTGTAAAAGTTTGAGAACAGAACACAGAAACAGAAAAGACAAATGGTTTCTGATAAGATATGCTCAATCAGAACAAAATATTTTCATTTAAAATAAAACGCCAAACAAAAAATGTCTTTCCGAGAGATGTCGAAAGGATAGTAAACCAAAATCAGAATGCAGAATACAACATCTGATCAGGAGCAGCTACACTGTTTGCCATTCACCCAGTACCTTTTAGAAACATCAAGAGGTAGTAAAATGGAGTTGTTCAAATTTTAGGACAAGTATGGTAAGGAGTTAAGGTGTCAGAATACATAGAATAACTAGGTTACAGTAAATGTCCTAAAATGTCATACACTAAAGTTTCTGACAAAATGGCATATGCAAACAGTGCAGACCCAGATCAGACTGCTGTTGATCAGGGTCTACATTGTTTGCCATTTCACTGAGTGTAACCCTTAAAATGCCAAGAAAACCTGCATCTGACAATGTCGTCTGTTTATGTCGTCTGCTGAATATTCTTGCAACTTTTTCAAACCTATTTTTGCATAGAGGCGAACAGTGTGGACCCTGATCAGACTGCTTCTAGAGGAGCAGTCTGATCTGGGTCCAGACTGCTTGCAGAAATGACTATTAAAATAATAAGTAGATAACAAAGCAGATGACAATTGTTGTGATTGGCAGTCTAAGTGTTATTAAATAACTGCACGAAAAGCAAAATTTAGGCAAAAATAAGTATGGACCAAAGTGTTCAGAATTTTAGGACATTTACCAAGAGTTTGTGGTTTAATAACCAGATCTGATACTTTAATAACCAGATCTGATACTTTAACAACCAGATCTGATACTTTAACAACCAGGTCTGATACTTAACAGTTGTTTGATGTATTATCTCATAGATTCTCAGAATCTTATCCTGTCTAGCTGTGTGTTTTATTTGTTGAATACTGTAGTGTAACTTGCATGTATAATATTTGCCCTAAGTATTTGGGACTCACAGGCCAGAGCAAACATTGTAGACCCCGATCAGACTGCAGAACAGAGCATCTGATCAGGGTCTACACAGTTTTGCACATACTCATCAGTTATTAGACTTACCAACAGGTAGTAAAATTGAATCATCGTATTTGACCTAATTATCACACTGTGCACTGAAGTTTTTCAAAATTACTGTGTAGTAAAATATCTTCCTAATAAGGGCACATTTTAAAGGAATATGAGCTGAGGACTTCCTGGGGTAAAAATGATGATTATGTGATATTTTGTTCTGATTTTCTTTATTTTCTTTATAAAAGCCATATTGATATTGTTGGTACTCATCTGAATTACCTCGACAAGTTTATAAAAGCATATGTTGTGGGTACTCATTTGAATTGCATCGACAAGTCGATGCAATTCAAATGGGTACCCACAACATACGCTTTTATAAAGAAGGAGACAAAAAGTACACAAGCTGTATTCTGAAGACTATGGAATCGCTTGACTGTGCGCTTATAGGGTTATGTGCGGTAATTAGGTCAAACACAGTACCCAGATTTGAGAAAATGTATGGTAAGGGGTTAAGGTGTCTGAATAAAAAGGACGGATGTGGATGGATGAGGCAAAGGTGTCGTGTATCTTGCATCACCAGGGCATCCAACTGATATTAGCTTACAACTGGGCAAGGCCTGCTGTCCTTGCAGCAGGTATGGGTTTCACTGTCATTTATTTTCCTCTTTTTCCCCTGTCCCTCTCTTTCATCTCCTCCACTATCTCGTCTATCTCCTCCACTATCTCGTCTATCTCTCTTCTACCTTTCTCTGGGAGTTGACACAAAATGACCCACCAAGGTTGATGTGTTGTTAAACCCAAACACAGTCAACTGAATAAGAAGGGTAATTAGTGTAATTAGCTAATAGTTAACCTGATTAAACACTCAAGTTTGATATTTTATCTCAAAGGTTCTCAGAATCTCTTACTGTCCAGTTGTGTTGTTGTTTTGTTTGTTGAATACTTCAGTTGACTCTCGTTATCTGAACTTTGCTTATAGCCACTTATCTCAAAGTGAAAATCTGGTCCCTGTTTTAACATGGAAATCAAACAACAGGTAACAAAATGTTGTGGAAAGCTCCTCCTCTTTTCCACAATATTTTCAATATATCTCTAACTTCAGGAGTCAAATTACATATTAATTTGCTAAATATGGTTGTTCTGTTATTTTTTCCTCGAATCTGCAAATCTGATTTGTTGCGGTACGGATATCTCAATAGTATTTCAGAGAGTCCCTTGGACTTTGAGATAATGAGACTGGACTACATTGTGTAACATGCATCATACATCTCCTGATAAGAGAGGGTATTAGGATAATGTTTTACTTATTTTTCCATGAAAAACATATGTTGTGGGTACTCATTAAAAGTGCCTTGCTGAAGCACTTCTGATGAGTACCATATGTTTTTATGGACAATTGAAAAAATGTCAACAATTTTTTGTTGAAAAAAAGTGCCTAATCTGTAGCTATGATGAGTAGAGTAGAACCTTTTTAACCATTAAAGCGGCAAGAAAAACTACATCTGAAAATGTCGTCTGTTTATGTCGTCTGCTGAATATTCTTGCAAACTTTTCAAACCTATTTTTGCGTACAGGCAAACAGTGTGAACCCAGATCAGACTGCTTCTAAAGGAGCAGTCTGATCTGGGTCCACACTGTTTGCAGAAATGACTTTTAAAATCACAAGCAGATGACAAAGCAGAAGACAATAGTTGTGACTGGCGCTTTAAGGGTTAAGGAGTAATAAAGGGGGATGTATTTCATAACATACAAAAAAGTCCATATTACTACTGTTCAGTGTGTCTTAAAACTTGGATGAGTGACAGACAATGTAGATCCTGATCAGATGTGGCATTCTGTGGCATCTAATCAGGGTGTACACTGTTTGCCTAGTCATGTTTGTCCCAATACTTAGAGGTATTACGGTAATTCTAATTGTTTTAATCAATTATTTATAAAAATTATTTATTACCATTCACTGAGTGAATTTATTATTTTTAAGTTCTTAACCCATTTATGCCTAGTGGATTCTTCTACCTCAAATGTTTGGACAGGTCCATTTCCTATATAAAGGATGTCTGGTTAGCTGTTACTATAACCATGTTTTGTAGAAATCTCTGAACTTAATGTAAACAGTGTAGATCCTGATCAGATGCTGCATTCTGTTGTGTTTGATCTGGGTCAACACTGTTTGCCAATGTCTCTTATGGGATGCTAGGCATAAATGGCTTAGCACTGGGTAAAATTTCAGCAGACTATATGTTAAAATATTTTTCTTATTTTTCACAGAAAACAGGTTTTGATATTTCATGCAAGTTGTCTCCAGTAATATCTCAGTAATGTTGAAAGTTACATATTATCATGAAATGTATGTTGTGTGTATGCATTAGAATTGCCTCATTGAAGTGATTCTAATAAAGATACTCAACATACCATTATTGGATAGAAGATAAAAAGCACTCTAAATTATTGCCATTTGCTTCCTGACCTGAAATATTTTTCTTATTTTTCACAGAAAACAGGTTTTGATATTTCATGCACATTGTCTTCAATAATATCTCAATAAGGTTGAAAGTGATGTATTATCATGAAATAGTATGTTGTGTGTACTCATTAGAATTGCCTCATTGAGGTGATTCCAATAAGTACACTCAACAAACCATTGTTAGTTAGAAAATAAAAAGACGCTAAGTTATTGCCATTTCCTGACCTGACAACATGATTAACCCTCAGTGGCTCGAACTATTCATTTGTCTAACAAGTTTTTATGGTCTCAAAGATGTTCGAGCCATTGAAGTTGGACTGTATTCTTGCTAGTCTAAAAACAATGGCTCTAAAAGGACAGAATTTGCTCCCCAGATGAGACAGCTGAGTCAAATTTGTTTTACTTTCCTTCTGAAAATGGATCTATTCTGAAAGGAAAGAATTTGCTCCCATTGGGAGCAAAGTCTTTCCTTTTAGAATAGACCCCTCTTGTAGAACAGGCTTGATGCTCAGGAAAGCTCTGAGGAAGTCACGAAATATGTTTCCCTTCTAAAAATAATGGTGGAAAATCTACTCAGTCCAGTTTCCTCAAAGCTTTAGATACAGAAACACAGTAGAGCTTAAGTGACTCGAACATCTTTCGGACCATGGAAATTTGTTGTAGACATGGGTAGTTCAAGCCACTTGGGGGTTAATCATAGCACTAGGCCAGGAGGGCAAATGGGGATAATTCAGAGATATCTTTTCTATCTGTAATAATAGTATGTAAAGTGTGTTCTTTAGAATCTAATTAATACATGCAACATACATTTTCATGATAACATAAGATAAAGATCTTAAAATTTCCCTAAATATTTTGTTTTCTTTAGCTATCAGAAGACTTGCCAAGGAACTCAAAAACAAGTTCAAATCAACCATGGTAAATGATCCATCCAGGTCCACAACATATGTTTTTGTCATTATGAAAAGAAGCCTATTTAAATATATTGAAAATTTTACAACCAAAAAGGGAAAGGTTTCAGATGAAAAATTCTGATATTTTTCATATTTCTTCTCAAAATATAGATTGTAGGTACTCGTTAGAACCACCTTGGCGAGGCAGTTCTAACGACTACCCACAGTCTAAGTTTTTTAGCCAAATAAGAAAACAAATGTACACCCCTGTAAACCTAGTTTTACTATTTAGAAGTGGGGGTTTAAGGGGATCAAAATTATATAGGCCTGTTTTCATGATGTGAAGAATTTTCTTCACCTCCACAAAAACATATGTTGTGGGTCTCTCATTGAAGTTTTACTGTACAAAATTTGGTCAGATACTGATATACATATTTATTGATTTGGCATTTTTAGATACTCAGTAAGTAAATAGAAGTAATAAATAGTACGTTATAAACTGTGTTTGTTTTCCATCTTCATCATAAGCATATCCTAAAAGGAATACAATGTACATGAAATTGTTTAGATCCAAATAAGGCACTTTTTTTTTTCAAACAAAAAGTTCATATTTTTTTTTAATTTTCCACAAAATCATATGTTGTGGGTACTCATTATAAGCGCCTCTGTGAGGCGCTTCTAATGAGTACCCACAACATATACTTTTATTGAGAGGTAAGAAAAATATCTAACACATTTGGAGCTAGATTGGAGTTTGCATCACAAAAACATACCTAACTTTGACCCCCTTAAACCCCACTTTTATAGAGCAAAACTGGGGATTTCAGGGGTATACATTATTTTTCTTATTTCAGCTCTAAAACATAGATTGTGGGTACTCGTTAGAACTGCCTCGGCGAGGCGGGTCTAACTAGTACCCACAATCTATGTTTTGAGCAGAAATATGAAAAATATCAGAATTTTTTTCTAAAAAAAAATTCAGTTTTTGGTGGTAACATTTTCAATATATTTGAATAGGCGTGTTTTCGTAATGGGAAAGTGCTTGGACAGGGCCAGTTATGCAGAACAAAAGGACACATCATATGCAGACATCAAAAGCTCAGATCAGCTTGCAAACACTAGCAGTCTGGTCAGTGCCATTATTATCTACTTACAGAATCAGTGGGCACCGTAGAATATTGTGACCAACAGTCAACAGTGAAGATCCTGTTTAGATGGCTGAATTGGGCTTTTCCTTTTTATGTGTGGCATTACTGCTCTTTTCTTTCGGTGCGCTTTATTTTACCATTTTGTTCCATGTGTCCTTTTCGGTGCATCTTTATGAAGCAAATACGGTTATGTCCTAAACTTTTGTACACCAAACTTTCTGCCTAAATGACATATGCAACAGAGCAGACCCAGATAAGTCTGATAGGGGTCTCCTGATAAGGGACTCCAATGTTTACCATTCCGCTAAATATTTTGAAAAAAAAAAACAACAAAAAAACAACAAAAACAAAAAAACAAAAAAAAAAAAAAAACAACTTCACAAAAAGTCAAATTTTGTAGACAGTACAAAAAAAAAAAAAGATGGAAATTTTAGGACATTTACCCCTAGTCCTTTTATTGGCTTACCTAAGCCAAAGGCTCAAGGGGGTTATGTCCGTCATCGTCGTCCGTCCGTCCACAATTTCTAAAAACATTTTCTAAACCACTGAGCCAATTTTAACCAAATTTCACAGGATTGATCCTTGAATGATATGATGATTCGTTAAAACGTGTCTGCCAGGAAGCAGGGCTTATTTTCCCTATATATCTATAATGAAAACTTTGAAAAAAATTCTTGTCAGAAACTACTGGACCTATTTCAATACAATATGGCAGCAATGTTCCTTTGGTAACCCTCTACCATTACGAAAACAAGCCTATTCAAATATATTGAAAATTTTACCACCAAAAAATGAAAATTTTCAGATAAAAATTCTGATATTTTTCATATTTCTGCTCAAAACATAGATTGTGGGTACTCGTTAGAACCGCCTCGGCGAGGCGGTTCTAACGAGTACCCACAATCTATGTTTTTGAGCAGAAATAAGAAAATAATGTATACCCCTGTAAACCCCAGTTTTACTATATAAAAGTGGGGTTCAAGGGGGTCAACATTATATAGGCATATTCTCGTGATTCAAGATTGTTCGAGCCATTATGATTCGTCAAAAAAAAAAAAAAAAAAAAAAAAACAGAAAAACGATGCCCGCTAAGGGGCGGAGTTTATTTTCCCTATACATCTTTATAGAATAAATTAAAAAAATGTCTTGTCAGAAACCGCTGGACTGATTTCAATATAATTTAGCAGAAATGTTTCTTTGGTGGCCCTCTACCAAGATTGTTCAAGCCATAATGATTCGTCAAAACATGGCCCCAGCGAGGCGGGGCTTATTTTCCCAAAATATCTTTATAGAAATTTTGAATATCAGATTAAAAAAATGTAGCGTTGCTTGCCATATACCATATACTGCATTGCTACTCCATTTTACAGGACCAGCATGTTTGAACATAAAATTTGTACAAAACTCTTAAAGAAGTGAATTTGGGGTGAGACTTCAATAGTAAGTATGCAAATCTGTTTGTTCAGGTGACCGTCATGGTCCTCTTGTTATACGAGGGATGTTCAAAATGAATTGCTTATTGTCCTCTAGCTCGATATCCACGTGGGGCACGATAAAAACCAATACATAACTGTATAGGGCTATTCAATATCTACACAATGGTGTATAAATGTACATGTTAGACTAAGTGTAAGACATAAAATTTGCCATTTGAATACACGCAGTCATTGACCACTGCAGTAAAAATGGTAGGTAGAAGCGTCGACAAAAAAGATGAAATACGGGCTTACATCAAAGCTCGCTCAAAACTTGGTTGTTCTTTGAAGAAGCTGATGACTGAAATTTCTACTGCTTTTGGACCTTCTTGTGTGTCTTATGACAGTTCGGCGGTGGAAAAAGAAATTTGAGTCTGGTGTAGAGTCCATCAAAAATGCACCGAAATCAGGTAGGCCAAAATCTGCATCTCGTAAAGAAATCATTTCCAAAATAAAGGAAATCATTGAAGGAGATGCCAGATTTACAGTTCGTGATATTGCGCGAAAGTAGGCATATCACTATCAATGGTTCACCTTATTTTGAAGAAGCATTTGAAAGTCAGAAAGATTTCTGCTAGATGGGTGCCACATCTGTTGACTGACGAGCACAAGAGGCAACGGGTTAAAGTGGCCAAAAAGCTGCTTCAAATGTTTCCAAAATATGACAAAAAGCAGTTTGCCAATGTCGTCACAGGTGATGAAACCTGGGTCCATTATTTTGAGCCCGTCAGAAAGGTTAGCAATAAGATCGGGCCACTAAACACAGCAAACGCCCAATAATTGCCAAACGTTCTTTGAGTACAAAGAAGGTTTTGTATGCAATCTTCTTCTCTGGTGAAGGAGTCGCAATAAAAGTGCCAGTGAAAAAGGGCAAAAGCATCACCGGAAAGTACTACAAAGACGTAGTACTGAAGAAATTGAAAAAGTATTATCAGAAACGACGCCCTGCCACTGGTTTTAAACATGTCCGTCTTCTACACGACAATACCCCAGCTCATACCTCCGCAATAGTTATGGCGTTTTTGAAGAAAGAAAAAGTAACTGTTTTGCCTCACCCCCCGTATTCCCCAGACCTTGCCCCATGTGATTTCTTTTTGTTTCCAAAATTGAAAGTATTCCTTGCTGGGCGGAAATACCAGTCCCGACAGGCACTTGGATCTGCCATTCATCAGTACCTTATTACTGTGCCCAAATCAGCGTACCGTGACGCCTTCAAGAAGTGGATACATCGGCTGAAACTTTGCATTTCTAGCCACGGGGAGTACTTCGAGGACATGAAATGAGTATTTTTGGGCTAACTTGAAATTTGAAGTCTCCAGATAGAAATAAGCAATTCATTTCGAACATCCCTCGTATACTTGTCAATGATACCAATTTTTAGCTAACCTGAGCCAAAGGCTCAAGGGGAGCCATTGTGATCGGACTCCGTCCGTCGTCGTTGTCACCCGTCTGCCCGTCCACAATGTCTTTGAAGGACATCTAAATCACTGAGCCAATTTTAAACAATTTCCACAGGAATGATCCTTGGATGATACTGACTGAAAAGTTATTCAAAGTTTTGGTAATCCATGCAGGATTCTGGTTGCCAAGGCAACCAAAACAAAAAAAATGTATAAAAACTTCTCGTCAGAAACCACTGTCAATATAATTTAGCAGAAAAATTCCTTGGTGGCCCACAGACCCTCTACCAAGATTGTTCAAGCCGTCATGATTTATCCAAAAACATGCCGTCACGGGGCGAGGTTTATTTTCCCTATTTATTTGTATAGAAAAGATTAAAAAATATTCTTGCCATAAACCACTGGACCGATTTCAGTATAATATGGTAGAAATGTTCCTTTGGTGACCCTCTACCAAAACTATTCACGCACTCATAATTCATCAAAAAACATGGCTGCCACGAGGCGGGGCTTATTTTCCCTGTATATCTATATAGAAAAAATTAAAAATCTTCTTGTCAGAAAACACAGGACCAATTTCAATATAATTTGGCAGAAATGTTCCCTAGGTGATCTTCTACCAAGATTGTTCAAGGCATCAAATTCATCAAAAACATGGCCACCATGGGATGAGAGTTATTTTCCCTGTATATCTAAACAGAAAACTTTAAAGAAATTCTTGTGATAAACAACTGGACCTATATCAATGTAATTTGGTAGAAATGTTCCTTTGGTGGCCCTCTACCAGGATTTTTCAAACCATCATGATTAGTCAAAAATATGGCCTCCAAGGGGCGGGTCCTTTTTTTCCCTCTATACAGTCGAACCAATGGCTCGATCATCTTTGGGACTATAGAAATATGTTCGAGACATAGGTAGTTCGAGCCACTGAGGGTTAATCATGCGCCAGGGCCGGAAGCAAATGACGATAATTTAGGGACGTATGTTCGATCTTCTATACAATAATGGTATGTTTAGTGTACTTATTAGAATTGCCTCGATGAGGCGATTCTAATGAGTACACACAACATACATTTTCATTATAACATTAGAAAATTTCCCTAAAATATCCCTAAACATTTGTTTTCTTGTGCTATCAGAAGAATTTCCTTGAGACTAAAATACGAGTTCGAATTATCCGCGGTAAACGAGTCATCTGTGTTCGAGTCATTGAGGTTTTACTGTATCTATATAGAAAACTTTGAAAATATTTTTATCTGAAACTAGAAACCCAAGGACTTTGATATTTGATATGTAGCTTCATCTTGTTGATTTCCACCAAGATTGTTCAAGTTATAAACCTAGTGTCAAAATGGCCCTGCCTCAGGGGATCACTTGCTTTGCATAGACTCATATATGAAAAAAAAATCTTCTTGTCAGAAACTAGAAGGCCAGACCTTTGATATTTTGTATCTAGCTTTATCTAACAGACCTCTACCAAGACTGCTCAAATTAAAGACGCGGGGTAAAAATGGCCCTGCCCTGGTGGTCACTTGTTTAACGTACACCCCTATAAAGGAAAATCCTAGAAAAAATCTTGTGTGAAACTAGATGGCCCAG
The DNA here is from genome assembly GCA_964016985.1 of Anodontia alba. Classification (NCBI taxonomy): domain Eukaryota; kingdom Metazoa; phylum Mollusca; class Bivalvia; order Lucinida; family Lucinidae; genus Anodontia; species Anodontia alba. The sequence continues at coordinate 62,119,787 of OZ024833.1, read as the reverse complement.
GCCTTTGATATTTGGTATGTAGCTTCATTTAATGGGCCTTTACTCAGGTTGTTCAAATTATAGCCATGGGGCCAAAAGTGGCCCCGCCCTAGGGTTACTTATTTAAGATCTACTGATATAGGAAAAAACTTTATCTGGAAGAAACATCATGAAAAGACGCCTATATAGTTTTGACCCCCTTAAACCCCAATTTTATATAGTAAAACTGGGGTTATTAGTGGTATACATTAGTTGTCTTATTTCTGCTCAAAAACATAGTTTGTGGGTACACGTTAGAACCGCCTCGCCGAGGCGGTTCTAACGAGTACCACCATCTATGTTTAGAGCAGAAATATGAAAACTACCAGAATAATTTATCAGAAAATTATCATTGTTTTGGTGGTAAAATTTTCATTATATTTGAATAGGCTTGTTTTCGTAATGCAGAAGTGCCTTTGTTGCAAAGAAATGATGATGAATTCGTGTTTTACGTCCCTTTCAACATTATTTAAGTCATATCGAGATGATGAAAGGCTTTGTGCAACGAAGTGCCGTACAGTCATGAGCTGAATTCCGCCTCAAGTGGGATTCGAACTCGTGATTCGAAGTTGGGAGAACTAACCACTTGGCCACCCGGACACTTTCTTTCCAAAGAAAACAACAACTAAATTATCATCTGCTAAAATTAGAATTCGATAGGATAATGCTTATCCTTCAGCACTCTCTGGGCTAAATGGGCAGAGGACAAAATCCTGTTTTTTTTGTTTGTTTTTTTTTTTTGTTTTTTTTTTTTTCTTAATTTTCCACAAAATAGGCTTTAACATTTTTTTTTTTTTTTTTTTTTTTTTGCAAATGAAATAAGAAAGCCTGTTGTCTGGAAAAAAACAACAACAAAAAACAAGAAAACTATTTCAAAATTTTTTATCCAGCATGCTACGTGTTAAATTGAATTACCTCAAGGGAATGTACATAATGGACAATTTATTTGAACATTCAGAGACAATATGAAGATTTAAAGTATTTTGTCATTCATTTCCATTTTGTAATTTGCCCATCCCGCGGCAAAGCATCGAAAATGGTCATTTGCTCCCATGACGACTGCGAGTGCTCGTAAACGAAAACAAAGTGGGATAATCTGATCTTGAACATTAATGCTTAGCTTGCTATGGGTAGATTCAGCAGACGACAAATTAATATTTTTCTCATTTTCCCAGAAAATTATGATTCGACATTTCATTTAAATTAGGAGACAATTTGCACGAAATGTCAAATCCTAATTGCTGGGAAAAGCTTTAAAAATATTTCAAAATGTCGTCTGCTGAAATTTTTATCCATCATGCTAAGCATTGAAAGAGTGCTCTATAAACTGAAGTAAAGCCAGTCTTGTAAACACAAACAAATGGAAGAGTTACGACATTTGTGGGAACAAACACGAATATTAAACGCTTGGCACGCCGGGTACACAATCAGCAGATGACATTTTAAAGTATGATATGTCAATCCTAATTTTCTGAACAAAAAAAAAAAAAAAAAATGTCGTCTGCCAAATTTGGGCAGAGAGTAATAAAGGTATGGACGAGTAATGTCGGTCTTGCAGAGGATTTTCTTCCAAAAAAAAAATGATATTTCTGCTATTGCTTTCACCTAAAACCTAAATCAAGACATACTTTTCTCATATTTTCTGAACCCTGCACCCCCACGACCGCCCCGCCCCCACCCCCATCTTTACTATATAAAGTGGTAAAGTGACGTCTCAATTCTGTATAAATGAAGAATTTCTTTTTATATGTATATGTGCAGAACATGTAATGAATGTAGTAATCCAAAATATTGGAACACCGCAGTTTTGCTGCAATTCAAACGTCGATTTCACTGCCCGTAGAGGTGTCCTTCATTGCCCGTTGAGGTGTCCAGCTCGCGGAGCTTTCCATTCCCCGGAAAGGCCTCCATTTCACTGCCCGGAGAAGTGTACCAGAGGTGTTCATTTAACTGCTCGGCCAGGGGACCATTTCCCTGTCCGTGGAGGTGTCATTTTCCTATCCATGGAGATATCAATTTCCCTGCCCGGTGAAGTGTCCTTCACTGACAGGAGAGGTATCCATTTCCAAGCCCGAGAAGGTAGCCATTTCTGTGCCGGGAGATGTGTCCATTTCACTGCCCTGGGAGTATTACAGTCTCCTGCCTGGATATTTGTCCATTTCCCTGCCCGCGGAGGTGCTCATTTCTCTGCTCTGGTAAAGCTCATTTTACTACCCGGAGAAGTGTCCATTTCCCTGACTGGGGCAGTGTCTATTTCCCTACCTGAAGGAGTGTCCATCTTACCGGCCCGTGGCGGTCCATTTCCCTGCCCGCGGAGGTGCTCATTTCTCTGCTCTGGTAGATGCTCATTTTACTACCCGGAGAAGTGTCCATTTCCCTGACTGGGGCAGTGTCTATTTCCCTACCTGAAGGAGTGTCCATCTTACCGGCCCGTGGCGGTCCATTACCATGCCCTAGGAGATGTTCTTTTTACTGCCCGAAGAAGTGTCCATTTCCTTGCCCTTGCAGGTGCCCATTTTACCCGCCAGTGGAGGTGTCCCTCTCCCTGCCCGGTGCAATGTCAATTTTCCTGTCCTTAGATGTGTCCATTTTCTGCCCGTGTTCCTTGGAGGTGACTATTTTACTGTCCGCGGATGTGCCAATTTCACTGCCCGTGGTCTATTTCCCAGTCCTGGAAGGTAACTATTTCACTGCCCAGAGGGATGCTTATTTCGAAGCAGGGGAAGGTGTCCAATTTTCTGCCCGGTTTAGTGTTATTTACATGACCGGGAAGGTGTCCATTTTACTTCCCTTAGAATTATCCATTTCCTTGGCCGTGGAGATGTCCATTTCACCACCCGTGGATGTGTCCATTTCCCTGCCAGGGCAGGTGTTCATTTCCCTGCCGGGGAGGTGTCATTTTCGCTGTCTGTGGATGTGTCTTTTCCCTGCCCGGGCACTCACTGTCCGTGGATGTGTCTTTTCCCTGCCCGGGGAGGAACCCATTTCGCTGTCCGTTGAAGTATCGTTTCCATATCCTTGAAGGTGTCGAGTTTCGAGTCAGCTGGCCTTTTGGTTCAGGAGAAGTTTAAAATAGATTTTCAACATGGCGGCCATGGCGGACATCTTGGATTTGTGATCGGAAGGATTTGAGCTTCTTTTGATCTACAGGTCATCTCGATACTTACTACCAAGTTTCGAATCAATCGGACTTTCGGTTCAAGACAGAAATTCAAAACAGATTTTCAAGATTTAGCAGCCATCTTGGATTTTCAATGGGATCATTTTTTTATTGACAAGTCACCCGAATACTTCCTCTCAGGTTTCGAGTCAGGTGGCCTTTCCATTCAGACGAAAAAGTTCAAGATTTTCAAAATGCCGGCCGGAGAGGTGGTTATTTCCCTACCCGTCAAGGGCCCCTTTTAACTGCCCTGGGAGGTGTCCATTTTACTGCCTGGAGAAGTGTTCAGTTTACTGCCAGATATAGTGCTGGGGAGGTATCCATTTCCTTGCCCTGGGAGATATCCATTTTACTATCCGGAGAAGTGACAATTTCCCTGTTTGTGGAAGTGTTCATTTCCCAGCCCTGCAAGGTGATTTCACTTTGAAGAGAAGTTTCCATTTCCCTGCCCGTCGAATAATTCATTTTCCTTCCTGGAAAGATGTAAATTTTCCTGCCCTTGGAGAGTGACCATTCCTTGCCCAGGGAGGTATCTATTTGGCTATCCATTTTTCATTCTATACATCCGAACTAACGGGGAGAGGAGTCCATTTCACTGTCCTGTGAATTGTTTCACTGGCCTGGGAGATGTACATTTCACTCTCCGGGGATGCGACCATTTCCCTGCCCTGTGAGGCGCCCATTTTCCTGCTCTGCTAGGGAGGTCGTCTATTCCTTTGCCTTTGGAGTTATCAGTATTCATGTCACTGCCCGGGGAACTGTTCATTTCCCTGTCCAGGGAGAAGGCCATTTCATTGCTGTAGAGGTGTCCATTTCACTGCATTAGTCCTTTTTATCCTGCCTGACAAGTTATCCGTTTTCGACATATCCTACTGAACGAAGACAAGGGGGAGGTATCTATTTCACTGCCCGGGGAGTTATACATCGTTCATATTACTGCCCGGGGAGGTGTCCATTGTCGTGGCCTGCGAAGTGTCCAGTTCATTGCCCTGGGAATGAGATATTTCACTGCCCTGGTAGGGGTACATTTCATTGGCCTAGAAGTGTACATTTTCCTGCCGTGAAAGTGCCTGTTTCACTGCATGGAGAGTAATCTTTTGTCGATCAATCGCACTGCACTAAGATGGGAATGTGTCCATTTCACTTCCCTGTGAGGTGTCCATTTCATTGCCCTGGGAGGTGTCTATTTCGTTGCCCTAGGAGGTGTTTATTTTCTTTCCCGGAGAGTGTCTATTTTACTACCCTTGGTCTATTTTACTACTAGTGGAGGTAACCATTTTACTGCCCTGGGCGGTGTCCATTTTACTGCCAGAAGAGGTGTCCATTCCCTTTTTACGGGGAGGTGTCCATTTACCTGCTCGCGGAGGTGTCCATTTCACTGCCCTGAGCGTTGGCCATTACACTACTTTGAGAGGTGTCCATTTACCTGCCCGGGGTGTTGTACATTTTACTGCCTGGGAGGTGTTGATTTCACTGCCAAGGCAGGGTTTCATTTCATTGCCCTGGGAGGTGTCCATTTCACTGCCTGGGAAGGTGTCCATTTCTCTGCCCGGGAAGGTGTCCACTTTACTGTCTGTGGATATTTTCCAGCGCGGGGAGGTGTCTATTACACTGCCCGAGATGACCATTTTGTTGCTCAGGCAGATGCCCATTTCACTGCTTGGGAAGGTGCCCATTTCATTGCCAGGGAAGTGTTCATTTGACTGCACAGGCAGGTGTCCATTTTACTGCCCTAGCAGGTTCTCTTTCCCTGTTCGGGGATGTATCTATTTTTCTGTCCGTGAATGTGTCGATTACACTGCCTGGGGAGGTGTACATTGCACTGCCTTGGCAGGTGCTCATTTTACTGCCCTGGGAGGAGTCTATTTTCCTGTCTAGGGAGGTATTCATTTCACTTCCTGGAGAGGATCCCATTTCTCAGAGCGAGGAGGTGTCTGTTGCACTGCCTGGGAGATGACCTTTTCACTCTCCGGGGAGGTGTCTATTTACCCGCCCGCGGAGATGTCCATTTTACTGCCCGGCGATGCGTCAATGCACTGCCCGGGGAGAATATTCATTTCACTACCCAGGGATGTGTCCATTTTCTTGCCTAGGGAAGTGTATAACTAGAATCTGTTTTTTTACACGAAAACAGAGTTCCCCCCTTTTAAGTACTACCTTGTGCAGTTAGTCAGTGTTAGTAAGCTATTAATTTAGTACTAATTAAAAGGGTATAAAGATTTTACAATGCTGAAAGAACCGTAACTCCAAAAGTAGGTAAACAAGAGTTATCTTTATTGCATTCTGCACGCTGACTCATGGTGTTTGATATTTGCGTAAACTTACATGAATATATCTCAAAGGGTTGACAAGTTAAAGAATGGGCATGCGTATATGACATAACTCTCTACTTATAATGTTCAAAGGGCTGTAACTCAAAAGTTAGGTATATGGGAGTTATAGTTCTTGTTTTATGCATTTTGTCCTATAGGGTTTTATGTTGGTGTGAAGTTTCATGGAAATATCACGAAGGGCTTTCAAGTTACAGAGTGGACACGAATATATGATGGAACTCACTATTTTAATGTTCGAAGGACTGTTACTCCAAAACCAGAGTTATGGTTCTTGTGCTATGCATATTATTGTGGTGCTATATATTTGAGTAAGTTTTCATGAAAACCACAACGGTTTTTAAATGAATATATAACAAAGACACTATTTACAATGTTCAATGGGCCTAAAATCCGAAAGTAGGAAAACCAGAGATGCGAGCTCTGCACGTCATCTCATAGTGCTTTATATTTCTGTAAAGCTTCATGAAAATATCCCAGTCGGTCTTCAATTACAGAGCGGACACTAGCATATGATCACGCCTGGGAATCGGTCAACTTGTACGCCGTCGGAGTACTATTGAACAATACATTGACCTGTTCCGGTAGACAAGTTGAGGGTATGTAAACAAACACCAGAGGCGAAGTTTATTATGTTTACCGTCAGTTTATGTTTTCATTTTACATTTTGTCGAAAATTAGAAAATGCCATATGCTGTGGCAATGAATGGAGATAATCCTGACACAAGGATCGTAGAAAAATCGGAGGATTTCTACAGATATCCTTTTTGGCGTAAAAAAATCATGGCTTGAACATGCCTTGCCGTGATTCAAACTATCCTTGAAAGGCAATTTAAATCTTAACTCCAGGACATGAGTAACTGATATTCAAGTCCATGTTAAAATAAATCAGTTTATCACATTTTTGCTTAAACGAAATGATTCGCTTCCGATACACAGAGAAACAGTTTCTATGCTTACAATTGACCGGTGGCGTACAATTTAACTAATGGAATTTACTGTGCAATCGAGTACATTTTCGAAAAACCAAGAAAATTCGCTTGTTCTTAACATTTTAACATTGGTGGTTGCTTTGAGTTTTTTTTTTATTGTAACCTAATTTTCCTAATTCATCATTTAATTCCTATTTTAGAACTTTAATACATGTCAAAGACTGAAAACTCGAGCACCTCCTATATAATTTACATTAGTTAAATTGTACGTCGCAAGTCAACTGGTACGCATCTAATTTTTTTTAACCTGTACCTGAAAAACGAAACATCTAATTTTTGCATAAACATATTTAAAAGGCGAGCACTATCCAATGGTTTTAAACCGACTTGTGTCATCTCACTAAAATGTCATGAAATGCACAACAACTGCATCCTTTGCCCCGGTGCTTATTGTTCAATACATGATTTTTGATCGCCAAAAATGACATCTCGAGAAATCTACGGAGTTTTCCGTTAAAACAGTTTGTTTCCAAAGGCAATCCTTTTTGACTTTTATTAATCTCCAACGGTTTTCAAGTGAAGAGCGGACACGACTTTGTGGCGGACAGACGGATGGACATACTGTGGGCAAAAGTGTTTGGCGAATGGCAAATAGTGTAGTCGCGATCAAGCTGCTGTTTAGTATATGGTCTTTTTTTCTACTCAAGCAATATTATGTGTAATCAAAGGAAAGTATGATGTACGCATTTAAACATATTCGTTCCTCGTCCCATTTCACTGCCTGGGGGGGGGGGGGGGGGGGGGGTGGGGGGGGGGGGAGAATACTTTTTACTGCTCCTTTCCCAGCCCGTGGAAGTATCCATTTCCTTGCCCTGGAAGCCGTAACTTTTAAGACCGACTGGAACATTAGGGAAACACCACCTGTGACAGTGAATGGATGTCATAAGACGAATCAGCAGTACAAATTCTGATTCTGACAGTGACCGGAACATTATAGAAATAGCTCCGTATGATCGGAACATGAAGGAAAATTCAAAAAGAGTGACCGGAATATTTCGAAAATAACTTTTTAGGACCACAGCTGAAACATTACAGAAACAGCTCCTAAAGACATTTGCCATAACATCAAGTTTCCAACTCCGTATAAAATAGTCGGAATAATACGGAAATAGCTCCGTAAGAAAGTAAACGGAACATTGGTAAGAAAATGAACCGAAACATTACGGTACGGATATGTACGGAAATAGCTCCATAAGAAAGTGACCGGAACATTACGAAAATTGTTCCTACGACAGCTGCCGGACCATCGCGGAAACAGGTCCGTACGACAATAACCGGGTTTCAAAACCCCGTCGAAATCAATCACACAATTACGCAGTGAGCTGCTTGTGTAAGAGCCGAAATATTTGACACCGTGACTTCTTACCCTGCCTTTCCTAACTTCTGAGCGAAAATTTGATGTGTCTAGAAAGTTCTAAAAAAATGGCAAACGGGCGTACTCTTATCAAGCAGCACCCAGTTTAATCCCTGTATTTAATGTTTGCTTTGCAAATCCGAATATCTAAGGCAAGTAAGGGGCTTTCTGTTTTGTGTTTTGTTTTCCTAAGATCTTAATTGATTCCAATCGAACTGTCTGACTGTAAAATGTGCCGTCTCTTAATTTGAATATAGCAAGAAGATTATTAAGCTGATTATCTTTATTATGTAGGCGTTGAAAATGTTTTGAAATCCACGGGGAATAGTGCGTGAAATTGCATGTAGGAAGATTTGAAAATCAATGCAGATCAAAAACAATTTGAATTCTTTAGACAGCAGCAAAGTCCAACCTTTCTACGGTATTTTTTGTGATGCACTGAAAAAAAATATTGGAGCCGTTTCATTTTCCAGGAACTAATTTCTTGATATTTATAATAGCGATATCTTATACAAATCAGGTGGTAGTTGGGTCACACAAGCATAATGATATTAACCATTAAGGAGCCAATCACAACGGCCAATCACACCTGCAGCGGATGGTATTCTGAGACCTTTATATAAGCCCTTAAGGGGCCAATCACAACGGCCAAGCACAACTGCTGCAGATGGTATTCTGACATCTTAATATCAAAAAGGGAAACGTTCACAAAAATCTGTTTATACTTAAAAAATGTCTTGGGGAGCAGAACATTTTGTAACAAGTTTCATGAAAATCACTTGAAAGGTTTTGAAGATATGGCCTTTGCACATTTCAAAATGGCTGTCGATTGGTTCCGTCATTTTGAAAGCCTTGATACATGACCGGATTTGAAAGCTGCTTATTTACATTACATATTTTTTCCCACTTTTTGAAGGTTAATATTCACTGTGTTTAATACAGAGAGTTATAATTTGCCTTTTACTGGCAACTCTTTGCCTCCAAATGGTTGTTATTTTATATTTTAATTGTGAGATTAAGACGTCATTTACCCACAGCCTCGTTCTGGACTCATACTACCAAAATTTTAAAACTTTTATAAGTCTGTAACTTCCTTATAATCTGGGCAATTTTCATGAAATTTGTTGCAAAATGCTCAACTTTATGTGGTCTTGCTTTTAAAGTTGGTTTAGATGTTTGTGAGTATTTTCGATTAACAATTAAGAGGCCAACCACAACGCCCCCAAACTGTAGCGGACGGCAATCTGACATCGTTACATTAACCCTCAAGAGACTTGTACGGCAAATCACAACTGCAGCAGACAGCAAGTTGACACACTTAAATTAACCATTAAGGGGCCAGTCACAACGGAAAATCACACTTGCAGCAGGCGACATTCTGACGTTATTATATTATCACTAAAGGAGTCAATCACAACAGCCAATCACAACTGCAGCAGACGACAATTTGTTATGTATTCTTCGTATATGATATACATATAGATATGTACATTCGTTCTCTTTTGATCTTTGGAGTTCGATATACCCCCAAGCACGTTTATCTGTGCACCCCTTCAATTATTTGCACTCTGCTAAAAAATCTTGAATTTAACTTTACAAACATATCTCTTATTCAACCGCGAACCTGACTTAACATTTATTTCCATGGGCCTCCTGTTTACAAATTCCAGCATCTTACGGAGCGAGACAGTTATCAAAGCTTTTTTACTCACTGAGGGATCAAATAAATACAATACAAATTAAATGACTCGAACACCGATGGCTTGTGGAGGATTCGTTTTTGGGTTCCAAGGAAACTCTTCAGATACAGTCAACCCTATTTATACCGACATTCGATACAATGACAAAATTTCATTATAATGACAATTTGAATGTCACGAAACCATCGCTCAGGAGGTGACGGTTAATGAGAAATTATGCAAAAAAAGTGCATAAAATCATCAAGCAACGTGTGTTTTGGATATTTGTTAGAGAGGCGATTCTAACAAAAATATCCAAAACATATGTTGTATGAGGAAATAAGAATAAAACAAGCCTTTCTTACATATTATTCTGTCTATTAGGATTCTTTACAACAGCAAATTCATTATAATGGCAACAGTTTTGGGAACAAATGCTGTCGTTGTAACGAGAGTTCACTGTAGCTCATAAAAATAAATATTTAGGGATATTTTAGGGATTTTCTTATTTAATCATGAAAATGTATTTTGTGAATACTCTTTAGAATCGCCTCTACCCATGTCTAGAACAAATTTCCATGGTTCAAAAGATGTTAGAGCCACTGACGTTCCATTGTAATATACAATAACAACAACAGCATACAAATATGGTTCAGGAGAAAGTCCTTCGACTTTCGTAAATCAGTATCTTTCACTTTGCAATCATTATCTTGCTAATTTCTAATTGTTATTTTGCAGAAATATTTTTAAAAAATTGAATACGGAATGTAATTTGATTAATGGCATGTTGTGGAATTACTTCATTCTGTCGAAATTTACCTGTGAGTAAAATAAGTCTAACACGTTTTGCAGCAAGTATTAAACGTAGAGAATAGGCACTGCTTGAAACAGTGCGACTGCAGTATTATGATGAAGGCTCCACGGGGAATGGAACCGCTCCTTTGATATGTGCACCTCACTTTATGTAATCTATTATGCTTCAAATAGATAGCAATTAAATTAAATAACAGCTAAAATAAATAAATAAATAAATGTCTTACATTTGCCGGTTTTAGCTCTTGTCTCATAATCGGTACAATGCTTTCTTCTCAGTTAACTAGGCGAAATCTGGAAGTTATAACCACGTCCCTTAAAGTGTCAACCAAAGTATTTTTTCCAACTACAGAAGGTGATTACTCCTCTCGAAGTAAGCTGTACATGTAATTATCAGACCCAGTATTCTTTTCCCATTAAGTGAGCCCCAACCTGGAAAAATCGTACCTTCTGACATGTGCGCCCAACGAAGACTCAAATCAGTCTGCGCATCCGCGCAGTCTGATCAGAGTCTTCGTTGTCTGCATGAAGATGAATATACTTTGCATCCTTGGCAATCCAAAGTGCACCCAGTGAAGATTCAGATCAGACTGCGCGAATGCGCAGGCTGATCTGAATCTTCGGTGAGCGCATATGACGTTGCTACTCGTCTGCTGTAGAGGTCCTAAGCAAGTTTTGCCCCTTATTTTCAGTTCCCCTCCCCCCTCCCCCCCCGCCCCAACCCCCTCCCCCCCCCCCCCCACACACACACTCCCTTGGTTTAAACCTACTTTATGAGTATAACTGATATGTACAAATACAAATATACGAAGCAGAAACGCAGTAATAACGGAATTCAGAAGAAAGTCTTGTGACTTGTAAACCTGTATCCTATTTTGCAAACTTCTTCTCAACTCGTTTCTAACAATGCTTTAGATTACATTTGTTGTTTTAGAAAACAAGAAAACAATAGCAAAAACATTAGTTTTGGCATTCTGTGATAACCTTTCTTTCATACATATTCCGATATGAATTAATCATAAATCATACGTGAAGATACCCAGGAAATGCCACAATCACGAAGCACAACCTTCTCGAGGCAAAAGAAGGAGGAATCAGGGACGAATAATAACAAAACAAACTTCAAATATGAAACCACCGACGCACAAAGAAAGAAGAACGTCAACCATCACGAAAACACGCCTATATAATTTTGACCCCCTTAAACCCCACTTTTATATAGTAAAACTGGGGTTCATAGGGATATACACTATTTTTCTTATTTTGCTAAAAGACCCATAGTTTGTGGGTACTCGTTAGAACCGCCTCGGCGAGGCGGTTCTAATGAGTACCCACAATCTATGTTTTGAGCAGAAATATGAAACACGTCAGAATTTTTTATCTGAAAATTTTCCTTTTTTGGCTGTAATATTTTCAGTATATTTGAATAGGCGTGTTTTCGTAATGAAAGTAAGCGCCTTGGAACGGCCAGTAAGAAAACTACTGGGGTGGGGCGATGGGGTTTAGACTCAAACCAGTTTACTCACGAGAAACCTCTGTCTTATCTTTGATGCAACTCATAATTACAAAAGTATGTTCGGTCCACATAGTGGTCCTGTACCTATTCTGCGAAATATCACAGTTTAACACGTATAATCAAAACACTGTGATGAAACAAAGCAAATGGCTCAGTAGCGATCTGAATCCAGAAAAGAAACCCACAAACAGGACCACAATGGGCCCGGCCACAGACATTGATAGACACCAACCATCTGAGGAAACAATCATGTAATCTGAGGACCGACTCACCGTCGTGCAATTAAAGAAGGATGCTAAGTTATCAACCATAATTGGGTTAAAACTTAATATGGTTTGACAGTAAATAATAGTAAAGACAGACACGAGGCACTGCTAAAAACAGTGCGACGGAAGTAAAATATTCAGATTTACATTAGTTGTGTATATATTATACAATGATGCAAGAAAATAGCAGAAAAAAGTTTACAGATGAATTGTGTTTGCTACTATATCTTAGGCATGTGTGTGCTCGCGTATGATTTTGTTTATATAAAGCGTTTGTACGATATCCGAGAAATGCTACATCACAAATCGACGCGGACATATGCTAAAATAACCGATGATCCATTTGTGGACAAACATTGCACAAAAACAATGACCTCTCACTTTTTGGGCAACAAAGACTGGGCCCAATTGATGCAAATTGGTAAATTGCTGAGACTTCAATCTATTGTTCTCCATGACTTTGATCAACATTGTCAGTACTTTCAGCCGAACCGAACAACTGCAGTCCCTTCGGGGCTTCGATCATATACTGATATAGTTGCAATTGCAGCTGCAGCGAAATGTGGATGCTGCAGCTCTCATTTGACACTACAGAGAATTTCGATACACGCCTCAATACAGTCAGATCCTTTGCCTGCTTTGATATATATATATATATATATATACATATGTACAACCTGAAAACTTTAAATATTTTGTGTGCGAATAATGGATGCCTCAATTTGACTGACCTGAAAGGTATTGAATAAATTCAGGAACTGTCACAAACATAGATTGCCGTCTTCCTGTGATACCACGAGCAGAAGCGAACGAACAGGAAAGCCCATAGCCGTTACATATGACAAAAGCGACAGCTCACTCTCTCCCAACTGAGGTAAATCACGAAGCTAGATAAAATACAATAACAAGACTTCAAATTAGACGGAACAGCAACAACAATGGTTCTTATATTGTTTGATCTTTGTGCTACATGTAGTTTTGTGGCCACTTGCGCCAGTACTCTCTATGATTAATCATCCCTGATATCACAAATCGATTTATATTTAACCTTTCACCCCCAGGTTTCTGAAATGGATTCTTGCATCTCTGAATTTGTTGCAAATTGAGGTTTCAATCAAAAATCAATAATAAATGGCAAACAGTGCAGATCCTGATGAAATGGCTCGGTACGATATCTATATTGGTCTGCAAGGATAAAAGGGTGCTTTCCAACCATAATTGCAATTCTTCTAAATCTTATTCGTGTTGTTTTCATTAGAGTGCTGGGCAGCGTTAAGTTAACTGAAACGTTCGAGGTCACTCGTAAAATAAAATAAAATTTTCTTTTGGCACAACAAAGATGGCGGCCTATGTGAATAAACTTTGTATATGCTTGCTTGTAACCAAAATATAGAAATGTTTACTGCGTTGATATTATTTATTTGATTCTGTATAAAATTGATGAATATTAATGTTGTTTATTCGATCTAACATGAAGTCCCGTATACGAGAATAACGGCTACCCTCTAATCTGAGATCACATGAGACGGCTTTGTAAAAATCGTTCAGAAGATGCAAAATAGTTTTGAAAACACTCGCCGGAGTTTCGCTTTACTGAACGCAGCTTTGTTTTGTGATGTCGCTTTGTATCATTCTAACCCTATTCGCTGCCTTAGGAGGGCCGCGTTACATGACAGTGGCATATTTTGGGTATCCCCAAATCTCCATTATTTCCTGAGTAACGTCACTTTTATATGTTTGAAAAATAAATGAGCCTCAAGGTCAGAAAACGTGCCCTCGGACATGTGCGCTCAGCTAAGATTCAGATCGGCCTGCCTTATGCGCAGCCTGATCGGAATCTATACTGGCGGCATTTTGGACAGCCAAGGATGCAATGATTCTACACGCACCCTTTAATCAGACTGATCGAAAGCACAAGCTGATTTGAGTCTTGGGCGCACATGTCAGAAATCAAGATGCGGTTCATTTTTTGACATCGACGGTCTCGTTAGACATAGATATTAAACTTATCATTTTATACAGCTGACAGTTTTCATTAAATGTATATCAGCACCAATGGCGATATGTTTCGGCTTCTTAAACAACCATTAGCAACATTAAATGAAAGGCTTCCGGGCAAATACATGTTATTATAGCGGTAAAAGGCGTGGTAACCATATTAGTGATACTTCAATGGCAGTAATTGGTCTCGTTAAATAAGTGGTGAACGTCATCCGTATACCATCACGTCTGTCAAAAACAGGCCAAACAGTGTTATGAAAACGGGTGCTTACAGCGTATGTTAACAGGGACCCGTTACTTAATTCTCTCAGCCCTGCATACCAAACCCAAATACCTATGCAACTGTACAAATCCTGATGAGACGGCTCATAATGAGCCGTCTCATCAGGATCTACACTGTTTGCCATTCTATTATGATTTTTGACTGACACCCCTATTAGCAACAATAGACATGTTCAATTTCAATGATGGAAATGTCTATTTCGTAAAATCAGGGTTGAACGAATTAAACACTAGCCCTAGATCAGTCAACATTGTTTTTACAAAAGAGATGATATTTGCTCCATTTTTCATTTTAAAGACGTATGTTGTGGGTACTCATTAGAAGCAACCCACACAGACGATTCTAACTAGACAAAGTGCACAGTGGGAGCACGTATACCCCCGACCAGTGCTACCGCCCCTTTTTTAAAAAAGCGCAAAGAATGTAGCTTTGACTCTGGAGATGGCAGTTATATGCTATATTAATACAACATTGAAAGAATGTTGTCACACATTATGTGAAGCCCATGACCTTGACCTCAAAGGTAAGGCATGAATACAGGGATTATGCTAAATAAAACTTTAGACCTATAACTATCACCATAACAAATACCAGCGAGGTCAATCGGAGTCTTTATGATTTAAGCAAAAACTTTGACATTCGTGTGAAAAATCTGTGACCTTTACCTCAAAACCATGCCCAAGCGTGGGGATGGCGCTGAGAAAACTTCATACCTATGTTTACCATCATGCCAAATATTAATGAAATCACTCGAAGGGTCTTGATAATATAGCTATGTAAACTTTAATGCAAAAAGTTTGACTTTTATATAAGGTGTGTGACCTTGACCTTAAGTTTTCGCCCCGAATTTCTCTGAGTAAACCTTTAAACCTATATCTACCAGTATGCCAAATATAAATGAAATTCATCAAAAGGGCTTGAAGATATAGCTATATAAACTTAAAAATGCAAACATTTTGACTTTTATATGAAAATTCTAAGTCTGCGACCTTTACCTCAAGGTCACACCCGGGGTGTGGATCGTGCTTAGTAAAACTCTAGACCTATATCTACCATCATGCCAAATATACATAAAATTCTCTAAAGGTCTTGATAATATAGCTATATAAACTTAAGTGCAAAAATTTTGACTTATATGAGAATTCTTGACATTGACCTCAGGATCGGGCCCCGGGGTGGAGATGGCACTGAGTAAAATTTTAGACATATATCTACCATCATGCCAAATATAATTGAAATCCATCTAAGGGTCTTTATAATATAAGGTCTTAAATACTTTGACACTAAAACTTTGACCCTGGTATCCACGAACGTGACAGAAATTCGAGCGAATGGACGAACGTACGTACAAACGAACAGACGAGCGGAAAAGTGAAAACTATATACCCTTCGACATACTTCGGGGTATAATGAGTACCCACAGGTTTCTGTAAAAAGATAAAAAATATTTATCTTCATACCCATTTTATCTTGAGCTTTGTCAGCCGCGGCGTTTTCACCATATAACATGAGCAACGAAGATTTTGGTTATTAAACATATTTATTGCATAAAAAAGCATTGTCGTACGTTATTAACAACCGTGCATTAACCGGCGAAAAGCCGTGCATTAACAAGGCAATTCACACGCTGTTTATGCACAGCTACGCAACTTTCAATATGATCGTATCGGGACCACAGATTTGCTGACGTTACGTGATGTGTACTGCCTGGGCCTGGAACGAGCATAGTCCGTGGAAATTGCGTTCGTGAGACATCGGTGAAAAGGCGAAACAAAATAGTGCAAGAAATAACGCAAAATGTAGCAAGTGTTTTCAGTTTTTATGCAATAATAGCGATCGAACATGGTTTTTCAATACATTAACATTCACCAGGTCTCTTGGGAGATGTTGAAAACCGCGGCCTCCGGCCTCGGTTTTCAACACCTCCCACGGGACCTGGCGAATGTTAATGCATGAAAAACAATGTTTGATCCCTATATTAGACAATTTTATACAGTAAAATAAGGTTGCTAGAAGTAGCACTCTAAAAAACCCGCCCCCCAAAAAAACCAAAAAACTGGTTTAATTCCTTCACCCTTGATTTTCTGAAGTGGACTTGTCCGTGTATAAAATTGAATGTGTCCATTATCTCAATAAGGGATATCGCGTAGATAAAAATCGAAAACAAAATGGCAAACAGTGTAGGGACAAAAATAGAAAAACGAAAACTGTGTAGATCCTGATAAGCCGTCTCATCAGGACCTATACTGTTTGCAAAATCTTATTGCCGGCCTATGGAGTTGAAAGGGTCAAGTGAATTGTTATACTTAATAGAATTTCTGTCATTTTTGCATGGGAGACAATGCTTTGTTACATCCTGTCTGCTTATCTGCACTTCAGTACATGTATATACTCTAAAAGCTAGAATTGACATTTTAAAGCAATGAACGCACTCAAAAGCTGAAAACATCTGAAGTATCAAGTCAATCAATTTCTGAAAAGGATCTTTTCTAAAAGGACTAGGGCTATGACGTCATACCCAAAATACCAACATTTCGACAAAATTCATCTTATAGATCCGATGTGGAAAACCCCCCCCCAAAAACAAACAAAAAAACAAACAAACAAAAAACAGAAAAAAAAACAAAACAAAAACAAAAAACAAAACAAAAAAAAAAAAAAAAAAAAACAAAACAAAAACAAAACAAAAACAAAAACAAACGAAGGACACATTTTTGGAAGTGCAAGTAGATCTTAAGAACCCCCCCCCCCCCCCCCCCCCCCACAAAAAAAAAAAATTGTTTGCGTTTCGGGGAAAAATATCTGTGCGGTCGGGAGTGAAAAGAAAAACGCTCTTTCAGAAATTGCAAGTAGGACTTGAAATGAGCATAAAACGTTTACTTTTCGACATCAGCATATAAAAAATCAAAACCAGATTATTTATATGTGTGATTGATAAACGTTTAAATTTCTATAAAAAAAAAACAACAAAAAACAAAAAAACATCTTACAAGTCCAGAAAAAAACAACAACAAAAAAAAAAAAAAAAAAAAAAAAAAAAAAAACACTTCGTAAAATGCAAATAAGACTTACGTAAAATAACCCCAAAAGCATTTACTTTTCTACAGCAGGGTATCTAAAAAATCAAAAGTAGTATGATTATCTCCTAACTGTTTGATTTTCGAACAACAACAAAACAATAATAATAACTTTCAAGTCGTCAGGGGAAAAAAGGTGGAATGTGCAAGTCAGTCTTAAAATTTTTAAAAAATTATTTTTCGGCATGAGACATTTCATGTGGATCTATGCTTTTTGCAACTTGAAGTCTCTTGTCATTGCATCGTGGTGGTTATCCTTTCTCCATATTCTGACCCGAGTTTACCCCATCATACCCAACGGATCAATCTTCATTGAGTTTCCTCTGTCTTCGTTCGTTGCTCACCATGTTTTGTTTTCATTTTGTTCTTAGGTACCTCCTTCTTCGTCTTGTAACTAATAACATCGTCTCTGGGACACTGTTAACCTGTTTACGTCTAGCGTTCCATAAAAGGGACATTGGCAAACAGTGTAGATTCTGATCAGACGCCGCGTTCTGCGGCGTCTGATCAGAATCTACACTGTTTGCATGAAGCAAAGGAATGTCTACGATAACTCATAGCAATTAAAACAAACTAGATACACCTTCAACTGGAGACCTGTCTGAAGACAGAGGTAGAAAAGTCCACTAAGCATAAATGGGATAAGGGAATGTCATTACGTTAACCATTGTCATGCTGAATAATTTAAAATGCCATGCACACTTCTACTTTTCAGCCAATCAGATTACTTAATCCAGATGGTTGATGTAAATTCACATACTCAATGACAAACAGTGCAGACCCTGATCAGTTGGCTTACAGAAGCCAACTGATCTGGATCTACACTGTTTGCAAATGCAGGGTATATCAGGGTTCAGCAGGACAAGGGTTAACATGATTTTGGGACACGTTAACATCATTGAGAGCATATAAATACGAACTTGCCAAGGTTATTTTCAGAGAGCTGCGAATAATGATACCATTTAGCATAAGGCGTAGCCGGACAGGGGAAGGTACATTAAATGCAATATTTGTCTGAAAATATTTAGCTTCAGAATGGGAGCATCTACAAGTTCTTTCAGAAGCAGCCCACAATAATAATAGCAAATAAATACAGACTCCATGATGCTGCAATTTCCAACACATTTGTACTTTAATGTAGGAAGCACGTGTCTGTTTTAACCGAAATTGCAAAAAACGGCTAGGTATCTAATCAGTAATGCGTCGTTTGGATTCTACTGTTGCATGATATAATACCATTTGATTCTAGTTTATTACTTGTGAATTTGAAGTTTATTAGCGAAATATTTATATGTCTGCATACCGACTTACCGTACCATCACTCCTCTAAACATTCTGACATCGTAACTGGTTCTGGTTTGGGCTTTTTACGTCCCTTTCAGCATTATTTAAGTCATATCGAGGCGATGGAAAGGTGATAATGAATTACAGTCGACTATCGTTATCTCGAAGTCCAAGAGACTAAAATACTTCGAGATATTCGTACCTCGACATATCACATTTGCAGAATTGAGGAAAAAATAAATAAATCGAACAACCATATTTTCACTTCGAGATAAGCGGTTATTCGAGATAAGCGACTGTATGTGCAATGAGACATTGTAACATCTTAACCATTAACACTCTCTGTGCAAATTCAACAGACGATGAATTGATATTCTTATTGTTCCCTGAAAATATGATATGACATTCCGTACAAATTGTCTCCTTTTTGAGGCAATTTGCATGGACTGTCAAAGTCTAGTTTTTGGAGAAAAAAAAAAAAGACAAATATTTCAAAATGTTGTCTGCCAAAATGTTTACCCAGCATGCTAAGCTTAAGGGGACTCGATTCACTTTCCCTTCAAGGAAGACAACTTTTGTGACTTCCTGCTGGTTTTCCTGCACACCAAAAAAACAGGTAAGAGAAAAGTCCAGAGAGTGCCACAATCACAAACCGCAGCCCTTTCTAGACACCAAGAGGAAGAAGAACCCGATAAAACCAAACAAGCATAAATCAAACAAACGTATGAAAAGCACTAAAATTAGCTCTCTTTTCCCCAAGCGAGGTAATCGCAATGCTAAAAGGACTGAAAAACACAAGAACAATAACACAAGGTTAAGACATAAAGCAAATCGCCTCGTAGAATAAACAACAAAGCAACAAAAAGTAAGACTAACACCGGGACCACGCCTTAGAACGGTCAGCAGAGTAAACCACCGGGAGTTTAAAGCACTTTTACAGCTAGCCAACTTCACCCTGGGTCCCGATGCTACTCTTAATACAGAAATACATAAAATTCGGTTAGCATAAAGGCTCCCAACTCAGTCAATGCATCAAAGCGAAAACATAAAAATCAAATTAATCACTATAATAAACAAAGACGAGTACTCATGGCTAAATCTACTGTATGCCAGAGTAAATGAAACCCAATAGTCCACCATGGCGGGCTAAACCAAAGACATATCGTCAAGCCCCAACTCACTGGTTAAAGTTTTACGAAGAGGCCGTCTGAGGCCCGAACCGCCGTCGTGCAATTAAAGAATGAAGCATAGCCATCAAGCCCCTCCCAGTAAGCATTCTACAAAAATCTATAGCGGGCTGTTATCGGCCCGTCAGGGTAGCTGACGAGACGATAACGGCCTGCCCGCTGTAGATTTATAAAGAATGCTAGCGGGACTAAAATGAAGCTAGTCTAAAAGGAATAAAAATGCACGAAGATGTTCACCTTTTTTTATTTACATTATACTTCTAAAGTTTCAACAAAGTAAATAAGAGAACTCAGGAACGGATACAATCAGAGCCACACTAAGCCCCCAACATCAAAGTGAAAGACAGACAAATACAATAAAGCAGCCGCAAAATAAACAGATGGCAAGCAGTTGGCACCCTTTCCCAAAAAGATGGGAACTCTGTTATCCAAACTTAATTGAATATTTCATCAACCTACATAATTGTTAAAAGAAAAACATTAGAAAGTGAAACACTACATAACAATTAACAAACAGTACCACAATGAAATTACTACCTTGGAACGGTCAGTAATGGAGTACTGACCGGGGGATGGGGTCTTAAGCTAGCTCGCTGATTTAAGAAGGGCAGTTGTCAGTTTCTGGCGAAAGAATGTGCACAATACTGGTTAACCGCTTAGAGGACTAAGCCTGCCCAGTAAACGTGTGGTTAGGTAAACTGACCGCGCTCGACATGACCCCATTGGGTTGACTGGGCCGTAAAACCTCAACACAAACAAACTTAAGCTAGCTTTACGGGATCCCAACCTTCGCCTTCAACTTCAACAATGGTAAAACATGTATTTGTTTGGTACGCGTGGAGGTCCAAGTCCCTGAAATGGATCTAGTCTAGAAGGAACAAAACTGGTCCCAAGCTGCTCACCTTTCTATTTATATTATACTTCTAAAGTTTCAACAAGTCAATTTTACAACATGCAAATGTGCCTAAAATTGACGGATGAGAGGCAAGCAGTGTAGATCCTGATCAGATGCCGCGATCCTTTGGGATCATTAAGCCCATTCTAGTTGATTAGAAAATCGGATACCGCTTAAGGGATTGCAGTAAGGCCCTTTTCATCAGACCACTGTCAATTTTTCCTAATATACTAACCAGGTAAGGAATTTTAGTTGCCCGCACCAGAATAATTGCCCGTATCTAATGTTTCCTTCGCACCAACAACTTTTTAGAACCAATTTCAAACAAGGAAACAAATTCTTTTATTACAAGACGGAAGTAAATCCGCCTGTTCGTCTAATAATCACGCAGCTGGTCTCAAGTACAGCTCAGCCTTTACCACTCTCTGAGCTAATTCAGAAGACACAAATTGTTGATATTTTTCTTACTTTTCCCAGAAAACAGGTTTTGACATTTCATGCAAATTGTATTAAATGTTAAATCCTGGTTTCTGGGACAAAGAAGTAAAGTATTTAAATATGTCGTCTGCTGAAAACTTTACCTAGATTGCTAAGCGTTAGTGATATCCTGGTAATATTTTTACATGGCATTGTTTCTTTCTAAAGATCACAGATAAAGGAGATATGTTTTACTGAATTTACTGAAATGCAATGGTTAAACCATGTTCTCCACGTTTTCACAGTAAATATAGATACTAACAGGTTACATTTAAAGGTATTTTCTTAGTTTTCTAGGGAAATACGAACCGACATTTCGTAAGAATCTTGTGTTTTCCAGAAAAAGGATTTCACAGTTCATGCGAGACGATTAGCAAAAGATAAGAAAATACCCGCAACACGATGTCCGCTGATTTGGCATCCACATAAATGTTAAGAGGATGTTATTCCGATGAAATATTTACAGAGTGTTGTTATTATTAAGGCATGTCATTTGAAACGCACATGCATGTTATTCTATTATTTTGTTTTCTAAAATAATATCTCATTCCTACTGATTTTCTAAGTTATAATTCAGGCATATGGATGGAGCCGGAGCCGTCTTAAAGTCTGAGGCCCGACCCGCCGGCGTGCAACCAGAGTGAAGCAAAGCTATTAACCGTGATTTGGTTAACTACATCACGAAAACATGCCTATATAATTTCGACCCCCTTGAACCCCACTTTATACAGTAAAACTGGGGTTTACAGGGGTATACATTATTTTTCTTATTTCTGCTCAAAACCACAGATTGTGTGTACTTACGAGTACCCACAATCTATGTTTTAAGCAGAAATATGAAAACTATCAGAGTTTTTTACCCGAAAATTTTCATTTTTTCGAGGTGAAATTTTCTATATATTTGAATAGGCGTGTTTTCATAATGACCTTGCATGCAGTCTATCGTATTGCCTGAAAAGCAATCTCCAATCTACAAGTACCTACCCCATCCATTTGTACATAACTTGCAGCCATTTTACTATAGGTAAAATATATATTTATTCGAATTGTTTCGATAAGAATAAAAAACAAATTAATGCGCAGGTAGTAACTTAAAATGTTTCACATTAAAGGCTCCACATTCCACAAAAATAGACATTTTTTTAATCCAAGAAAGGTTTAGTAAATTGATATATTGTTTTAATACGATCATAAAATGTGGCATCTGACAGCTTGTAAAATTTCAGTTAGTCTCACGTTTTGAACTGGATCAAATATGAAATGATTTTTTTTTATCATATCCCTGAATTAATTTTGGCAACATTAATTCAGAGATACGACAAAAATCATTTCATTTGTGATTCAGTTCAAGAACGAGAGAGACTAACTAAAATTTTACAGGCTGTAAGTGCCACATTTTATTATTGTAGTAATACCATATATCAATTTATTAAAACCGTCACGAAAACATGCCTGTCTAGTTTTGACCCCCCCCCCCCATTAAACCCCACTTTTATACAGTAAAACTGGGGTTTACAAGGGCTGCATTAATTTTCATATTTCTGCTCAAAACCATAGATTGTGGGTACTCGTTAGAACTGCCTCGTCGAGGCAGTTCTAATAAGTACCGACAATTTATGTTTTGAGCAGAAATATGAAAACTAATATAATTTTTATCTGAAAATTTTCAGTTTTTACAGGTAAACTTCTCAATATACATGATTTTGTAATGCTTTCTTGGGTATTAAACTGTCTGTTTTTGAGGAATATGGAGCCTTTAAATCATGACAAAACGTTACGCAGATATACGTTTTCTAAGGGAAGCTCCAGGCAAAAAACGAAGATGTCGAAACAGAGAGTGAGATGCCCACTTTAGCGGAATTATAATAATGATTATTTTCAGGCTTTATTATTACAGACATCTTCAGACAGTCTGACCGGTCCAAGTGCAGTTTGTTTCCATTCTCACTCTCTGCTAACAATTCCATCACATGGACGGCTTATTTGCAATAATTAACCATTGTCATGCTGAATAAATTAAGATGCCACGCCCACTTCTAATTTCCAGCCAATCAGATTACTTGATCTAGGTTTCTGATAGAAATTCACATATTTAATGACAAACAGTGCAGATCCAGATCTGTTGGCTTCTACAGTGTTTGCTAAGACAGGACATGTCGTGTTCAGCAAGAGAAGGGTTAACAAGGATATTTGTTGATCATATACGGAGACGTAGGTACGTTGGCCATATGTTAAAAAGTTGATCAAACAAGGAGACAGATGTAATTCTGCAATTAGTCGCAAAACTCAAAACACAAAACTATAAAGGAAGTTACCCTGGAAAGATCACGTGGCAATCACGAATTACAGCCTTCCCGAGGCACCACCAGAAGAGACACGAACAAACAATGATAAGACACAATGGCACAGATGCAATAACAAAGAAAGACATGCCTATATAATTTTGACCTCCTTAAACCCCACTTTTACATAGTAAAACTGGGGTTTACAGGGTATACATTATTTTTCTAATTTCTGCTCAAAAACATAGATTGTGGGTACTCGTTAGAACCGCCTCACCGAGGCGGTTCTATAGAGTACCCACAATCTATGTTTTGAGCAGAAATATGGAAAATATCAGAGTTTTTTATCTGACAATTTTCAGTTTTTGGAGATGAAATGTTCTATATATTTGAAGAGGCGTGTTTTCGTAATGAAATCTGCAAGAGGAACCGTCCTGGAACAGTCACAGAAAAAAAAAAAAAAAAAAAAAAAAAAAAAAAAAAACTTCTGTGGGAGCAGGGCGTTAACTAGTTTTACTATATCGAACCTTCATCTTTCCAACAAGTCCAAATTACAAATATGTGCGGTTCGCGCAGATATCGAAATTCATTTGTAACGCTGATCACGGCATTTAGTTGTATGTCTGGAAAACACATTGAGTATTGTAGTTCATCAGACTGTTCTGGATCTTTCTAATGCTCATATGGTTAGCAACGTCTGTAAAAAGTATGGATGAGAAACCCATTTATACGTATCGATATTCCATTTGAAACATAAATGATCAGTTTTGCACGAGACCATAAAACTTTTTTTTGTTAAATTATACGATAAATAAGTTCAATACGGAATCTCATTAATTTAATGATTCGTGGTAAGAACGTAATTTGTGAGGCACGATCACTTGTGGGTAAACCCATTGACCACTTATTCTGAATATATTGGGTACCAGTTTTGATCATTTTCCATCAAAATGCAAGGTTGGTCAAGATACTTCATTTCAGATACCTTGCCAACGAACGTTGCCTTCCCATTCAAGATTTAAAAGCGAGTAGCGGAAAGACAGGCTCATAAGCCATAGAACAAAACATGTTAATTACATATGCTATGATACTTAAATAGAGCAAATCACATAGTTTTAGTTTTGATTGGGAATTTACAAGCCCCAACCTTTACTCAAACACTACCCTGTATTATCACGTACCTACCTCACAGTGGCAATCCACTTCAATGGCTTGAACATCTTTGGGACCATTGACATTTGATCTAGATATGGGTAGTTCCAGCTTCAGAGGGTTAATCATAGCGCCAAGTCAAGAAATAAATGGGGATAATTTAGTGCTTTCATTTCGATTTACTATAAAATAAGGAAATTTCCCTAAAATATCCCTAAGTATATGTTTTCTTGAGCGATCGGAAGAATCCCAGGACTAAAAAACTAGTTCGAATCAGCCAAGGTAAATGAGCCATGGGTTTTACTTTGTGAGGGATATGTGAGGGGGAGGCTTACACTAGATTAAGCTAGAGGCTGTGCTTCCTGATTGTGGCATTTCCAGAGTATCTTCACCTGTATTTTCACTCGATCCAACCCTCACCCTTTCATTCAGATGCAGGTTACTCTACAGCATCAGCAAATAAACCACAAATGAGCCAGCACACGAGACAGGGGTACCTATCACACAGGCGACCAGCAAAGGCTCAGAAATTTCAAACAAGGACACTACCCAGCTAGCATTCTTTATAAATCTATAGCGGGCCGTTATCGGCCCGTCAGGGTAGCTGACGGGCCGATAACGGCCCGCTATAGATTTATAAAGAATGCTTACTGGGTTGTCTATCGTTTTTGCATATAATATGAAAACAATGTTGAAAATTCATAATAGGGCAACAGGTGTAAACTTCACCTATTAGCTTGAAATGATCTCTCTCTCTTTCTTTCTCATTTCAAATACAATACCATATGTTGTTAAGATTATGAAATAAAAATCTTTAAAGTTGCATTTGGAAACAAATAACACACAAAAGAAAGTCACTGACTTAACTCAGAGCGCCAACAAAACGCATAAGTTGGGAAATATATAACCCATAAATGCTTGTTAAAATTCATTTCGCTAAACACTGATCCCAACCCAACCCAGTCCTTATTAATTGATCCTCATCTCGCCTTCTGTCGGTACTTTGGAAGGGCTGTGCTTCGTGATTGGGCCATTTCTTGGATATCTTCACTTATATGTTTAAGCACCGCATCCAAATGAATGCTTTATCTAACTTATATAGGTAAGTCAGTGACATCGACATCTTTGTTGTAAGATAAGTAACCGGTCACTTATTTTCCGAAAACACAAACTGCATCAGATTACACCTACATATGAATTGGCGAAATAAACCGTTGCGTTTGTTATCGAATACCAGTTGTTTTTTTTTCTGTAAAATAAGTGAACACGGAAGCCCTTTTTGCAGACTACAGTAAAACCTCAATGACTCGAACACTGATGACTCATTTACCGTGGCCAATTCGAAAAAAAAGTAAGAGAAAAGTCCAGGGAGTGCAACAATCACAAACCGCAGCCCTTCACAGACATCAAGAGTAAGAGGAAACCAACAAAACCAAACAAGCACAAATCGAACAAATTTACGAAAACCACTAAGATTAACTCTCTCTTCCCCAAGCGAGGTAATCGCAATGCTAAAAGGACTGAAAAACACAAGAACAAAATAATACAAAGTAAGATATAAAACAAATATCGCCTCGTAGAATAAACCACAAAGCAAAAAAGAGTAAGACTAACACCGGGACCACCACCTTAGAACGGTCAGTAGAGTAAACCACCGGGGGTTTAGAGGACTTTTACGGCCAGCCAACTTCACCCTGGGTCCCGATGCCGAACTCGTTTTTCAAGTCTCAAAGACATTCTTCCGGCAGCTCAAGAAAGCTAATATCCAAAGTTATTTTGCGGAAATATTCTCAATTTATCATGACAATGTATGTTGTATGTACTCATTAGACTTGCCTCATCGAGGCGATTCTAACGAACATACTTAACATGCCAATATTTTATAGAAGATCAAAAAGTCATCCATATTTTATTACCATTTGTCCCCTAATCTGGTGCTATGATTAGCCCTCAGTGCCTCCAACTACCGATATCTAGAACAAAAATTTTGATGGTCCCAAAGGTGTTAGAACCATTGAGATTCGACTGTAATGTTCGCCCTCACTCACTGCATATCTTTTATGTTGAAAAAAGAAAAAAAAGAACATACGGACAGCTACAGTAAATGATCGTCAGAGACTCAAGTGTCTGATTGCTTTTTCATTGTTTTCTTTCATGCAAAAAGAACGCTCGAGGCTACCCGTACACAATAATCAGGAACTGTATTTTACGAAAATTAAAAGATTCTAAAAGGAATTCTTAAAGTCTGTCTTCAATTACTGCTTCTCTATTATATTTTAGAGCAAACCAATACTTGCGGTTATATATAAATCAGCACACGCAAAACTCGTGCTGTAAGGCAATAAATCTGTATCATCTGTAATCTAATTACTCATGATGGTTCCTGGTAAGTTTTCAATTACACTTAGGTAGCAATTTGTAAAATTCATCAACAACCATCCGGTTCACTTGATATGTAGCTGAAAGCTGAATTTGCAGTTTTTTAAATAATGTGAAAACCCATCTCACTGAAAACATAATTGATTTCTGATAAAATGACAATGTAAAAGACAGCTGATGAGAGTAGACACGTATTTAAAAAAATAATAAAAAAAAAAAGGTTAAGAGAAAAGTCCAGGGTGTGCAACAATAACAAACCCCAGCCCTTCCCAGACACAAAGAGGAAGAGGAAACCGACAAATCCAAACAAGCACAAATCGAACAAACGTACGAAAAGCACTTAGATTAGCTCTCTCTTCCCCAAGCAAGGTAATCGCAATTGCTAAAAGGACTGAAAAACACACAAAAAAATGACACAAGGTAAGGCATAAAACAAATCGCCTCGTAGAATAAACCATAAAGCAACAAAGAGTAAGACCAACACTTGCGTTTCGATAAACTGTAAATGATTGGTGAAATAATGCTGAAAAAGTAATAGATGTACAGCGAATAAATCTACAAGGTTGCCTTTGGCAACAAAGAACCGCAACCCAACCCCATCCCCGAAAATCGAAGACTCGGTTTTATCAAGTCACTTTATATACAGCAATTACATGTACCTTTGCGAGGCTGCATTCGCCTCTTATTACCTGTTTACGCGGTATTCGATTTTCAATTTAGCCATGATGGGCTCAATGATCCCAAAGAAAAAGAAATGAGCCACCTACAATAAGACATGTGCGACCAGCGACGACTCAGATCAGCCTGCGCATCCACGCAGTCTGATCAGGATTTTCGCTGATCGGAGGTGGCTTTTACAGGCTCCCGGCTATCCAAAGAGGGGTACATGTAAACATAAATCCTTGCCATACTGGGTGGATATGCAGGCTGATCTGAGTCTTTGCTGGTCGGAAAAGTCTTATTGTAGGTTATTTCGTGCGTTGGCTCAATTATAATATGCTCTATGGTGAAGTATATGGAACCAATTTATGGCCGCAACACGACACTAAACACCAGCTGCAGTGAAGGAAAATAAAGAAAAACATAAATAAACAATGAATGTGGTTCGCAAAGCATGAAATGAAGTTGAGCTGCGGAGGCCTCATTCACATATCATATTCTTCCAGAGGCATTTGGGAGGGAAGTAAGGATTTTAGGCAAGTAAAGGAAGATCCGAACAATAATCGACAACATCTACATACTGGATCTCTAAAAGACTGAGCGCCTCGAAACGGTCAGTAGCAGTGCTACTGAGAGCATAAGGGGCTGATAAACATATAAGATTTTCCGCAATTTTGTATAAGGAGACCAGTTTTGTGACTTCCTGTCTGCTTTCCTGTACACCAAACAACCCCTTCCTGAAAATGGTAAGCATTCTTTATAAATCTATAGAGGGCCGTTATCGGCCCGTCAGGGCAGCTGACGGGCCGATAACAACCCGCTTTAGATTTATGTAGAATGCTAGCTGGGTAAGAATCTTTTTGAACATATTTTTATGAAAGTGAGAAAAACTGGCTTGTAAATCATCTGAAAGTGTATCCATTTATACTAAAATCACACATTTTTTTTTCTTGTGCAAGTCCAAGTTACAAGTGTTCGATTCGCGTAGGACCTTCTAACTTGATTGGGAGTCACAGCTTACGAATAAATGCAGGATGTCGCAAAAGTAAAAGACTCCACCAAGCATATTAAGTTCCCTGAAGGAATCGACAGCCACTCCAAGTAAATCAAATGGTGTCATCCGTCACCTTCTCGACAAACGTGATAGTGACAGTAATCAGGGCGCCATCAAATCATGGCACCGAACATCTTCGTATCTGACACATAGTCGTTGACACAAGTGTAGTAGTAATAAGTATACGATACACTTGTACTACCTTGCGGTCAAACCGGCTTTTTATAGCGACACGGTAGAGCGGCAAAGTGTCAATCTCAAAGTTCGGCACAACCTGACGTTTGAAGAATTTCAAGCGGCGGCCATCTTGGATATCGGAATGAAACGATTTTAGCAATTTTGAATTTCTGTGTCACTGTGATACCTCCCATCAAGTTTCAGCTCAATCGAACTTAGGGTTTAGGAGGAGATGTCGTTTGAAGAATTTCAAGATGGCCGCCATGGCGGCCGTCTTGGATATCGGAACGGAACGATTTTAGCAATTTTGAATTTCTGTGCCACTGTGATGCCTCCCATCAAGTTTCAGCTAAATCGGAGGGTTTGGGAGGAGATGTCTTTTGAAGAATTTCAAGATGACCGCCGTGGCGGCCATCTTGAATATCGGACTGGAACGATTTTAGCAATTTTCAATCTCTGTGTAAATGTGATGCCTCCCATCAAGTTTCAGCTCAATCGAACTTAGGGTTTAGGAGGAGATTAGTTTGAAGAATTTCAAGATGGTCGCCCTGGTGGCCAACTTGGATATCGGAACGGAACGAATTTAGCAAGTTTGAATCTCTAATTCACTGTGATGTATCCCATCAAGTTTCAGCTCAATCGGACATAAGATTTAAGAGGAGATGTCGTTTAAAGATTTCCAAGATGGCCACCGTGTCGGCGATCTTGGATATCGGAATAGAATGATTTTAGCTATTTTGAATCTCTGTTTCACTGCGATGCCTCCCATCAAGTTTCAGCTCAATCGGACTTTGGGTTTGGGAGGAGATGTCGGTTGAAGAATTTTAGGATGGCCGCCCTGGCGGCCATCTTGGATATCGGAACAGAACGATTCCAGCAATTTTGAATCTCTGTGTCATTGTGATGCCTCCCATCAAGTTTCAGCTCAATCGGACTTAGGGTTTAGGAGGAGATGTCGTTTGAAGAATTTCAAGCTGGCCGCCCTGGCGGCCATCTTGGATATCGGAACGGAATGATTTTAACAATTTTGAATCTCTGTGTCACTGTGATGCCTCCCATCAAGTTTCAGCGCAATCGGCCTTAGAGTTTGGGAGAAGATGTCATTTGAATAATATCAAGATAGCCGCCACCACGGCGGCCATCTTGGACATCAGAACGTAACAATTTTAGCAATTCTGAACCTCCATGTTGCCACTATGACTCCTACTAAGTTTCAGCTTAATCCAACTTATGGTTCTGGAGGAGATGTCGAAAATGTGAAAATCTAACGACGGACGGACGACGGATAACAGGCCATTGCTTAAGCTGACCTAGAGCAAAGCTCCAGGTGAGCTAATAAGGACAAAACTAACGCCACATTTCAAGCCACAGATGAACAAACAAAGAAGAACTGCAACAGAGGTACCGCCTTGGAACGGTAAGTAGAAAAAAACTACTGGTTGCCTGAAAACAGTGTTACTCTGAAGACTCATTTACCGTGGCTGATTCAAACTCATTTTTGAGTCCGTAGGAAATTCTTCCGATAGCCCAAGAAAACAAATATTTAAACTTTAAGATATTTTAGGGAACTTATCTTATTTTGTCATTAAAAAAGTATATATGTTGAGCGTACATATTAGAATCGCCTCCACGAGGTGACACTACTGAGTACACTCAATACATCACTTACAGAAGATCGAAAACGTGTTTTTTAAAAGTCGTCCCTATACCCATTCGCCTCCTGAGCTGGGGCTATGATTGATTCTCGATAGCTCAAACTACCCATGCCTAAAACAAATTTCTGATGTTCGAGATTTTGCAGTTTGGCTGTAAACTGACTTTTTAATAATTATACATAACATAGGTAAGTGCTTACCTCAAACTGAAAGCCAAGGAAGAACAAAAGCATTAGTAGAACTGAATTTAGATTTAGATTTAGTTTTTTGGAGAGTTGTTGGTAAAGCTGATATTCCTGAACAATTCAAAATATTATTAATCGATATAGGATAATAGGATATCCTGAACAATAATGACAGACTGCATGCTTAGTGATTAATCCGAAGATTGATAATTTTATAATTTTGCTGCCCTTTTTAGTAGCACAGCGATGGACTGGAAAGACTCAACGACTGCTCAGAATAGTAAAGAAAATGTCCAGGCCAGTCATCTTAATCATTTTCTAGACGGCTTGCCTGACCTTACCTGTCTGTAGTCGGGCTCGTTCGGGTTCTAATTAGGGTCTTCCTTTGCTCTGACCTTTAGCTTGATCCACACAGTCTGATAAGAATCTTCGCTGTCGGCATGAAGACTCTTTGTGCATCCTTTGCTATCCAAAATGCGCCCATCGAAGATTCTGATTAGAATGCGCGAATGCGCTGGATGATCTGAACCTTCGCTGGGTACACATGTGCAAAGGGACGTCATCACGGGAACATACCTATATAATTTTGACACCTAAAACCCCACTTTTATATAGTAAAACTGGGGTTTACAGGGCTATATCCTATTTTTCTTATTTCAGCTCAAAAACATAGATTGTGGGTACTCGTTAGAACCGCCTCGCCGAGGCGGTTCTAACGAGTACCCACAATCTATGTTTTGAGCAGAAATATGAAAAATATCAGAGTTTTTTTTTATCTGAAAATTTTCAGTTTTTTGAGGTGAAATTTTCTATATATTTGAATAGGCGTGTTTTCGTAATGCTTCTGACATTGCGGCTCAGCTATATCTGGATCTGTATCGGGATAAGGACGAGGTTGGATATTCTTAAAATCAGGGCTCAACCACCTACCATCAGTTTAACAGTTGCTCGTTCTAAAAGCGATGCATCTTTTGCAGTTCCTCTTCATTTGTTCCGTCTTTAACATTTGTTTTTTTTTCGTTTTCGATGATACAATAGGAATGAATTTTATGTTTCTGATTTTATCGATGTGTAAACTCCGGCGAATATCTCATAATTTGAATAAAGCCAAAGGGCTTTATGTTAAGTTTGTGAGTGATTCGCCGGAGCTTACAAATCGATAAAATCCACAAAGGCAATAATGCATTCCTAACAATTCCAACTGTCATCAAAATGTTACAGATATAAAAATTGCCCATGTTTCAAGACGGGGAAAGAAAAATAGATTCGACGGATTCCTACGATAGACTATACAGAAGAGTAAAACTTTTCCATGAACCAATAAAATTGCGAGAAATGTATTTAAAGCATAGGAATTGGAATTATTGTTTTGTGCAGTTATTTCGTGTAATTAAGCTTTTATCCTGTGCCTAGGGAGAGTTGTTTTCCGTGATGGTGACCTTTTCAGAATTCTTGATACAGTCAAACTGCAATAGCTCGAACATCTTTTGGACCTAGAAAAGTTGTCCTAGACGCGTTCGAGGCACTAAGCGTTAATTGGTGTCAGATCTGAAGGCCATTCAGGATAATTAAGGGAAATCTTTTCGATCTTATATACAATAATAGTATGCTAAGTGGACATTAGAATCGACTCGAAGATTACATAAAATATATTTTCATGAAGAACTACCTAGGGACTCAAAAACGAGTTCGAGTTAGCAACGGTAGACAAGCCATCAGTGTTCATCATTGAAATTTTACTGTATTTAGTTTTTAACTACCATATTTATGTTGAGGTTTTACGGCCTAGTCAACCCAATGGGGTCATGTCAAGCGCCGTCAGTTTACCTTGCCACACGTTTACTGGGCAGTCATAGTCCTCTAAGTGGTGAACCAGTATGGTGCACATTCTTTCGCCAGAAACTGACAACTGCCCTTCTTGAATCAGCGGAAGGGAGAAATAGTTCATGATCAGTCTCTACAGTAGTGTTCTGATTGGAGTGTACTCATATTACAAGCAGATAGAATTGATAATTTACTGATAAACCTTTTTCTCTCTTTTCAGATGCCGCAATCCCCATTGTACAGCACCATCAACGTTAACATTCGCAATTGTGTATTTTTGTCAATGTCTTTAAAATTAAAAAAAAAAAAATATATATATATATATATATATATATATCAATCTCTGAAAATACGAAAGAATGTTGCCGACCCGGCGGGACCAGCAACCTCCTGATGACCAGTCGGATGTGCATATAACTGAGCCACCGAGACAGGCAAACTACCCTATTTACCTCGATTTCTCGGAAAGACAGGCCTGAGGACACAGTGTAGTTCCAAATAGTGCAATAGAGCTTTTTTAATACTATGGGCCATGATTGCTTTTAGAAACTAATTGTAATGATGACAGATGAGATGCAACGTGTGAAAACATTCACTCTGATATGACCGCCAAGTGAATGTACAGATCAACCTGCGCATTCGCATTCGCGCAGGCTGACCAGATTCTTCACTGGCTGTATTTGGAATATCCAAGGATGCAAAGATTTTTAATGTGTTTGACGAAGACTCTGATCAGATTGGGTGGAATCGCAAGCTAATCTGAATCTTCATTTTGCACATACAGTATAACCTCAATGGCTCGAACACGGATGGTTCGTTTACCGGGGATGATTCGAACTCTTTTTTCAGTCCCTCAAACTTCTTCCAATAGCTCAAGAAAACAAATATTTAGGGACTTTTTTATTACATCATATCGAGGCGATTCTAACGAGTACACACAACATACAATCATTGTGTAGAAAATCGAAAAGATTTCCCTAATTATCGCTATTTGCTTCCTAAACTGGTGCCATGATGAACCCTCAGTGGCTCGAACTATCCATGTTTCGAACGAATTTCCATGGTCCCAAAGATGTTCGAGCCACTGAGGTTCGACTGTATGTCCTAAATTTTATTTTCTCACATCGCGGCTCAAATACATTAGGAGTCCACAGACACGTATGCTGGACATTAGCATTATGTTGTTAACAAAAAGTGGCCTTAAATGAAGGCCTATTATTGCAGTAATGAGTTCGGGTAAATTAAATTAGCATTACTTATGACGTTGTTTTACAGAAGAATCCGAATGTGGTGGCTTGTAAAGAAACTTGTCGGCTTGTTTAAAAGGGAGTGGAAACGTCGGTGCCTTCCAGTTTGTTTTCCTTCAAACCAAAACCCTTCTGAGTTTGTTTTCCTTCAAACCAAACCCCTTTTTAAAAAGGGATTTACACTACTTACTCCTCCTTTTATGACATATTTGCCTCCCTGAAAAAAATGAATGACATATGAAGAACATGGAACAGCGCACAGAACAGAAAATAATAATGGTCAAATATAAAGTTATTTATCATAAAAATGGATATTAACTGTTAGATTAATAATGAATAATAATATTTTATACAACTTGCAAAACACACGAATCGCTCACAAGAACGAAGAGAAACTACAACAGAAATACTGTCTTCCAACAGTAAACAGCACAACTCTTTGGGACATTAACGTAGTTTTATAGTTCACTACCTCTCGCCCGTAACCATAATACATTACAGTTCTATCTACAGTAATTATTCGGTCTGCAAGGGTATCCCTAGCTCATCAGTAAGCAGATTAAATAACTAATAACCACGATGAAGATCCTCTTTAACTTTTGTCAGTTTATGAAAGTTTTAGGAGGTTTGCAGGGTAGGCAATGAATCTTTGTTTGTATGGATTCTTATGAAAATTGAGAGGTCATAACAATTAGGGGAGTTCCAGCTGTTCCTCAGTACCACTTATTCCGAATGAGGCCAGGTCTGACTACAACTTCCTCTTTAAATAAGAAAGCACATTTGTAATTCGGATTGCTTTGTGTGGAAATTGTACCATACTCTTCTTTTAAACAGTTGTAATAATGAGCCTTACTAATATGTACTATTCCCAACAAACAAGAAACGCATACAGTAAAGATTTTCGTGTTTACATATTTAGATCAAGTAATTCAGCAATTTCATTCATACAGACCTATAGCCCGTTAGTCTGCCAGTCTGTGTTAGAAAATTCTTTGATTCTGTCTAAATCTCAGTTAGCAAACTATCTTGGAACAAGGAGGGAGTTCCAATCGAATGTCCCCACCATCTGCGCAGAGACACGCAGTGCAACGTCCACGCATCCAGCATCTAGCGTAACATTCGTTACCACATCTCCATACACGAAATCAAGATTGAATCCACTCTCGTCAGTGTAGAGGACATTGTGCCATTGAGCCCTTGTCCACCTTTGATGTACCCGAGCACATTCACGACGTAAACGTCGATGATTTGGCCTCAACAGAACATTGGGGTCAGGACGTTTAACCGCAAGACCAAAATGTCGTAAGTGGTTCCAAACTTTCTTTGGCGTAACGTTTACATTCCGTGTTCTGTTAATGTCACTAGTTATTAACATCGCAGGCCGAAATCGATCTCTGAAGGTTGACAGTCTGATGTACCGGTTATCAGCGTTTGAAATACCTCTGGGACGTACAGAACGACGTGCATCGCGTAAACGTCTGTAAATAAAATTGGAACTGCTAAACTTCTTAGGAAAGCAAGGGTATCGTTATCATAAACTACGTTAGTCATTTTCTAAGTTTTATCGCCGTCCTTTTGAATAAATGTCCAAATAAAATGTTGGATTGCAAAAAGAGCTGTCAGAACCTGTATTTTATGGCGACTTAGTCTATAAAAGAAGGCTAAAAAGAAGGTCGATGCTCAGACTTAATGAACACTCAATCAACAATCTGTTTCAGATGGTCGGTACCTGACTATTAATGTCTGTGGAAGGGCACATCGCGGTCCTGTTTGTGGTTTTCTTGTGTTCTGGCTACATATTGCCACTGAGCCCTCTATTTTGTTTTATCACAGCGTTTTTGATTGTATGTGTTTCACTGTGATGTCTCACAGATGAGGTAGAGGACCCATATGTAGAATGAACACATATTTGTAATTTTGAGCTGCATCAGAATTATGGGTGAGATTTCACGCGAAGTGGTTTATACTGTCCGTTCCAATGCGGATCATTTACGTTGTAATTCTAGCATTGTTGTCACCCGCTGGACGGCTTCCCCTTTTGCTTACTGTTTTCATCTTGTTATGCTAGCATTATGATCATCTTCTTTAGTCGCTGCCCACTTTGCTCTCTGTTTTATTTCTGTTTGTAATGGTGTACTGTTTGGAGCTGCATCAGAAGATCAGGGTGAGATTTCGCACGAATAAAATGAGTTTAAGTCCCCCAAGTTTTCCTATTGACTTCAATAAGGCAATTCTTCTATTGCAGGTTTTCTTTGTTTATACGTCTGTGGTTTCGTATGTAGCATTTGTGTTGTCTTTATTTGTTCCTGGTCTCTCCTTCTTTTGGTGCCTCGGGAGGGTTGTGATTGGGGTGTATTTCCTGGGTATCTTCAATTATATAGGGATCAAACATGGTTTTTCATGCATAAATATTCGCCAGGTCCCGTGGGAGGTGTTGAAAACCGAGGCCGAAGGCCGCCGTTTTCAACACCTCCCAAGAGACCTGGCGAATGTTAATGCATTGAAAACCCTGTTCGAACGCTATTACTGCATAAAAACTGAAAACATTTGCAACATTTTGCGTTATTTCTTGCACTATTTTGTTTCGCCTTTTCGCGGATGTCACGCGAACGCAATTTCCACGGACTATGCTCGTTCTAGGGCCGGGCAGTACACATCTCGTAACGGCAGCAAATCTGTAGCCCTGGTACGATCATATTGAAAGTTGTGTAGCCGTGCATTAACAGAGTGTAACTTGCCTTTTTAATACACGGCTTTTCGCCAGTTAATGCACAGCTGTTAATAACGTGCGACACTGCTTTTTATGCAATGATATTCCATAAAACATTGCTGTAATAAAAATGGCACGGTATAATGTTGAAGTTATGCGACAAACTGGATACTGAGTGGTTAACCCAATTAATTTAAACAACAGTACTAGCATTAACAGTGTGACGACATTGAGGCAGACCGCATATCTAATGGTACCTGAGCTACTTGTTTTAGTCGCAGTCACCGTGCCTCTACTTTAGGTATTATTTCGCTCTGACTTTCAGTTTGCGTTCGGGTTCTTATCTTTATTCAATCACAGTGCTAATACATATTATTTATTTGTATGTGGCGGCTTTACAAACTTTTCCCGTACTTCAAAATAGTACTGTTTATATTTTCTGGTCATTGGTTGACAATGAGTTCATTCCAAGATTTTTTTCTGGTTATATGAGGGATGTTAATGAGGGTCATTGCTTTGCCGAAACTAGATCATCTGGTCTGGAAAACATCAGGGCCCAGTTGTTCAAAGCGTCGTTAGCTTAACGAACTCGTTATAGGTCATTTCGTTAACTGTTTTAGCAGATTTAAAATACAATATTCTGATATTTTTTGCTGAAAAAATGTGAGTAGCTTTTGCACTGCAAAAGCTACTCACATTTTTTCAGCAAAAAATATCAGAATATTTGCGTATCACTCGATGTAAATTTTAATGAATCGTTAACTAACGACGTCGTTAGCTTTGAACAACTGGGCCCAGTGCACCGGCCTTTTCTTCACGCACTCGTGTGTATGTTCTTTGCTCTCAAGGATTATTACTTTTAGAATTAATTGTTTCAAAGATGATTAATGGAACACATACGAGGACCAAACAATTATTTATAGTTTGAATGCATCAGTCATCGTAGAACATGTTTAAGGAAGGACCCAATATTCTTGTTGCTGATCGTTATGCATTGATGTTTTTGTCTAGGTCTTCTCAGTCTGAACAAGGTCTATGGTATTCGCTAGCATAATGATTAAGCTCCATACATTCTGTAAGTGGGTAGCGAAGACTCTAATCTGTGCGGATATCCCGAAGACATTTTCTAACGGCGAGGATCACTAATTTGAAAACATTTTGAGCCGCGCCATTTGTAAAGGTCTTCAAAACACACGCGAACACTGCATCCCAAAGAAACTATCGGCGATCTGCAATCAGGCCATTTGGTGATTTTCAGTACATAATGATCTTGTCAGAGCAGAAAATACTCAGTTCAGATAGCGCGGATGCGCAGACTGCTCTGAGTTGACGCTGATCTTATGTCATAATGGCATTTTTCTTCTCTATTTAGCGGACTCTATTGCTCATATTACGATACTGTGAAATAGAAGCACAGAAAACGCATTCTAATAACTGCAGTACATGAGATAATTAACAAAATTGAGGATGATTATCTACCTCATAGCACTGGGGCACTGGGATTATTTGTGTTTGATAAAAAATGCAAATTGGAATCCATACAAATACATCCTCTAGATATCATCATCAAAAGGCAAACTTTCAACTGCCTTATTGCGTACGCGAAATACGCAAACTTGTACCATCCTGATCATCATTAAAACTGGTTTCTGTTCGCCCCTTTTGAGTATGTTAGACGTATCTACACAATGCTAAAATAACAGCAAAATTCTTAGGTTAAAGGTCATCTTTAGCAGAATAACTTTATGGACTAAGGTTCATTTAGGATTGTCTCGGCTTTTTATGAATAATTGCCAATACGTCAAGGCGAGTTTAAAGAGGAATTTCCTTATCTTTGATTTAAGGGGACCTGATACAGTTGGCAGATCTTTTTTTGA
The DNA here is from genome assembly GCA_964016985.1 of Anodontia alba. NCBI lineage: Eukaryota > Metazoa > Mollusca > Bivalvia > Lucinida > Lucinidae > Anodontia > Anodontia alba. The sequence goes on along the minus strand of OZ024833.1, from coordinate 62,081,253 downwards.
CATTTGTTTAACCAGGACGACAAGTCTTATAGTTGCATATTGACTGCCTGTGCGTCAGTCGCCGTACGATAAAGGGTCTGCTCTAAAAGGAAAGAATTTGCTCCCATGGGGAGCAAATTCTTTTCTTGAAGAGCAGACTCCTTTACAGAAGGGAAGCTAAACAATTTTTACACGAGTTATCTCTCTTGAATGTGTGTCTGTTCCCCTTAAGATACCGGAAATTTGCAGTGAATTAAACTATTTGGATGAAAACCAGGTCACGATACTTGTTATTTAGTTGAATGATGATGGTGTGGTGCTTTACGTCCCTTTCAACATTATTTAAGGCATTCTGAGACCAAAGAACGGTGATAATGAAAGGCTCCGAGCAATGGAGCGCCTTACTGTCATGAACAGAATTCCGTCTGCAGCAAGCAATGTACAAAACAAAACGTATGCGAATCTTTTGCCCAGCCCAAAGCAAAAATTCATGCAAAAGTAAGATCAACTAGTTAACGTTTTAACCCGACCCACAGTTTATTTTTCATTGCGCTCCATACAAGCATCTCTCGGAATAACTCTGTTCGCAAAGTTCCAATCAATACACATTTATTTTTTCAAACATATCTAACCTTTCGATTTATTCTATTCTAACGAGGGATTGACCAGCTCCTCTTCCTGCTATTAACTGTCAAATCAAGCACCTGTCAGTTAATTCCAGTTATGGCCCTTGTAGAACCACTATAAGAGTGGAGTGTGCTTTGGCCTACCTATTTTCCTGAATCCGAAGAAACTGGAACAAATAACATTTTTTTCAAGACATTCATTTATTTCTAATTCTCATATGCCCTGACACGCAGTTTTCTCAGTCTTACTGCCATCAAACTGTGTATTTAACCAAGGAACTATTTGTGCGAAAATATTCCCTTACTGCGGACAGCAAATCAAGGGAGCTAATTGTAGTCTGATTCCTTTTCCCAGCCAAAATATTTTACCATGCAATTCTAGAAAGTTTGTTCCCGGCTCAAGACAAATAGTGTACACCTACTGCTTACGTCACCACAAAAGGAAACCAGCTGGTTCTACATGTAGTCCCAAGACCATACGAGCTGCAACGTCAGAAACGTACCATCGGACATGTACGTCCAGTGAAGACTCAAATCAGGCTGCACATCTGTGTAGTCAGATCAGTCTTAATTAATTGTCCATATGAAAAAAAAACTTTCCATCCTTGGCTATCCAAAATGCACCCAATAAAGATTCTGATCAGACTGTACGACTGAGCAGGTGAGAAGGTACATTTTCTCGTGTTGTGACTCATATAGTCTTTTTTAAAAGATCCGTTGGGCGACTTTATGTAGTTCTACGATAAAAAAAAAGGTAAGAGAAAAGTCCAGGGAGTGCCACAATCACAAACCGCAGCCCTTCCCAGACCCCAAGAGGAAGAGGAAACAGACAAATCTAAACAAGCACAAACCGAACAAAAATACGAAAAGCACTAAGATTAGCTCTCTGTTCCCCAAGCGAGGTAATCGCATACTAAAAGGACTGAAAAACACAAGAACAAAATGACTCACGGAAAGACATACAACAAATTTTGCCACAAAGCAACAAAGAGTAAGACTAACACCGGGACCACCGCCTTAGAACGGTCGGTAGAGCAAACTACCGGGGGGTTTAAAGCACTTTTACAGTTAGCTAACTTCAACCTGGGTCCCAATGCTACTCTTAATACAGAAATACATAAAAATTCGGTTCGCATAAAGGCTCCCAACTCAGTCAAAGCCACCCAACAGTAACTGATGCTTCTGAATGCGACTGAATGTAGAACATTCAGTCGCATTCAGATGCAGCAGTTACCACCCCCAGAAAACAACACTCGACATCTTTGGAACCATTGAAATTTGTTCCAGTCTTGGGTAGTTCAAGCTACTGAGGGTCATACCATCAGGTCTGGAGCAAATGGGAATGGTTTAGAGGTGATTCTAAGGAGTACACACAACATAAATTTTCATGATAGAGTAACACTTGAATAACTCGATCATCGATGGCTCGCTTACCGTGGCTGATTCAAACCCGTTTTTGAATCTCTACGAAATCATTACGATAGCTCTAGAAGACAAGTATTTAGGTATTTTTTAGGGAAATATTCTTACTTTACCATGAAAATATATGTTTCTAATGAGTACACGTAACGAACCATTAGTTTATAGAAGATCGAAAAGACATCCCTAAATTATCCCCATTTGCCTCCTGACCTGGCACTTTGATTAACCCTCAATGGCTAAAACTACAATGTACCCATGTCTAGAACAAATTACCATGGTCTCAAAGATTGAAATTTGACTGTACCTAAATTCTTCAAAGAAGCGTCAGCATAATACACTGTCTTAAAACTTAATATGTTGTAGAGTTACGTAACCTCGACAGGATAATACAGATGTCAGTGTGATGAATCGTTTTACCCTTTCACCATTGATTTTTGGAAATGGACTCCTCCGTCAACTAATTGACGAAATTGGGGTTCTAGTCTAAAAAAAAAAAAAAAACAATACAGAATGGCAAACAGTGTAGATACTGATGAGACGGCTCGTTACGAGCCGTCTCATCAGGATCTACACTGTTTGCACATGTATATGTTTTGGTCTGCCAGTGCTGAAAGGTTTAAGTGTCAAATTGATTTGTTCTAATGAGAGTTGACTGCTAGTTTGCCAGACTAGACATAATTAGATGGTCGAGGGATACCACCTTTGGGATTTTATCTAAACTAGATGTTGCAGGAGCCGTTGTAAAGCCCATAAACAAACCTAGAAAAGACATACAATAACATTACTGCCTACATATCCTGGGCGATAAGTACCTACTAATCTATTCTAAACGTTTTGCTTAGGTAGCTCTGAACAGTAACACAAGAACACTGTTCTCAGTGAAAACAGATGTCCACCACACACCGATTATGCAGTTCAAGTGCACTTTTGCCACTTAAAATATCAGTATTGCCTTAATTTAAGAATTTTTTAGATCAGCAGTAACCTTGAAAATTGGGCCATGGTTACTTGATTTTACCAGTTCATCATCTAATCGCAATGAGTCTGCTTACTGGTTTACAATGACGTCGACCCCAATGGAACTTGCATAAAAAAATAAATAAAACAACAACAAACTAAACACAAAGAAACAAAAACGTTGTAGAAAGCACGATTTGATTCTGCTTATAATATAGCTGGAATGTATAGGTAACACAATATTTTATATGTAATCTGTTTCCATCCTCTATACAGTGAAAGCTGTGTAAGAAAGCCACATTTGAGATTGTCTTTAGTGGTTGTTGTGGAAAGGTGGCTTTAGTGGTTGTTGTGGAAAGGTGGCTGTCTTATAAAGATACATGTCATGTATTTTTGCTAGCAAAATTACATGACATGTGCCTTTACAATACAGACACCTTTTCTATATCAACCACCATTTAAAGTCAGTCTCAAAGGTGGCTCTCTTACACAGGTTTCACTGTATGCAGTTTAAAGAGACAGCATACACTTGGTAGATTTTTGCAAGGAAGACAACTTCTGTGACTTCAGATTTGCTTTTCTTTACATTAACATGTATTTTTGCTAGCAAAATTACATGACATGTACCTTTACAATACAGACACCTTTTCTATATCAACCACCATTTAAAGTCAGTCTCAAAGGTGGCTCTCTTACACAGGGTTTACTGTATGCAGTTTAAAGGGACAGTATACACCTCTTCAGAAAAGGGGTTTACTTTAACCCATTTATGCCGAACGAACTCTTCTACCTTCACTCTTCGGACCGGTCCATTTCCAATATAAGGGGTGTATGGCTAGTTGTTATTATTACCATGTTTTATAGGAGTTTCTGAACTTAATTCAAACAGTGTAGACCCTGATCAGACGCCGCATATTGCGGCGTCTGATCTGGGTCTACACTGTTTGCCAGTGTCCCTTTTATCTGACGCTGGGCTTATATGGGTTAAAAGGAAAGAATTTGCTCTCAAAAGGAAAAGAGGTCTACTTCAAAAAAAAAATAATTTGCTTCCTTTTAAAAGCAAATTATTTCCGTGTAAAATAGATCCCTTTTCACAAGGGAGAGGGTTGACAGTTGCCTCCCCTGAAACTGCATCAATTCTCCCTTAAACCGAACTCAGCTGTTGAACAGAACACAATATTGCAATATTCCTTCTTATACTTAAAGAGAAAGACCATGCAAGAGCGATAATGAAGAGAACCTGCTGTGTTCCAGACAACTTTCCAATACAATTAAAGAATCCCTAATACGCAAGTCTCCATTCATTGGATTGGCATGGCAACGAAACGTACAGAAATAAGTTGTTATTGTTTCGTCCGACAGAGTTCGAGATAAGCAGAGAATTTTGAAGCCTTTTTCGTATTTCGGCACCGCAAAAATATGTGTTCTGAATCTTGTGTCTTTTTTCCGCACAGGCCATGATATTCAAGAATATGTATTTTCGCGGGTATTAAACAAAATATCATTTTTTTCTTAGCAAAACTCAAATCATCTAAAGCCCATATATGTGATCGACAACTATATTGCTTATCGATTACCAGGAGTTCTCAGTTTAAAGATCGCCGCTTTAATTAAAAAAAAGTAATTGCATGATATTTAAAAGAGATTTCATTGTGAAATAGTTTTCATGGCATGAAAATTGCTTCCGTGAAAATCGTTAGGATATATGCTACATTGACGGACTTAGATTTGCGTCTTTTCATTTCTATAGTCATGTAAATGCCGTCTTTGCTGAATTGTGCCCAATTCCAAAGAATCGCACAGAATGTAGGAGTGTCAGACTTGCTACCTAATTTGTATCATCTTGATCTTCACTGTTTGCCATTCTGTTCTTGTTTTAGACTTATACCCCTATTAACATCAACGGACATGTCCAAAGTCAAGGACGGAAGAGTCCCCTTAACAAACCCAGGGGTAAAAGGGTTAAAATAGGCAGCCTTTGGTGTTTGAATTTCTCTGTGTTTTTTCGACAGAAATGTGAAGACTTTAAATTCTAGTGTCGCTATCAATCTGATTGATAAATTAGATTCTGCGCGCTAACTAATGTGATTACGTGGTATCGGCGTTACTCTTATTTACATCCTGTCTGGAAAACAGCACATGCTGTCTGTGTAGGTAAGTACAGCTTCCACTTCTCTTACTGAACATCGTACCCTGCGCATCCTGTAGCAGTTAAAGTGAATGGATGGATTCCGCTAAAAGCTTTTGTCACCATCATTACGAAAACATGCCTATTCAAATATACTGAAAATTTTACCACCAAAACATGAAATTTTTCAGAATAATAACTTCTGACATCCTTCAAATTTCTGCTCAAAACATAGATTGTGAGTCGAGTCGGTTCTAACGAGTACCCACAATCTATGAAACAAAACATTACGAAAACACGCCTATTCAAATGTATAGAAAATTTCACGTCCAAAAACTGAAAATTTTCAGATGAAAAACTCTGATATTTTTCATATTCTGCTAAAAACATAGATGGTTCTAACGAGTACCACAATATATGTGTTTGAGCAGATATAAGAAAAATAATGTGTAGCCCTGTAATCCCCAGTTTTACTATATAAGGGGGTCAAACTTATATAGGCGTGTTTCCGGGATGTTTACAAAAAGAGAAAGGCAAAATATCAGCAAATACACCAAGGAAATGTCACAATCGCGAAATACGGCCTTCCACAGGCACCAAAAAGAGATGAGGAACATATAATGACTTAACGCCACATATGAAACCACTGACGCACAAACAAAGAAGAACTGCAGAAGAGGAATCGCACTGGAACGCTCGGTAGGACAACTATTCAGGGGGATGGGGTGGGGCTTCAACTCAGATGCAGCTCCAAATTTTATTCCTTGCTTCAGAGGTCGGTTAATCACGAGTGGTAATCTAGGGAACTAGCTCGAAAATGCGTCAATGGAATTTTGTTCCCTCGCAACATCCGGGAACTTTCGAGGTAGTACCTTTCACAGGAAAACATGACAAAGGTATGTCTCGACGAATTTTTACTAATTATTACTTAATAAGCGATTTATGACAAAATCGGGCAATGCAGTCGTGTGTAGATACATGTATGATTCAACTTTAGAGTTTACCGTAGAATTATGCTGGGCTTGAATTTTATTTTGCCACAACTTTTGAACACAGAACTCAAATTTCTAAACTTTCTGTCAACACGGAGATTTGGTCCCACGATTTTTCATTTTCCGTCAAATCTACAGCCTTGCGACCCCCTGAAGCACCATCCCTGGTAAAATCAAGCATGAAACTTTATAAATAAGCTGAGGATTCGTATGCCGGAAAACGTAGCTGGCGAATAATGACGGAATTACTGTCCGAACTAGTTCCCTCGAACTTTGTCCCAGTATAAACGTCTCATCCCAATTATTTAAAACCTTGCAAAAATTGGCATTCTCTTATGTGAAAGACTTTTCCCAGACGGAGCAAATCTTGCCTTTAAAGGTGCAAAATGTGGCTTCTACTGAGACAGGTACAAAATTCCATTGAACGCATTTTCTCTTGTAAGTGTATGTACGTATTGCTTGGCGCTCAAAGGGTTGATACGAGTATCATATATGCGGCAGCGAAAGTTATGTCTGTATTACGAGGGTCATGCGAAAAGTTTTGTCACTGGGTTCGGATTACTTCAGTGCTACGTTTTATCAAACATGTTTATTGCAAACCTTCAAAGTATTCACCTTTTACTGAAACACATTTTTGTAACCTTTTTACCCGGTCGTGAAAAGCAGATAAATAGTCTTTTTTGGTATCTGTCGGAGACACTGATTAATAGCACTGCCAAGAGAACGTCTTGACGTATACTTATTTCCAGAAAGAATTTTCTTAAGCCTTGGAAATAAAAAGAAGTCGAAGGGACTAAGGTCAGGTGAAAAAGGTGGATGGTTTAAAACTTTTACCTTTTCAGAAGCCAAAAAAGTCTTAACAACCTCACACTTATGAGAGGAGGCGTTGTCATGTAAAGGGTGGACTCCTGACCATCCTTTGCTTGGTCCATGTTCCAATGTAACAAGTAAATTGGTCAGTGTATATGACTGCATCTATTTCAATTTAAAATAACTCGGTCAGTTGGAAAGCAATTTGCACGAAATAAACGGGTATCGTTACTTATTCAACACACCATTCAAATGCAGTGAAGCATTTTAAAATAGACATGGAATAAAACTTAGGAAGCCTATCAGTGACAGAACTTTTTGCAGGACCCTCGTATTTGTAGCAGACGACATTGTTTTTTCAGAGAAAATGAGTCTGAGCATAACATGTGAATCGTCTGCTTGGCAGACGATTCACATACGATTCACATGAAATGTCCAGACTTATTTTCTAAAAAAAATAAAATTCAAAATGTCTTCTGGTGAAATTGTGATTTGCGCCTTAAAGTGTTATGAATTAATACAGAGAACCAGTCCAGGAGGAATATTTAATGATAATTCTGGGATGATTTTCTCCCCTTTTCTACTAAACATCGATTGTTGGCCATAAAACATACATATACATTGTGGATATACGTTAGAATCGCCTAGCCCAGGCGATTCTAACGCGTATCCACAATATATGTTTTTAAGAAGAAATATAAAAAAAAGATTCCAACTGCTCCTTCATAATATGTCTGGTAATAGACGTCTAAAAGCTCATATGAATATTGAAAATTACATTTCTCATTCAATGTTTGGGAAGACAGGGTGCCTTATTTAATTTTCCATTTTAGGTATACCACTAAAATAGGTCGGGTCCATTTGAAATACCGGATAACTTAAATATAAGATATGAGAACAGTCGAACTTCTATGGCTAGTCGTGATACCGTGAAAATTTATTCTAGACATGGGTAATTAGAGCCACTGAGGGTTAATCATAGCGCGAAGTGAGGTGGCAAATGGGAATAATTTAGGGATGTCTTTTCGATGCTCTTTAAACATAATGGTATGCTGCGTGTGCTCATTAGAATCGCCTCGATGAGGCTATTCTAATTACATACAAGGTTCATTTTCATGACTGGAATAAGACAATGTTCCTAAAATATCAATAAATATTTGTTTTCCTGACCTATCAGAAGACTTTAAAAGAGACTCCAAAACGAGTTCAAATTCCTAAAAGTGTTCGAATCAGCCAGGTATCCGAGCCATCAGTGTTCGAGGTTTTGAAGTTTTACTGTATATAGCTCCAACATGAGCACTTGCACCGACATTATAACATGTGTGCGAGAGAACAAATCAGACTTAGTATGCATGTTCTATGTTCGGAATGCTATTTGGGTCGATTGATTACAATCTAGCAAAAATATACATACACTAACATTCCTTTAAGGTTGCTGGCCTCGTAATTACCATTGACCAATGAAATCAAACCGCGCGTTTGTATGAAATCCAGGTCACAATTATTTTTAGCCGTGGTATCTTGTCACCGTGACGTTAGAGTGCCTTGTAAAGAGGGTTATCTGTAAAATCTGGACTGGGACATTGGCAAACAGCGTCTGATCAGAACGCGGCGTCTGATCAGGGTCTGCATTGTTTGCTTATATTACAGGAAGTTAAGGGATTAATGAAACTGTCTTAAGTCCCCGTTCCGGATCCTTTTCCCAGCCAACACTTAGAGACAGTCGACCTACTAGTGCTTTCAGTGTTTTGATTTTGCATTGTATTGACTGGCGAGATCCAAATATGAAACAAAACATTACGAAAACACGCCTATTTAAATGTATAGAAAATTTCACGTTCAAAAACAGAAAATTTTCAGATGAAAAAATCTGATATGTTTCATATTCTGCTAAAACATAGATTGTGGGTACTCGTTAGAACCGCAGGGGAGGCGGTTCTAACGGGTACCCACAATCTATGTTTTTGAGCAGAAATTAGAGCAATGATGTATACCTCTGTAAACCCCAGTTTTACTATATAAAAGAGGAGTTTAAGGGGATCAAAATTTTACAGGCATATTTTCGTGATGACAAATGCAATCAGCTAGAAGCTTATGGAACGAGACACATCGCGGTAACGAATTTTATGGAGATTTTGTAAACATAATTTATTTTTGACTATTCGTCTGAGTGTACGACTTTATAAATGAAGTCGCTAACTACTGAAAATGTACACTGAGTTTGACATCTACATGCAAATTGTAGGGTGATTTTAGACACTTGGAATACCTAAGGAAAAGCCATTTCAGGTGTCTCCATAATATATATTGTCACTTTTATCCCTTAGTAAAGACTGAAACATAATTAACACTTTCATTACCATACTCCTGACATAGTAAAACCCCCATTTCGGCACACCAAGGCTCAAGCTACTTCTTGGACTAACTAGAGCAAGTGCCCAGAGGGTCACGAATACCCCAGCCGGCGCCATTTCTTAATTATAAAATATTTTAAAGTTAATGACAATGATATAAAGAAAAATATAGTTTACAATGTCAGTCTCTCAGTGACATTTATCTATCATCCCAAGTACAACTTTTCTGGAGTAAAATAGTCTTCAAGACATGAATTTGCTGGACCATAAAATATAGGTCACTGATCTACATATACTTGAGAAGTTAAACTGATGGTCACACTGATCTATTATACCAAGTATGATGTTAATCCATTAAATAATCTAAATGATATTAAGCAAAATCACTAGACCATGAAATATAGGTCATCATGATTTATATTTACTTTGAGGTAAAAGTTTGGGTCACACTGTATCATTATATGTAAATATGACATTTAGGTATCAAATAGTGGGAGATATTAGACAAAATCACAGGGCTATGAAATGTAGATCACATAATCCCAAAACATGATAATAATACATTAAATTGTCTTCAAGATGTAACATAATACAAAGTCTGGACTATGAAATATAGGTCACAGTGTCCTACATTTATTTTAGGTCAATCGTTGGATCATACTGATTCATAATCCCAAATAATGATGTTCATACATCAAATAACATTCAAGATATAAGGCAAAATTACTGGACCATGAAATATAGGTCAAGGTGTTGTCAATCGTGGTGTCACACAGAACCAATATTCCAAGTATCACATTAATACATGAAATAGTCTTCAAGATATAAGGCAAAATCGCTGGAGCATGAAAATAAGATCACAATGACCTTGACCTTATTACACTGAATGTTGATGTGATAAATATGTCTGATGCCCATCCTTCTTTATTAAGAAGTTATTTGTCTAAACAAACTGCAACACACTACTTTATTTAGGCATTAATCCATGAAATAGTATTCAAAATATAAGGCAAAGTCACTGGAGCATGACAATAAGGTCGCAATGACCTTGACCTTATTACACTGAACGTTGATCTGATAAACATGTATGGCACCATCCTTCTTTATTAAGAGGTTGTTTGTATAAACAAACTGCAATATACTACTTTATTGTGGTGTCCTATATTTTGACCTCTAGCCCCGCCCTGGAGCACGACCAGGGGTTCATAGATGTAGAATGAAAAAAAAATCCTCCAAGGTACACCCATGCCAAATATGAAAAGTTTTGATCTGTGGCTGCAGAGTTATAAGTAATAAAAAAACTTCGATGTAAAACTTGGTTATAGAAAAGGTTAACGGACGGAATCACGGACGGACGGACGGACGGACAGACGAACGGACAAACCGACAAAAACTATATACCCCTTCGGCATACTTCGTATGCCGGGGGTATATTAACACTTTTCCGTTCGGCCACACAAATTCATAACACAAAATGCAAAACAAGATATAAGGTTAGGATGCTGACTGATAACTGGCTACTATAAACGATTAGTACTCTAAGCAAAATTTCAACATTTCAGCAGACAACATATTGAAATATATTTCTATTTTTTCCCAGAGATACAATTCGCATCATAGCCAAATCTGTTTCCCCATTTAAGCCACCTCATGACAAAAACAACAAAATGGCATGTGCGCCCGGCGAAGACTCAGATCAGAGAGCATATCCGTCCAGTCTGATCAGTTTTGCTGTCCGCATGAAGCAAGCTTGGGTCCTTAGCTACCAATTGAGCGCAAATTGGAGACTCTGATCAGGCTGGGCGAATGCCAAGACTGATCTGAATCTTCGCTGGGCGCACATCCAGTTTGTTGGGTTTTGTCACGAGAAGGCTCATTCTTACTTTCTCTAGAAGGTGACTTAAACTGACCAAGAAGGTTTGACGTATCAGTAAACAAGAACGCAAACAAACAATGGACGGTTCAGACCAGACTAATTGGCGCTGCGTCGTCGTTGTCCTAATAAATGATTAAGTCCCTTTTATCATATAGACCGTGGATATTCTTTATTTAACCTTAAATCTTCACTGAGCGAAAATCGCAGACGACATAGGAATTAAATATTTTCAAGTAAATAGGACTTGACATTAAGCTACAATTATCATATAACAGGACCTGGCATTTAACAGTATTTGAAATTTTTAAATGTCAAGTTCTGTTTTCTACTAATCACAAGAAACGTTTCTTATAACATTGTCTGTCAATGTTTCAATGCAGCGTGGTAAAACTTATCATGTTTATACCAGAAACGTTGCCAATCAGGTATGCATCCTTAAAACTTCTACAGATATCCTTGAAAACCCTTCCTTTAGGTCTTATTTCCTTAAAAATCGTATGCCATTAAAACGTTGAGAGCTCAATTAGAAGGCAACAAATAAGCCTAACGTGAGAAAAGGACCCTTACGTCTTATACGAGCAAAACGGTCCAAAGCAGGTTTGTCGCTGTTTGTCAATAAACATTAACAGAGGAATTGTTAAGAAGAAATATTTGGCGATAATTATAGGATAATTTTCTCCGTTTCTCCATGAAAACATATGTTGTTGGTACTCATTAGAAGCGCCTCGAAGACGCGCTTCTAATGAGTACCCACAAGCGCCTCGAAGAGGCGCTTCTAATGAGTACCCACAACATATGTTTTTATGGAGAAATAAGAAAAAATAAGTATTCCAGAATAATCACCAAATACTCCTCCTTAACAATTCCTCAGCATGATATTAAATATCTGTGGAAAATGTATTTCAGTCATAGCTTCAGATAAGCCATGTTTTAATACATATATATTGATAGTTTTTTTCTTATTTCTCCACACAAACTTAGGTTGCAAGATACTATTTAATATCTGAATAACCTACTTATCTAGAACTGCGTATGTCCTGACATGTTTAGCATATAATATTGGAAATGATGAAGCTTTTTGTTATTAAGTACATACCCAGCTAGCATTCTACGTAAATCTACATCGGGCCGTCATCGGCCCGTCAGCTACCCTGACGGGCCGATGACGGCCCGATATAGATTCACGTAGAATGCTGACTGGGTATATTAAAGGGTTGTGCAGTAAAAGATAGCTGGAAGTAAAACAAAATTTATCAAAGCATTGAGAGTGCTGACGGGGCGGTTGATGAAATTCTATAAGTCTCTAGAACTAATTAGGATTTACGCTAAATTAGAGAGAAAAAAAAAAAAAAAAACAACAACAAAAAACATGCATAAACAGTATAAAAATTTGTTTGTAAAGTGTAATTTGGGAGCAGAAAGCCAGGCATGTGCCACTGATCTTTTTTAGCACTAGGCAGATTTGGTGAATTGCTATAGATAACATTTTAATAAAATTAACCGGGACAAGCCCAACAACCCCTATTCGATTCTTTTCGGTTGAAAAGATCCTTTTCGGCATTTAGTAGAACCGCGCCTCCGGTATCACTTTCCCCCAACTCCGTAGATTTGGTGCGTTTTACTGGAGTATTCATATTCGTCCGCAAATATTGTACTCAATATAATTAAAATCTTATTTCTTCGAAAATTTGAAGTTTTCTTTGGTTTGACTTATTTATTCGATATTTATATGTAGCTGACATGCTTGAATGCAAAATTTAGCGTTATCAGCGTAAGTAGGGAACTCTTTGTTAGATAGTTATTAGGTTGATAGTAACAGAAAAACGGATTGTCGAAATGCTGTATGTTAAGACTGGTGGCGGTTTGGCAACCGACCCAAAAGTTACCTCTAAAACTGCAAAAAGCGCCAAGTCAGTGGGCAAACAGTGATAATTTAGGGATGTCTTTTCGACCTTCTATATAATATATATAATATAATCTATATAATCAACGAGGCGATTCTAATGAAAACAAACAACATACGTTTCATGATAAAATACGAAAATTTCCTTAAACTATCCATAAATATTTGCTTTCTTGGGCTATCAAGAGAATTTCCTGGAGACTCAAAAACGGGTTCGAATCAGCCACGGTAAAAGAGCTATCGGTGTTTAACTGTATTGCCATCCTATGTGACTCGCTTCTGTGTCTGTATTTCATGTTTTCATGACAAGTTCTGCGATACTAATCTTTTGCAAATAAATTCTGCATTGCTCTAAGAAATAACGACGAACTTTGCAAAATCATGCAATTAACTTAAACGACAGCAGTTAAAACTAATTTCTGCGACAATAAAGCTGGCTACAGCTCTCCTAATCGTTATTGCTTGATTGCTTTTATTGCTAACACACTAAGCATTGTCGCACAAAAATGGCTTTTGCGCATGTGCGAGGGAAAAATATTCATATGTCTCCACACCCGAGCAACTATGACCACGGCGTTTGGCTTTACATTGGGAATACCTCGATGATGTAGCATTACATTGGCCACCAGCTAAAGACACGCAATTTGACTACCGCCCTCTGTGCTCAAATCTGCAGTTAGGATGCTCTTTTTTACGTGCATCGAATCAGATTACTCGTATCAAAAATAATGTAAACATTATGCGTTAATTTGCATGCTATCTTAACGCTTAGCATTTTGGGTAAAATTTTCAGCAGACGATACTTTGAAATGTTTTTCTTTTTTTTTTTCCCAGAAAACAGGATTTGACAATTCATTCAAAGGAGACAATTTGTATGAAATGTCTAATCTTGTTTTAGGAAAAACAAGAAAAATATCATCAATTTATCGTCTGCTGAATTTTAGCCCAGAGAGTGGTAAAAGTTAAATTGTTTTTTCTTTTATTGTTGTTCAGGATTGATTCAAAGATTAAAGAACTGCTCCCAATACAAATAAAATCTATTAAGGTTGTCCTTGGAAGCACCGAGCATGTAAAATAATAAAAATCTGAACTTCGGTTTCCTTGAGACTCTTCATATGCAGCAATGTAGTTTACAATGTTGCATACGCCCTTAGCCATTATGAAAACATGACTGTTCAAATGTACTGAAAATTTTACCACCAAAAAATTAAAAAAATTCAGATAAGCAAATTAAGAAATTTTTCATATAGCTACTCAAAATATAGATTATAGGTACTCGTTAGAACCGCCTCGATGAGGCGGTTCTAACGAGTACCCACAATGTATCTTTTAGAGCAGAAATAAGAAAAATAATGTATACCCCTGTAAACCCCAGTTTAACTATATGAAAGTGGGGTTTAAGGGGGTCAAAATTATATAGGCATGTTTTCGTGATGATTGGCTTAAGCGGAACTCGATTTTCTAAGCTATCAGAATAGGCTCAATGCTCCCTAGGAAAACAAAAATGTAAACTGCACTATGATGAAGTACGGGGAGACGTTTTACGTCCGCCACACGGCACTTAACACCAGCTGCAGTGAAGTCAAATAAAATCTATAAAGGTCGTCCTTGGAAACACCAAACGCATAAAATAAAGAAAATCGGAGTCGGAGTCTCGGTTTCAATGAGACTCTTCATAATGCAGCAATGTAGGAAAATAAAAAAAATATAAACATTCTAGTGAAGTATCAGTTGAATATCCATGTTAACTACTACAGCTGGTGGACACAAATGATTTGTTCAGTGGTCGGTGAGCGCCTTATGCATATGCATTGTGTGCGTAATGAGCGCTACAGACGTAGCGCTCATTACGCACACTATGCATATTCATAAGGAAACTATTTGCAATAAAGAGAGATCACCTAACATAAAATATATTTTCCTTCTTTACTGATTTGGAATTAACGTCATTCTTTTGTGTGTTCTTTGTTTGCAAAGGCAATCTTTTAGATTTTTATTATATTGTGAACCCTCGTTACAACGACAGCATTTGTTCCCAGAGATGCCTTTAGAACGAATTTGCTGTAGCAAAGAGCAGAATATGTAGGAAGATCTTGTTGTATTCTTATTTCATCATAGAACATATGCCTTAGTGGGGCGATTCTAACAAATATCCATAACAAAGGTTTCTTGATGTATAAAATGCAATATTCTTGCATAATTTCTAATTAATTGTCACCTCTTTAGCTAAGGCTTCAAGCCAGTCCACCTATCATTGAAGCGAATTTTGTCGTTGTATCGAGTGTCGGTATAAAGAGGGTTGATAGTACTATTTCCGATGCGATATTTATTAAATGTTACACAGCCAAGATGGTCTTATCAGGGGAGAAGTTATTCAGCTGATACGTACATAGACAAAAAACATAGTCACCCATATCAGCCACGGTACATATGCATATATATCCACATTAACTAGTACATATAGGCATAGCCACACAGCACATGTACTATTATCGAGTAAGGCAAAGTATACCTAAATATAGTAAGCACATATACATGTACACATAACATACAGTAGGCACGAACAGTAAAACTTCAATTACCCGGACATCGACGGCTGGTTCACCATGGCTAATTCGAACTCGTTTTAGGTCTCCAGAAATTCTTCGATTGCTCAAAAAACCCCATGCTTAGGGATTTTAGGGACATTTTCTTATTTTATCATGAAAATGTATGTTGTGTGTACTCATTAGAATTGCCTCATCGAGGCAATTCTAATGAGAACGCTCAACGTACCATTATTTTATAGAAGATCGAAAAGACATCCCTAAACCCTTCCCATTTGCCTCCTGACCTGGCGCTTTGATTAACCCTCAGAGGTTCGAACTACCCATGTCTCGAATTAATGTCCATGGTCCCAAAGATGTTCGAGCCATTGAAGTTCGACTATACCTATATATGTCTTAAAGTAAAGTCTGTATTTTGTTTTTCGGTAGCTGTGATTTTGCCTTTGTATCTTCTTATACAGGTTTGCTTCCAGCAGCCAGCACCTGTCTGATATTATGATATTTACATTAGGTGCAATTAAACTACAGTGTTCGATCTTCTTGGAATCAACAATTTTACATTGTAATAAAACGATTCACACATATTGGTACACAAAAAGTGGGCCTTAGAACAAAGGCTCGCTTCGATGGCTCAGATCAGCCTGCTCATTTACACAGTCTGAGAAGGCTACTCACTGTTCGCCTAATTGATTCTTACACACTAAACTTACTGGTTAAATCTTAAGGCCATGGTGACATGGCGCGCATGCGCATGATGATCTGGCATGCTCTGCGCATATAATTCGTATTTCGTCTGACGAACGTTTTAGCCTCTTCACTCTGTAGGCTATATAATCAGATAAAAATTAACGCTATTTTTCGTTTTCTTTTCTTTCTTAGAAAATAAGTCTCGACACTTCTTTGAAATTGTCTCCTTTGGATTTATTGACTGCTGTCTGGTTTTGCTTATTATCAGAGGTTCATAGTAAAGCGTTCAAATAAGAAACCTCTGCAATGTACAGTATTCAACTATACATTCTGCCTTACCCAAATATACACCAACTATACATTGTACAGTACCCAATTATGTATAGTTGGGTACTGTAGAATATGCATTCTACCGTACCCCACTATGCATTCTACAGTACCCAATTATACATTCTACCGTATCCAACTTTACATTCTTCCGTAGCAAACTATATATTCTACAGTACACAACTAAACATTCTACCCATACAAATCATTCTACAGTATCCAACTATATATTCTACCCGTACCTAGCTATACATTATACCCGTACCAAATTATACATTCTACAGTACCCAACTATACATCCTACCGTACCCAACTATACGTTCTACCGTACCCAACTATACGTTCTACCGTACCCAACTATACGTTCTACCGTACCCAACTGTACATTCTACTGTACCCAATTATACATTCTACCGTACCCAACTATACATTCTACCGTACCCAACTGTACATTCTACTGTACCCAATTATACATTCTACCGTACCCAACTATACATTCTACCGTACCCAACTGTACAGTCTACCATACCCAATTATACCTTCTACAACACCCAACTATACATCCTACCATACCCCAATAGACATACAGTACCCAACTATCCATTCTACCGAACCTCTCCATACATTATACAGTTCCCAAACAACATTCTACCGTATCTTATATACATTCTACCGTACCCATACATTCTAAATTACCCGACAATTTTGTAAGCGGGGCAGCGGAGGCTCTGATCAGACTGCGGGGATACCCCCCACATGGCTCGAAGATACCATGTAGATTGGCATCACTTAAAATTATATTCTGAAGCTGATCAGAGCTTTCATATCAAGAAACTTGTTTAATTTTTTTTGGCAAAATATCAGTTACAGAGATTATGAACTAGGAAAATCACATTGTCAGAATTCTAATGCTTGATGTTTTTTTTGTGTTCTTTGATATATGTATTCGAATTGCACAACGTATTTTCCACTTTCTTTTTTTTTAACTCTGAAGTGCAAGCCACAACTGCGGCAGACGACAGTTTGATTTTTGTTTTGTATTTTTCAGATAACAAAGCTTGACATTTCATGGGAATTGTTTCCTAGGCGTACATTGTACAGTACAACACATTCGTAAAGACAGACCCGAGCACACAGTGGCACAAAATATAGAGCCTAATCATACTGCTTCTTTAGGAGCAGATTGATCTGGCTCCGAGGCTATAAAATTTTTTTATGCTGAACTCAGCTGAGCATGAAATTTTCCTGCTAATAAATCACAAATTACTAACAATTGTAAATTCTTTCTTGCTAAACATAACTGAGCATGAAAATTTCTCTGCTAATAAATATGAAAATGCCAACTATTGTTGGCATTTTATTAGCAGACAAAATTTCATGCTCAGCTGAGTTGAGCATGAAAAAAGTTTTATAACCTCGAGACCAGATCAATCTGCCCCTAAAGAAGCAGTATGATTAGGCTCTGCATTTTGTACCACTCCGTCACCACACTTAAGGCCTACATGTATCACTATGTAAGCCAATGTACTTGCTTGCATTTTAAAATAAAAAAAAAAAAAAAAAAGATACGAAGATTAGGTGTTCAAATATTTAAAGGGAACGGCTCACTGAACAACAGTATTTGCCTAAAACAAGTCAGCTTTAAAAAAAGAAAAACAAGCATCTTGACGCAAATATGATCAAAACTGAAGCAGTAAGAAATATAGTGTAGTTTACAATAAATATAACAGTGAACATGAGCGCCGCCATTTTGAATATTTCCTTAGATATTTTATTTTTATAAGACACAAATAAATGCCGTCTGCTGACTGGAAAAGGTTGCTTATGTTAGCTTATCGATAGTTTATATGCAGATGAACACATTTATAGGTTTAAAGCAGCAAAATATTGTTTTATACGACATTTATTTTTATTTTTCACATATTTAATCAGGTGATTACGACGTCACTACCTCACGAAAATAGCGGCCTCCATGACGTCATTTTCTAGATCTTCAAAGCCCAATACTTTATTAGTCAACCGATTTTCGTAATTATTTCACCGGACTGCTGAGCTTAACAAGTTGCTTCTTTTCCATTAATTTATTGTTTGCCGTGCTTTTTCCTTTAAATAGACGTAAAAAAGCTTGCCTTTGGAGACAAAGAACACACTATAGATTAGAAAATGGGAGTCTCGGGTTTATTGTGACTCTTCATAAGCAGTAATGAAGTTTGTAACATTGCTTACGCCCTCTAGCGTATACAATAGCAGAACTTCCATTTTCAAAGATACCACAATGATCCCAAAGGAAATGAAACATAATCTGCACTATGGTGAAGTACGGGGAGACGTTCTACAGTATGAATTAAAGTATAAATACGGTAGACGCAATGATAAGTTACTTACAGAAACACATGTCAATAGTCTATTTTTATCCATATAGTGACACTACATCTTCTCAGTGGAACCAACTAGAAGAAGACTGTCAAAGCCCGACAAAAATCTCGATGATTGGCATTACCGTATTTATCCGAAATATTCGGACACCTCTTCTCCTTGCCATACTTTTCCGACAATCTGTAAAAATCTCAATTTTACTACCTGTTGATGTGTATAAAACTGCTGGGTGGGTAGCAAGCAGTGTAGACCCTGATCAGATGCCGCAGAACGCGGCGTCTGATCTGGGTCTACACTGTTTGCTCAGGCCTGTTTGTCCGAATACGTAGGTAAAATACGGCTCTTGCATTTGCATCCTCTGGCTTATCATGCAATCAACAATATGCTCTTTTAGTAGTTTAAAGCTTATGAATATTCCATCACTTGTCACTCGGCATCAATCATCTTTTCTTCTTTACTGGAAATGAATCGTCAGGTCTCCCAAATACAGTCGAACTTCAATGGCTCGAACATCTTTGGAATCATGGAAATTTGTTCTAGACATGAGTATTTCGAGCCATTGAGGGTTAAGTGTACCGCAATGTCAGGAGGCAAATGGGTATTATCCAGAGATGTCTTTTCGATCTTCTATAAAATAATCGTATGTTGAGTATACTCATTAGAATTGCATCGACGATGTGGCGATTCTAATGAGCACACTCAACATACATTAACTTGGTACATTAGTACACATGATACATTTTTTATGATAAAATAATAAAATTTCCCTAAAAAATCGTTAACCCTTAAAGCGCCAAGAAAACCAGCATCTGAAAATGTCGTCTGTTTATGTCGTCTGCTGAATATTCTTGCAAACTTTTCAAACCTATTTTTGCATACCGGCTAACAGTGTGGACCCAGATCAGACTGCTCCTAAAGGAGAGGAGCAGTCTGATCTGGGTCCACATTGTTTGCAAAAATGACTTTTAAAATCACAAGCAGATGACAAAGCAGACGTCAATAGTTGTGACTGGCGCTTTAAGGGTTAAATATTTGTTTTCTTGAGCTATCGGAAGAATTTCTAAAGGACTCAAAGACAAGTTCGAATCATCCACGTTAAACGAACCATCGGTGTTCGTCGTTGAAGTTTTATCATACAAATAACTATATTAAGCTTAATATGACTTCGAACATTAAGAAATGCACATTCAGATCATCTTGTGCAGCTGCACAGTCTCGCCATGGCATGTGGGCTTCATTAACATATTCTATAGTATCCAACAGGGAACGAATTCTTTCCTTTAAGAGTCTACAGACAGGTAGAGGTGGTAGGGTGACAATGAATGAAACTGGCCACTCTTTCTAGGGGTAACCCGGACCCCCCGGTACAACAAAATGTTCCCTATTGTCTGAAGTTTCTGAAACTACCGGCATAAATTGGCAAAAATGATGGCGAGCCGAGAAATCTAATATGGCCGCCAACATGGCCGCGAAATACTAAAAGTCTGCCTTTGAAGCCTAAATCGTCTTCTGGTTTGTGTAGTAGGCATACAAAATGTATATTTAGATTGCCCTTAACTCATTACAGCAAGACTATTTATTTAGATACAAAAAGAAGCCTAATTTAAAAATTAAAGGCAATTTTAGGGGTCAAAAGGTCAATATTAGGTCTAAAAATGATGTAATGAACGGTAACAGAAGTTCTTGAAAATTACTATAGTGGTATTTCTTACCTGAGTTTAATTTAAACAACACACCAGGTACCATGGCCTGCTCAAAACTCATGTTTCCGTATGAAATAGTAATCTAGTATTAGTGAGCAGTTTTTTACCCCTACCCCTATCATTTGATTTCATCGCTTCTGAACTGACTCTGGTAATGACTGATAAACGACAGTAGAAAAAAATGATAAAGGCAGGCAGTATGGCAAGCTATTTCACTTATCAACTTCTGTTTTCCAGGAATGATTCAATTTGATTCAGAATTTAAGTTTTAATTTACAGACTGAACAATAAATAAGAAATAAGGACTTGGATAAAATTGGCTTGCCAATATTTACTGTGACACCGACAAAACTTGTGGCGGGAAACTTTGAAACCATGTAAACTTGTCAATAAATTAATTGAAACAAAATATAGAAATGAAAGGCACTTGTAATAATACAATATGCACCTATAAATATTTTCCTCTGAAAGGGGTGGCAGGGTTACCTCCGGGTATTAGATCATTTTGAAAATTTTATGTCCTATTCCATACCTCTGACACGGGACCCCTGAGTTCTAATTTAGTGTCAAAAATCCCGTGGGTGGGCTTCCGAATTTTCACTTATTTTCCTAACCCTTATAGAAATGAAAAGGTAGTAGCATTAAAGTGGCTTTGTAGCTGCAATAAAGCCGCTATAAAATTCAGTAGACACAACTGCTTTCCAGAAAGTAGCCAGTGATAACGGCCAGTTGCTCTATTGCTGCAATATTGCCACA
This sequence comes from Anodontia alba, assembly GCA_964016985.1. Lineage (NCBI taxonomy): Eukaryota > Metazoa > Mollusca > Bivalvia > Lucinida > Lucinidae > Anodontia > Anodontia alba. The sequence goes on along the minus strand of OZ024833.1, from coordinate 62,059,811 downwards.
AGTATCAGTCGCTACCAGCTATGTCAGTCACTAGTGGCTATATAGCCAGCAGCAGCTTCTAACAGCCAGAAGCTATCCACAACTCAAACATTATAGTTATGAGACAGAAACAGAGCCACTATTGGCTTTTAATCGCAGAAGATATCCACAATTTTTAGAAAGTCAATGGGCAATGCCACAATCACGAAGCACAGCCTTCCTTTCCTAGACTTCAAAAGAAAGAGAGATGAGGAAAAACAATGACAAAGCAAATCGGTTGAAAAAACTACTGTGGGCTAAACTATTTTTATGAAAAACCTCATCACTATTGAATCTGATGCAGCCCCAAATTATAAAAATAATGTTTGGTTCACATTGGGGTCCTGTACCTCATCAGTGAAACATCACAGTGAAGTACATATAATCTTAAACACTGTGAAGAAACAAAGCAAAAAGCTCAATGGCAATCTGAACACAAGAATACCACAAATAGGACCACAATTGGCCCGACCACATGCAGACATTCATAGTCAGGTGTCAACCGTCTTAATCAGATTGAGGAGGGAGCTGTCATTGTCGGAGGACCGACTCACCTTCGTGCAATAAAATAGGAAAGCAAAGTTACCAACCATAATTGGTTAACAGCTATGTGTGCAGTTTGCTGCATAATATTAATATCCGTAAATTGTAACTTAAATTCAAAGGGATATTTGTTGCTGATGAAGCAATGAGTCATTAAGAAAAAAAGTTGTCGTGCCACTTATACTGTTGAAAGAAAGAATTGTATTTAAAACCCTGCCTGAGCAAAGCAAATTACAGAAAGCTGAAGCCAGTTTAAAGAATACTGAAAGGAAAGGTTGATACTGGAAAAATGTCTATTTGAATTATCATTTTTGAGGTCACGCTTAATAGAAATTTGAAAGAGAAAATGATGTATCCATTGGTAAATATAAGTTTAAAACAATGTACATAAAAAAGCATAAAACAGATTTGTCCTGGACTGATGTTTATTCTAGGGGTTGGATCTTCTGTTAAATTTTATGAAAGCCCATGACAAAGTATGTAAGCTGGAAAAATCCTGAATCAGAAGACTGCAACACATACCTCTCTGATAAGTTCAAAGATTTAGAATCGAGCGATGTCTTGATTTTGCACCAAGCCACAGTTTTCCTACAAAACAGAATTTCAAAACCTGAAGGGCTGCAGCAGGAGTTTTTTTTCACCCAATGAACTCTCCCAAATGATAAAAGAAAAAGAGGCTGCCTATAGGCTGCCTGCTGGCAGCCTATGGACGGCCTACTGTTTTACATTTAATCTGTAGGCAGCTCCAGTAGGCAAAAGCTGCCTATTTGTTGCCCTTCTTGCTGCTTATGGGCAGCCTATGGACAGAATAGGCAACCAGTAGGCAGCTCAAAGTATGTTTGTTTTGTACAACAGGCAGAGTAGGCGACACCAACTTAATTTATTTTTACTATAGTCAGAGTAGGCAACTCAAATTTAATTTATTTTGTCCTCTAGACAGAGTAGGCAACTCAAGCTTATTTTGTTTTCTGCAGTAGGCAGAGTAGGTAGCTCCAGCTGGGTTTACTTTATGCAATTATTAGGCGCAGTAGGCAGCTCTACTTTGACCTAAATCCTTTGTCAGGTGAAGTTGGCCGGAAAATATAGCACCCATTTTGATTGCAAAGTCTTTGTTGTGATAAAGCTTTAAAAATGTGCATTTAGGATGTTTTAGATTAAACAGAATTTTATTGCAGTGAATGTAAGTAGACTACCTGTTTGTTTATTAGTGAACATAACTACTATGCTTGTTATAGGTAGAAAAACGTTTAATTCACTTAATTTAATTCAATATCTTTTTCCTGTTACATATCAAAGCAAGTTACTGCCATAAATATGTAAATCTGGTGTAATACTGACTATACATTAAGATACATAGATCTGCTTGTCTTATTCATGTACACGGAGATTTTCACATGATGGGGTTATGGTTATTGCTTGAATTATCAAACTGAGACCCCATTATAAGCCCTAGATCAGTTAAGCATAAGCTGAAGGTCCAATAACGCAGAGGGTTGTTACTGATACCACTGTAATCAATGCATAACCATAAGGTATCATAAAGGTACAAACCCAGCATCGATTGCTCAGTCGAGAAAATTTGAATTTACTTGTCCATGGTCAAGTGAGTTCTGTTGGAAACACGACTTCGCTTCCCTGGTTTTCAGTCCCTTTCCAAATGGGAACAACTCTTCTAGGAAGGAATTTGCTCCCTCCGTGAACATTTTTTTTCTGTAAAACAAGAAAAACGCCTAAAGGCATTATGGATGGGTTTTTAAATAATGAAGAAAGTGAGAGTTGTCTCTCTTGCATGGGAAACACCTGCTGGTCCTCCTCTTCATCCCTACCAAATATGAAAACAATGCATTGAAGAATAAAGGTAACATAACTTTGAAAAAAGTTAACCAAAAGGCTAACCTGGGACGACGCCCGCCCGCTCGTCCGACGCCCACCTGCCCGAACATCGCTGTTTTAAAGGACAGATATTTTGAAAAACCTATCCAAGTAGCCCATGTAGAGTGTGATTAACTAAGTGGTTACTGCACGACTCTACTGCTAGAGGTACCGAGTTCAATGCCAGCCAATGAACATGTAGTAGGCAGAATGGGCAGCTCACGAGCAGTTCCCACTGAATAGGCAGAGTAGGCAATTTCTGCCCATTGGGTTAATGATAAAATCAACTGGCGCGAAGATGCATGGCCCACAGCTTAGCCTTAGTAATGAAAAGTGGCATTAGAAAGGGAATTCAGTAGCTCGAGTATGTCAAATACATCAAAATAGCTTTTTGTATTTTCCGCTGACTGTCCACAGACTGGATCACGAAGTGTCCATGATGGATGGATAAGTCGATTATAGGACACTCTTCAAAAGTCGACTTTACATTTTCTGCAAAATGTCTGCATGTGTATGATAGTTTATAAATACACTTACCATTTCCTTCTAGATTTGGTTTCAATTAATTTATTTACCATGTTTACATACATGTACTTTTAAAGTTTCCCTCCATAACAGTTTCTGTCGGTATTATAGTAAACATTATCAAGCCAATTTTACCCAGGTCAGTGTTTCTTATTTGTTATTATGTCTGTAATTTAAAACTTGAACTATGAAGAAATTCAAATGATTCCTAATTAAAAGATGTTGATAAATGAAATAGTTTACTATTCTGCCCATCTTTTTCATCTCTTTTATTGTCTCTTGTCAAGCTTCACAAGCATCAGTTCAGAAAATTTGAAATCGAATGGTGGGGGTAGGGGTAACAAATTGCTTACTGTTCAATACTGGTTTAATATTTTCAACAGAAACATGATGTTTAAATTGGCAATGATAACTGGTGTGTTGTTTAAATTAAAATGAAGCAAGTAATATTGCTTAAGTAATTTTAGGGAACTTCTGTTTCTTCTGAGTGCTCTATTTTTAGACCAAAAATTGGTGATTTGTCCTCTGATTTTGTCTTTAAAAAAAATGTTTCGATCATGCTTCTTTTTGTATTTAAATAAATAGTATTGTCTGTAATGAGTACATATTAATCATAATATATATTTTGCATGCATACTAGAACAACCAGAAGACGATTTAGGCTTCAAAAGCAGACTTTTAGTATTTGGCGGCCATGTTGGCGGCCATATTGGATTTCTCGGTTCGCCATCATTTATGCCAATTTATGCCGGCAGTTTCAGAAACTACAGAGGATGAGGAACATTTTGATATATGACACATCTTGTTGTACGGGCGGGGGGGGGGGGTTGGGGTGGTCCGGGTTCACAATTTTTCAGTCTTGAAAGTCACCCTACCAAGGTCCAATAGGGGAAATAAGTACTGGCTTATTTATCTGTTCCATAGGTAATATCACATTAGCCAGGGCACAGCCATTGTACTACGAAATTTATTACCCTTCAGAAGGCCTCTTTACAACACCTTGTTGGGATCTCATGATCAGTTCTTTATGACATGCATTTGATCTCTCCTGCACAGCACCTATGTAGGGGAAACAAAATCATTTGTGAGTGGTACCACTTCTGGTCTCTTTTTAGCTATAAAAAACAGTTCATCTACGGCCAGTCATTGATATTTCAGGATGTGTTGTACTGGGAAATCCTCTGAGATTCTACCGTATAAATTATCCTCAAATTACCGTTACTGGTAGACGAAGTCTTAGCAATAACAGATGATGAATGACTAAATAGAAAGTGACCCAAAGCTATGCATGATATTGCCAACACAAACATAAATATGTAAAGAAGGCTGTGTGTAAAATATTTACCCTAAAAATTGAAGCTGACAGGCCTGAGCAAACAATGTAGACACTGGTCAGACGCCGCAAAACGCGGCGTCTGACCAGGGTCTACACTGTATGTCACTCCTTCAGCTGTTTTAGATGCAGTAAAAAGGGACCTGTTCAATTTTAAGGATAAGTACGTTGAGAAAGTGAAATGTCTTAATTTTGAATTATTTGGTGTTTAACGACCCAACAAACACAATTAACATCATGTCAAGCCGGTGAGTTTACCAACAGACTTTTCCTGGGCAGGCTTAGTCCCTTAAGCGGTTAACCAGTACATGTACTTGTGCACATTCTTTCTCTAGAAACTGACAAATTACCCTTCTTGGTAACATAAATATTTAGGGCGAATAAGAAATTTTCATGGAGTATGAATTTGTCATTGTTCATTAACTGTGAAAAGAAACTGTAAACAAATTATACATTCGCCCTTCTTTCAGTGTGAGCTGGGTGGCCTAGTGGTTAGTGCACTCGACTTTCAAGCGGGATATCGTGGGTTCGAATCCCGCTCGGGTCGAGACAATTTTCAGATCATTATTACGCCTAGCTCATACTCGACGTGCCCTGGGTTGAGTATAAAGTGGACAGGTCGGCGCTTGGTGATAGACAGCGGCACCAAGTGTGCATGGGTGATCCATGAAAGCAAGGCTGTACAAATACATCTACATCATAGCAATCGCCGCTGCCTCTATGTGCCTCGGGTGCCTGGTAGCGTTAAAAATCCGCACAACAACAACTTCTTTCAGTATAGGAACAGGCGTAAGATACGAACGATCATTTAAGATAGACTATTACAGCATTAGACGCGTATTTCATTTAGCCACATATTCAAAGTTATGTTAGACTTCCTTGTGTCATTTTATTCTTGTGTTTTTCAGTCCTTTTAGCATTGCGATTACCTCGCTTGGGGAAGAGAGAGCTAATCTTAGTGCTTTTCATACATTTGTTCGATTTGTGCTTGTTTGGATTTGTCGGTTTCCTCTTCCTCTTGGTGTCTGGGAAGGACTGCGGTTTGTGATTGTGGCACTCCCTGGACTTTTCTCTTACCTTTTTTTCCATTTAAGGGGAATGGATACATCTTCAGGGAAGACAACTCCTTCTAATTTGTTTTTGTCTTTTTTATTTATTTATTTATTTTATTTATACATTGTTTTAAGAGGGTAACACAAATTAGCTTAAAAGCTATTCTACCTTGCGGCCCTCTATAAAATAACTATATACATATATATACAAATATCAAAACACAGGCACAAAATTCATATAAAACACAAGTAATGGCACATTTTTGAGACATAAAAGGCAAGCAGTTCTAAAATCATGAGACATATCACATTTGCATTTTTTAAAAGGGATAAAAACTCTATGTGAATACGTAAAATCATAGTTCATCCAATTAAGATAATGCATCATATGAAAAATAGCCTTAGAACGAGCGTATAAAACTTCTAAAAAGATATGGACTAGATACACGTAATAAACTATTCGCCGAATCGCATGTAAAATCATAAGAGTGGTCATGTAACCTATTCTTAAGCTCAATACTGCACGGAGCCTAAGAGTCTTCTACTGAAAAGGGGTCTACTCTGAAAGAAAAGAATTTTTGCCCATGGGGAACAAAGTCTTTTCTTTTAGATTGGACTCCTTTTCAAAATAAATTTTGCGTTCGGAAAAGCAAACAAGGAGTCAGAAAAGTTGTCTCTCTTGTTAAATATGGCAGAAAATCTATCAAATGTATTGTTCAGTGAAACTTGTTAAAAATATACCTCCAATCTACCTACACTATCGATTTTTGGTTCTTTGCAGCCATGTTCACTATGGGAAAAGATGCAATTATTTGATATTAGGACAAAACGGTTTGAATTTAGTCGTGGTAGAAGTTTGCCTATTTACGTCTCCTGAGTAAAGTGCCAGGCAAAAAGGAATGTCTGAAATTGGTCTTAAGCATAGTAAATGCCCTGGCAAAATGAATGAGTTGAGAAATAAATACGCCAAAGGATGTAGTACTAGTGACGTCACCATTCAAAACTGATTGAAAACAATACAACATCAAAATCAAGGTAATCCGCTTTACATAACCTTTGGTAGAGATTATATCATTTATGTACTGATAAACTGATAAGTCAAATCCAGAAACGGGTGCCTTTGTATCAGAGGCATGAGCTTTGTTTAGATAGAGTTCTTGTGGATAAACCTTATCTACTATTTAATCAAAATAATCACTATCCATATTAAGTAAGTCATCTAAATATCGAGGTTTTATTAATTTCATGCTCCAATAACATCAGCTGGATTTTTTGTGAGAAGGGACACCATAATGTCTCACTGGTACCAAAAGAGAAACACATCTGCAATGCAGTGTATGCAAAGAGGGGTGAGTAGTGAGCACACTTAGTACTGTCGGTATACCTACTGTTTGTTGATGTAACTCCATACCAAACCGAATTAAGCTATTATCAAGAAGAAAGGAAAGATCAGCACAAACTTTTTGGCAAAACCATGTTATAATGCTTATGATCCTCAGATATAGAAGTGAAAAAAAAAAACAACAACAACAAAAACAAAAACAAAATAGAAAAAAAACATGTTTCTGTTTACAAGCAAGGAAAAGACAATTTTCTTTTTCGGCCCCCATGTTATAAAACTTTTTTTCATGCTCAACTCAGCTGAGCATGAAATTTTCTCTACTAATAAATATAAAAATGCCAACTCAGTAAAGTTAGCATTTTCATTCTCATTTTCATGCTCAGCTATGTTTACCAAGAAAGCATTTTAATTATTACATTACGAAAACAAGCCTATTCAAATATGCTGAAAATTTTACCACCCCCAAAAAAATGAAAATTTTCAGATAAAAAATTCAGATATTTTTCATATTTCTGCTCAAAACATAGATTGTGGGTACTCGTTAGAACCGCTTCGCCACAATCTATGTATCGAGTAGAAATAAGAAAACTAATGTATACCTCTGTAAACCCCAGTTTTACTGTATAAAAGTGGGGTTTAAGGGGGTAAAAACTATATAGGCATGTTTTCGTGATGGTAATTTGAGATTTATTAGGAGGACAAAGTTCCTGTTCAGCTGAGCTGAGCACGAAAGATTTATAACCTCCGGGCCTGGACGTTCCATCACGAAAAAATACCTATATAATGTTGACCCTTAAACCCCGAGGCGGTTCTAATGAGTACCACAATCTATGTTTTGAGCAGAAATTTGAAAAAATATCAGATTTTTTATCCGAAAATTTACAATTTTTAGTGGTAAACTTTTCAGTATATTTGAATAGGCATGTTTTCGTAATGTTTCAGTTCAATTAAGAAATTTATCTTTTATCAATTTATATGGCAATGCAATGTAAAAAAAATGTACATAAACTGATATATTAATTTCTTCCCTAAGGTAATAACAGTTGGTTACAAGCAGACACCACATCGCCATAAGATCAATTACATGTAGCTACATAATTTTAAAAGAATCTGTCTTCAACGTCTATTTACGAATCAAAGTGACGCTTGGTCCACAAATAGTGTGAGACTGGTAAAACACGACCAAAAATAGCCAAGTTGAAAATCCAAATTCAGTTGCACATATCCAGATCACAGAAGACAATCTTCCAATTTCAAAAGATTCCAATGAAAGATGTACGATAAGTTGCGGACACAAACTGCCCTAACGGAAATCTCTAAGACTGAAAGGGCCATCTGTAGCTGTCAAAAATAACACAGCCAAATACATAATACAGGAGCAAATGCTCCGGGAACAGGATACCAATTAGGGTGGTTAGGACTTGAACCAGCAGAAAGTATACGGAAGCCAAGAGTTATATCTGATAAAAAGCTTGACTCTGATTGGAAATAATAGATGAGTCTGCTTGAATTTATATCAGTTTTACACACAAAAAATATTTTTCATTTAATTGCAGCCCAGATTTAAATTTGCCAATGGCATTGTAGGATGCAAATGTTGAAAAAAATAGACCCAGTGAACTTTTTCTATTGTTTATTTTTCACCAATATAAGGGTGCATGTGTTCAAGGGCAGACAAGTGCCAAACATGCTAATAGACCCCTTCTTTTTTCTGGTGTATTTTGTCAGCCTAAGGCTAACATTTAATTTGAAACTTGGAAGTCAATGAATACTGTTAGGGTCAGAATTTTTCAAATGCTATAATTGCATCCTATGGAAAAGTAATTAGGCTTCTGGTCCCTTTATCGTGACATCACGGAAGCATATCCGATACATTCCAAAATAATCCACTGAAAGATTTGGGAGGAGTTAAGATCACAAGCATTATCTTTAGATAAATGGAGAAATAAATTATTTATCGAAGCCTTCTACGTGTTTGTACATAATCTCCAACAGGTGCCAACCAATATTACGATGCAACCTATAAACATTGAAAAAGATAAGCGTTATGATATATAAGATTTCTCAGTGTATATTTGTGTTATTTACAATGTGTGCCGCAATTTCAGAGAACGTACCTTCGAACATGTGCACCCAGGGAAGATTCTGATTCGCGCAGTCTGATCAGAATCTTCACTGGGCGTACTTGGATCGCCAAGGATGCAGTTTCTTCATGCCGACAATGAAGACTCTGATGCGGATGCGCATATTGATTTGAGTTTTCGTTAGGCGAAGGTAAGTTTTTATCACTTTACGACTCATATGATGACATGATAGCAAGTAACTCATTATGAAAACACGCCTATTCAAATATATAGAAAATTTCACCTCCAAAAACCGAAAATTTTCAGGTAAAAAACAGGTAAACAACTCTGATATTTTCATATTTCTGCTCAAAACATAGATTGTGGGTACGCGTTAGAACCGCCTCCGTGAGGCGGTTCTAACGAGTACCCACAATCTATGTTTTTGAGCAGAAATAAGAAAAATATTGTATACCACTTTAAACCCCAGTTTTATTATATAAAAGTGGGGTTTAAGGTGGTCAAAATTATATAGGTATGTTTTCGTGATGAATATATATATATTTGCAGTGATTTTGGTTACTCGTTAGAACCGCCTCGGCGAGGTGGTACCTACAATCTATATTTTGAGCAGAAATATGGAAGATATCAGATGTTTATCTGAAAACTTTCAGTTTTTGGTGGTGAAATTTTCAATATATTTGAATAGGCGTGTTTAATACTATGCGCCGTAATGATCAGAACATTGAACGCTGATGACGGCGGTTGCCTGAAATACTGTAGGCCTCTAGAACGGATTGGGATTTATGCTGAAATTAACACACACACACACACACACACACACACACACACACACACACACATCCTTTTCGGTGTAAAAAGTCGATGTTTAGTAGGTTCACGGCTCGGGTCACACTTTTTACCGGACCCTGTAAATTTGGCGTGCTTTACTGGAATATTCATATTCGTCCACCGACATTGTATTCAATATGATAATATTATTTCTTTTGAAGTTTTCTTTGGTGATAATTTTTCGATATTTATAAGCATCAGTGTGTAAATGGCTAATATGTTTAAATACAGAATTTAGTGTTAAAATCATTAGTAGAGTAGGTAACTATTACATGTAGGTTGGTAGTAACAGAAAACGAATTGTCGAAATGTGGTATTGAATCTGGTGGCGGTTTGGTAACCGCACCCCCCACCCACTCCACCCCCCATATCACACACACACCCTGGCCTCTCAAAAATGAAGCATAAAATGTATTTTGTATCCTATTGCCTTTATTATCTCAGTTAATGATATGTAAATACTTTGCCAATTTCTTTTTATCAGAATTCTATCAATCTTTCGTGTTGCTTTATACACCACTGTAAACTTCTACAACATTAAGCTTTCGGATAAAATATTGCATTAAAACAATATGCTAACTACTTTGAACAGTAAGACATAAGATTATAAACAATTTGAAGCGTTTCATGATCGACTTCATTCATCTTTTTCACAGCTACTTTACACGAGGATAACATTTGAAAATTATAGTATAGCGTTCCATAACCTAGATAAAATGTTTTGTTTTCAATAAAACAAGCTGATATTTATTTCATTTCTCTGCGAAACCATATGCTTTTGCGAGTATCTTGTAATAAGTATCCACAAGATATGTTTTTTTTTTTGCGTGGAGATATGACGCTGCTCTAAAACGCTATCAAAATTGTAATAAAGAAGAAGCATGAACGCCGCCACGAGAGAATACATACCCGCTGACATATGCGCCCAATCAAGACTCAAATCCAGCAGCGCATCCGTGCAGTCTGAACAGAATCTTCGTTGTCCGCATAAAGAAAATTTGCATCACTGGCTGTCCCGACCGCCTAGTGAAGATTCTGATCAGACTGCGCAAATGCGCAGGCTGATCTTAATCTTTGCTTGGCGCACATGTCAGAAGATACATTTTCTGACGTGGATACACAAGTGTTTTCACGCTGCAATTCTGGCAGTGGTAAGACAGAAATGCGTGTTCCGGGACTCTAGTGCGCGTATAAATTCTAGAATCTAATCTGTTTTGCGAACGGGCCATGTATTAGTAACGGTCTATTGTAAATTGCTTGAAAGTTTACAGTTGACCCATTAATGCCTAGAGTCCTATAAAAGGAACATTGGCAAACAGTGTGGACCCAGATCAGACGCCACAGAACGCGGCGTCTGATCAGGGTCTAAACTGTTTGTATTAAATACAAGAATTTTTTATAAAACATGGTGATAATAAAAATAACCTGACACCTCTTCTATTGAAAATGGAGCTTTTCAAACGATTGCGATAGAAGAGTCCACTCAGTATATAAGGGTTAATCGTTTGGTCTTCTGTCAGTTTGAGTGGTAAAGTCAGGAAACGTGCCTTCTGATAGCCAAAGATGTAAATATTCCTAATGCAGACAACGAAAACTCTGACCATACTGAATAGATGCGCAGGCTGATTTGAGCTCAAATGTCAGAAGGTACGTTTTCCGACGTTGAGGCGCACACGTTGTGATTGAGTTGAGATCTTACGATCCATTAAGGTCATGTCGAGCTGGTAAGTTTACCTAACCACATTTTCCTGGGCAGGCTTAGCCCTTTAAGCGGTAAACCAGAATTTGTGCACAATCTCTCGCCAGAAACTGACAACTGTCCTAAACAGCGGGAGAGAATGACCATAGAAAATATTTCATGAAAAATCTCCACGAAAGAATGTTGCCGGACTTGGCGAGGATCGAACTCGCGACTTCCAGAACACCGGTCGGTCGTGCATCCGACTGAGCCACAGAGGCCAGCGTGGCTCACATGTCATAGGTTGGGTGGTTGGTTAAAGCATATTTCCGTCTTTGTTTTGTCGGTGAACCGTTGTTGTCGACGTCAAGACGCTATTGAATTGAAGTTAGACTGTGGTGACTGCTGGCACTGACTTCGAATTGGGAATATTTAGACCAGAAGCCGCGAGACCTCGTTGTCATTCGCAAAGCGATAATAACGTAAAACGTTTATGGTGAAGAATGTCAATTAATTCTCTACTGTGTAACTCATGTTTGTGTATGTTTTGTAAATCCCATTAGCAAAGTAACAAACACGTAATTTTCTTTTTCAGTATACCCTTGTGTCGTAACGCTTAACTGACATTTGTCTTCTTTCGTTATTTCGTAAACACCAATGGCTAGACATTTGGTATCGCTCAAATTTGCTGTCCCTTAAGGTTATAAGGTGCCATTGAATTGTCTGTGTTATGGCTTTATTGTTTGTTTAATCACTCTCCAGTCAATTATAGCTTCTAGCTGGATAACAGTACCAACTCATGCCTACAAAAACTAGACTATAAGCATTAGGATACCATAATTCCTTACCATATTTATCTTAACCCTGGTTTTGGTGAACCCGAATATGCCCTGCCTTTGCAAACAGTGTAGATTCAGATCAGTTGGCTTCTATTTTATTTTCGCGGCGAATAGAACCACATGCGATCTTTTTGACAGGCAATCTGGTATGAAAGTGAACTCCCTGTAATCTCTTACTACGGCAGTGCACACACGCACACGACCACGTATGCATGCACGGGATCATGGAAAAACACAATTAGAAGAGATATGCATGTATGTTTAAGATAGCCAACGTCCAGGCAAACTGAAACTTTTTAGAAACCATGATTACAATAATAGACATATTGTTTATTTTTATTGTTTTTAAAATTACTCATTTGCAGAAACAGACAGCACCATTTGTCTGCAAATTAGTTTATACATGCCAAGCAGAAATGTGTAAATGGGTTGGGTCTAAATAAATAATTAGTCTTTTTCTCTCATTTGAATTATGGAGTTTGTCCAAGTTTAGGACACTCTCACAACTTTATTGCTCCATAGAAAACAGACATTTTGGGTATTCATAATGTATTTTTTACTGAAGTGTGCGTGTTCACATCATGACTAAACTATATTACAACTGTGTAGGTTGATCTGAGAACGCCTAATTTCCCAGTTACTATATGGTAACAACATGTACAAAGTATTTGGCTGTTTTGCATGTGTATAAATGTCTCCGAGTTGTCAGGCTCTGCTGCAAACATTTGCAGTAATTAACGCTTAGCACTTGGAGTAAAATTTTCAGCAGATGATATTTTGAAATATTTTTCATATTTTTCCCAGAAAAGAGGATTTGACATTTCGTGTAAATTGTCTCCAATGGAGAAAATTTGCACTAAATGCCAAATCCCGTTTTTGTTTTAAAATAGAAATAAGAAAAACAAAACGACAACAATTTGTCACCTGCTGAATTTGCCCAGAGATCGATAAAGGTTAATGCCAAAAATAGCAATGCTTAGATAATCAGAGATGCTTTCCTCTCAGAGGAGATCTGTTTTGCTTCATCGTTCAATATCTAGCGTCAAACGATGGACCTATTAAGCAAAAGAGTAACTGTAGTTCAGGTACCGCAGACCTCGAAGTCTGATCAGGGTCTGCAATGTTTGCCATGGCACAGACTGTTTACAGATACAAGGTAACTCTGCAGACTGATGTTCACTACTTTCTACGAAAGGATACAGCTCTTGTGATTTCCTGTTTGCTTTTTTGCACATCAGACCCTTTCTTACAAGAGGTCCCTTCTCCGAGGAAAGAACATCACGAAAACATATAATTTTGACCCCCTTAAACCCCATTTTTATATATTAAAACTGGGGTTTACAGGGGTATACATGATTTTTCTTATTTCTGCTCAAAAACATAGATTGTGGGTATACTGAATTCCGTAGCCGATAATTTGTTTTTAATTGTTGTGTTTTTGAATGGCTGCAAACATATAATAGAAATATCTTCAATAGAAAGTTTCAGATTCACTAATCTAAGTGAATATTTATTAGACCCCCGCCAGTCCATTAGAAGGGATTATAATAGTCAAAAGTTCTAACCGGCCACCTTGGCTTAAATCTCCATAAACGGCATTTCATTGTTTTCTATCAAAAAAGTTGCTGATACATGTAAACTTTTAAGATTTTTCACAGAATAAATCATCAAGATAGCAATACTCAAAAGAGCAGACCGGACAGAAATGGAATGGCCGAATGGTTCTTGCGTTACGGACTGACTAAGTTTCCATTGAGGTGAATAGAAAATTACAAATTAAAAAAAATGAAACCTCATTGTCATTTTCTTACTTTGCACTTCGACATAACTGCAGTTTTTAATGTTTTTATTGTTAGTGATTATGTATTAACGATGGTTGTTATTTTTTGGAATCGGAATTAATAGAATAAGGATTGCATATACGCATTTAATGCTTTTTAAATTTTGCTAGAAAACTGCGTTTTAAAACTTCAAAAATGCCAATCTGTGCCAGCTCATCATATGACAACGTCTAGTAAATCATTTAACACCAAGTTAATTTAAATCCATTCACATTTGATAGGATTTACAGAGAAAACAAAAGTAGCCGGTTGGATGATTTGCCCAGTGTATATGTTTAAACTCCGTCTGGGTTCGTCTCCTGTGCCTATAGAGGCGAACTTCAATGAAGTGAATATCTTTGGAACCATGGAAATTTGCTCTCGACATGGGTAATTCGAACCACTGAGAAGTGGGTAATTCGAACCACTGAGAAGTAATCGTAGCGTCAGGTCAGGAGGCAAATGGGGATTTTTTTTTAAAATGTCGTTTCGATCTCGATAATGGTATGTTGAGTGTATTCATTAGAATCGCCTCGATGAGGCGATTCTAATGAATACACACAACATACATTTTCATGATAATATAAGAAAATTTCCTAAAACATCCCTAAATATTTGCTTTCTTGAGCTATCGGAGGAATTTCCTAGGACAATAAAACGAGTTCGAATCAGAAACGGTAATCGAGCCATCTGTGTTCGAATCATATCTAACTGTAGCTACTGTATCTTACGAGCTAAGCTTACCAGTATTGATGTGTGGGTACAACTTACAAATATGGTGTTTCGTAGTTCAAATGTGGCTCAGTCAAATTTTTACCTCAGACCTATTTTACACAACCGGAACATATCTCAAGTACGGTATGGCATACACTTACTAAATTAAATGTATGGATACAAACATAAAGACAGTGTAGTGTGTCGCAAACCAAAAGCAGATACCAGCGATCTAAATTTTGATCTAAATTTTGAACTTTGATTACTTTATACAAACACTTGTATGTTGCACAGTTTCTATATTGTGACCTATGTGCTGTTTTCTGACCTACTTTATATCAAACTTTGTCTTTGATCAATAGACTAATTTAGACAGGGTAGGGATTATGAATTACGCTGCAGTTCCATGCATTTTTTATCAGAGGCCTATTCACAAAACCTTAAATGAGATTAATCGGAAAGGTCTACTGTCACAAATCAGTCTTCCCAAGTAAGGAATTAGACTGGCTCCAGTCTCTAGTGACAAAATATTTTTTCTTATAATCTGTTTAATAATCCACTAAAATAAAACCAAAGAAACTATCGTGACTATAAAGGCTGGTCACCAGCCTTTATAGTCACGATAGTTTTTTGGTTTTATTTTAGTGGATTATCAAACGGGATTATGAGAAAAAATATTTAGTCACTGGAGACTGGAGCCAGTCTAGTAAGGAATATGCAACGTCTAATCAAGATCTACACTGTATACCAATCATTCAATAATTTTACACACACACAGGTAGTAAAATGGTCTTCTTGAAATTTTGGAGAAGAATAAGTAAAGAGTTAAGTTGTGTATTTTTGTTTGTTTAGAGGTTTTACGGCCCAGTCAGCCCATTATAGTTATGTCGAGCGCGGTCAGTTTTTACCTATCCACACTTTTTCCTGGGTATGCTTAGTCTTCCAACGGTTAACCAGTACTGGTGCAAATTCTTCCGCCAGAAATTGATAATTGCCCGTCTTGAATCATCGGTAGGGAGAGGATACCGTAGAAAATATTTCAAGATCAATCCCTACGAATGAAAGTTGCCAGACCCGACGGAGATCGAACCCCCGACCTCCGGACCAGCCACCGAGGCCGTGTATTCATGGTAAACGTGGTATCCAACAATTATCTTTTATTCAACTTATGCAAGTATTATATAGTAGAATACGGTAGTGTCTGATAATTTTGGTTGGCAGCATATGCGTTACCCATTTTAGTCTAGAGACCCCACAAAAAGGTAATTGGCAAGCATTGAAGACACAGATCAGACGCCGCATTCTGCTGCGTCTGATTTTGGTCTCTGCTGTTTGTAAATAGTTTAACCAATTTTCTTTTGGGATAATTAAATTAACCTGACATGCCTAAATTTGAAATTTGATTTATTCAATATATAGTGTGGGGGAGTCTATTCGTTCTATAATGGGTTAATAAGATTGTAAGTCCCACAGGGCACACTTCACCGTTTAGATTCTAAGTGGCGAAGCTTATCTCTGTTCCTTTTTACCCGCATTTACATTTACATTTTATTTTTATTCTATTTTTCAAGTCCTCGTCTCAACAATGACTACATTACAATGGTACTAAATTTTGGCTTGGGATGCAATTTCTCAAACTTTGTACATAGAGCCAGAATCCACCTTATTAGTATACCTTTAGGGAACAAAGAGATGAAATTTACCGCCTCTGTTACTTAGATCACAGGCGCTTGAAGTCTGGTCCATCAAACGTTACTGAAAATGTCCAAATATAAAAACTCTGAAGCAATTTCAAAGAAATGGCTTACTGTCATTTTTTTTATTTTGGACATTATGAATTATATATGGACAGAACTTCAAGCTCCTGTGCTTAGATGAGGTAACATGAAAGTGTTTGTGTGTTTAAGCACCCCAAGACCCCCAAGGCTCCTCAAGACACCCCGCTATGACTACCACAAAACGGTAGCGACTGTCCACTCAGATTATCTTTATTGCAGCCACCCCAGACTGAAGAACTGCTAGATGTGCCACCAGAAAACTATTCTGATTCTGACAAAAGAGTAGAATGAGCGGGAGCACTAGGCCTCACTCCTTTTTCCCTAGAATGAGCAAACGGACGTCTTGAAGCACTGCTTTTGTCCCAGAATGGTTGCAGCTTGGAATGCCGAAGCTCTCTCTCTCTCTCTCCCTTCTCTCTCTCTCTCCTGAGATAGTTGATGGGATTAAGGCCAAAATTCCCATCAACTAACTTAGTTCATAAGCACTTTTCCCCAATAATCCGGAGACAAGCATACAAAACGTGATACCTTAATTACTAACTTATATTATGCATCTGCCCTCTAACCTTATTGTACTTAATGTTAAATTCTTAAACGCTAGAAAATCATTTACTCTTAACCCTTGTCATGCTGAATAAATTAAGATGCCACATCCACTTCTAATTTTCAGCCGATTAGATTACTTGATCCGGATTGTTGCTATAAAGCCCAATAATTAATGGCCAACATTGCAGATCCAGAATAGTTGGCTTCTTCAGAAGCCAACTGATCTGGATCTGCACTGTTTGCAAAGACAGGGTACATCTGAGTTCAGCAGGACAAGGGTTAAATTGTCCCCTGTTACAGTTTTAATTAATTAGTGGCTCATTACGTACAAACAGCTATGAAATATGTATACGTTCAGCTATTACTCTGAATATGCCTAATTTTAAACAAAAATACTGAAAGCTTACCTCATTTCTACACATAAACAGATGTTGTGGGTACTCATGAGAAGCGCCTCTGAGAGGCGCTTCAAATGACTATCCACAACTGTCTTTGTGCAAAAATAAGCAAAATGCTTAAATGTAAAGATTTTTTTCTGGCATTGGAGAACTGAATATTAAGTACAAAAAGTGGAAATTAAATGTAAATGCGGGTACATGTAAAACAGAAGAGAGATAGAGTCTCGTCACGGAGAAGCCAAACGATGAATCTTTCCCTCGGGGGCTTACAGTTATATAAATGTAGATCTGCTGCATGTAAAATGGCATGCGTTGGCATATATTGCGTTACCAAGTATTTCATAAATTTGCAGTTATTAAACCAGTTTTTCATTTTTTTTTATTTCTAGCTCCATTATCCCATTAACATTTGTCCTGCTGAACCCAACTATGTTCTGCCTTTGCAAGCAGAGAAGCCAACTGATCTGGATCTGCACTGTTTGCCATTAAGTATACGATTTTATATCAACAATCTGGATCAAGTAATCGGATTGGCTGAAAATTAGAAATGGGTGTGGCACCTTAATTTATTCAGCAGGACAAGAGTTAACCTGTCTTAACATGCTTAGTAACCGTTGTTCGCCTGGAGATGCCTTGGATCCATTGTTACCCATACAGTGCCCTACGAAGGCATTGATCAGACTGTGCGGATGCCAGGCGGATCGGAATCTTCGTTGGGCTCACATGCAATATTGTAGGAAATGCTATGTTCGGGCTCATTTAGTTCTTCATTAGTGGTTGGCACCACGCATACATGTATGCACATGTCTCTGGCAGTCGAGGAACTGTCCTCGAGGAGACTTACTCTGCTATGGCAACCAATGTGCCAAGCAAGTGTCGCGACATATTTTACTTTTCTTTTTCTTTTTTTATAATTCCAAATTCCATCTTTATACACATTTCACGTGATTCGATTGGTTAAAAAAAAAGTTTTACACTTCAATGAAATCAAGGACCAACTGTTCAAACCATCGTTAGCTTAACGAATTCGTTAGTGGTCAAAATGTTAACTGTTCTAGTAAGTACAATATCTAATTCACAGGTATTTTTGCTGAAGAAATGTGAGTAGCTACTCATATTTATTCAGCAAAAATAGTAGCATATATGCCATATTTAATGATCAAAGTTTTAACGATACGTTAAGTAACGACATCGTTAGTTTTGAACAACTGGGCCCAGATCAGGAATCCGTCGGATCAATTTTGCTTCCCGTGTCTTGAAAGATTGACATTGTTTGGCAACATTTGTAACATTTTAATGACAAAGTTTGAATCATAAGGAATAAATTATTACTATTGTGGATTTTATCGATTGTAAACTCCAGCGAATCACTCAGAAACTTAACACAAAGACAAAGCCTGAAGGCTTTATGCTTTGTGGTTTATTCTACGGGGCGATTTGTTTTATGTCTTACCTTGTGTCAGTTTGTCCTGTGTTTTTCAGTCCTTTTAGCATTGCGATTACCTCGCTTGGGAAGGAGAGAGCTAATCTTAGTGCTTTTCGTACGTTTGTTCGATTTGTGCTTGTTTGGATTTGTCGGTTTCCTCTTCCTCTTGGTGTCTGGGAAGGGCTGCGGTTTGTGATTATGACACTCTCTGGACTTTTCTCTTACCTTTTTCATTCAGTTTGTAAGTAATTCGCCGGAGTTTACATTTTTCCATACTTTTTTCAAGGGGAGATGATACACTTACAAAGGACAATTCTGTCAAATTTTTGTCTCATTTCTAAAAAGGGGCTGCTCTAAGCGAGAAAAATTGCTCCTCTTTAATAAATACAAGAATAGGGCTATAAAGCCAAAAATAGGCAATGGAATCAAGATCATCATGCATATTTGCATAGTTTGCACAATTTACAAAAGGTCTTTATTTCCTGCTTTAAAGTATCAATGGATGAATGGACAGAGATGGCTTTGATCAGACTACGTGTACTTCGTTGTTCGAATATGGCATGTGGGTACTTTTTTTATACGAACAGCAAAGTGACACTCTATTATAGGAAAGGATTCTAATTTTGTGGATGTTTTTGATGTGTAAACGCGGCAAAAAATCACTCACAAACTTTACACAAAGCCTGAAGGACTTTATGTTAATTTTGTGAGTGATTCGATCAAATCAACGAAAAGTAAATTGATTTCTAATTATTCTTATCCATTTCTTATTATTTTGACGTTGGAAACGTGATTTGAATAACTTACATGTATTTTAGAAACCTACGCAAAGAAAATAGTTCCAAGATTCTTGCTCAGTTTAGTTTTCGAAGCATTAATGTCGTTTTTAATTTGTCCTCGACCAATCAAATTGCACCGAATTAGTTGATGAAATTATCGTGTTTAGTTGTAAGTGTTTCTTCGAATGTACCATATTTACCCTTTGAGTTTGGACAGACAAGCCTGGTCAAATAGATAAGACCCAGATCAGGCGCCGAAATACGCGGCGGGATCTGATCAGGATCTACACGGTTTATCACTCATCCAGCAATTTTCAGACACATGACTATTTAATAATTTCAACTTGTTCAAATTACAGGATAAACATTGTAAATACAGGAAAACTTCGAAGACTTGAATACCGATAGCTCGTTTATCGTGTCTCAACCTCGTTTTCGAGTCCCTGGAAAATTCTTTCGATAGCTCGAGGAAACAATTATTTAGGGATAGTTTAGAGAAATTGTCTTATTTCATTATGTCGTGTGTACTCATTAGAATCGCATCATCTTTGCGATTCTGACGAGTACACTCAGTATATCATAAGTTTAAAGAAGGTCGAAATGAAACCCTAAATTATCTCTATTTGCCCCATGACCTGACGCTATGATTAACCCTCATCGGCAACTACTCGTGTCTAGAATAAATGTCTCTGGTCCCCAAGACGTTCGATCCATTGAAGTTCGACTGCTATTAAGATGTCAGAATACATGTACTTAGGCTAAATGCGGTAACTGAACTTCCGATAAGAACTGAAGTGTTCCAAAAATCATTTTCTTACTCTCTGGCCGCATATTTTCCGGAATTCCATTACAATAATCGTGTTCAGACCTTTCTAATGTGATTTTCAGAATGAATGCTTGCGTTGAGAACTAGAAAAGTATCATTCATTCAGTTATCTTTAAATATGATATAATCAAGAGTCTAGACTGCTCAGACCTCGAAGGCTGTTATTCTGTTACATATATGTTTTTTACCGGTGAAACAGTTTCTTGCTCAGAGTTCGAACTCCGTCACTAGAGGAGTGAATTTTATTTTTTGTGGCTTTTATCGACGTGTACATTCCGGTTAATCATTCACAAACTGAATTAAGCTCCCAGAGCTTTATGTTATATTTGTTAGTGATTCGCCGGAGTTTACATATCGATAAAATCCACAAAAAAATAATTAATTCCTTGTAATTCAAACGTTGACATCATTGTCAATGTCAATGTTTTGAGGCAGCGAAAGAAAAAAAGACCCAGCGGATTCCTGCTCTGTACTTTATTGATGTGTAAAACGTTTCTTTTAACCAGTCAAATTCCATGAAATGTGTTTAAATCTTATGACCAATGATATGATATGATACATATGATATGATACTACTTAAATCTATATCAGACCGTTATCAGCCCGACAGGAATTCTGTCGGGCCGACAACGGTTTGATATAGACGTAAGTAGAATGCTAGCAGGCTGATCGGAAATTTCATAAAGCACCGAAGTGGTGCCATACAAATATAATTCTGGTATAACAATTCCAAAATGTTTGGTCAGAATTATAATTTAAGCAATAGTGCAGCAGATATATGTAACTTTTATATCTTTGAAAAACTTAGTCAAGTCGAGTATGCTTTTTCTGTCTTTTCTGTACTTCTAAAAGGTCCCTCTTCACTACAGTAGGACCGTAAAACGTCTCCCTGTACTTCACTATGGTGTTTCTAATATGTTATGGTCGTTTGTGATCATCGAGACCATTATGAGAGTTTTAAAAATTTACGAGGTCACTGAAGAGGCCTAATTGGCCGAAACAACATGTAGCTAGTCTAACCGAGAAAACCTGATTGTTAAGGTGTTTTTGTTATTTTGTGCGACTGAGGCGCTTCTAAAGTATACCCACTTTTTTCATCGGTGCGCCTCTAATGAGAACACACAATATAAGTTTATTTTTGAGAAATAAGAAAATATCATTTTTTTAAGTTGAACTATCTGTGTTATCTAGAAGTATGATTAATGTCATTTTCTTTATACAGACGAGAAGCCACAAACTGTATTTCCTTGAATCTGAAATGCGATCGTTGAAAATGAATTTTTGGAGTACAAAGACTTATCAATGCATATCACAATATTTTTGCAGCAGACTATAGAAACTGACGCAGCCTGTCGAGACTGCTGTGCAAGGTTATACATCAAGAATATGCATAAAATTGCTACCGTATTTACCTTTATAAATCAGACAAGTTCTTACAATAAGTGTCCTAAAATTTAAGCAAATCCGTTTTATTGCATAAAAAACAGTGTCGAACGTTATTAACAGCCGTGCATTAACCGGCGACAAGCCGTGTATTAACAAGGCAATTCACGCGCTGTTAATGCATGGCTACGCAACTTTTAATATGATCGTGCCGGGGCCATAGATTTGCTGCCCTTACATGATGTGTACTGCCCGGCCCTAGAACGAGCATAGTCCGTGGAAATTACGTTTGCGAGACATCGGTAAAAAGGCGGAACAAAATAGTGCAATGAATAACGCTAAATGTAGCAAATGTTTACAGTTTTTGTGCAATAATAGCGATCGAACATGGTTTTTCAGTGCATTAACATTAGCCAGGTCCCTAAGGAGGTGTTTTCAATACCTCCCTGGGACCTGGCGAATGTTAATGCATGAAAACCCATGTTTGATCCCTATATTACTACACGCTTTTGTGTGCAAATTGCTACATTTGTGGCGAACAGTAACGATGTTCTGATTTGGATCTTCACTGTTACCTCAGATCTGTCTTACTGAAAATTTATGTAAACACGGCACATATTTCATGAAACTCAAGAGAAACAGCACTGTTTTAACACAACATCGTCAAATTTATGAAATAATTTCTGAATATAATGTAGGTTTGAAGAAAAGAAGAAAAGCTTCTTCAACAAGGCATTTTACCAGTAAGCATTCTGCTTAAATATATATCTGACCCTTTTGTGACTCCTTTGTTCATGTTGAGATAACGGTACTGCAAAAGTGCTGATTTGCTTTGGCATTGTTTGCCCATTATCTGTTCTCCTGTCGATGCCACATGAAGACTGTTTGAGTTTGAGTTTTACGGCCCAGTCAACACTTTTAAGGTCATGTCGAGCCGATCAGTTACATGTAACCTATATACACTTTTCCTCTAAGCGGTTAACCAATCCTTTGTGCACATACTTTCACCAGTAACTGACAACTGCCCTTCTTGAATCAGCTAAATGGGGAGAATAATCGTAATCAATGGTCCTGAACGGGGACTTAAAACTGTTTTTGTTAACTCTTAACTTCCTGTAATGCAAGCAAACAGTGCAGACCCTAGTCAGACGACGCGTTTTTGCAGCATCTGATCTGGATCTACATTATTTGCCAATGTCCCAGTCCAAGTTTTACAGATAACCCCCTTTAAACGGTTCTCTGACTTTGTTTGAATTTATTGGTCAATGATAATCATGTGGACTACAGCCTTAAGGGTTTTGGTATATGTATTCTATGACTAGATTGCAAACAATCTACCCTAAAACGACCCCGCTATAAATCTTCACAAAAGTCATATGGCCGAGCTGGGATTCGAACTTGCAAACCCTGGAGTCAGACGCACTACCGACTGCGCGATGGAACCCGGATCTAAGGAGGTAAAATTACATATATTTCAAGGTTTGCATTAATCGTTTAACTTAACACATTGTAATCACCAATTATTATGTCTTAGCGCAAAAGCCCGTAAATGCATATAAAATATGACCAGCACCTATTAATTAGATACAGTGAGCCCTCGGAACGGCGGAACCACTTGTTCCCGAAGACGTTACCATGAAAATGAATTTGCTGTTGTACAGAATACTTAATGAGCAGTTTGATATATAAGAAAGTCTTCGTAGAGCATATGTTTTGGATAATTGTTAGAATTGCCTCAGCGGCCAATGCATATGTTTCTTTAAAGTACTAAATACAAAATTCTTGCGTAATTTGTGACTAATTGTTACCTCTTAAGCGAATGTTTCGTGACAGTCAAATTGTCATTATAACGAATTTCGTCGTTGTATCGAGTGTCAGTATAAAGAGGTTGTCTGTACTCCGAAAGCGCTCATACAGTGTTTAGGGGGGGGGGGGGGGGGGTTCGTATATGGATCGATTATAATCGATCTGATATAATGCTTGTTACAGGTAAGGGAAATGGATAGAAATTCAAAATTCAGGGAGGCAATTCAGAGTGTTTTGTCTTCCTTTTGAAAAGTGGCCAACACTGGATGAAAAGAAGTTGTCCCGTCTTTCCCTTTATAGTACAGACAACCCTTTTTATACCGACACTCGAAAAAACGACAAAATTCGTTATACGAGAATCTGACTGTCACGAAACCTTTGCTTAAGAGGTAACAATTAGTCACAAATTTTGCGAGAATATTGTGTTTAAAACTTTGAAGAAGCATATGTTTTGGATATTTGTTAGAATCACCCCAGTAAGGCGATTCTAACAAATATCCAAAACATATGTTTTATGAGTAAATAAGAACAAAATACCTTTCTTACATATCAATCTGCTCATTAAGTATTCTGTACAACAACAAATTCTTTTTAATGGCAACGTCTTTGGGAACAAATGCTGTCGTTGTAACAAGAGTTCACTGTACATGTACGCCCCTTTTTCAGAAGGGGATTGGCTTGCAGGAAAACAAACGGCAAGACATAAGTGAAGATGCACAGTTAATGTCGTAATCACGAAGCCACGCCTTCCCAAGGCACCGAAAGGAAAGTTGAGGGACATTTAAGGACAAAACAAACTCCACATAATTATGAAATCACCGACGTACGTACAAAAAAGAACTGCAACAGAGGAACCGCCTTGAAACGGTCAGTAGAAAAAATACTGATGGGCTTAAACGTCATCCTTAATTATGATACAGCTCCAAGTTAAAAACATAAGTTCGGCCCACATAGGGGTCCTCTATCTCACCACATCACGAAAACATGCCTATATAATGTTGACTCCCTTAAACCCCACTTTTAAATAGTAAAACTGGGGTTTACAGGGGTATATATTATTTTTTCTTATTTCAGCTCAAAACATTGATTGTGGGTACTCGTTAGAACCGCATCGGCGAGGCGGTTCTAACGAGTGCCGACAATTTATGTTTTGAGCAGAAATATGCAAAAATATTAGAATTTTTATCTGAAAATTTTCATTTTTTGGTGGTGAAAGTTTTAGTATATTTGAATATGCATATTTTCGTAATGAAATCATGCACCGACGTACGTACAAAGAAATATTGCAGAAAAGGGTCGCCTTGGAACGGCCAGTAGAAAAAATACTGATGGGCTTAACGTCGGCCTTAATTCTGATACAGCTCCAAGTTAAAAACATAGGTTCGGCCCACATAGGGTCCTCTACCTCACCACATCACGAAAACATGCCTATATAATGTTGACTCCCTTAAACCCCACTTTTAAGCGAGGCGGTTCTAACGAGTGCCGTCAATCTATGTTTTGAGCAGAAATATGAAAAATATCAGAATTTTTATCAGAAAATTTTCAGTTTTTGGTGGTAAAATAATTAGTATATTTGAGTAGGCATGTTTTCGTAATCAGTGAACCATTACAGTGAAACACATATAATCACATAAACTTGATACAACACAGTAAATGGCTCGGTTGCGGTCTGAAGCCAGAACATAAGAAATCAACAAACAGCACCAAGATTAGCCCGCCCACAGACAGTGAAAGTCACAAAAGTTGTCTCCCTTGTCAAATATTGCGGATGTCTGCCAAGAGTATCAAGTTGCCTAAATTTAAAATGGCCTCTCTTGTTACAAGCTCTGTATACCTGAAAAAAAATCTATCTAGTACAAGTATTCGGTGAAGATCTGTTAGATAACAATGTCGGACTGCTTTAAGTTCATGTTAACCCTTTAAGCGCTAAGCTCAATTGTAACAGATGACATTTTATTTTTTTTTAATTATTTTTGTTTAGGAAATAAGAATTGACAGTTCATGTGAATCGTCTGCTAGGCAGATGATTTTAATTTCTTGTTTTCTAGGCAGGCTTAGTCCGCTTTAGCGCTTAACCAGCACTTGTGCACATTCTTTCGCCAGAAACTGACAACTGCCCTTCTTTAATAAACGGTAGGGAGAGAATGACCGTATAAAATATTTACGATCAATCTCCACGAAAGAATGTTGCCGGACCTGGCGGGGATTGAACCTGCGACCTTCTGAACGCGCATCCGACTGAGCCACCAAGGCCGGCTGGTGCTGCGGATCCACATGAAATGCCAAACCTTGTTTAGGAAAAAAAAAAAATACAGAAATGTCAAACTGTCGTCTGCTACAGTTGTGATTGGGGCTTTAAGAGTTTAAGGAAAGTAGTCCTACAGCCTATACGTGTAATGTTAGCGGCCTCAGCATAACAGCCAATTGAAGTTGATTGATTGGACTATAATACAACAGGATATATTCTCGCATGAAACCACACTATCACCTATTTCCGGGAGCATCTAGAATGATTCAATACAAGGCAAGCGGCATGCAATACCTACGTTTTTGCATAAGCGGCGTAATTTGTCTTAAAGGCCACCAGTATTAAGCAGTCACCTGTCTTAAAAAGACCGCTATTTCAGATCCGGTGAAAGAAATTGAGATTTACCCGTAAAAAGCAATCACCCTTCTTAAGCACTCACTGTTTGCCTTTCCAAGGGTTGATCGTATAGGGGTACACAGAAAAGGCCCCAATCACAGAATACAGCCTTCCCAAGACACCGGAAATCTGGCATTGCTAAGGGGCTTGACATGCGCACCGAAAGATTGATTCTATGCTTCTCGTTCAATAAAGATTGTAAACGCAGCCAGCCTGCCCACAATTTGGCCGCGGCATGCAAAAAACGTGTCTTCGGGCATATGAGGAGAGCGAAGATCCAGATCAGCTTGCGCATCCGCGCAGACTGATCGGGACCTTCACTGTCCGCTAACTGAAGCACTGGACACTATAGAATGTATGAATGGAGAACAAAGATCCGGATGATATTTTGCGCATGCTCAGGATGATCTGAATCCGCGCATCTTGCGCATGCTCGAAAGCACGTCAAGACATTTTCGGTGTCTGCATATGTCCATTCCTACCATTAAAAAGGGACCATGATAAAGTCGAACCTCAATGGCTCGAACATCTTCGGGACCATGGAAATTCGTTCGAGACATGGCTAGTTCGAGCCACTGAAGGTTAATCATGGCACCAGTTCAGGAAGCAAAAAGCAAATAATTAGGGAAATGTTTTCGATTTTCTACACAATGATTGTATGTTGTGTGTACTCATTAGAATCGCCTCGATGAGGCGATTCTAATGAGTACACACAACATACAATTCCTTGATAAAATAAGAAAAAAATCATTAAATATTTGTTTTCTTGAGCTATTGGAAGAATTTTGTAGGGACTGAAAAAAAAGTTCGAATCATCCGTGAACGAGCCATCCGTGTTCGAGCCACTGAGGTTATACTGTATATGCTAAAAATATAGAACTGGAACCAAACCAGACTATACATCTTAGTTCAAGAGGGCTTTCTCATTGTGTCCCGAGCATAAAACCCATACATCATACAGACTTCGCAGGTTTGTAAGCTGTTCTGGCTCTACGCTGTTCGCATATGCCATAGGGTCGACTTAAACTTAGATCATCCAATGGGTGTCTGTGTGGAGGGAGACACAATACACTTGATAGGTTTTTCGCCATATTTTACGTGGGAGGCAATATTTGTAACTTAAAGTTTTCCTTCCGACACACCGCGGCCCTTCTTAAAAGGGATACACTCTTAAAAGGTTTACTCCTAGAAACAGTATTTTTTTTCGATGAGAGCAGATATTTTTTCTAATTAACCTTTCGGCTGCTAATCACGACTATTGTCGTGCTGGAGGGGTCTGCCAACTCTAAAGCCTGTCAAACTAACTATATACCACATGCAACCATTCAGAGCAAGTGTTCTCATACAAGAGTGAACCTACTTTCATACAAACACGCCACTTTTCATTAGATAGTCAGGTGCTGGATTTTACCCCCACTAAAAAAAAGACCGAGAATACCAAATATCAAGCTGCCATTAATTTCAGCACCCACTTCAATAGATTGATCACGATTTTCTGAAAAAAAAAAAAAAGCCCATAACACCAGAATCATTTCCAGTGAGGAAGAAATAGGAATAACAGTAGAACCTTTGTATGTAATTTGTTTCATTCGCAATAGTACACAGTAGGCGCTGGTCCCTTGTAACATTTGTTTTTGTGTCTTAAACGGTTCCCGGTTTACACGTGACTGTCACGTGACTTTCTAGTCAAGTGACCATCCCTTCTCCGGTAAAATGGCCATCTACGATCGGCAAATTGTATGTGAAAATTCCATGTAATTCGAGGCAAAATTAAGGGAGTAATGACTTCTCGAGTAGAGGTATCCCCTCTTACAGGCTTGATTCATTTTTTTTCTAGCAGCCTAAGGGCTAAGACGACTTCCAGTGTTCTGATATACGTATAATATATAGAGGATATTCAAATGTTTGTCGTGAATATGACTTTTATTTCATCGAGTGAAGTGAAAAAATGAATATTTCATGAGTGCCGAAGGCACGAATGAAATATACATTTTTTCGCTTCACGAGATGAAATAAAAGTCATATTCACGACAAACATTTGAATTTTCTTTTTATTATATACATCACTTTCGATAGAAGAGATGCAAATCTTGCATTTGCAAGGGAAAGTCTGACACGCAGTTTTGTCCCTTGGCGCCATGACGTTCATGTTTTGTTTTGTTTGGTGACGTTAGATATGACGTCAGAAACGCGCATTGGCGTATAAAAATAAAATAAAAAGAAAATTTACTCTTTTTCAGTGAATACCATAAAAATTTTCATCTAGTGTAATGAAAACATTAATGTAAATAAGAAAAAAGTAGTTCCAGATCTTATATTTTTCACTGCTCAGAGGAGTGAAAATATAAGTTTTATATTTTCACTAGTGAAAATATAAAACTTATATTTCACTAGTGAAAATGTGCATTTTATTTCATTAATAATTCTCTATATTTCATTACTTTGTATATAATAAAATGTAGTTGTCCTTAGTTGTCTCAGTTTTCATCTAATCGGAATCAAGCTTCTGCTGTTTCATAGTATATGTATGTAAATGCATATGTTTTAATATGTTCAAACAGATTATGGTTAATGTTGTAACTGCTATGTCACCTTGTGACCCATGACTTGATTTTTTATTATGTTCTATTCTATTCCGTTCTATTTTATTCTATCCGCTGGCAAATTATAATCAATTAACAATACCTACACGTGCTACCACATACAAATTGAAATAAACCGTTTCTTAGTTTATTTTATGGCTGTTTGAATTAGTTCAAAAGACAGAAGGCGTAAATTATATACACTAAAACACATTGAAGTAGCCACTAAATGAAATAAGTATTGAGCAACCGCTAGACTGGCTCCAGTCCCCAGTGATTAAATATTTTTTCTTTATAATCCTGCTTGATAATCCACGAAAATAAAACCAAAATGATATCATGACTATAAAGGCTGGTCACTAGTGACCAGCCATTATATATTTGTGATATTATTTAGCTTTACTTTAGTGGATTATTAAACATGATTATAAGAAAAAATATATATTTAGTCACTGGAGACTAAAGCCAGTCTAAGCAACGGCTTCAAATGAACCTTAGGCGTAACGCTCATTGCGCACGTTACGCTTGTGCGTAATATGTGTAAGAAAAATATTTACAATAAATGACATTGACATAAATTATTGCATAAAAAGCAGTGTCGCACGCTATTAATAGCCGTGCATTAACCGGCGAAAAGCCGTGTATTAACAAGGCAATTCACGCGCTGTTAATGCGCGGCTACGCAACTTTAAATATGCTCATACTAGGCCACAGAATTGCTGCTGTCACGAGATGTGTTCTGCCCTGCCCTAGAACAAGCATAGTACGTGGATATAGCATTCGCGAGACGTCGGTGAAAAGGCGAAACAAAATAGTGCAAGAAAGTACGCAAAATGTAGCAAATGTTTTCAGTTTTTATGCAATAATAGCGATCGAACATGGTTTTTCAATGCATTAACATTCGCCAGGTCGGTCCCTTGGGAGGTGTTGAAAACCGCGGCCTTCGGCCTCGGTTTTCAACACCTCCCACGGAACCTGGCGAATGTTAATGCATGAAAAACCATGTTTGATCCCTATATTAACATAAACTATTTTGGTTCTTTACCAAAGGAGCTAATCTTTAAGAAACTAAATGCTTCCTCTAGAAGCAAATTCTTTCCTTTAAGATAGCCTCTATTTTAGAAGCGATTCTAGAAATGATTTTTAAAGACTTTTCGGGAGTCTGCATGAAAAATAATTCCGTTCAGGCTACGCCAATGTGAACATCCCTGAAACGACGGTTAAATGTGGAAAATCTGAAAACAATGGAGGGGCTGGCTAGTTCTACCAGTCTTGCAGCACACATATTCATGTTTGTACTATTCAGAACGATAATAAAATTCGATGCACTGTTTGCGCACAGTGTTAAACCAAGAAAGATTGATTAAGCCATTATTAAGGACGATTTTCTGTATGAAGATAAAACCTGGTTCTGTCACCTTTTCAATCTTATTTCCTTAAAATGGAAACCTTAATCAGAGGATGTTAATCCATCAGCTTAACAACGGAAACTGGTCAGTGCGCAAAAATATGAGCGATGACACAGAAAAATACGCGTACAGTAAAACCATTACGAAAACATGCCTATTCAAATATATTGAGAATTTTACCACCAAAAAATGAAAATTTTCAGATGAAAATTTCTCATATTTTTCTTATTTCAGCTCAAAACATAGATTGTGGGTACTCGTTAGAACCGCCTCATCGAGGCGGTTCTAACGAGTACCCACAATCTATGATTTTGAGCAGAAATAAGAAAAATAATATATACCCCTGTAAACCCCAGTTTTACTATATAAAAGTGGGGTTTAAGGGGTTCAAAATTATATAGGCATGTTTTCGTGATGCTGCTATGGCTCGAACACTAGCTCGTTAATCGAATCGTTTAAGATTCGGAAATATATATATATATATATATATATATATATATATATATATATATATATATATATATATATATATATGTATATATATATGGGCAATTCCGATGCTCTGATCAGACTGCGCAGACATTTTCTACATTTTGCGTTAGCCTCAACCCAAAAATGTAGAAAATTTTACTTTTTATACATTTTTGCGTCGATGCGGTCAATATCGACTTAAAATGTAGAATTGAAGAGAACTTTTCCATTTGTATACTATCGTCTGTCTATCCACTGTATAAGGGAAATATCTGTATCATGCATTACGAAAACACGCCTATTCAAATATACTGAGAATTTTACCATCAAAAAATGAAAACTTTCAGACGTAAAATTCTGGTAGTGTCATATTTCTGCTCAAAACATAGATTGCGGGTTCTTGTTAGAACCGCCTCGGCGTGGCAGTTCTTACGAGGACCCACAATCTATGTTTTTAAGCAGAAATATAAAAAATAATGTATACCCCTGTAAACACCAGTTTTACTGTATAAAAGTGGGATTTAAGGGGGTAAAATTTATGTAGGCGTATTTCGTGATGACTACGCCGACCGTCACCTCATGAAGCACAAATAAATGTTATAAAGATGACTAATGTCTGAATACAGTGGTATATCTTTCCAACAGTCAAGCTCAAACGTAACTATTTCCTACCTATCATTGCAAAATGTAGAAATTTCTACATTTTCTGTTGCGGCTTACGCCAAATGTCAACACCAAAAGTAGAAATTTGTACATTTGGCGTTGTAAAATCGGCCATTGATTCACAAGCTATAATATTAGTCAGATTCCATCAAACCTCCACATATTATCATAATAATCCTGGGACTGGGACAGACGTGTACTGGGACAGACTTGACTCAGCAAACACCGGCCTCGGTGGCTCAGTTGGATGCGCCGTCCGACTGGAGACCAGGAGGTCGCAGGTTCAACCCCCGCCAAGGTCGGCAACATTCTTCCGTGGAAATTGATCATAAAATATTTTCTCTCCCATCCGCTGATTCAAGAAGGGCAGTTGTCAGTTTCTGGCGAAAGAATATGCACAATACTGGTTAACCGTTTAGAGGACTAAGCCTGCCCAGTAAACGTATGGTTAGGTAAACTGACCGCGTTCGACATGACCGCACTGGGTTGACTGGGCCGTAAAACCTCAACACAAGCAAAGACTCAGCAAACAGTGCAGACCCAGATCTAATGCAACAGAAAGCTGTTGGCTACTCATGCAACAATTTTAGACACATTAGCAGGCAATAAAATTATCTTGTTTAAACTTTACGACAATAGTACGGAATTATGTTGTCCCAATATCTAGGGTCAAACAGAATACGTCAGTGTCAATAGAAATGTTATTCTTCGAATACATACGAATTGCACAGAATACCATCTCCCGATCCGTGTATCTTCACAGTCTTATGAAGGTCTTTGGTTTTTATGCTGCGTATTACCATGAATACTAAGACACTGTCATACCTACGCAAAGTTAAATACAGATTTTCAAGGGAGATACTAAATAACTTTTATTGTACGTATATACGCCATCTGCTCGAATACGCTAGTGAATGCTGGAATGGATGTACTGACGCGAACCGATTAGAACGTCCAACTAAAAGCTGCAAGAATCGTTACTGGCCTTCCTGTTTATGCATTGCGGAACTCATTGTATTCAGAAACCGGTTGGGAAACCTTAGCAGAACGGCGTAGACAAAAACACGATAACCATTGATGTAGAACATTGTCAACAACAACGCACCTTCTAACTTAATCGATCTCCTTCTCACCGTGTTGAATTTGTACGTAATTACAGTTTATGAAACAGAAACAACTATGGAATTCCATTTACAAGATTATGCGTCTTTGAAGCATCGTTTTATCCTTCAAATTTGAAACTCTGGAATGATCTTGAAGAAGCAACAAGGAATGCTCCAACCCTGTCTCAGTTCTAAAGAATATTCTTAGACAATTTCCTGAGAATCATGCATTTCTGAGGAGTAAACAGAGATAATTTGCTGTTATGTTGACTCGAATAAGGCATAACTGTAGTAACCTCAATGGAGACCTCTATCACCTCAATGTAATTGTGGCTCTGAAAGCGAAGACACCCAACATTACTTCTTTGCTTGTCCACGGTATAATGACCGAAGAAACAACCTAACAGCCTCTCTCAATTTTTTATCGAACTTAAACACTGACAAACTAGCACATGGTAATTCTGAACTTGACACTGATTCAAATACAATATAAAATATGCAGTGCTGAAACATATTAAATATACCAAAAGGTTCACGTAATTTATAAAACCAATGGGCTTCGAAGTCGGGCCACGCCGGGGATGCGGGGTGCTGTCGCATGTTGCAGGATCTTGCAAGAATAAAATTGATTTAACATGTTTTATGTAATCACTGTTGTACCATGATCATTTAATAGTTATTTGTGTAGGGAGAGGACTACCTAATGGTGATATAAATTACAGTCGACTCTCGTTATCTCGAATTCCAAGGGACTCTCTGAAATACTACGAGATATCCGTACCTCGACATATCAGATTTGCAGAGTTGAGAAAATATTTCGAACAACCACATTTAACAAATATGTATGTAATTGGGCTCTTGAAGTTAGAGATATATTGAAAATATTGTGGAAAAGAGGAGAAATTGCTCCTTAGGAGTAATTTCTCTCTTTTCCACAATATTTTTTTACTTGTTGTTAGATTTTCATGTTAGAGCAGGGACAGGATTTTCATTTCGAGATAAGCGGTTAATCGAGATAAGCGAGGTCGAGATAACGAGAGTCAACTGTATGTCTTTGTGTGTTTTGTAGCAATAAGATATGTCTAATCTTTAATCTAAAAATAATAAGACGCTTTAAGTCCTTAACTTCCTTGTCCTATAAACTGAACAAATATTAGATAAGGATATACCCAGGAAAGCCAATAATCACGGAACACATCCTTCCTAAGGCACTGGATAAAAGTTAGGTCGATGTCTGATGTGGCCCGTGGGCTGGGATATTTCAGAAGTTCTCATTTCTTTGTTTGTGTTCAAAACTCCCAAGGATCGTTCATTTTAGCTCTTTCATCCCTGTAGATAAAAACATAAACCTTTGCAAACAGTGCACATCCAGATGAGCCTGCTCGTAAGGAGCCATCTCATCAGGATCTACTCTGTTTGCAATCCCATTTTTGACTTTTTGATGACCATCCGTTTTGCAACAATGGATATTCCAAATTCAAAGATATAAGAGAGCACTTCAGAAAATCAGGGCGAGAAGCGTAAGTTGTTTCACTTGCATGTACTGAACACAGAAAGAGCCAAGTTAACAAGTCCCCTTAAATCAGGGATTATAGGGATGTCCAACCCACACCCTTAAGTTTCATACAGATTCACCTGCATATACCTGTTCGATCCGCGGCACTCAACAGTAATTGACAACAGAAAACAAAATATGATAACATCATAAAAAACATGCCTATACAATTAAACATAGATTGTGGGTACTCGTTAGAACCGCCTCGGCGAGGCGGTTCTAACGAGTACAACAATCTATGTTTTGAGCAGAAATATGAAAAATATCAGAATTTTTTTATCTGAAAATTTTCATTTATTTTTGGTGGTAAAATTTTCAGTTTATTTGAATAGGCATGTTTTTGTAATGACTCAGCAGCACTATAAAGAAAAACTTGTGGTGGGCTCGACTACAAACGAAAAAGAAGTAGAGAAGAAAGTCAAGAGTAAAAGAAAACCGCTTGTAGAACCACATTGAGCGCAACAATAGACAAGTAAGGTTAGGCACAATCCTTCTGGAAGAGGTTTATAATTAAAACTTCATTTTTATTGGCTACTGAAGTGTCTAATATTGCTAGATGAACAGCGACTGATCTACAGTGTCTGATCCGGTTGATCAGGCATGTCTGTCCCAATACCAATACTCAGGGGAAATGGTTGATCAAGCATGTCTGTCCCAAAACCAATACTCAGGGGAAAATACTGTATTCTACATTACCAAGTGTTTATGACAGTGGACAGCGAAGGACCACAGACAGTATGGGGAATCCACGTGACCAAATGACTAGGTACACGGAGTTTGTAATTATTTTTAGCTCCGCATAAGATTTTTTTTAGAATATCTCTATTCATACCAAATGGAATTTGTTCAAATAAAACGCAGAGTACGAGGAAAATCAAGCTTTTTCTGGTGGTATAAGCGCTATTCTGCGATCTTGTCGAATTCTCGAGAACATTCGAAGAGTGTTTTTGCTGTCAATCTAGGCTCCCAGGACAATGTACTTGAATTTTGATGAAAAACATCCTCCGAATGTTCTCGAGAATCAGACCGGATTGTAGAATAGCGCTTACACCACCAGAAAACGCTTGATTTTCCTCGTACTCTGCGCTTTATTTGAACAAATTCCATCAGGTATAAATCGAGATATTCTAAACAATCCTACCTGATGCGGGGCTAAAAATAGTGACAAACTCCGTGCACTTAGTCATTTGGTCACGATAATTCCCCACACTGATCGACAGAGCAAAAACAAAAAGCGCTTTGGGGTTGAACACTATATTTTATTTCAGGCTGATTGGTACATGTATAAGACTTGCTGTATCAGAAGCAAATAACGTAGACCCGGATCAGACGCCTTGTTCTGCGGCGTCTGATCTGGAGCTATTCTGTATGCTTAGGCCTGCCTGTCCCGATATTTAGGTTAAAAACGATATTTTACAGAAGTCATTGATTGTTGCATGTAGCGGGCATCGAGATTTGATCAGACTTTGGGGGTCATTATGAAAACACGCCCATTCAAATATATTGAGAATTTTACCATCAAAAAATGAAAACTTTCAGATGAAAAACTGGTAGTTTTCATATTTCTGCTCAAAACATAGACTGTGGGCACTTGTTAGAACCGCCTCGGCGAGGCCGTTCCAACAAGCACCCACAATCTTTTTCGAGCAAAAATAAGAAAATTAATGTATACCCCTGTAAACCCCAGTTTCACTGTATACAAGTGGGGTTTAAGGGGGTCAAAACTATATAGGCCTGTTTTTGTGAGACATTCGCTATTCTGATATTTCCAAAGACATCTTTTTGTTTGATACGATCCAATGATTATTATCATTCTAGTAGGGTTTCAGACTCCTGGATCTATGCTTTTAATACTTCATTTTGAAGCAGAGACGTCAACTTTTTATATGTATTTCCTGCTGATATAAATGGAAAACAAATGAACAGACATTATTTTTGTATAACCTTGACAAATAGGATATATGCACCAGAAAAAGTAATGTTCGCTTCTGTTCAGTCGGACATCGAGTAGGCAGGGTTTCTATCGCATAAAACACGCCTATTCAAATATAATGAAAATTTTACTACCAAAAAATGAAAATTTTCAGATAAAAAATTCTGATTTTTTTCATGTTTCTGCTCAAAACATAGATTGTGGGTACTCGTTAGAACCGCCTCGACGAGGCGGTTCTAATGAGTACCTACAATCTAAGTTTAGAGCAGAATAAGAAAAATAATGTATATCCCTGTAAACCCCAGTTTTACTATATAAAAGTGGGGTTTAAGGGGGTCAATATTATATAGGCATGTTTTCGTGATGCATAGAGCAGTCGGTAGCGTGTCTGATTGCAGATCCAAGGATTGCTAGTTCGAATGCCACCTCGACCACATAACTTTCGTGGAGATTGATCATAAAATCATTCTGCCCCTTATGCAAAATCAAGGACGGCAGCTGTCAGTTACTGGAGAAAGGATGCGCACAAATACTGGTTAACCGCTTCGAGGACTACTATCCTCTGCTCAGGAAAAGTGTGCGTAGGTTAACTGACCGGCTCGATATGACCGTAATAGTGTTGGGTGGGCCGTAACTTAAACTCAAAGACATCGAGTAGAATTAGACAACTAGACCACTTATACCTTGAGGACAGTGGTTGAAAATAAAGTTAAACCCGAATTTCCCTTTTACAAATTAATTAGTCTGTTTAATGTCCAGTGAGCAACATTTTCAAATAGGCTCTTTCCTGGGTATCGGCGCATTTACGTTTGATTTCTTATGGTAATTCGCTCACCAAGCAGTTAAGACATGGAAATAAAACGGACAGAGAAGTGAATATAGCTCCAGATAAGTGGGGTACTTCTTTTCTTTTTTTTTCAATGAAAACATGTATTGTGGGTACTCATTATGTTTTGTGCAGAAATAAGAGAAAATATCAACGAATTTTGGTTGAAAAAGCACCTTATCTGGAACTATGTGAAAAACTCATTGTTTAAATAAAAGTATTATTACTAATAATACAATATGAACTAAATTAACCCTTGTCATTCTGAAGATACCATGCCCACTTCTAACTGTCACCAATTACATAACTTGATCCAGATTGTTAATATAGATTTACATACTGAATGGCAAGCAGTGCAGATCCAGATCAGTTGGCTTCTTTATACCAGAAGCCAACATATCTGGATGTGCACTGTTTGGAAAGGCGAGGAATATCTGGGTTCCCAGCTAGCATTCTACGTAAATCTATATCGGGCCGTCATCGGCCCGTCAGCTACCCTGACGGGCCGATGACGGCCCGATATAGATTTACGTAGAATGCTGACTGGGTTCAGAAGGACCTGGGTTAACACTCATTGTTTAAATAACATTATTATTACTCATAATACAATGTAAACTAATACTAACCCTTACAGCACTGCAGACCATAACAAATACTTTTGTAAACAGTGTAGATCCAGATGAGACGGCTCGTAATGAATCAACATTGTTTGCCATTCTGTTTCTGATTTCGACTGAGACCTCATTTTGGAATACAAGTTCTGCCCAGCCTCAAAAATGGAAAAATCCATTTCAGAAACTTAGGGGTGAAAGGGTTAATATTGGTAATATCGGTGGTAGTGACGCACCAGAAAATTCATTGAGGAAACTAGCTAGGTTCTGGAATGATTGATAAGCATGTAGTCAACAAATGTATTCCTTCATTGTGGCTGGCAAGTATTCATTAATGCACTGATTATCTGCAGGAAAAACTGCCGTATTTGACCGATGACTCTGACGTTAATTCGCAAAAGCAATATCAATGTACTAGAAGTCTGTTGTTGATACATACTGTTGCCATCCTGGTATTGAGTTTATAGTAGGTATCAAAGAAAATCAAGTCAAACCTGGTTACCGATGCTTCACAACCCAAAAGTACGAAACGAGTTTAATTGCTAAGTTGTAACTTGTATCTCTTCTTCTTTGTGTAACTGGTGGGCTATCTTCTGTTAGTACGCAATTTTCTGCTAACCCTAGCATCGGAAAGATATACGATTTATGTCAATGTAGGAAGAAAGCCTGGATTTTCTGTATATAAAACAACTGTATAGCAGATATGCATAAATTGCATTTCGCGAAAACTTGGACGTTTCCTTGGAGGCCCAGTTGGTACTGAACAAGTTCTAAGTATACAAAACCTTGTGTATTCAGGTTAAAATTATTAAAAAAAAAGGAAGACAAAATGCTAAAATCAGAAAGTAGAATGTCTAATTTTTCATGCACATACGCAAACAGGACGTTATTAGAAACACCCCGCGGTTGTTTTCCGCCTTTAAGGGAGAGTACCCCGTTTTCCTGTCTAACACCAATTTTTAAATTTCGCATGCAAACTGCGTTTCAAATAAACCTTCTATCTTTTCTATAGCTTTATTAGAATGCATACAGAAATGTATTACATGTAACATCAAAAAATGTTCGATTGTTTGTCCAGTATTGCCGCTACAATAAACTTGTAAGAAAATGTTGAATTGCAAATTTCATGACACCATTTTGAATTACACATTTTAAATTTTACCAAACATCTTTCGGGCGTTTGTGCTTATGTTTTGTTTTCTTTTCAATAATAAACATTCGTATAGAACACTGCATTGTACTTACGTTAGTCTTAAACATGCATGTTGAAGAGAATCGCCGCGCATTTCTTCATGTCTATAATTTCAAAACCTTTGCTGACGGCTATACTGAATAAGAATGTATGAAGACCAAACATAATAATTGACGTAATTTCCGCAAACTTAAACGGTCATCAAACTTCCATAAAATACACGCCTTTTTACAAAACGCGACAGGAATTTTAAACAATCAGTGCTTATTTATATTCAGACATTAAACGTACAGGTTAATTTATCGCGAGTTGGGTGTATATTGGGTTGTATTTTACCTGTTAGTATATGCATGTGTACTATACGCTTAATAGAACTTAAGTTGCTTGGCAAAACTCTAAAGAAGTATCATAAAAAATGCATGCGTTTCTCCAAAATGCAGTTGGTTTCGCACTGCTATATAGCGTTTCTGTGTGAACCAATATCCAAGCTTTATATATACAAAAACTCATATTTCCAATTGTAGGGTTACGTGTTTTTGCAAGATACAGGAATTGAGAAACCCGATTTTGTGATTGTGGCTATTCACATTTTATACTACTTATAATAGATAGGCTACATAGCATTTAGATTGCCGGCTAAACAACTTAAACATAAAACAGACGTTTCACTTCTTATATCAGCATCGCAATCAAACTTTACAGGCTTTTATGACACACTAATTTCAACAAGGGTATTTGAGATACGTCTGGTAAGGAGTTAACGTATCCAAATATTAAGAGTTAATTCAGTAATCTCAGCCAAACATGCTTAAACAAACAGCGTAGACCAATAACGATTTGTCTATCAGGAACTACACGTTTTGCAACCCAACAAGTCGCAGCCCCGATATTACCTACCAAGTTATGAGTCAGTTGGCCTTTCTGTTAAGGAGAAGAAGTCAAAAATAGAATACAAGATGGCGGCAGTAGCGGCCACCTTGGACTTCCGATCGGTATGATTTTTGCTATTTTGCTAGAACGTCACCTAGGCAACATTTCTGTGGTTTAACAGAAATTGGCCATGAGGTATAGGAGGAGTAATCATTTAAGGTAAACTGTTGATGCCAGATGACGGACGATGGACGATGACCGATCAAAATAGCTCACTTTGAGCACTTCATGTTCAGGTGAGCTAACAACTTCGACATAAATCGGCATACATGTTTATTGTTTAGCCCTTTAAGCGCCAAGGATATTGTAACAAGCAACATTAGATTTATTTTTAAATTATTTTCAGAAAAAATAGGGAGTGACGTTGCATGTGGATCCTTTGCGGGGCATATATCCGAAAATAAAATTAAAATATCGTCTGCTGCAGTAACGATTCGCGCTTTAAGGGTTAGAATGATCCAAACTGAAACGCATACAGTGAAAAAAGTTCCGTATTATGGTCTAGGGACTAAATACGATGCTTTTATTGGATTCAGATATGTTGATTATCGTTTAATGATCCAGTTTATTTAGAGTCAGCTGATTTTTTATACGGACCACTTCAAGTGAAAAGCATTAAAAACATACCTTTATAATTTCGACCTCCTTAAACCCCACTTTTATATAGTAAAACTGGGGTTTACAGGCATATATATGATTTTTCTTATTTCTGCTAAAAACATAGTATGTGGGTACTCTTTAGAACCACCTCGGCAAGGCGGTTCTAACATGTACCCACAATATATGTTTAGGGCAGAAATATGAAAAATATCAGAATTTTTATCTGAAAACTTTCAGTTTATGGTGGTGAAATTTTCAATACATTTGAATAGGCGTGTTTTCGTAATGGGTGTCTTTCAGACATGTGTTGTATTAGCAGTGATGGTCCAGATTACCTTCAACATCACTGTAGCCTAGTCAGAGCATTCGCTGTTCACATACAAAATCATTAGGTACCATAACAAGTATAAACACATAACATAATCCTAGTCAGAACGCGTATAGACACTTTATATAACAAAAGTAAGTGGAAAGGAGTGTCATTTATGTGATAGAGATGGCCGGATAGCAAAAGCTGATGCTGATGAATCGGTGTTTCGCGTCCCTTACAATATTATTGGTTATATCGAGACGATGGAAGGACGATAATGAAAGGCTATGTGCAATAAAGTGTCGTAAAGTCATGAGCTGAATTCCGCCTCCAATCAGGACCTCATGATCCGAAGTCGCGAGTACTAACCAGTCGGCCAGCCGGACACTTCTCGATAGCTAATGCACCGGAACGGTAATCTGAGAACCTCAGATGTGAGCTTGGATACGGCTGTATATTGTTCTGTGACCTGTGACATCTGGTAGGCAGTGTGTGTCCACGGATAGGGCCGTATGCATTAAAATGTGCATGTCTCGTAGGACCAGATTGTTTCAAGTAAGTTAAAGGACGAACCTTATATTGCTCAGTCCATAGAAATTTCTAACTGTAATCCGAAAGTCCCGGGACCGACCCTAGACTCCCATCCGCCAACTGTACATTTTCTCATTGTGTGGCATTTGATAGCTCAATATGGGTCGACGGTTTGGACCACGGGCTTAAACATGTATTTGTCATTTACGTCCGGCTTGGCTTGGTTGGTAGAAATCGCAACCGCTGATCCGAGGTCTTGTGTTCGAAGCCAAGTGCGGCTGCACATTATTTGTTTCTGTTTTGAAATTCTTTGAATTGCTCACGTAAACAGCAATAACTAACTGACGATAAAAATAAATCATCATTTAAACAAATAATGATAGTCTGATTTTCTTTAACACGGATGCAATCTGTCTGAAGACTGCAGATGATGCTTTTATCTGACACTGATCATCTGATTAATGTTTAATGATACGTTTTATGCGGAACTAGCAGTTCTGATTGTTATCATTCTGTTGATGATACCAGAGCATAGTAAGAGGCAGACCTACAATTTTCGAGTGATTGAAACATATTCCTTAATATGCAAGAAATGTTGATCGCGGAGGCGACTAGCTAATGACAGCTAATGCCTAAGCACTATATTGGTCATATATACAGTCGACTCTCGTAATCTCGAATTCCAAAAGACTATTTTAAGTACTTCGAGATATCCGTACTTCGATGTATCAGATTTGCAGAATTGTTGAAAAAATAAATTGAACAACCACAATTCTTAAATTAATATGTAATTTGACTCCTGAAGTTAGAGATATATTGAAAATATTGTGGAAAAGAGGAGAAATTGCTCATTAGGAGCAATTTCTCCTCTTTTCCACAATATTTTATTAACTGTTGTTAGATTTTCATGTTAAAACAGGGACCAGATTTTTCACTTCGAGGTAAGCGGTTATTCGAGATAAGCGAAGTCGAGATAACGAGGGTTCACTGTATGAGTAAAAATACCCAGGAAATGCCACAATAACGAAACACAGCCTTCCCGAGGCAACAAAAGAATGAGAGACGAGGTACAAATAATGACAAAACGACACATATAAAACCACTGGCGCACAAATAAAGCAAGAATGCAACAGAGGAACCCCCTTCGAATGGTCGGTAGGAAAAACTACTATGGTACTTAAACTAGTATTTCTCGCGCGAAACCTCACACTTAATTCTGATGCAGCTCAAAAATACAAATACAGTTGATTCTCGTTATCTCGACCTCGCTTATCTCGAGTAACTGCTTATCTCGAAACGAATATCTGGTCCCTGCTTAAATATGAAAATCTAACAACAGGTAACAAAATATTGTGGAAAAGAGGAGAAATTGCTCCTAAGGAGCAATTTCACCTCTTTTCCACAATATTTTCAATATATTAACTTCAGGAGTCAAATTACAAATACATTTGTTAAATGTGGTTGTTTGTTTGATTTTTTCCTCAATTCTGCAAATCTGATATGTCGAGGTACGGATATCTCGAAGTTTTTCAGAGAGTACCTTGGAATTCGAGATAACGAGAGTCTATTGTATATGTTCGGTTAGCATAGGGGTCCTCTGCCTCATCTGCGAAACATCACACTCATTACGAAAACCTGCCTATTCAAATATATTGAAAATTTTACCACCAAAAAAAAAAGAAAATTTTCAGATAAATATTTTTGATTTTTTTTTTCACATTTCTGCTCAAAACATAGATTGTGGGTACTCGTTAGAACCGCCTCGATGAGGCGGTTCTTACGAGTACCCACAATCTATGTTTTGAGCAGAAATAAGAAAAATAATGTATACCCCTGTAAACCCCAGTTTTACTATATAAAAGTGGGGTTTAAGGGGGTCAGTATTATATAGGCATGTTTTCGTGATGTGAAGCATACAATCAAACCAAAGCAAAGGGATGGCTGAGGCCCTGGGTTTCTCAAACCATTCTTGTGGATGGGAGGGTGGTGGTAAGAGCGTGCTCTACTTGCAGCAGGTGCGGAAAGGGACATGTTAGTACAGTCGACTCTTGTTATCTGGACTACGCTTATCTCGTATA
This sequence comes from Anodontia alba, assembly GCA_964016985.1. Taxonomy (NCBI): domain Eukaryota; kingdom Metazoa; phylum Mollusca; class Bivalvia; order Lucinida; family Lucinidae; genus Anodontia; species Anodontia alba. Next base: position 62,016,777 of record OZ024833.1, on the reverse strand, counting down.
ACCGCTTATCTTGAAGTGAAAATCTGGTTCTTGTTTTAACATGGAAATCTAACAACAGGTAATAAAATATTGTGGAAAAGAGGACAGCAATTTCACCCCTTATCCACAATACGTTCAATGCATCTGTATCTTCAGGAGTCAAATTACATATTCACTTGTGATGTGCGGTTGTTCGATTTATTTTTTCCTCAATTTTGCAAATCTGATATGTCGAGGTATGGATATCTCGAAGTATTTCTGGAGTCCCTTGGATTTCGAGATAACGAGAGTCGGCTGTATTTCTTCTTTTTATGTTTCTGCAATGTCTTTCACTTTTTCTTTTTCTTTCACTCTCTCCTATTTCTTCACTCCTAACTCTTTTATCACTTTTCTCCATTTTTCTTGGAAATGACACAGAATGACAAACCAGGGTTGACATATCGTTGAAAAGAGAACTTAAAATCACAATACTCAAATACAGCACAAAAATGCGTGCCATATTTACTAAAATATTAGGACTGCTTAACTCCTGATTATAAATGTATTGCTCCTAAAATTTGAACAAGCCCTCTTAACCCTTGTCATGCCGAATAAAATAGGATGCCACATCCGCTTATATTTTTCAGCCAATCAGATTACTTGATCCCGGTTGTTGATACAAATTCACATACTTAATGGCAAACAGTGCAGATCCAGATCAGTTGGCTTCTTCAGAAGCCAACTGATCTGAATCTACACAGTTTGCAAAGGCAGTGTATATCCGGGATCAGCAGGACCAGAGTTAATGAGTCTAATATTAATGAAGGCTAAATTGTATAGATCCAGATCAGATGGCGCGTTCTGCGGTATCTGATTAGGGTCTACCCTGTTTGCTCTGGCCTGTCAAATCCTTAGGGTAAACGCAATATAAATAGTTAAGACATTTTGCGTGACGTATTCTAATCTTCCTTATTACAAACAATACATATTATTTCTAAAGCTTGATAATTGAATAACCATGAATGACATACCTGAACTGCAACAGACTAACCTGTGCACGCACTTGCCAAGTTGCTGTTCATCGTTGCAGAAACTTAAAGTAAGTAAATGAACACAGGAACTGATACAATCAGATCCACATCAGGCCCCTCCCCAATCATCCCCCCCCCACACACAAAAAGGTAAGAGAGACAAATACAATTAGGCAGCACAAAATGAACAGATGGCAAGAAGAAGAGTTGGCACAAAAAAAAAAAAGAAAAAAAAAGAAAGAAAACAAGAAAAAAACAAAAAACTAGAATCACCATTTTAGAATTGTCACAAGTAAAACTTACCAGGGTCCAGTTGTTCAAAGCGTCGTTAGCTTAACGAGCTCATAAGTGGTCAAAATATTAATCGTTCTAGTAAGTACAATATCTAATTCACAGGTATTTTTGCATAGCAGCTTCCTAACTCGGTTAGTGAAACACCATATGAAAATAAAATCGTAAACCGGTAATACCACGCCGTACCGTGTGGCGGGCAGATAAATTGACGAAATCCGGCCATAAGCAATCCTAAGCAAGATCTTTACAATAGCAATGCACAAACCAAGTTTAGTGAAAATACATCGATATTTAGTGAACTTATCGCCCAGAAACAAAAATATGGACAAGTAACGGGCAGATAACTCTGTCAGAAATTGACAAAATTTGCTCATTAACAATCCCAAACCAGATCTTTACAATACCAATGCACACACCAAGTTTGGTGAAAATCTATTCCACTTATTCGTTATCGTCCGGACGGATGGACGCACGACAGACGGACGGACGGGCGGACTGACGTATACACGACTGATGACTAGCCACATAAATGTCCATCCGTGATTCTCGGCATAAAAGATACATAAGTAACAAGCCACCTAAGATCTAATGTTTGCCACTTGAATCTCAATTTTATGGAATAAATCACATTTTTACTCACGACGGACTACTTAAGGGGCAACATGTTCAAATTTTTAGCCACTTTGTACCTTGTCGTATGTACGGAAACAGACGGACAGAAACAGCGTAAAATCATAATACCCCGCCACTTTCCCGCCACTATCCCGCCACTAACGTGTGGCGGAGTATAAAAACGAATAAATAAATAATAAAAATAATAATAAAAAGAATAATAAATGACTGATGAAACAATGACGATGTCTTATGGCAAACATATGACTCTGGCAGCCAGAGCTGAGGAAACCGGAACGAGTGAAAAATTTTCAAACCGTCACATGTACATGTAGCTCATTCTTCGATTCACCTGATAAGCAGTCTTCTGCTACCAAATAATGGAGTTAACCAAGGATATACATCACGAAAACACGCCTATAAAATTTTGACCCCATTAAACCCCACTTTTATGTAGTAAAACTGGGGTTTACAGGGGTATACATTATTTGTCTTATTATTTGTCTTATTTCTGTTCAAAAACATAGATTATGGGTACTCGTTAGAACCGCCTCGGTGAGGCGGTTCTAACGAGTACCCACAATCTATGTTTTGAGCAGAAGTATGAAAAATATCAGAATTTTTTTATCTGAAATTTTTCTTTTTTGGTGGTAAAATTGTCAATATACTTGAATAGGCATGTTTTCGTAATGTTTGCGTGAATATTTGCTCCCACTAGAGACAGTCATATACGTCCTTGACTTTTGTCTATAATCCATTTTAAATATTTTCCTGTTGATGTGTGTTGTATCTGGATTTAAACAAATAAAATATGTTTAAACTGTGTTTTGATTCTTTTCAGGCCTCTTTTTTTTTGGAAAACGCACAGCCCATACATGTACGAATTGCCTAATTTCCGTACATGTCTGCAGTAATCGCAGCAAATATTGAGTCAGTCATGCAAACTTTAGCAGTGTGACAGTCTTTTAAATACTTTTTATTACTTTCAAAAGCTAAAATTGTCTCCGAAAACTATATTTGCAATATTTCACTTATTTCTGGGGAATGCTTGCGTGACAGCACAGTGGTGGTCGATTGTCTATAAGTTTAGGCTGGGAAAATGGTCTTAAACGGGGTCTTAAGACTGTTTCATTAATCCTTCAGTTTCTGTTATTTAAGCAAACAGTGCAAACCCTGTTCTGAAGCGTCTGATGTGGGTTCTCACTGTTTGCCAATGTCCCAGTCTAGGTTTTACAGATACCCCTCTTACACGCCACTCTTACGTCACAGCGACAAAAATTGCGTGGCTATAAATAACCGTTACCTGGATATCGTACAAACGCGTGGTTTGATTTTCATTGTTCAATGATAATCAAGAAGGAAATTTTAGTCTATGCTCGACTGCAAACAATCGACCCAAAATTGCATACTATACGCTGGAGTAGCCTCTGGCTTCTCATACATGACATAAAGAAAGGCCGTCCATGTTTCAAAAGCTCAAAATAAAAACTCCTTATGATTTCGGCGTGTTTTATATTAAAAAAAAACAAAAAATCAAAAAAAAAAAAAAAAAAAAAAAAAAAAACACCAAAAAAACAACAACAAAAAAACAACAAAACAACAACAACAAAAAAAGACAACAAAAAAACAAACAAACTTGAAACGATAATACCCCGCCACAAACGTGTGGCGGATAGATACCCTGTCAAAAATTCACGAAATTTACCTAGTAGCAACCTAAAATCAGAACTTCACAATATCAACGGACATACCAAGTTTGATGAAATTCCATTGATATTTACTCAGGTTATCGTCCGCAGAGATGAAAATACAGATAGACGTACAACAGACGGACGGACGTATAAATGACGCAGGGTTGAACAGACGGAAGGACACACGGACGACTAAAGTAAAAGTATAATACCCTGCGACTATCGTGTGGCGGGGTATTAAAAGCCGACAAAAAATATCTGAAAGTACTGAATTTTCTCTCTTTGACATGCTTTACACTCACGATGCGCTTAGCGTGTGAATAAACTTGTTTAAATGCAAGGTTAAAAACAGCCGTGCACGTCGATTGTACCAAGTATTTCAATAGCAGACAGCGTCTGACAACATAGAATGAATGCACGTGCTGATAAATGAATTATACTTTAAAGAAAAACCTTTTAGGACTAATGCAATATGCAAATCCGGACGATAGAACATTCTAAATGGTGATATCCTATGCTGTCAGGCCAGCATTGTTACTGTACACATCACTAGATCGGCTGTAATGGTCTTCGTAGAGTATCGGGTGTTACGATCAGGGCGGCCAAGACGCACCGAGGGTGACTTCCTGTTTGACTTTGCTTCGGGTTGGGTTTGCCTAACTGTACCTCTATACAGAAACTCTATCAATGTTAGATTTTGCAACTCTTTTTGTTTACATAAATATATACAACATACAATGACACTTACGAACCCACATAACAATACATGAACAGTCACAAAGCTAGCCTCTTCGCGTTGGCTACAGTCGGACACAACACGGCTGGCAATTGTAGAGGCTTATAACTTGAATAACCTGGGTTGATTAATCAAAATATTTAATCACAGCACAGCTCCAACCAAGTGAGGTGAACACTGTGCCAATGCGAAGAGAGTGCTGACTACCGTCTCTTAAGATACAGACCCACTAATTTGGTCTTGGTTAGCTAATGTAATTAATTGCTTGGGCCCAGCTTAATATTTCAGTTCTGGACTAGTTAACCGCTACCTGGATTTATTTTTCTTAATAATAATCTTCTTTAACTTGTTTTTTTTTCTTTTCTTTTTTTGATGATTCTTTATTTACTGAGCTCTGGCTCTGGCTAATATACAGTCGACTCTCGTTATCTCGACTTCGCTTATCTCGAATAACCGCTTATCTCGAAGTGAAAATCTGGTCCCTGTTTTAACATGGAAATTTAACAACAAGTAACAAAATATTGTAGAAAAGATAAGAAAAGAGAAGAAATAAGGAGCAATCTCTTCTCTTTACTATGATATTTTCACTATTATCTCTAACTTCAGGAGTCAAATTATATGTTCATTTGTGAAATGTGGTTGTTCGATTTATTTTTTCCCCAATTCTGCAAACATGGTATGTCGAGGTACAGAGTCCCTTCGAGATAACGAGAGTCGACCGTATTATATATTATTCTTATTACGCGCTTAGTTTCACATTAACGCGTACATAATGAATTTTACATATAATTATTCGGGACTTCGCACGTGACCGTGAAATAATTTGTAGTCCAAAGACGCCCGCTACTGTCCTCAGTATTTGAGTCTACTATATATGGAGGCTTCAGTCTCTGAAGGGGTGAAAAGAAAGAAAACAAATCATAACTACACAGGATAACACCACAATGTAGACGCAGCAATCAACAATCTGTAAGTTTTAATTCAGACTCGACACATTTCTGGGATTTCAGATCTTGCACAAAAACCCTACAAATTGATGACAATTACGAAAAATATAAAATATTACTCACCGAAATGACTCCTCTAAGGACTGTAGGTCCTCTGACGCGCAGCAGTGTCCTATTACATCACGAAAACATGCCTATATAATTTTGACCTCATTAAACCCCACTATTATATAGTAAAACTGGGGTTTATAGGGGTATACATTATTTTTCTTATTTCTGCTCAAAAACATAGATTGTGGGTACTCGTTAGAACCGCCTCGCCGAGGCGGTTCTAACGAATGCCCCCAATTTATTTTTTTTTAGCAGAAATATGAAAAATATCAGCGTTTTTATCTGAAATTTTTCAATATTTTTGGAGGTGAAATTTTCTATATATTTGAATAGGCGTGTTTTTGTGATGGTTCACCCTTATCGGAATCATTCGCAGTGCGATATTTATATACGTACAGATAGCCACTTATTCTCTTACATGTATAGTGCACGGGTAAACCTTTACTATACAGTTGTGTCCTACCTGTTGGACAGTACAATTGCATAATACGTAGGGAAAGGCAATAATTGCCTTATGTAAATAAAAAGGTACCCTTAGTCCGAAAAAAAATGCATTGAAGTTTGTGTGTTTTAACATCGGGTCTGACCAGATCGAGCATACCAACATTTTGCTGGTATCAGGCTGTACAGGCATCCAATCAAACAATGCTGGCTCCAAATAAAATGCGGAGAGTGTCAAATTTAAGACTACATTTGTGGTCTGTTTTGTCTTTTTTAACATACTATTAATTGGAAAGAAGTAAATATATAAAGCTGAAAAAACTGAATGTCAGACAGCGTAGATCCTGATGAGACGGCTCATTATGAGCCGTCTCATCTGGATCTACGCTGTTTGCAAAAGCCTATTATTATACATGTAGCCCGTGGCAATGAAAGAATAAACCCATTTTAGTCTGGAGACTCCCGAAAGGGTAACTGGTACATAAATAAAGCAGACCCAGATTAAACGCCGCAGAATGCGGCATCTGATCAGGATCTCCACCGTTTGCAAATATTTAGCCATTTTGTCTGTAAAATATCTAGATCACAGAGCCTGACACACCTAAAATTGAAATTCGCCTCTTCCAATATATAATGTGGGGGAGTTTAAAATTGGTCAAACAATTTGAATAACACAAGAGTTCAGATAGTGGCAATAGCTCATCAGGCACCTTATTTGTTCATTTATTTTTTGTGGGGGGATAGGGCGTGGAGGGTGACGGGGAGAGGGATGGTGTGGTTGTTTGAAGTCCATACATAAAAAAACACCACTGTGGCGTGGACGTTCAGGATCAGTTTGCAGAAAGTGTGCGAAAAATGTAAGTGCTAATTGAATGTGTTCAGTAGTGCATAAAGTAAGCAGTGTTCTGATCCGAATACTTGCCGTTTGCTGATGTCATAAAAGGCTTGGTTTTAAATAGACATTTTTTTTTCATATTTAACAATACAATATCATCCAAAGTGGGTTCCTTGACTCACCAAGTACTGCGTGTCACACATTATACGTTTTTTCGGGGAGGTAGGGTGGCCGTGCGGGCGAGGAAGGCGGTGAAGGTGGCGAGGACAAGAGGGGAATATGATGTGGATGGGTGCTTGCTGGGAGTCCATCTTTCGGAGTCAGCTGATAAAGACAATAACTGTGGCGTGCATGGTCGATATCTAGAATTAGCTGTAGATTATTTTATGGGAAGTTTGCAGGATGTAGTGAATTTGTGATGGAGCCAGTTACTGGTATTTTGAAACAGACAGGAAGAACAGTTCAGTGTAACATAATATTAAGCGGTGTTTTGATCCGGATACGTTTCGTTTGCAAACATTTCAAGTAGACGTGTTATGACATTGAACTAACAAACTTAAAGACAAAATCCGTGCGATCAAGGCTAGCCCCTCTAACTTCCAATTTGTTAAGACGGCTGAAGTGATTAATGCGGCTAGTGCGCGATGGTGTTGCCAATTTTGTAGTGCAATAACACACTGAGAGTACTAGGTCGGCTTTCCAGTAATTTCCTACTGGCCGTTCCAAGGCGGTTCCTCTGTTACAGTGGTTTCTTATCTGGCGTTTATTTTGCTCTTATTTGTTCCTCATCTCTTCTATGTTTGGTGCCTCGCATTATGAAAGCTCGCCTTTTTAAATATATAGAAAATTTTACCTCTAAAAACTGAAAATTGAACCTAAAAAACGCTGATATTTTTCAAATTTCTGCTCAAAACATAAATTGTGGGTACTCGTTAGAACCGCCTCGCCGAGGCGGTTCTAACGAGTACCAACAATTTATGTTTCTGACCAGAAATAAGAAAAATAATGTATATCCTTGTAGATCCCAGTTTTACTATGAAAAGTGGGGTTTTAGTCCTGTGTATCTTCACATAATAACATAAAGGCATACACAAAAGTCATGCGTTACTTTTGCATCCACCATGACAAATATGACAAATATCTTCCGTTAAAAGAATGTGTGCATTCTAATAAACACTATCGATTTATTTTATAAATCTGTCTGTCTTGCATATAAGAACTGACATTACTTTGCATATTAACTTTCTGTCTGTCATGATGAGATCAATGTTATACACTTATCTTTCATAGAAATCAGAATGTAGCGATCCCAAACAATCAAATTTCCCAAACAATCAAATTTAACATATAGTTCCAGAGAAGTAAAATTTAACCAAAATATAGACAATTTCCCCTTTTAATGAGTACCAACAAAGTTCTGATGAAGAAGTACGAAAGTTTTCTTGATATTTCTACAAGAACTACATAAGCCAAGGCATTGGGAATGAAGAACATTTTGGTTCTAAGACACGTTTAGACAGACTGCTTGAAAGAAAGTACTAAATTAAATTAAAAAAAAAAAAAAAAAAAAAAAAAAAAAAAAAAAGAAAAAGAAAGAAAAACAATCCCCCATCCCAATAATGTGGAGCCCTCCATACCCTTGATTTCACTGTATATTATAGGAAAACACGAGGACACCCATAGACATGTTAACATAATGACAGTTAAAGTTTTATTTATGAAGTGAGGTGGGGACGGCGGTTATGGGTAGGGGCAACATTGTGAAACATTGCCTTACTATGCCGTATTTACTTTGAAGATTCAGAAGATTGTGACGGAATAACAAACAGTATAAATCCTGATCAAATTGCTCCTTTTGTTTTTAATGTGTACTGTTTGCTCAGACCTGTCTGACCGACTATTTAGGCTTTTTTCCATTACTAAATGATAAATATACTCTATATACAGTCAACTCTCGTTATCTCGATTTTCAAGGGACTCACAGAAACACTTCGAGATATCCGTACCTCGACATATCAGAGTTGAGAGAGTGAGGAAAACAATACATTAAACAACCACATTTAACAAATGAATATGTAATTTGACTCCTGAAGTTAGAAATATATATATATATATATATATATATATATATATATATATATATATATATATATATATATATATATATATATATATAAATATATATATATATATATATATATAATAATATGGAAATAATGTGGAATATAAAATAATGTGGAAAAGAGGAGAAATTGCTCCTTAGGAGCAATTTCTCCTCTTTTCCACATTATTTTGTTACCTGTTGTCATAGTTTCATGTTAAAATAGGGACCTGATTTTCACTTCGAGATAAGCGGTAATTCGAAATAAGCGAGTTCGAGATAACGAGGTTCGACTGTACCTAAATCTTTAGACAGACAGTAGTACAGTAAAAACTGCTTTTATAATCGATTCTTTATAAATGCTTCTTAGACTCCACTTTTAAGACATACTCAAGGTTATAAATTGGACTTCATCTGGTGGGCCTGGGTCCGGGCTTCTCGCCCTTATGAACCTGCAAGTCGCAGAAAAAGAAATTAAGTAAGCGAATGACATGATTTGCCTGTACATTCCAAGGCGCATGTCGGTCTTGATAATCTTAACTAGAAATGTAATTCTGAAAGGTACATTATTTCTTCTCTGAGCCGGGTCACATAGCATCACACAGTATAAAAGCCACTCTGTATTAGCTACATGCAGTTACCTTTAAATATATTGGAACCTATTCAATATTAAATTTAACAAAACCACAATTAATGAAACAAATTAACAACCACAACAACACTGCATGCAGTTTTTTATGACATTATACATGCTTTTGTATCATAGGTACAAACAGACCTGCAAAATCAGCCAAGTGTGAAATTCGATCATGTCATAAGTATAACATAAGTAATTTGCGAACAAATCTTCTAATTGCATTTCTGATACGAGATTATAAAATAAAAATACTCAAAGAAAAATAGAGAAATAACCGTTTTTGTTCTTAATTTTCCTTTAAAAATAGGTAAGAGAAAAGTCCAGGGAGTGCCACAATCACAAACCGCAGCCCTTCCCAGACACCAAGAGGAAACCGACAAATCCAAACAAGCATAAATCGAACAAACGTACGAAAAACACTAAGATTAGTTCTCTCTTCCCCAAGCGAGGTAATCGCAACGCTAAAAGGACTGAAAAACACAAGACCAAAATAACACAATATAAGACATAAAACAAATCGCCTCGTAGAATAAACCACAAAGCAACAAATAGTAAGACTAACACCGGGACCACCGCATTAGAACGTAGGTGTAGATTGCTGGTTGAACATTATCACGAAAATCGTTGTATTTGACCTATTATCGTTAGAAAATATCCAAACATATATAATGATTTGCCTTTCCAAATCTTTACTTATCTTGTATGTAATCGTGTCACATTATAGCTTCCATTACTGTATCATATGTTGCACATTACATCGAATTACAGTCAGGTCACCCTTGCCAGGTCATCGCCTAATACAGGTCATTATGTCTATTACGAAAACACGCCTATTCAAATATATTGAAAATTTCACCACCAAACACTGAACGTTTTCAGATAAAAAGTCTAATATTTTTCATATTTCTGCTCAAAACATGGATTGTGGGTACCCGTTAGAACCGCCTCTGCTAGGCGGTTCTAACGCGTACCCACAATCTATGTTTTGAACAGAAATAAGAAAAATAATGTACACCCCTGTAAACCCCAGTTTTACTACAATGTATATAAATGTGGGGTTTAAGTAGGTCAAAGTTATATAGATATGATTTCGTAATGTCTTTGGCAGGTTATCCTGAATGTATGAAAGACACTTGGCAAAAAAACAAACCCTCAGTTATTTTTCCTTATTTATTCCTAATTTGAATCCAGTAAATTTGAATTTCAATGGATATCGGCATTATTGATCAAAAGCATTATTTTAAATTCTGGTTCAATATACCCTTGTTTTAAATTTAGACGTGTGTTGCGACTGCATACATTTTGAATTTTCAAAGTTTACTCTTGGGATAGGAGAGACCGTGCTAATGTTTTATTTTCGGTTCGAAGTTTAGTCAAAGGTAAGTAGAAAGTTATAACAGGTCAAATATTTTGTGTTTTTGAGGCAAAAGCGGGTCACCTAGTTTTGATATTATTTTCGCTTGAATAGTATATGCAACATTGTGCTTCCAGAGAGCCAGAGGAAATGCAGTGTAAACATAGTATTTCCGACTTTTTTCTTCTTGATAATACCAGTAATCTCATGTGTTATTGATTATATTTTCCTTATCTTAGTACTAAACGAACGGTATAGTCAGTTTAAATTCAAATGCAGACGCACTCTCCTTTTATCAAATTAATAATGTTTTATGGTATACGACATTACTCTACATGTTTACGTGAGTGGGTATGTGAAAATAATGTTTGTCAGAGAAATGACTTGAAGAATTATTTCATGTTCAATGTGAAGCAATGAGTCCATTTCTGCATGCTAAAGCACCTCTCTGTATCCAGTGACCCGATATTGTCGACGTGACCCGGTATTGGTGTCTGACAGTGGTCTTATCATTACGAAAACATGCCTATTTAAACATACTGAAAATTTTACCACCAAAAAAAAAAAAATGAAAATTTTCAGATAAAAAATTCTAATATTTTTCCTTTTTCTGTTTAAAACATAAATTGTGGGTACTCGTTAGAACCGCCTCGATGAGACCCACAATCTATGTTTGTGATCAGAAATAAGAAAAACAATGTATACCCGTATAAACCTCAGTTTTACTACATAAAAGTTGGGTTTAATGGGGTCAAAATTATATAGACATGTTTTCGTGATGTATTAAAGACATAAAAATAAGACTTGCCTAGGCCAAATGTCTCATCACTGATAAGAAACTAGGCACAGCAATACCTAGCTAGGATACTGTCTATAAACGATAGACAGGTAGAGGCCCAAAAGAGGAATTTTGTACTGGCTTATTTATTTGATTTATGTAATATCCCCTCCAAAATGTTTATTACCCCTCAGAAGGCCTCTTTATCACCCCAACTGGGATCTCATAATCAACTCTTTATGACACGCCTTTGATCTCTCTTGCATAGCTGCTATGTAGGGGCAATAAAATCATAAGCGAGTGGTACCATTTTTTGGTCTCATTTTGGCTATGTCTTTAAGTAATCCAGAGACATAACCCGAAGTCATGTGGAAGAAAGCAAATCAGCATTTTTTAAACATATACTTTGTCTATCTAATGGTATGAAAAAATATCGGATGGCAAACAAAAATGTCATGTCAATCCTGACATGTAAATGAGCCGGAAATGGTGACGCGCGTCGACAGTATCGTATGTTTTGTATCATGAAAAATGAAAGAGATACTTTATATATAAATAGTAAATCAGACTTTAAACTGTAGAATCAGTACGGTAGAGTATTAAGTTCTCCGAAACAACAACGACAAACAAATAACAAAGCAAAACAAAATAAAAATTCAAAACAAAAACACAAAATAACAACAACAACAAAAACAGAAAATAATACGATAACAAATCTAATTTATCTATCTAATGGTATAAAATATCCGATGGGAAACAATCCTGTAGATTATAACATTCATGGACCTGTGATTGAGCCGGAAATGGCGACGCGATAGTAGTGTATGTTTTGTAACATGAAAAGTGAAAGGGATACATTATATAAAAGTAACTTAGACTTCAAAATATAGAGTGAGTACGGTAGAGTGTTAAGTTCTCCAAAAAAAAAAAAACAAAAAAAAAAAACAAAAAAAAAAAAAACAAAAAACAAACAAACAACAAAACAAAACAAAAATACAAAACAAAAGCACAAAACAATAACAACAACAAAAACAGAAAACAGTTCGAGAACAAATCTGCTGAGTAGGCGCACGTAACGAAAAAAAGAAATCCCATGTAAATGGCTAGACATTTTTGTATCAGACTTCAGTATTTGAAGTGACTTGCGAATCAATCTGTATATAAAGACAAATGATTAAACGTCTATTTCTCGGGAATTGCGAGAACAACCAGAAACAATTTTTCAACTCATGTGTAAAAATAGCGGGTCCCAATCATATATAAAACAAATAACTAAAATACTTACATATTCCGTATTTACCCTGAATATTGGGATGGACTGGTCCGATCAAACAGTGTAGTCGCAGATCAGATGTTTCGATCATGGTCCACATGTCTGCCATTCATCCAAAAACTTTAGACACATTATGATTTAATAAAACGGGCTTGTTTTAGGACAAGTATGGAAACGAGCTAATATGTCCGAATATATAGGATATATATTTTTACTTCTGTAAATTTGCAGCTTCAAAACGGGTTTTTAGCTCGCCTGGACGAAGTCCAGGAAAAGCTATTGCACTACCGGCGTCGGCGTTGGCGTTGGCGTTGGCGTCGGCGTCGGCGTTGGCGTCCACATTTACATTTAAGTTTTTTAAGAGCTTATATTTTCCAGACCATTTGATAGATTTGGTTCATATTTGGTATGATGATAGATATAGTTCTAAAGTCTAATGGAGTTCTGCTCATGTATACGCTAGAGGGCGTAAGCAGTGTTTCAAACTTCATTACTGCTTATGAAGAGTCTCAATAAAACCGAGACTCCCATTTTCTTATCTGTAGTGTGTTCTTTGTTTCCAAAAGCAATCCTTTTGACGTTTATTTTATTCAACAATACCCTTGCCAATTACCTCAAAGTCAAGGTCAGGTCAAGGTCATGGACTTAGAATTTTTTTTAATGTTTAAGGCTTTTAAGACCTCATATTTTCTAAACTATATGATGGATTTTGTTCATATTTGGTATGATGATAGATACAGTTCCAAAGTTTTATTCAGCAATACTCTGCCTATGCCTATGACCTCAAGGTCAAAGTGACGGACTTAAAAAAATTATATTAAAGTGTTTTAAGAGTTCATATTTTCAAAACCATATGATGGATTTTGTTCATATTTGACATGATGATAGATACAGGTCCAAATTTTTATCCATCAATACCCACTGCCCTTGCCCATGGCCTCAAGGTCAAAGTTAAGAACTTAGCATTTTTATAATAAAGTGTTTAAGAGCTCATATTTTCCAAACCATATGATAGATTTGGTTCATATTTGAAATGATAATAGATACAGGTCCAACGTTTTATTCATCATCACCCATCCATGCCTATGACCCCAAGGTCAAAGTCTCAGACTTAGAAATTTTATAATTGATCCCTGATAATGTCAAATTCATGACAACAAATGACCAAACAATAGCACAAGAAATCCTATCAAGAGCTAAAATGCCATAGCTTTTCCTCTTATCATAGTGATTCTAAGTATTTGGACAGATAGGCCTAAGCAAACAGTGCAGACCCAGATCTGACTGGTCCTAAAGAGCACCCTGACACTCCAGTATCATCCCAATTCCGGGCGAGCTATGCTGTCTGCTCATTACAAAAACACGCCTATTCAAATATACTGAAAAGTTTACCACCGAAAAATGAAAATTTTCAGATAAAAAAATTCTGATATTTTTCATATTTCTGCTAAAAACATAGATTGTGGGTATTTGTTAGAACCGCCTCGATGAGGCGGTTCTAACGAGTACCCACATCTATGTTTCTGAGCAGAAATAAGAAAAATAATGTATACCCCTGTAAATCCCAGTTTTACTATATAAAAGTGGGCTTTAAGGGGGTCAAAACTATATAGGCATGTTTTCATGATGTGACAGCTCTTGTTCAATTTGTTTTAGACTTAATAGCATATCTGTTTCTGATTTATTCTTCCTTAACTTGGATAATTATCACAATATTCCAAAATCCCATATTATATGAAAATGCCATGGCGTATGTACATAGCTCTTGATAAGAGGATAGCAAGATAAATATTATTTCTGATATCTCCTCCAAAACATATGGTAAGGGTACTCAGAAGCGTCTCACAATTTTTTATTCTCCTTAAATATAGGTCGGTCGGAAAAAAGCAAAAGTATATTGATCAGTTAATATTCTATAAGAAATCCATTTTCTGAAAATTTCAAAACCCTAGCTTATACCCTTCATCAGTTATATCGATGGCCTACCAAAAAGTGTTACGAGTGGACAGAACAACTAACGAACGGAAAAATAAGCGAAGGAAAAGCAATATGCCCTCTACATTTTTTTTAAAAATTTGGGGCATAATGACCCGTGAGAGCAATGAATATATTCATAAAACTGAAGTGCCAAGTTTTCTGGATTAGACTACATGTAGCTACTTTCGGCCAAATAGGCATCATCAGTGACCCACAGATAAATTCTAAAACAAATGCCGCAAAGGGTTCAGAAAAGACCAGCAGTTATCAACTACAAAAATCCATTTTGATACGAGCGTAGAGTGTATAATTTCCCCCGAAGGTGTTCGAAGTCTTCCGGATACTATGTTAGAATGCGTCTATAAAACCTCAGTTATTTATACAGTCGAACCTCAATGGCTCGAACATCTTTGGGACCATGGAAATTCGTTCGAGACATGGGTAGTTCGAGCCACTGAGGGTTAATCATGGCACCAGTTTAGGAAGCAAAAAGCGATAATTTAGGGAAATCTTTTCGATTTTCTACACAGAGATTGTATGTTGAGTGTACTTATTAGAATCGCCTCGATGAGGCGATTCTGATGAGTACACACAACATACAGATAAAATAAGAATATTTCCTTAAATAATTGTTTTTTAAGCTATCGGAAGAATTTCGTAGGGACTCATAAACGAGTTCGAATTTGCCATGGTTTTTGTTTGTGTTGAGGTTTTACGGCCCAGTCAACCCAATGGGGTCATGTCGAGCGCGGTCAGTTTACCTAACCACACGTTTACTGGGCAGGCTTAGTCCTCTAAGCGGTTAACCAGCATTGTGCACATTCTTTAGCCAGAAACTGACAACTGCCCTTTTTGAATCTGCGGAAGGGAGAGAATGACCGTAGAAAATATTTCGGCTGGGGTTGAACCCGTGACCTCCTGGTCTCCAGTCGGACGGCGCATCCAACTGAGCCACCGAGGCCGGCTAATTAGCCATGGTAAACGAGACATCGGTGTTCGAGCCATCGAGGTTCGACTGTAGTGAAGAAACAGATGCCCGCCTGACTGCACTGTTTTGTAGCGATAAAATTGACAGAAACAATAAGTTATGTAATCAGTTAGTTTGCCGTAGTCGTCTTATTTGCATATTTGGTCTCAGACAATAGCTGAAAAGCCCCTCTGTGCTCAGATATGTCATTAGTTTTGCTCGATTTCGCCTCCTTTTATTTCCTTTTTATTACCATGAATATTTATTGTCTTTTATGCATTGTTTTACGTATGGCCTGCGGCATCCAAACAGAAGGCTCACAGAACTACACAATAGTGTAGTTGATAGTTGGGGGACCATGTGGTGATAATGACACTGCTCTCCAAACCAAATCTATATACAGTCGAACTTCAATGGCTCGAACATCATTGGGACCATGGAAATTTGTTCGAGATATGGATAGTCCGAGCCACTGAGGGTTAATCATGGCACCAGGTCAGGAAGCAAATTGCAATAACCTAGGGATTTTTTTTCGATTTTCTACGCAATAATTGTATGTTGAGTGTAATCATTAGAATCGCCTCGATGAGGCGATTCTAATGAGTACACACAAGATACAATTTTATGATCAAATAAGAAAATTTCTCTAAATATTTGTTTTCTTGAGCTATCGGAAGAATTTTCCTAGGGACTCAAAAATGAGTTCGAATTAGCCATGGTAAACGAGCCATGGGTGTTCGAGCTATCAATGTTCGACTGTAGCTAAGATAATGCTTTAATGTTTTAGGTCTCTTTCAACATTTGAAAGGCATACTGGGACGATAAAGGGATGTTAATGAGAAACTCTGTGCAATAATGCGCCGTACAGTCATGCAATTAACTCTGCCTCTTGTGGGATTCGAACCTGGAATATCGTGATCCAAGGTCGGCAGTATTAGACACATTAACCGGTTGTAAAATGGACTAGAAGCCACTGGTGTGCGAAGTAAAAGTGTCCGATTCAGAATGTCGTCTGCTGCAGGTGTGATTAGGACTGGAGGGTTAATGCAGTTTCCATATACGCTCTTTGATTACATAATAGACCGTTCTGACTTGTATTATACAGGAGCTAAGATAGCTGGTTGTTATGGATTAAATTACAGTAAAGCTTTACACCAGTTTCTTCTCCATGATTTTCAAATTGTATAAAAGTAAACAAGACAAAATATTTAGACGTAAACGTCTAAGTACCGGCGCAAATTTTGTTCATATTTACTCGGACCCATCAATAGTGATGGGTCCGAGATATTTATATTAGAAATATGAGACAAGGTTTATTTAAATTTATTTAACTTTAGTATTCCTAAAGTTAAATAAATTTTCAATGTAACAGGTAAAAGAGAACAACAATGTTATTCTTTAGCTTCCACTGCCACAGGCGATAATAATAGGCTTTTGCAAACAGTATAGATCCAGATGAGACGGCCGGATCTACGCTGTTTGACATTCAGTCTTTCAACTTAACATATAAATTTCTTTTCAAGCGATAGTTTGTTAAAAAAAAAGAAAAGCAGACGACAAATATCTTCTGATATTCGTCACCGAAAGAGTTTATGTTTGCTTTTATTAAGCTTTATGAAATTTCTTGATTGAAATGAAAATAAAATAGACATTAATCTGCTTATAACACAGTTTGTTTTAAGATTTTTTATATTTGCCGGGATCGTCACAAACCGACGTCCCGGCAAATATAAAACGTCCTTAGTGAGCTAATCGAATAGTCTACCATATGTAAAAATCCAAAGCTGTATTAAGAGACCGGCGCGATTCGCGCGCCGATCAATCACATTATAACACAAATACATGTATACAGAAGGAGTTTGTTAGATAAAAATTGAGAAAAGGGCTGCATTCTCTCTACTGGATATCATGACACCACCAAAAGGTAGCAAAAATAAAACATCTGGGCTAATTCGTGTCAGTGAATAAATGAATTGAGTTTCTGGACATTAAAGGACAGTCCACTTACAAATATTGGAATGACTGACAACAAGGAAATCTAAATCAAGAAACCGGAAATAAAGAATTTCCCTATCAAAACTGACTTTTATTTGGGGCAGCTCTTAATCTAGACGTTGTTTGCATTTAGGCTTCGGCTTGTTAACACAATGTTATGTGGCCCAAGAGAACATCAGATCAGACTTTCCTGAACGCACAACGAAACCCATCGAAAAAAAATGTTTCATACAGGAAAGAAATGCTTTTGAACTATTTATTATTTAATTTATTTTAAAGTCTGGTGCATAGACATATGACATACTACTTTACAGTAAATGTTTTGAATAGGTATGAATAGTTGATTCTAGTCATCACGAAAACATCCCTATATAAGTTCGACCCCCTTAAACCCCACTTTCATATAGTAAAACTGGGGTTTACAGGGGTATACATTATTTTCCTTATTTCTGCTCAAAACATAGATTGTGGGTACTCGCTAGAACCGCCTCGACGAGGCGGTTCTAACGAGTACCCACAATCTTTGTTTTGAGCAGAAATATGAAAAATATCAGATTTTTTTTATCTGAAAACCTTCCGTTTTTTGGCGGTGAAATTTTGAATGTATTCGAATAGGCGTGTTTTCGTAATGCTAAGTGAAAAATGACATTGTAACTCATACTATTTCTTCTCTATAAAACTGGACAAAGTGCACAGTAGGTGGTTATCAACACCTGGAAATAGACCTGTGGACAGCCAAATCTGATCAAAGGCATAAACAAACAGGTCAAACAAACTTAGATTCGATAAAAACATCCAAATCGTGAAATATTATCAAATACAGTCGACTCTCGGTTTCTCGAATCCCAAGGGACTCTCTGAAATACTGAGAAATATCCGTACCTCGACACATCAAAATTGCAGAATTGAGGAAAAACTGAATCGAACAACTACAATTAACAAATGTATATGTAATTGGACTCTGGAAGTTAGAGATATATTGAAAATATTGCGAAGAGAGGAGAAATTGCTCCTTAGGGAGCAATATCTCCTCTTTTCCATAATATTTTGTTACCTATTGTTATATTTTCATGTTAAAACAGGGACCAGATGTTCACTTCGAGATAAGCGGTTATTCGAGATAAGCGAGGTCGAGATAACGAGAGTCAACTGTATTGTAATATTGTAGACCACCGCATACTCACTAATTGCAAAAGTTGTCTCGTTTGCAAAATGACGGAAATTCTACCAGTTCTGCCCAGTTATCTTAAGTACTGGTCCCGATATTTCGTAACTGGTAGCAATAGTTCAGTACAACGTTAAAATAACCCTTACAGGATTTACGTTATTAAATTTCTTCAGTGCATAGAACATAAGATGATTAAAGAAACTATTCAGAAGCTATATTCCTGCATAATGACAGAAGCACAATTTTACATCTTGTTTGTCTGTATGTCTGTTTCTCCTTCTGTCACGTTTGCCTTTGTACGGAACTCTGATTTCAGCTTCAGCGACAAACTGACAATGATTCTGTTTAGCGGCAATAATGACCCCTTCTGTCAAATTTGATAGACAAGTAAATTATTCGTCTCTTATTTGGCAGTATAACAACATCCATTTCCAAAACAGGAAGGGACGTTGAGTCCATTGTTTAACTGGAGGCTCGCTAAATGACTAAAGTTATTCAATGTGATTGACATATCAATCTGAATTTATAGACCTAGGATTATGACTTTATCTCCTAGAAATAATGAATAATGCCAGGCAGTATAAACATTCTAGGCAAAATGCTGGAATAACCGATGTCCGTATGAACAAAAAGAAACACCTAAAGCCTTATACAGTCTACGCTATGACGGCTTAATCCTGAACGTTCTCTATAAGCCTTGTGCTTGACCCCAGTTGTCTGTAGTCGAGTTCATCATGGTTCTTCTGATGGTTTTCATTTTGTTCAGACTTTTACTTTGTCAGTTTGTACTTTAATGTATTTTGTACTCATGTGATAATGCTATCGACCCTGAAGACTGAGACAGATTCTTTGCAAACATTGTGGGCCCAATTGAGACGGCTCATGATGAGCCGTCTCATTTGGAACCACACTTGTTGCCATTCTGGTCGTGATTTACGACCAACATTCCTATTTGTAACAATGGATAATCAACCCTTGTCCTGCTGAACCCAGATATACCCTGCCTTTGCAAACAGTGTAGATCCAGATCAGTTGGCTTCTGAAAAAGCCAACTGATCTGGATCTGCACTGTTTGTCATTCAGTATGTGAATTCATATCAACAATCTGGTTCAAGTAATCTGATTGGCTGAAAATTTGAAAAGGGCGTGGCCTCATAATTTCTTCAGCAGGACAAGGGTTAAGGAGGAAGAGTCTGTAATGATTCTTGGATGAGTTAGAAAACCGTCACACGGACCCAACAAACATGTTTTATCACTATACACGCGGAGGGCGAAGGCTGGGATCCCGTAAAGCAAGCCTATGCCTCCCACCCTCTCCCTCCAGTAATTCATTACTTACCGTTCCAAGGCAGTACTTTTATTGTGGTACTTCTTGTTAATTGTAATGTAACGTTTCACTTTCTTGTGTTTTTCTTTTAATAATTATGTAATTTGATTGTATATTCAGTTAAGTTTGGGTAACAGAGTTCCAACCCTTTTGGGAAGGTATTACCAACTCTGCTTGCCATCAAGTCATTTTGTGGCTTCTTTATTGTATATGTCTGTCTTTCCTTTTTGTGTTGGGGGTTTGTTGTGGATCTGATAGTATCCGTTCTTGAGTTCTCTTAATTACTTTTCAGAACCTCAGGGTGGAAATGGTGAATGCCATTTTATCTGAGGATTTACTGGGCACACATGCAATCTTGTAGGAAATGCTGTGCCTCGGCTCATATGGTGGTGTACAGTATAAGCGGAAAGCTTTTTAACGAGGAAACAAAACGCATAATTTCTATCTCAAGGACTATTTGGTGCCATTAAAGTGTAACTGCGCCAGCGGTAACAAGGCGGAAGTCGTCTGTCCTATCTGACTAGACATCTTCTATCAACTTCTATCAAGCGAAAAAGTGCCTTCGACCATATGCAAAATGTGCAGATTGAGATCATCCTGCGCATGCGAAAAGCATCATCGCGTATTTATCCCCCCCCCCCCCTCCCACTCCCCCATTCATACATTCTGTGGTATTCGATAATTTTGTTCAGGGACAGTGAAGGCCCTGATCAGACTGCGCTGATGCGCAGGCTGATCTGGGCCTTCGCTGTCCATATGACTGAAGACACGTTTTTCCAGGGTGCAGCTCATATAACATTTAACGTTTAGTATGCTGGGTAAAAATTTCAGCAGACGACATTTTATTTTTTTTTATATTTTTCCCAGAAAACAGGCTCTGACATTCACGCAAATTGTCTCCTTAGAAGACAATTTGAAAGAAATGTCATACCCTATATGTCCCAACCTTGTAAACATTGTGAAAAAATCTGAATATATTCAGCCCCCATCCCCTTAAACATCAGAAACTCGCGTTACTATTATAGAAGCATCTGGAGAGACACAGAAATTATACATGTATAAGGCTCAACCCAGTAGAAGATTTTAACAAAATGTGCTGTCCACTGTTTGCAAATAATTTAGCCGTTTTTCTCAATGAATACCCTGATATACCTAAAATTGAAATTAGATTCTTCCAATATATTGTTTGGGGAGTTTATTTACTTTAAAATGGGTTAAATGCATATTGCGTCTTTTAAAGTAAGACTCGTTTAAAACAAGATGAAAATATGCTCCTGATTTCCATGTGCAAAAAAAGTCAATATTAGGCATACATGTTCTAAATCTATCTCTTAAAGGGATTGGATAACTTATTAGATTTTCCACTATTTTATACCAGGAAGACATTTTTTGTGTCGTTTCGATTGCTTCCTGACTAATTATCCCCTCCAAAACAGGGAGTAAATTCTTATCCTTTTAGAAATCAATTTTCAGAAGGGTCGCAAAAGAATTTTCCCAGCGTCACCTCCCTTGAAGTGCATCCATTTCCATTAAGACCAAACTCCAATGATTGTATAAAAAATCCGCAAGTTGTCTGTTTTTTACTTGGTTCGTACTTTAAGAGGAATGATAACACGAGGAACTCATCTAAGTACAGCACCATTGCATGTCAGCATCAAATAAATTCCAAATGAACTCTCAGACGACGTCCCTCTTTGTCATTTTGTCTTCGATTTTCCTGTTTATATTTCCGCAAACTTTGTTAACTTAAGAATCCATATTACCACGACTGAAAGTATGTTAGTCCAGCAATTTGGTCTCTAGGGTATGCGAGTTTTGCGATGGTAAATTCTAGGAAGATGCGACTATGGATCATGTTATGAGAAGGAGGCCTCTTTAGCAGATAAGGATAACGTATGCCCAGATCTGCTGCGTTTTTGCGCAGCAGATCTGGGCATTCGTTGTCCACATGAAAAATAATCGCAAATACGAGTAAATTGACGATCAGCAGAGGTCCTGGAGAGACTGTGCGCATGTGTAGACTTGTCTATGATTTCGTTGTCTACATATATAAGGACATTTTTCACATGGCACTGTTCATATGTAGAAAACAGATGGTTGGTACCGAAACAGCGATGCGCTGGGCCAAGAAATACTACAAATGTTATCTACGAACAAAGAAGGCGGTAACCAAACTTCGCATTGGTTTCATCAGCTTTTTGCGCCGACATTTTAACATTCTGAAAAAAAAATCAAATGAGCCCTGAAATAAATATATTTTAGTTATTTCGGATAAGCTATATAACGACTGAAAATAAAAGAACAGGACAGATTATAACAGAATAGAATAATAACACAAAAGGGAGCGGGGTGCGGGGAGTGTTTATTGAGATAGAAACAAGGTTAAATACTTTAAGCACTTTCCATCAAACCGCTTGCAAAATTCAGAGTAATTAACGCTGCCCCAATATTGAAGTGAATTTGTAACCATTTCTTCACTCTGAAATGTTTACAGATTAATTAAACTAATTTTTTCTCTTCACTAATATGGCAATGCACGTTTGACAAGATAAGGCGTCGAAAGTCAACGACACTACTCTATACACGTTTTATAATAAAAATGAAAGGTAAGAGAAAAGTCCAGGGAGTGCCACAATCATAAACCGCAACCCTTCCCAGACACCAAGAGTAAGAGGAAACCGACAAATCTAAACAAGCACAAATCGAACAAACGTACGAAAACCACTTAGATTAGCTCTCTCTTCCCCAAGCGAGGTAATCGCAATGCTAAAAGGACTGAAAACCACAAGAACAAAATGACCCAAGCTAAGACATAAAACAAATCGCCTCGTAGAATAAACCACAAAGCAACAAAGAGTAAGACTAACACCTGAACCACCGCCTTAGAACGGTCAGTAGAGTAAACCACCGGGGGGTTTAAAGCACTTTTACAGCTAGCTAACTTCACCCTGGGCCCCGATGCTACTCTTAATACAGAAATACAAAAAAAAAAAAAAAAAAAATCGGTTCGCATAAAGGCTACCAGTTCAGTCAAAGCATCAAAGCGAAAACATAAAAATCAAATTAGTCACTATAATAAACAAAGACGAGTACTCATGGCTAATTCAAGACATTGCCATAGAAAAGTGGTTGTTCCCCGCAATTGTTCAAGTTTTTCCCCACCTCCATACCACAAAAGATATGTACAAATCCAGAAAATGCCACGGTCGCGACCGTCAGCCCAAAACAAAGCACAGTTTAAGGACTTAATTATAGTTGTGTATATAAGAGTATATAAAATGACGAACAAAACAACAGTTTTTTCACGAAAAAAAAAAAAACAAAAAAAAAAAACGAATCTGCAGCATTACTGCATTGGACCGGTCATCAGCAAAACTATTGAGAGTGAGGGGCGGGGAAACTTAGAACTGGTTTATATATCAAATTCTTTAATGAACTTACCGTAGGTTAGTTTTAAGACAACCAGAAAATTTATTACAGGATTGTAAATTATACAGACGTGTACGCAGAAATGTACTACGTGCCATGTCCTCTTCGCCGTGAATATTTACAAATAAATCGGTGGACAACAAAGCGAAAATTCATCGCAGACCGTGTTAAAACGATTCATTTGTACAATTGCAATTTATTTTCTAATCCGTAGTAGAGCATCGGCCATATTATTTCTGTCAGACAATGGTTATTGAGCACTTTTCTACTATACAACAAAATATACCTCAATAGAACTTTCCATATGGGCAACATCAAGCGAAAAAGTGCCTTTGAACATTCGCATAACGCACATCCTGCGCATGCGCATAGTATCACCCGACCTTTGTTCCCCATTCATACATTCTTTAGTACATTGCATCCAATATTCTGTAAGCGGAAGGTGAAGACCCTGATCAGACTGCGCGCATGCGCAGGCTGATCTGGGCCTTCGCAGTCCGCATATGCCCGAGAACATGTTTTCGCAGGGCGCGGTTCATTTAGAGATCTGATGTCGATCCATCCTAGCTTTGCTCGAGAAATGTGATGCACTTCTAATCAGAGAACGAAATAGAAACGATTAGAGTTTTAAGATTCTTGTAAGACAATGCCAATTGGAGCCTAAATACCAGAAGAATATAGGGCTTGGGAAATCATTCAGGTCGTCTCCGATTTATATGAATTGTCGATCCCTATTTCCTGCACAAAGAACATAACAATCAATGTCGTCTCCGATTTTAATCATATGTCAATTTTCGCTTCCTTACAAAAACAGACAATGTGTTTGTAATATAGACTGAACGCTGTGAATTGTGGACTTGAAGCAGGACATGTAGGAATGTTGCCAAAAAATTAACACATGTGCAAATAGACATAAGATCTGATTCCCGTGGAGGGGATTGATTTGCCAACTATTGATAAGAATTATCCGGGAACTTAACAACAGTGAATCCACATATTAATACTCCTTGTTACGTTTCTGACTATGCAAATTACATACATGTACTCTTAGTTTACCTTATATATTTAGTTGGGATACAGATTTGAATAAGTCAATTGACTTTCTTCTGGGTCCCTTTTGTACAGATGTTTTACATGCTACATGTATGGTCTATTTGGTATTTCTCTGAAAGGATTTTTGTCGCTTCTACTGAAAATCAGATGAAATAAAAATTAGATTTCTAATTCAGCTGGTACAAGAACTACAAATTGGTAACATGGAACGTAGAATGTAGATCAAAACAGTTGATAGAGAGTCCCCTTGTAGGATCTGGAGGTTCTGAGTTAGCTGTATCTGAACCCAAACCTGTACATCCAGTTGGAACATCCTACGTTATAATTGCTTATTAATTAATTGATCAATTTTTTAACGGGATCATAGCAGTTAAATTCCCGTAGAAGGGCACTGCTACAATTGAATATGGGGATACGCAGGATAGGCCATAACCACGGAACACAATCCTCCCCAGGCATTAGGATAGTATTTAATCACAATGAAACTCAATGAATCGAACACGAATGGCTCGTTTACCGTGGCTGAGACGAACACATTTTTCAGTCCATAGGAAACTCTTCCGACGGCTAAAGAAAAACAGATTTTTAAAGATATTTTAGGATATTTTTTAATTTCATCCTGAAAATGTATGTTGTGTGTACTCATTAAAATCGCCTCATCGAGGCGATTCTAATGAGTACATCCAACACTCGTAAAATCATTTTATACAAGGTCGAAAAACCATCTCATTTGTCCCCTGACCATGTGCTATGATTAACCCTCAGTGGCTCGAATTACTCATATCAAGAACAAAATTTCCATTGTCTCAAAGATGTTCGAGCCATTGAAGCTCGACTGTACATGAAATGACAGTACTGACAAAACAGAACGAACTAAGAGGAACTGCATGATGAATATTAGCTTGAAATGGTAAAACAGTTGGGGAGAGGGCTTAACGCTTAGCACTCTGGGTAAAATTTTCAGCAGACGACATTTTGAAATATTTTTCTTATTTTTCCCAGAAAACAGGATTTGACATTTCATGCAAATTGTCTCCTAAGGAGACAATTTGCATGAAATGTCAAATCCTGTTTTCTGGGAAAAATAAGAAAAATAACATCATTTTGTCGTCTGCTGAAAATGCCCAGAGAGTGGTAAAGGTTAAGTCTGGTTTAATAGGCGCACGATCACTGGCTTTTATTCTCATTCAGTCCCAACTACACATAATTGTTCAATCCGTATAGGTGTTTCCAAACTTATCAGTAGATCAACAAATAGAGGATCTTACATGAGTGGTCTTTTAATATGAAATTTATTAAACGAATTTGATAATTTCGGTATTTTGCGAGTCCTTAGGCGAGCAAAATACCGTGATTACCCAACGAGTTCCATAAATTTCATATTAAATGACCAAGAATGTAAGTTTATCATATGATCCTTGCTATGACAAAAATGCATAAAATATATAAGATAACGGCTTTCCATAGCTAAACGGAACAACTCACTATCAGAGATTTAATAGTACTACATAAAAAAAAAAATAGTTCGCATATTATTTAATAAGTACCGAAAATAACTAGAAACAAGATAAATATGCCATTTATTACTTCATTAAACTGTAGGAATTAATGATGATTTTTATTTGAGCTAATTAATGTTTCATTTGAATACTCGTAATGAATTAAAAAAATAAACATTCCCTTCAACGTCATTCAGCGAGTCAATACGTCCCTGAGAATCAGATGGGAAATCCCCCGAAGTCAGCTATCATATTTAAAGGTCATTGGCCTTGATCAATACAGTTTTTACGGTGGCTGATACACCAAAGTAAATGACAGATTTCAAGAATATAAAACATTTTAACTGTATTTTGGATTTAACTTTGACACATTTACCGACTGTCGGAATCATGCTATCCTCCAGTGCTTTTTTGGAGGAGGTGAAATTTTTTTCACTGACTGTTTGACGACATCGATGTTGAAAGAGCCCGGAAAACATCGAATTTTAACAACTATGAATATTTCTGGTAGCCGTGTTATTCATAATGTGATTGTGTTGTATCCTCCCCTTCCATCGGTCTGACAGTTATCGTTCATCTCAAAACCATCTCAAAATTGAAGGCAGGATCTGTTTCAAAAGTGAAAGTTGTATCGGCGAACGCGGACATCATCTTGGTTGTTATCAATAAGCGGAGTAATACGAATATTAATGAGGGAAATTAGGCTAACAATGGGAAGCCTTGCAGGTATTATTGCGCTACGTCCCAACGCAATGCTACTTGTGATGAGTTTGAGAAGGGAATTTGGGGTAGATTTATTTTTGGTGTCAACGCTATCACTGAATAACTTGATGGTCCTGTGATAAAAAGAAACATAAATTAAATTCTCAGCACTATGGTGAAAAAAAAGGCAAGGACTCGACTACAAACTGAAACTCAGAACAGAGGAACACCAGAAGTAAAACAACTGTTCTTTAAAAATACAAAATAAAACAAAACACACACAGACTCTCTCTCACACACACACACACACACACACACACACACACACACACACACACACACACACACACACACACACACACACACACACTAAGAACCTAAACATGAAATTTTCTTTCTTTATCATAAACATCCTGCAGATATCCTGGAACGAAACGTAATCTGGTTAAAAATCAAATACTATGCCATTAGTACAGGTCCGACATAAATTAGACAAAGATATGGGCGCCTAAAAAATATAATTTAAGTTACTCAGCAAAGACCAAAATCACGATGCACGGACATCTCGGTCGCGAAAGAAGAGCTGATGGACAAGCCCAGACAAAAAACAAACAGTACGATTACAACATAAATCAGTTCCTCTATTAAAGTTTTTCTTTGTTCGTACAAAGAAAAACTTTAATAGAGGAATTGATTTAGAACGATCAGCGGAAAAAAACTCATATGAGCTTTAACTAGTTTTACTCGCGCTTGCGAAACCTTGACCTTACTTCTGATGTTTCTCCAAACCAGGTTACAAGGCAAAAGGTAAGTTGCAATTCGCTTTTCATTCACAAGCACAGTCTGTCAAAGAAGAAACACGGTTCATCTGGTCTGGTAAAAAGCGAAGTGGATATTTCCTCACCGGAAGTTGTTTTGTCTTAACAATTTATGTAGGGAAGAAAACGGATTTTTTTTTTTACTTAAAATCATTCAAATTCTGACAGCAAATATTCCTAGTATCCCTAGAATCTTTTAAATATAAGTATCGTAATACGTTCTCATTTTATTGTCTATTATCGACATTTATTTAATATTTATCACTCTCTGGGCTATTTCAATAGACGACAAATTGATATTATTTTTCTTATTTTTTTTTTTTTTTTTTCAGAAAATAGGCTTGACTTTTCATGCAGGTTGTCTCCTTAGGAAAATAGGCTTTGACATTTCATGCAGAAAATTTGCATGAAATATAAAAGTCTATTTTCTAGAAAAAATATTTCAAAATGCTGACTGCTAAAACTTTTTTACCCAGACGAGTGTGCTAAGCTTTAAGAAGGAGGGCATTTGCAAATGTATCGATCAGTCTATCGCAAAACGCTGTTTCATCTTTTTTGTTTTGTTTAGTTTAAAGCCGACTAAGAGTACGTACAATTTATGATCGTCCTTACATTTGTATTTGTCTGAGCGGAATAGTTCAGTGATTATAAGTACTTTGACGGCGGAAGACATTGCTTTTGAAACGCATTAGTTGTATGATTCACTTCACCATTTGACGCTTAGCACGCTAAGTAAACATTTTAGCAGACAAAATTTTGAAACATTTTTCTTAATTTTTTTCCCCAGGAAATAGGCTGTGTAAGAAGAATTTCTGAGAAAAATAGGAAACTTATTTTTAAATGTCGTCTGCCAAATAAGCAAAGATAGTAGTAATGCTGAAAGTCTTAAACAAAATCAAAGATGACGTTCTAGTTCTTTTTATTATTATTTTTCAGAGAAAATGAGACTTGCATTTTCATGTGAATCGTCTGTATAGCAGACGATTCACATGAAATGTCAAGCCTTATTTTCTCTAAAAAATACAAAAAGTCAAAATGTCGTCTGGTAATTTTATGACTAGCGCTAGTAGTATAGGGTGGGCCACAGCGACTCCCTATACTACTAGCGCTTTAAAGAGAAACTGTACCCAGACGGAGTTTACTTTTACTTTTCCTAATTAAATTTCGGTAAATGTAATCTATGTTGTGAAATTGTTAAAATCCCGAATGTATACCAACAGTACACTTTAGCTGGGCAAGGACAAATAGGCCATATTATGGTTCGGATGTTTGTTAGCATTTGGGTATTGATAGAGCGCTTTCTGCAATATTCCCAGGTAATTCAATTATGCTGTTTTGAGACCTACATGTATAATGCTTAATGACAAGTGTATATATCATAACAACGCGATCAGTAAGCCTATTGGTGAACAGTGGCAGCAACGAAATGTGCAAACCCAGTTTTTTTACAACGGTTGCGAGTTCGAGCCCCACTCGTTGAATTTTTAGTCCTTTTTTATTTATTTTGTTTAACTTTCAGTTATGAAGACGCATAGTGAATGGCAAATCATTATTGTTTTTGCCGTGTTGTTTAACACGGCAAAAACAATAATGATTTGCCATTCACTATTTTTAATGTTTTCAGAACCGTCTGTGCGGCAGCTTTAATTCAAAATTATAGACTAACAACAGTGTTTTTAGAGAAAACAGATGTCCCCGCAACGTGAAGTTTCAGGGGTTTTTTTTACTGCTGTGACCATGACAATTAGGTGACTGTTACCAAAATGTAATCAGTTCTATGTTATATTCCAACTGTATATCCATGACAATTTGGTAAGAATCCATACATCGATTCACAAAATACTGTGCAGACAAACAACTGTGACGCCGGCTCCGACGCCAACGCCGACGCCAACGGGATCCGCACCAAAAAAAAAAAAAAAAAAAAAAAAAAAATAATAATAAAAAAAAAATTATATATATATATATATATATATATATATATATATATATATATCCCTCCCCTAGCCTTCCCGAGGTATCGAAAGAAGATCAGGAGCAAACAATGATGAGATACAGATTTACACTTGAAATAAACGACGTACAAAGAAGAACCGATACAGACAGGATAACCCCATCGGAACGATCAGCAGAAACATTATGTGGGTATTCAATCAGTTTACTCAATTGAAATCTGGACCGTAATTCTGATGCAGCTCCAGATTACAAATACCGTGTTCGATGTAACATATCGCACATACCCCTTTAAGTACACAGTCAATCAATTCCGTAGTCATTAGATTACAGCCAGTGTACTTTTTGTCTACTTTTTTCATTAAGGCATATGTTGGGGGTACCCATTTGAATTGTACCCACAACATATGCTTTTATAAAGAAAACCAGAAACACACACACACACACACACACACACACACACACACACACACACACACACACACGACATTGCAATAACATCATTTGATAAGTCATTCGCTGATTTTTTTTTAAGTGGACCCTTAGTATAGGTGGGTACATATTTTACCACAAGTTTTCCCAGTAGTTTTGAAAATATAAAGCAAACAGTGCAGTAATTAGCTCGAATACTCGAATACGGTGTGTGCTCGGTTCACCTCATTAGTGATACATCACAATAAAACAATAATAATCACAAAATTGCTATGAAACAAAGCAGATGGCTCAATTTCAATCTGAAACCAGGCACCGAGGTTATAAAACTTTTTTCATGCTCAACTCTACTGAGCATGAAACTTGTAATGTTAATAAATCTCAAATTACTGATAGCTGCAAACTCTTTCTCAGCTAAACATAGCTGAGAATGAAAATTTCATGCTCAGCTGAGTTGAGCATGAAAAAAGTTTTATAACCCCGGGGCCAGGGCAAAGAAACTCACACGATCTGTCCGACTACAGACAGCAAAAGTCAGGCGCCCACCTTCTACAACAGATTCAGAAAGGAGCCATCATTCACCTGGTTTACCGTGGAGGAATCAAAAAGGGAAGCAAAGTTATCAACCATAACTGGGCTAACAACTACGCATGCATTCATGATGTAACTAACAGTCGTTTCAAATTGTTCCGAAAATTCACACACCTACTCCTACCCATACCCATTCCTCCCATACAGAGTAGACGTCCTATATACATGTATACGCTCTTAAATTGGTATTTGAGGGCTAGGGACGTGCAAATCGGCGACAATATTCAGGAAGTTTTCAACCTTTGGTGCATATCCATCACGAACACATGCCTATATAATTTTGACCCCCTTAAACCCCACTTTTATATAGTAAAACTAGGGTTTACTGAGGTATACATTATTTTTCTTATTTTTGCTCAAAACATAGATTTTGGGTACTCGTTAGAACTGCCTCGCCGAGGCGGTTCTAACGAGTACCCACAATCTATGTTTTGAGTAGAAATATGAAAATTATAAATAATTTTTATCTGAAAATTTTCTTTTTTTGGTGGTAAAATTTTCAGTATATTTGAATAGGCATGTTTTCGTAATGTCATCGTATTCATCACGAAAACACGCCTATATGATATTGACCCCCTTAAACCCCACTTTTATATAGTAAAACTGGGGTTTATAGGGGTATGCATTATTTTTCTTATTTCTGCTCAAAACATAGATTGTGGGTATTCGTTAGAACCGCCTCGCCGAGGCGGTTCTAACGAGTACCCACAATCTATGTTTTGAGTAGAAATATGAAAAATATAAATAATTTTTATCTGAAAATTTTCTTTTTTTGGTGATAAAATTTTCAGTATATTTGAATAGGCATGTTTTCGTAATGTCATCGTATTCATCACGAAAACACGCCTATATGATATTGACCCCCTTAAACCCCACTTTTATATAGTAAAACTGGGGTTTATAGGGGTATGCATTATTTTTCTTATTTCTGCTCAAAACATAGATTGTGGGTACTCGTTAGAACCGCCTCGCGGAGGCGGTTCTAACGAGTACCCACAATCTATGTTTTGAGTAGAAATATGAAAATTATAAATAATTTTTATCTGAAAATTTTCTTTTTTTGGTGGTAAAATTTTCAGTATATTTGAATAGGCGTGTTTTCGTAATGTCACTTACGGCTGTAATCCTTTTTTCTGGTATTAAAATTAGATACTCAGTGATTTTATTCTGTGCATTAAGTTCTTTTTTATCAACTTACTTTTACTTTCCGTCAACTACTGTTATGCTATTGAAACAAGCTGTTAACTCTTGTCCTGCTGAATAAATTAAGATGCCACACCCATTCTTATTTTCAGGCAATCAGATTACTTGATCCAGATTGTTGCTTTAAATTCACATACTTAACGGCAAACAGTGCAGATCCAGATTAGTTGGCTTCTTCAGAAGCCAACTGATCTGGATCTACATTGTTTGCAAAGGCAGGGTATATCCGGGTTCAGCAGGACAAGGGTTAATGCCGAAAATTAAATTTCAATTTTAAAGGAGTGAATAACACCTGAATTAGATAGTGTAGATGGTATATTCAAGTGTTTTGCATCTCTGTAGATGTCTGACAAAACGTATATACTGATAGAAAATATACCTACTCCATAATGAAGTAGGTATGATTTCTATCTAAATAGGCGCACCTATACACCTACCACATAAATGGTATATACAACATTTATGGAGTAGGTATGTTTTCTATTTGTATCGGCGAAATCTCAGAATGTCACCATCAAGCATAAAACATTATCAATGAATGAAAACTCCGAATGGTTCTCACCGTTATAGTACCATAAAGTTGTTATAAAGATGTCTTAAAATGATCGACTGGAGTTGTCGGAGGGAGGGCTGCATTGAAAAGGGCGTACATCAAACACTTTCGTTTGGCTGTAGTACAATAAAGCTTCAAATTCATTTTTCATTCTGTTTGTTGAATCGAGTTTGTAGCTAAGAACGTTCGATGTACCTCGTTTATCCATCATTCTTTTATGGCGTCGTATGGGGAGACATCAAAGGTTATTATTTTATGAATTACAGTCGAACTTCAGTGGCTCGAACATCATTGGAACCATGGAAATGGTTCGACATATGGGTAGTTCGAGCCACTGGTGATTAATCATGGCGACAGGTCAGCAAATATCGATAAATTAGGGAAATCATTCAGATTTACTACACAATAATTGTGTTGAGTGTTCTTCATGAGAATCGCCTAGATGAGGCAATTTTAATGTGTAAATACAACAATAAATCTCATAAATAAGAAAATTTCTCTAAATATGTGTTTAATTGAGCTATCAGGAGAATGAACCATCGGTGTAAGCTATCGAGGTTTTTTGCACTTATAAGGGCATCTTTGACTATTGCTCACTGATAACTTGTAATATTTGAACCAAAATATAAGAAGAGTTGGCGTTAGGTACTGTGTAGCAGCCACAGAATGCATCCCGCTCCCCACTATTTCACTCTACTGTAGAATATATTTTCAGGCCTCTAGGATCAATCAGTTAATCAATCCGATTTTAACGCTGCCAGGCACTAGAGGATCGTAGGGGCAGCGCGAGAAAAATCTGGATTAATTTCACCTTGACCTTGACTTGAAACGATGTCTGCGCATAAGTCACGCGCAAAACACCACGCCAACGGACCACCTGAAAAATGCCAGGTCTGTAAGTTACAGAATTTAGAACAGTCAAATAAGAGCTTCAATACGTGTGTATTATCAATGCCAAATGTAATCTCACACTTGCTCAGTCGTGCCACCAGACCGGGTAAGCTCGTAAAAGGAAACCGAAAAGAACCACCAGCGTTTTATGTCCGGTATAGGGCACCTCTTCCTCCTCATCATTTACCAGCAACAAACATATAATTATTCTTTCGTCAACCCCGTTGGTACTTTTTAGGGTCATCCAGCCATTTCTCTTTCGGAGACTCGGTTGGTTAGTTGTTCGTTAGTTATCTTCACCCCGCTCTTCTAGGCCGTATAGGTGTTCGAGCGGGATCTTCCGATGTTTTGAGGCGTCGTCTCCTTACACCGACCCGCTGGACGCCAGTAAATCCATGGCTGATTCATCGGTGTTTATTCCTGTCATAATTTAGCCGCCATCTTGGATAAGATCACGTTGCCAACACACCACCGCTTTTGAGATGTTACCGGCCGATTAATTCTGTGTGGCTTCTGGTATCACCGAGTTCATTTGTATTTGTATTGCACAATCATCGGAGGTGTGAAAGTGTTGCACGTTACATTACTAAGCAGATTCAATTGGCCGGGCCGAGCTCAACGACCACAAAGAACCAGAAAACAGAAAGTACACTATAGTGAAGTACGGGGAGACATTTTACAACCGTGGATGCGCAAGCTGATCTTAGTCTTTGCTGGGAAGTATTATGAAGTATTGTATTATGAAGTATTATGAAGTATTGTAGGAAATTCTGTGCATCGGCTCATATGATAAAGCTCATTCATCACAAATACCAGGGCCCGGTTGTTCAAAGCTAACGACATCGTTAGTTAACGATTCGTTAAAATTTATATCGAGTGATACGCAAATATGCTGAAATTTTTTGCTGAAAAAATGTGAGTAGCTTTTGCAGTGCAAAAGCTACTCACATTTTTTCAGCAAAAAATATCAGAATATTGTATATTAAATCCGCTAAAATAGTTAACGAAATGACCCTCAACGAGCTCGTTAAGCTAACAACGCTTTGAACAACTGGGCCCAGATCATTATGATGCATTTGAATTTCATCAGCTGTTAGTTAATAGACTTAAAGATATGTGATCTAATATTACGGAATAAACTGGCTTATACTATATTCTTAAGTACCTATAAAGTGCAATACTTCTTAAATTTCAGATAGTAAATCTTTGAAATATATTAAATGCAGTCAAGTGTTCTGTCTAATCAAATTCAATTTTATATTTAATTAAGTGTCTGGATGGTTTATGAGCAAACGTAAATGTCTCTTTATGTCTTTCGTCAAAATATTAGTGGAGTTACCAAGGAAATGCCAAATTTCCTGTAACAAAACAAGTCAAATATTTTATATTGAAACGAGAGAGCTATTCGAAGCAAGGTTTCTAACAAATCAATGAATCGATAGCTGACTCGGTTTTATTGAGACTGTTCATGAATAGTAAATACAACACTTTTCACACCTTCTAGCCAAAGTTTTGAACTGAACTTAATTTTCACAATCCCACAAACGCATCAAGTGATCTCCAAGTGCAGAAAATATTATTTACAATGTACTGAAGTACAAGGCACAGCAGACACATGACGTCTATACAACGTCGTCTCATCGTCGATGCAACGTCATGACGTTGAGACGTTGTATAGACGTCAAGTGCCCGCTGGGGAGATGTTTTACGTAGTCCTTTGGAAATATATGGCTGTACAAAATGAACAAGTGAAAGCTCGCAGGCCATGTAATCATCATGTTATATGCTTTTACTGCATTTTAACCTGTGTATCCTTTAAGTCAAAAGTGTTGTGAAAGAGATGATACAGAACCGTAATTACATTTAGTATGAAGTTTTCTCGCGCATTCAAAACTTTTAGATGGTGTCTCTGTTGCAGTCAATACTTGTTCGTAGGCGTGTTACTAATAATGTTGTATTTTGTTAGTATTTGTTGAACTTCTATATGTATGTATTTCTCTAATGGTTACTTGGGAAGGCTATACATGTACTGCGTGACTGCGACGATTCTAGTGTAACTACCATTATATAACATATACAGTGTTCTTTTCTCTTTTCTTGCCTGTTCTCTTGTACAAATAGCTTCCTGACTGTTTATCTATTTTTATGCCAAATTTTACAGGACAAGATCTATCGTGTGCTATCCTTAACAAACAATGTTTTGAAAACTTATTACATTTAAATTCAAAGACAAAATGCCATTTTTTCGTGCTCAACTCAGCTGGGCATGAAATGCCAAATATTGTTTCATATTTATTAGCAGAGAAAATTTCATGCTCAGCTGAGTTGAGCGCGAAAAGAGTTTTATAACCTTGGGGCCTGCGTGTCTATGAAACCATAAAAGCATTAACAATCGGAATATTAACTTCTCAGTAACTTAAAAGGGAAATTCTCTCGAAAACAAAATTTGAATTGATAAAACACCACCACCACGCCGTAAAAATACCCCCCCCTCCCCCACAATAAAAAAAAAAAAAAAAAAAAAAAAAAAGACTAGCAACGGTCAACACCATTTCATTGCCTTTATTAAAGAAGGCTAGGACAGACTGTTCCTAAAAATCCAACTAAACTGTAAGGCGTGACAAAATTCTTTGACAGTAGGCTAGTTCAGAACACACTTTAAACCGATGCGAAGCGACAATGCTGACCGTATCTTCTTGAGGTCTATATGTCAAGCGAAGATTCCTTAGAACCATGCTGTTGCGGGACATCGTGCAGTTGTCAGAGGTAATAGCAATCGAAATCACACAGACACGTGGTGTCAGGGGTCATCTACCTACGAAGTGATAGGTCAGACCTGTCTCTACGCACTATGTACAAGCTCGAAGTAACCTTATCACTTGACACGGCCAATATGGCTGACCCTGGTACAGTCAACCCTCTTTATACCGACACTCGACACAACGACAAAATTCGTTATTATGACAATTTGAATGTCACAAAATCTTCGCACAAGAGGTGACCGTTTTAGAGAAATTATGCAAGAATATTGCATTAAAACTCCAAGCAACATATGTTTTGGATATTTATTAGAATCGCCTCACTGAGGCGATTCTAACAAATATCCAAAACATATGCTCTATGAGGAAATGAGAAAAGGCGATTCTAACAAATATCCAAAACATATGCTCTATGAGGAAATGAGAAAAGCAACGTCTTTCTTACATATCATTCTGTCCATTAAGGATTCTTTGCAACAGCAAATTCATTTTAATGGCAACGTCTTTGGAAACAAATGTTATCATTGTAACGAGGGTTCACTGTATGGCAATATTTGCCGTATTAACTTAAATAGATGCACACTCTTACTTTTTACTGTATTATCCTAAATTTAATTCAGTCCTTATTAACTTCCTGTTGATGTGTCCAGAAATTACTGAATGAGAAGCAAACAGTCAAGACCACGATTAGACGCAGGAGGCGCCTGACTTATAACAACACCGTTTGCTCCGTTTGCATACTTGTTCGAAAACGTAGGGTAAACACTGTGTGCATGCACGTTGTTGATTGTGCTTTATGCACGACAGTAATACCCAAAATAAGTCAATTTAAACAGCCTAAAATGGATTTCGAAGGCTGTAACAGAATAAATCCCCATTTGGACGGCGCTGTGAAAAGGGACTTGAGAACATATGTTAACAGCGAGAATCCAGACCAGCCTGTGCATGCGCGCAGTCTGGTCAGGATCTTTGCTGCTCACCTACACAATATAGGGACCTTGATGAAGATACAGAACTGATAGCGAATATCTTGACCCGACGCCTATTGGTATAGGCCCTGAGGGCCTTTTTGTCAACCGGCAGACCATTTTACCGTTTCTTTCAGGAGGAATCGTACGTAAATTACAGCACGATTTCAGGATTTGTGCGGGTGTGTGTCTTCCAGTGTACTATTCCGAGAATAATGCGAAGCAATAAAAACGACGAATATAGCGTACATGTATTCTGTACACATTACGAAAACATACTGAAAATTTGACCACCAAAAATGAAAAAGGTTCGGATAAAAAATACTGATATTTTTCATATTTCTGCTCAAAATATAGATTGTGGGTACTTGTTAGAACCGCCTAGGTGAGGCGGCTCTAACGAGTACCCACAATCAATGTTCTTGAGCAGAAATGATAAAAATAATGTATACCCCTGTAAACCCCCGTTTTACTATATAAAAGTGAGGTTTAAGGGGTCAAAATTATATAGGCGTTTTTTCGTGATGAATAGTGCGCCGCAATTGTGATTTCTACATTCTTGATATTAAACGCCTCCAAAAGACTTAGTTGCAGTAATTTTGTCCGTCTGTGTGCTACTGGTTGTTTTAACGCTTAGCACTTCGGATACTTTTTTCAACAGACGACATATTGAAATATTTTTTCTTATGTTTCCAATAAAAAAGAAACAACATTACGAAAACACGCCTATACAAATATATTGAACATTTTACAACCAAAAAAGGAAAACTTTCAAATAAAAACATCTGATATTTTTTTCTTATTTCTGCTCAAAACATAGATTGTGGGAACTCGTTAGAACCGCCTCGGCGAGGTGGTTCTAACGAGTACCCACAATCTATGTTTTTTTAGCAAAATAAGAAAAATAATGTATACCCCTGTAAACCCCAGTTTTACTATATAAAAATGGGGTTTAAGGGGGTCAAAATTATATAGGCGTGATTTCGTGATTATTTGCATGAACTCTCAAACCGTTTGCTGGAAAAAAATAAGCAAATGGTTACATGTACCATTTTGTCGTCTGATGAATCTGTCCATAGCAGTGTAAGTGTTAAGGTGCAGTAGAACAAAATAACTAAAACGAAGCTACAGTTCTTACATTTTACACAAGAAAACGGCCGGTCTCGGTGGCTCAGTTGGATGCGCCGTCCGACTGGAGACCAGGAGGTCGCGGGTTCAACCCCCGCCGAGGTCGGCAACATTCTTTCGTAGAGATTGATCATGAAATATTTTCTACGGTCATTCTCTTCCTTCCGCTGATTCAAGAAGGGCAGTTGTCAGTTTCTGGCAAAAGAATGTGCACAATACAGGTTAACTGCTTAGAGGACTAAGCCTGCCCAGTAAATGTGTGGTTAGGTACATGTAAACTAACCGCGCTCGACATGACCCCAGTGGGTTGACTGGCCGTAAAACACAAGAAAATAATTTTTCCTAGCGAATGGTATTTGTTCTGTTTCCGAAGAGTGGACTAATACTATCGTTTTTTCCCTAACTATTCAGACAGACTGGCTTGAAGAAACATTGTAGACCAATATCAGACACCACAGAACGTAGGGTCTGATCAGGGTCTACATTATTTGCCATTCAACCGTCATTTTATAAATATCAACAGGGTAGTAAAAGGGACTAGTTTAAATTTTAGGACAAGTAATCGAAGGAGTTAACGTGTGCGAATACTAAGGGTAATTTAAGTTTTAAACTACAATGAACCCTCGTTACAACGACAACATTTGTTCCCAAAGACGTTACCATTAAAATGAATTTGCTGTTGTGCAGAGTACTTAATGAGCAGACTGACATGGAGAAAGATCTTGTTTTGTTCTTATGTCCTCGCAGAACATATGTTTTGGATATTTGTACTTAGGCGATTCTAGCAAATATTCAAAAAATGTTTCTTTAAAACATTAAATACAATATTCTTGCATAATTTGTGACTAACTGTTAGCTCTTAAAACAAGGTTTTGTGACAGTCAAATTGTCATTTTGACGAATTTTATCGTTGTATCGAATGTCAGTATAAAGAAGGTTGTCTGATTTAGTAAATATCAATGTCTGTAGTCGGACTCATCATGGTTCTGTTTGTGGGTTTCTTGTCTTCTGGCTTTAGATCACCATTGAGAACAAAACATTACAAAATAAAAAAAATAATAATTAAAAAAAAAAAAAAAAAAAAAAAGAAAAGTAGAAAGAAAGAAAAGAAAAAAATAAGGGGAGAGGGAGCAACTACTTTTCATGGAGGTGGGGCTGTGTTGGCACAAGGCGGTAAAGTAAGATAAAATGAATTCCTTTGCAATTTAATGTCTTTTTTTAGTACGTCTGTGCTGCCGCAGCCACACCCCCAGAAAAAGTAGATAGCGCAAACATACCGTGTCGAAGCGCGAAAATAATTAAACAAACAAATAAACGAAATTACAGGCATTTGAAAATACATACATACTTAATTAATTATGAGTGAGCGTGCGTGCATGCGTGTGTGCGTGCGCGCACGGGCATACATGCACGTTTTGCAATTCCTTCATCACGGTTTTATGTTTTCTCTCTTATTTTGTATGAAAAAATTATAATGTTACATAAAGCTCGGTATGTAAAAAAAAATGGAGTCGGAAAGGGGAGGAGGTGCCGACAAAAAAAAAAAAAAAAAAAAAAAAAAAAAAAAAAAAAAAAACATTGAGCACTTTGCTTTGTTTCATCACAGTGTTTCTGATTATATGTGTTTCACTGTGATGTTTCTAAGATGAGGTCGAGGTCCCTATACGGACCGACCATATGTTTTTAATTTGGAACTGTATCAGAATAAAGGGTGAGGTTTCGCGCGAGTAAAACTTGTTGTAGCCCAACCCCCGCCCACTGTAGCTTTCCTACTAACCGTTACAAGGCGGTTCCTCTGTTGCAGTTCTTCTTTCTTTGTGCGTCTGTGGTTTCATTTCTGGTATTTTGTGTTGTCCGTATCTCTCCTTGTTTTAGTGCCTCGGAAGGGCTTTGCATTTCTCGGGTATCTCTCTTTATATGAGCCAGCGCAAGACAAAACCTACAAAATCGCATGTGCGCCCAGCGAAGACTCAGATCAGCCTGGGCATCCGCCCAGTCTGATCGGAGTCTTTGCTGTGCGCTCAATAGGTAGCTAAGGACCCAAGCTGTCTTCAAGCGGACAGCAAAGACTCTGATCAGGCTGGGCGGATGCCCAGGCTGATCTGAGTCTTCGCTGGGCGCACATGCCATTTTGTAGGTTTTATAAAGCGCTGGCTCATTTTTGTGTGTATGTAATAGATGGTTTAAGTCCCCTTAAGCCCTGGAGATACGTTTTCACGGGGCCCTGCCTGTATGCTGATCATGAATCAACTAATCCGCCTTGTCAGAGCCTTTTATTTGCCTCAAATTTCACTTTAAGACGTCGCGTGCATACACAATGTTACTCAAAGGGAAAGATTGAATCTTTTGTAACCAATTTCTCTGAATGCCTTCTATAAAGTAAGTATATAAGAGCTTGACGTGTAACTTTCAAAACGTACATTATTCCGGTCTGTACGAAAACTTCGGTGGCATAAGGTAGTCTTTTTTTCCGTAAAAATAAAATATGGCTTATTTTCATCTGATGCTTTTAGCCTTTAGAGTGCTAAAGCTGAACGTCTATAAGAAACGGGGAACGAAATGAAAAAGGAACAGAGACCTTTGTTTCACTGGATAATTGCTAAAGTCTACAAAAAAGAAAAAAAAAATAGATCTTTTTATGCTAATATTTTTTTTCTATTTAAAGTGTTTCTTTCACATATTTAGAACATTCAAATTACGAAAGCTCCTCCACTTTCACTTTTTTACTGGCCTCGTCAAGCGAAAAAGTGCCTTCGAAAATGCGCAAAGTGCGCAGATTCAAATCATCCTGCGCATGCGCAAATTATCAATCATCAGGATCTTTGCTCTCTATTCAAACACTCTGTAGTATCCTATGATTCTGTTAGCAGACAGTGAAGGCTGTGATCAGACTGCGCGGATGCGCAGTCTGATCTGAGCCTTCGCTGTCCGCATATACCCAAGACACGTTTTCCCTTGGCGTGGCCCGAATTATACATTTGCGCATGCCATAAACAGCAAACAAAATGTTTACAAAGTAAATCCCCAATCAATCCATAAGGGAGCTCAGCAACTTTGGGAATAAACAGGACGCAGATCAGCATAGTAATCGGAAATAAGCGAATGAATGGCTGCTAATAAGCGATTGATTGAATCGGGTCACATGAACTAGAACGGAGCCTACTGATGGAAATGAAGGCGATCAACAGAAAAAAAAGTATGGATGCAATATCACAAGCTAAAATGTTATCTGACTAAGAGTGAAAATCGTAGCCGTCTTGCGCGGCATCAGAGCAGCTATGGCTTAGGCATTTGCTTCCCTGGCATTGCATTCAGTTGTGCGTGCGTGCGTGCGTGCGAGCGTGTGTGTATGAGTGTGTATGCGTGCGTAAGTGAATCCAAACGGCACAATGAGAAAGAGCACATTCAAAGCAGACCAGGGCCTTCGCTGTCCGCTTACAGAATTATTGGGAATTGAAGAAAAAAATGTCATACACCAAAGACGTTTTCATTTTAGCTGGCAAAGGAGACTGAAACCATACGACTTATTCGTACTCTTCTCTCTCGATCTACTCACTATAAGCCCTTACCACACTAGTCCTAAAATTCCAGCAATTCCATTTCACTAACTGTTGAAGTGTCTTACACTACTAGTTGAGTGACAGTGGAGACCCTGATTAAACACAGGCGCTTTCTGTGGCGTCTGATCTGAATCTATGCTGTTTGCTCAGTATTTAAGGCACTCGTAAATGCGGTGACAATTAGTGCTTCTGTATACTGGCAACTGATTTGTTTCAGGTTCCTGCTAATTAATGTTGCTAATTACCGATTAGCCACCATCTTGTAAAGCAATACTCGTTCACGTCGGTTATTCCAGTTTTAGACTAGACTGGCAATCCAACGTGATGTATGTATGTACCACAGACAAAACAAAGAAAACTAGAATCAGTGACCAAATGAATGTTCTACTGTAAAACCTCAGTGACTCGAACATTGATTGATCGTCTACCATTGCTGATTCGAACTCTTTTTGGAGTCCCTACGAAATTCTCCTCATAGCTCAATTTAAGGAATATATTTTTTATCACGAAATTGTATGTTGTGTATACTCATTAGAATCGCCTCATCGATTATGTACTAATGAGTACACTTAACATGCTATTATTGTATAGATCCCCAAATTATTGCCATTTGCTTCCTGACTTGGCACAATGATTAACCCTAAGTGGCTCGAACTATCCATATCTCGAACAAATTTCTTTGGTCCCAAAGACGTTCGAAACGTGCAGAAATTTACCTTACGATAAGTGCTCCAAGCTTAAACTTAGATCAGCCTGCGCATCCTGTTGTAGCAACATATGTAAGTAGCAACGGATTCTTCAGGGCCCAGTTGTTAAAAACTAACAATGTCGTTAGTTAACGTATCGTTAAAACTTTGATCATAAAATATGGCATAAACTAATTAGCCACCATCTAATTAGTAGTACTAATATACTAATACATCATACGTATTTTTGCTGAAAAAATGTGAGTAGCTTGCAAAAGTTACTCACATTTTTTTCAGCAAAAATACCTCTGAATTAGATATTGTACTTACTAGAACAGTTAACATTTTGACCACCAACGAGCTCGTTAAGCTTACGAGGCTTTGAACAACTGAGCCCAAATGAATAATGAAGGCACCGATTCATGGCAATTCCTGGCACGCCCAGGAAATGCTCTGGTCAGACAGCACAGATGAAGCATATCCCTGATATACGTCTTCGTTGGGTGCACACGCAGGGGCGGATCCAGGAGGATTTCTGAGGGGGTTCGATTTTATCAAATTACCGTACTTACTCTACGTATTCTGACAGACAGGCCTAAGCAAACAGTGTAGACCCAGATCAGACGCCGCACAACGCGGCGTCTGATCAGGGTCCACACTGTTTGCCATTCATCAAGCAATTTA
Organism: Anodontia alba; assembly: GCA_964016985.1. Taxonomy (NCBI): domain Eukaryota; kingdom Metazoa; phylum Mollusca; class Bivalvia; order Lucinida; family Lucinidae; genus Anodontia; species Anodontia alba. Next base: position 61,973,635 of record OZ024833.1, on the reverse strand, counting down.
ACAACATTCGCAGGTAGTAAAATGGACTTGTTGAAGAGAAGTACGAGTATAAGGAAACGTGTCTCAAATATATCAAATTTATCCACCATGTCCCATAAAAATGAAATTTTGAGTCAAAGGGGGGGGGGGGGGGGGGGGTTGACTGAACCCCTCCCCCCTCCCCACACACACCACCACCACCACCACCACCTCCAAGAACCCCATCAAAATCCCCCCTGACATGTTATAAGGTATATTTTCTGACATATATTTCATTGCACTTTAATGTATTGCCAATAATCCTGCCAGAAGTAAGTTCTTGCATAAGAATCGTAAATACGAAGTTTATATAAATGAGCCATCTCATTACAAAACCAACAAAATTGCATGTGCGCTAAGCCATTACGAAAATACGCCTATTCAAATGTATTGAGAATTTTACCTCCAAAAAATGAAAACTTTCAGAAAAAAAAAAAATATAGATTGTGGGTACTTGTTAGAACCGCGTCGACGAGGCGGTTTTAACGAGTACACACAATCTATTTTTTGAGCAGAAATAAGAAATATAATGTATACCCCTTCATACATAAAAGTGGGATTTAAGGGGGCCAAAATTATATAGGCATGTTTTCGTGATGCAAAGACAGATCAACCTGGCCATCCGCCCAGTGTGATGTGAGTCTTCGCTGTTCGCATGAAGAAAGCGTGGGTCCTTAGCAACCCTACGAGCAAATACGAAGACTCTGATCAGACAAAGCGGAAGCCGGGATGATCTGAGTCTTTGCAGGGCGCACATGCCATTTTGTTGGTTTTGTCGATGCAAATTGATGAAATTAACCATTACATGGAACATATACGTGTTAGCCATCACACTAGGTAAAGCGTTTGTAACATTTATCACTTTCTAGGCTAGTTCAGCACACCACAAACTGCTGATAGTTTTTTGTTTCCTTAATTTTCTCCGAAAACAGGATTTGACCACGCAAATTGTCTCCAGACACAATTTGCATGAAATCTCAACTCCCATTTTCTGAAAAAAAAAATAAATAAATAAAAAAGAATATTTCAAAATGTCGTCTAGCGAAATTGTTACCTAGTATGCTAAACGTTAACCATTACTTATAGATGTTTTCTTACATCACGAAAACATGCCTATATATTTTTGACCCCCTTAAACCCCACTTCTATATAGTAAAACTGTGGTTTACAGGAGTATTCATTATTTTTCTTGTTTCTGCTCAAAACATAGTTTGTTGGTACTCGTTAGATCCGCCTCATCGAGGCGTTTCTAACGAGTACTCACAATCTATGTTTTGAGCAGAATCCTGAAAAATATCAGAATTTTTTATCTGAAAATTTTTATTTTTTGGTTGTAAAATTTTCAGTATATTTGAATAGGCATGTTTTCGTAATGTTTTTCCACCAAAATATTTGTGACTACCTATAAGAAGCGTATGAAGGATGCGCTTCTAATGAGTGCCTACAGCATACGTTTTCGTGGAGAAATAAAGAAAATATTAATCTGAAATACTTCTTATCTACAGGTGTCAAAGCCATGACATTTCCTCAAGAGGAATTAAATACATTATGTTTTAATATTGATAGAAAAAAGAGCATATTGTTGTCAGAGAGAGAGAGAGAGAGAGAGAGAGAAGAGAGAGAGAGAGAGAGAGAGAGAGAGAGAGAGAGAGAGAGAGAGAGAGAGAGAGAGAGAGAGAAACAACAACAACCAAAAAAAAACTTGCTTCAAGTGAGGCAAATATCTTCTGTCAAAAGCCAATAATGGCATAGCCAGCCTCTGAAGGTTTATGAATTTGACATTTTTTTTAAAATTGTACAAAATCAGGAATACATTGTTTTTCTCGGCTATATCTTGGTACTAATAGGGCACGGTTTCATCAATTCACAAACCGATTATAGGCCCGACATAATTAAGTAAATGGGTCATAAAATTAATTACTCGCTATGCCCGCTAGACGTTTATATGTGGGTAATATATATATAATTAGAACTCTAACAGATAACGTTTAAAGCATATGGCCTACTTTCCAGACCCTTTCGTCCATGAATAAGGCCATGTCCACTGATGCAAATAGCGGTTTCAGTCTGAAGTGATAAACAGAATGGCAAACAGTGTAGATCCAGATAAGACGGCTTGTTACGAGCCGTCTCTGTGAAAACAGGTATCTGTTTTGGTCTATCGGACTGAAAGAGTTACTACATGCAGAGCATATCTAGTGGGACCAGTTATTTCAAGTATCTACGAAATGTGTCTATTGTCTTAGTTAAGTACAGGGAACAGCAGCCGCCGAATTCCATACATCCATTTTACTACCTTTATCGGTTGATGTCTCAAAAAGCGCTGGATGAGTGGCAAATACAGTCGAACCTCGATGGCTCGAACCCCGATGGCTCGTTTACCATGGCTAATTCGAACTCGTTTTTGAGTCCCTACGAAATTCTTCCGATAGCTCAATAAAACCAATATTTAGTGAATTCTTTTATTTCATCATGAAATTGTATGTTGTATGTACTCATTAGAATCGCCGCATCGAGGCGATTCTAATGAGTACACTCAACATACAATCACTGTGTAGAAAATCGAAAAGATTTCCCTAAATTATCGCTATTTGCTTCCTGAACTGGTGCCATGATTAACCCTCAGTGGCTCGAACTACCCATGTCTCAAACGAATTTCCATGGTCCCAAAGATGTTCGAGCCATTGAGGTTCGACTGTATAAAGAAACGGCCATACCCACTAAGTCAGAAAAGGCCACAAGCACGAAGCCAACCTTCCCGAGGCACCAAAACAAGTAAAGATGAGGAATAAACAATAAGGTACAAAACCACAGCTGCAATAACCGAAATACAGTATAACCTCAATGGCTCGAACACGGATGGCTCGTTAACCGTGGATGATTCGAACATTTTTTTCAGTCCCTGCAAAATTCTTCCAATAGATCAAGAAAACAAATATTTAGGGATTTTTTCTTTTTTGATCATGGAATTGTATGTTGTGTGTACTCATAAGAATCGCCTCATCGAGGCGATTCTAATGAGTACATTCAACATACAATCATTGTGTAGAAAATCGAAAAGGTTTCCCTAAAATATCGCTATTTGCTTCCTGAACTGGTGCCATGATTAACCCTCAGTGGCTCGAACTAGCCATGTCTCGAAAGAATTTCCATGGTCCCAAAGAGGCTTGAGCTATTGAGGTTCGACTGTACAAAGAACTGCAACAGTGGAACCACATTGGAACGGTCAACAGAAAAAGACTGCTGGTAGGCCTGATTTGACTCCGTTTTCTGTGGCACCTGGGCTGGGTCCATACTGTTTCCTCAGACTTTTTCATCCGAATACTAAGGGGAAAATAAGGTATTGTTTTTTGTCCACGCGACTTACGACAATATCATGGAAAGGTACTGGAAACTGTTACACTTCGAACGAAATTGTTTCTCATGAATTCATTGACGATTGTTATCTGGTGGACAAACAAAGATTAATAGTCTTAGGAACTGTTAAAAAGTCGTTGATTTGATTTTAATGCACAGCTGATTCAATTTAGTATTAAGATCCGTGCAACCCTGTATACCGAAATAAATAATTTGCAAACATTGTAGATCGTGATGAGACGGCTTGATTTTTGACTGAGACCTTTATCTGGAATAATGGTTCTGATCCGATTCAAAGACGGGAGAGCCCACTTCAGAAATCAGGGAAGAAAAGGTTAAATAACGTTAAGTCAAAAGAGGAAGTCTTGGAAGGAAAACACACAAGCTTGCCAACAGCAGACTCGGATTCATGAAACATGTTAAGGGGAAAAGACGCACTTTCAGGCGGAGCCATTTTATAGTAAAGCAAACACAAAGCCAAAACAATTCCTTATATAAAAAGGCAAAAATAAAAAAGATACCATGCGTATCCAGTACGCTCAATGTGTTCCTCAGAGACAGTGCAACATTCCCCCCCCATTACTCGCACTTTTCTTGTTGCTTCATTGAACGGACTTCTATGAGTTGACGGACAATTTTATAATACAATCATTATACAGGGAAAAAATCAAAGCACCGAGAGTGCTGATGGGGGCGGTTGCCTGAGCTCTTAAACTGATTTGGGATTTACGTTGAAATAAATAAATAAATAAATAAATAAATAAATAAATAAATAAATAAATAAAATATATAAATAATACTCAATAATACTCAATAATGGCAACCCTTTTGAGGTTTTATCTAGTACTTAAAGCAGATATCTTCATTTCAAATACAGATATATGTCAAAATAATATAGGGTTATTGCACTACTTGGGGAAAAAAGAAACGCAAGTTCAAATTTTTATATAGGTTTGTTTGTGAACAAACTGATCTAGTTTTCTGTATTTGGTGACATTAGTATACTTCCCCGTGTATGGATCACACAAAATCACTGAAGGTGAACACAGACTACACAATATCGTTGTACCTGAATTTCGTTATATCCGTGCTGCACGGGTAGTGTCGCGTGGTAGAGACTTAAACACATTAACAAATCGAACTTTCGTTCCATTCGTATCGGTTGCACAAAACGTTTGTTGTTTGAGTTTGTTGAGAGAAATGGTACGCTTATCGCAACTGGATAGGGGTAGAGCTATTGCTCTAATTTTGCAGGGTCGGTCGCAACGTGACGTCGCGCAGCAATTTGGGGTGCACGAGTCGACGATATCGCGCTTTGTTCAGCGTCTTAGAGCTACCGGTAGGTTAACTGACCGTCCTAGGAGCGGACGTCCGCGGGTTACGACGCAACGTCAAGATAGACGTATACGTCTTGAACACCTTCGTAAATGGGTAAGGACGGCGACAGAGACCGCAAGAGAAGTTATCGGGACACATGGCCGTCGTGTGTGTCCAAGGACAGTCAGAAATCGCTTGCGAGAGTTCGATTTACGTCCACGCCGTCCTTACGTGGGCCCGAACCTTACACCCAGGCGACGTCAACGCCGCATGCAATGGCTGCGTGCCCATGCACCAAATCGGTTTCGACTGGCTGACTGTCGGCGTGTAATGTTCAGCGATGAGTCGCGATTTTCGCTTCAGCGGTCAGATAGGCGACAACGAGTGTATCGACGTCTTGGTGAGCGATATTCTGACGCTTGCGTACGAGAAGTCGACAGATTTGGGGGAGGGGGGTCCGTAATGGTTTGGGGTGGGATTTCTCATGGTATGAAAACGCCCCTAGTGGTTATTCAGGGTAATTTTACAGCCGTACGCTATCGGGATCAGGTGCTTATGCCTCACGTCCTCCCGCTTGTCAATGCTCATAATCTCACGTTTCAGCATGACAACGCGAGACCGCATGTTGCCAGGGTTTGTCGTGACTTCCTCAACCAGAATAATGTCCAAGTGCTCGATTGGCCCCCATACAGTCCAGATTAAAACCCAATCGAGCACCTTTGGGATGCGTTGGACAGGAGGGTCATTAAGCGCGTCAACGTACCGAACAACGTCGCACAGCTCCAGCTAGCTCTTATTCAAGAGTGGAATAATATCCCTCAAAGGACCATTGACAACTTAGTCGGGTCTATAGTTAGAAGAGTGAGAGCCGCGACAGCAGCCGTGGTGGACACATGCGCTATTGATACCCATTATTCAATAACGTTGGGTGTCTGTGTTTAACGCTATTTATTGCAAACGTCGTCTGCTATACGACACTAAAACCAATAGCATTACAGAAAATGAAATAAAAAAATAAAAAAATTAAACAATCAAATGAAATCCACAATTTTCTTTAAAAATACAACCCCAGAATTAATACTTGCGTTTCTTTTTTCCTCTAGTATATAATGTACAATAACAACTATATCTTAGTACATAGCGTTCACTACGGTCTCCTCAACCGAATACATGTATTCGAATTTGACAGGAGATATAGGCGTTACAATGCATGCTTTAACCGAAGTGTGTGCACAGGAGAGGCCTGAAGCTTTCCTGCTCCCATTTGGCCAAGGTATGTTTTCCTCAAACCTTGTTGGTTTATTAAACTTGGTAACATGATCAATTGGGTATTATTTGGACAGCAAATGTTATGGTAAGACTGTGATTCAGCGTCTTATAAGACGCTGAATCACAGTCTTACCATAACATTTGCTGTCCAAATAATACCCAATTGATCATGTCAGACTGATTCAGTTTCTTATACGGATTATTTCTCTTCACATATGACATAGTCTGGATACAAAGAGCCGACTCAATTGGTAAAGCGTCCCTTATGAACCGAAGCTTGTGGGTTTGATCTCCGGCCGAGTCATACCAAAGACATTAAAATGGTATTAGCTGCTCTTTCCCTTGATGCGCAACACTGAAAAAAATAGAGCCAGTAATCAGAACTGGTCAGACTGGTGTCAGTACAATGCGGCATGTAGAATAGGTCATGTGACTTGGAGTGTGTGATATTTCAGTAAGGCAGTACTCCCAAAGTGAGCATTGAGCTCCATGCCTATTCCAGACACCGTCACGTGTGACTGAAAAATTGTTTAAAGTGACGTAAAACCCAAGTAAAAGAAACCAAGTGGCTGAAATCTTTTCGTAACACAGATAAAACAGAGAAACAAGAGGGTTTAGAGGGTCCTTATTCACTAACCTGAGTGTCATTGTCTCCAGCCATCATCAGTTACTTCAACAATTTAATGCAGAATAGTATTTTCTAAAAGATTATCATCTTCCCTTCATAGGACTGTCTATATTTAAATAGACTGCCATCCAAGAACCATTTCTGCCGACTTATTTCAAAATCTGGCATAGGGAAAAAAAAGCCCCCTCCCCATCCCCCACCCCCTGGCGGCCATGTTTTTGACGAATCATGATGCCTTGAACAATCTTGGTAGAAGGTCACCATAGGAACATTTCTGCCGTATTAAATTGAATTCGGTCCAGTGGATTCTGACAAGAAGATTTTCAAAGTTTTTTATATACTAGATATATAGGGAAAATAATCCCCGCTCCCTGGCGACCATGTTTTTTGACGAATCATGATGGCTTGAACAATCTTAGTAGAGGGTCACCAAAGAAACATTCCTGCCAAGTTATATTGAAATTAGTCCAGTGATTTCTGATAAGAAGATTTCTAAAGTTTTCTATATAGATATATAGGGGAAATAAGCCCCGCCCCATAGCGGTCACGTTTTTTTGACAAATCATGACGTCTTGAACAATCTTGGTAGAGGGTCACCGAGGAAACATTCCTGCCAAGTTACATTGATATCAGTCCAGTAGTGTCTGACAATAAGATTTTTAAATTTTTCTATGTAGATAGGCGGGGAAAACAAGTCCCGCCCCCTGGCGGCCATGTTTTTTGACGTATCATGATGTCTTGAATAATCTTGGTAGTAGGTCACCATGGGAATAGTTCTGCCGTATAATATTAAAATCTATCCAATGGATTCTGACAAGAAGATTTTTAAATTTTTCTATATTTTATATATTAAACAATTAGAAATATAAGGAAAATAAGCCCCGCCCCCATGACGGCCGTGTTTTTTGACGAATCATGACAGCTTGAACAACCTTGGTAGAGGGTCACCAAAGGAACATTCCTGCGAAGAAATATTGAAATCGGTCTAGTGGTTTCTGGCAAGAAGATTTTTAAAGTTTTCTGTATAGATATATAGGGAAAATAAGCCCCACCCCCTAGCGGCGATATATTTCGACGAATCATGACGGCTTGAGCAACCTTAGTAGAGGGTCACCAAAGGAACATTTCTGCCAAGAAATATTGAAATCGGTCGAATAGTTTCTGACAAGAAGATTTTTTATTTTTTTTTCTATATAGATATATAGGGAAAATAAGCCACGCCCCTCTGGCGACCATGTTTTTTGACGAATCATGATGGCTTGAACAATCTTTGTAGAGTATCTCCAAAGGAACATTTCTGCCAAATTATATTGAAATGAGTCTAATGATTTCTGACAAGAGGAATGTTTAAGTGTTTTCTTTTGTTTTTCTTTTGATTGCCATGGCAACCAGAGTTCTGCTAAGATTGCGATTCTTTGTACAACTTTCATTAGTACCTCCCAAGGATAATTCCTGTGATGTTTGGTCTAAATTGGCCATGTGGTTTAGGAGGGGATGTCAGTTGTTGACAGAAGACGGACGCCGGAATACTTCATGCTCAGGGAAAGTATAGTCTTTGTAAGCAGTCAATGTAATTTCTTAATGTAAACGTTCTTTTAATTAAAGTGGATTTTGTTCTTGCTGTGTTTACAGAAAACAACAAGCGTGTGGGAAGATCCGTATAATCTTTTTAATTATTTTTTTCATATGATGTTTTTCGATCAGTTCCGTTTCGTTACAGTGTAGGCGCCATGGATAAACGTTTACAAATTCAACGTTTGTTGTGGAAAATAATTCTACAAAATTTAATTTTCGATGTAAATGTTTGGTAATTGAATAGTTAAACATTTACATCGAAATTTAAAATACTATGGCGGATACCTATAGCATTAAATCAACGTCCTAATGTCAAGACAATGCATAGACGTCGACACGACATCTGATTCAAAGATAGGTGTCTGTCGCGTAAGTTTAAACAATTTACACAGTAAAGGTCCCCTTTATACAATTTCTTTTTAAATCATAAACGCATCATTCAAGTGGACATTAAACGATTCCTATTTATACCATTTATTACCACATCAGACGCCATAGAACGCAGCATCTGATCAGGGTCTACACCGTCGACATAAAGTTAAGGAATTTCTATAAAAAAAAACATATCATAATAAAAGCTAATCAGGTACCCTGCTTTTGGAAATGGACCGGTCCAAAGAAGTATAGAAGACAAATCCAATAGGAATATATGGGTTAATAATGGACTCCAAAACTGTTTACTTGCTTTTTACGCTTTCAGATTCAAATCGAATACAGACACATGAGCTGTGTCTTGACCATCACGAAAACATGCCTATATAGTTTTGAGCCCCTTAAACCCCACTTTTATATAGTAAAACTGGGGTTTACAGGGGTGTACATTATTTTTCTTATTTCTGCTCAAAACATAGATTGTTGGTACTCGTTAGAACCGCCTCATCGAGGCGGTTCTAACGAGTACCAACAATCTATGTTTTGAGCAGAAGTATGAAAAATATCAGAATTTTTTATCTGTAAAATTTTCATTTTTTGGTGGTAAAATTTTCAATATATTTGTATAGGCGTGTTTTCGTAATGCAATGCCTTCCAGCGGGCATAATCAAGGTTTACATACGCAGTGGAACTTTGTGTTTATGTAGGCTTGAAACAGTTGCTAACCAGAATGGAATTATTTGTATGATCAGCCAGGAAAAATCTCATAAAAAAAACATACCTATATTATTCTGACCCCCTTAAACCCCACTCTTATATAGTAAAACTGGGGTTTACAGGGGTATACATTATTTTTCTTATTTCTGCTCAAAAATATAGATTGTGGGTACTCGTTAGAACCGCCTCGCCGAGGCGGTTCTAACGAGTACCCACAATCTATGTTTTGACCAGAAATATGAAAAATATCAGATATTTTTATCTGAAAATTTTCAGTTTTTGGAGGTGAAATTTTCTATATATTTGAATAGGCGTGTTTTCGTAATGAGAAAATCTGAGGGAGCTTTTTTTTTTTTTCGTTCAGAGAAGACCCTGTAATAAGGAAGGAATTTATGTGATCTCCCTTTATTTTAAATATTTTATTTATGCGCATGCACAAAATATGTAAAGAATGCTACGCTTATCGCTTTATCAATGACGTTGGTTCTCACAAAACATCAAGTAACATCACTAAGTAACCAACGATGATGTTATTAACTTTTTCTACTCTGCAGACCAAACCATATACCTTTGCAAACAGTGTAGATCCAAAAAAGACGGCTCGTTTTCTTAGGATCTACACTGTTTTGTTATTCGCTGTGGATGTATGAACACACCCCATCTGCAAAATCAAAGATAGAAGAGTCTATTCCAGAAACGTAGGGCTGAATGGGTTAACCAAACATCTTTAACTGTAGATTGCGTTCTGCAAATTCGCATAGAAAGCTACAAAGCATAGTTTAAATGAACTGTAATTAAGTAAAGCATTGCAAGTATTCACACGCCCACTAATTAGCCGGCGTTTTCCATGTTGTTATCAAGAATTGAACAGCTATCTGAAGAAAGCAAACATTGATATTCCACGTATATAATGATGATGAAAGAGGTGTTTTAGCCAAAGAGTAAAATATTATTCTCTGCCATGAGATATAACGCCAGACTTAGTAAGAGAAAGATAAAGATTGTGTCACGCGAAAAAAAGGTCCTTGCGAACATATGGATAGTTCTAGTTTTAAAGATCCGTATCAGCAATGTAACCACTCACAAAATTAAAGACAGCTAAAGTGTCAAGTTTTTTTAGGTCAGACAAGCTAGTCTAGGCCAATTTGGTCTCATCGGTGACCCTCATTTAGCTTTTCAAAGATCTAGATATAGGCTCAATGACCACAAAGGATCAGGCAATATAAGCAATACTGAAATAAAGTACGGGGTTACGTTTATCGGCACTCATACGCCACTAACACCAACAGAGTGAAGATAAATATATCATTAAAAGTAAGACCCTTGAGAGCAAGGAACACGCCCATACAAATTGAAGACAACAAGTGTCAACTTTTCTTGGTCAGACTACCTACTTTTGGCCAATTAAGTCCCATCAGTGACCCTCAATGACCTTTTAAAACATCCCGAAATAGGCTTAACGATTACAAAGGACAAGAAAATAGAAACTACACTATATTGAAATAGGGGAAAACTGCTTTGACACAGATCAGCTTGTGAACCTGTCTGTTCGTGCAGTTGATCATTATAGGGATCGAACATGGTTTTTCATGCATTAACATTCACCGGGTCCCGAGGGAGGTGTTGAAAACCGAGGCCGGAGGCCGCGGTTTTCAATACCTCCCTAGGGACCTGGCGAGTGTTACTGCACCGAAAAAACATGTTCGATCGCTGTTATTGCATAAACACTGAAAACATTTGCTACATTTCGTGTTATTTCTTGCACTATTTTGTTTCGCCTTTTCACTGATGTCTCGCGAACGCCATTTCCACGGTGTTAATGCATCGAAAAAACATGTTCGATCGCTATTATTGCATACTGAAAACATTTGCTACATTTCGTGTTATTTCTTGCACTATTTTGTTTCGCCTTTTCACCGATGTCTCGCGAACGCCATTTCCACGGACTATGCTCGTTCTAGAGCTGGGCAGTGCTGGGCAGTGCACATCTCATAACGGCAGCAAATCTGTGACCCAGGTACGATCATATTGAAAGTTGCGTAGCCGTGCATTAACTACGCGTGAATTGCCTTGTTAATACACGGCTTTTCGCCGGTTAATGCACGGCTATTAATAACATGCGACACTGCTTTTTATGCAATAATGACATTTGCAGTGCGATATAATAAATATCTTCATTGTAAGAATGTTTCAGTTTTAAATCTGATTTTATTATTTTTATATGCAATGTATCAGTTCAAAAATCTCAACGGACCAGAAAAATTAAGAATATCAGTACTTACCACATTGAAGTACAGGGGAAATTTTACGGTCATAAAATAAATTTTACTGGCAGCTGCTGGGATGAAAATTATGTGAAAAAAGTAAGAGAAAAGTCCAGGGAGTGCCACAATCACAAGCCGCAGCCCTTCCAGAGACCAAGAGGAAGAGGAAACAGACAAAAACCAAACAAGCACAAATCAAACAAACGTACGAAAAGCACTAAGCTCTCTCTTCCCCAAGCGAGGTAATCGTAATGCTAAAAGGACTGAAAAACACATGAACAAAATAACGTAAGACAAGACTTAAAACAAATCGCCTCGTAGAATAAACCACAAAGCAACAAAGGGTAAGACAAACACCGGGAACACCACCTAAGAAAGGTCAGTAGTATAAACCACCAGATTATGCCACTTTTCTGTTTGTTTGTGTTGAGGTTTTACGGCCCAGTCAACCCAATGGGGTCATGTCGAGCGCGGTCAGTTTACCTAACCACACGTTTACTGGGCAAGCTTAGTCCTCTAAGCTATTAACCAGTATTGTGCACATTCTTTCGCCAGAAAGTGACAACTGCTCTTCTTGAATCAGCGGAAGGGAGAGAATGCCCGTAGAAAATATTTCATGATCAATCTCCATGAAAGAATGTTGCCGACCTCGGCGAGGGTTGAACTCGCGACCTCCTGGTCCCCAGTCGGACGGCGCATTCAACTGACCCACTGAGGCCTATGCCACTTTTTACAGCCGGTCAACTTCACCCTGGGTCCCGATGCTACTCTCAATACAGAAATACATAAAAATTAGGTTCGCATTAAGGCTCCCAACTCAGTCAAGGCATCAAAGCGAAAACATAAAAATCAAATTAATCCCTACGATAAACAAAGACGTGTACTCATAGCTAATTCTACTGTGTGCCAGCGTAAATGAAAACCAATAGTTGAACCACGTAGCCTTACTTATGACTTACATCAGGCCGCGCTAATTTCTATATGTATATATTTTTATAGCAAAACTAAAGCTTTTAAAAATTATGTTAAGAAAACTATTGTCTATCTATCTGTGCAAATCTATAAGATGCAAGACTATTACACCAAATATATCCAAACCTCATCATCGTGAAATTTATTCCAGTAAACACACGAAAGTCACAGCAATGTTGTTTCGACGTCGCTGCGACGTCATGACATCGCAGCGACGTCGAAACAACATTAATACGACGTTATGCGTTTGCTTGGAAAAGATAAAACATTTAAGTCAAACAACTTTGCTACCCTATAGGAAATTACTTGCTACGATATTAATGTGTTATCCCGCTGATAACGTTTTGCAGGAAAACTGGCTACATAACTATTAGTCCAAAAATAAAAGCCTCGATTCTTACGCATGCCCTTTCTCAATAAAGGGCTCATTTGCATAGGCGTACTCACGTGTTTCATAAAACTATTTGCATACATTGTATATACAGTCTGTTTGCTTTAGCCAAACTTAATGGATATTTGTCTTATATCTCCATGGAAATATGGCACTCATTAAAATTGCTCGCCAAAGAGCTTCTAATGAGTGCCAAAAACATATATTTTGTGGAGACTGAAGAAAAATATTTATCTCGATGTCTCGTTTATCTAGAACTACAATATTTTAGATATTGTGTTTGAGCGATGGACTATCTCTATATAGTTTTCGTTGGTACAATTTATCCTTGACACCTGATGTGGCACCGACAATCACGTAATGCACAAGGTTGCAATTTATATTCGTTGTGATGTGTGAGCAGTCATGAACTTTTTTCCAATGTGCTCTTTGTGGTAAAATTGTGTCCTTGAAACCTGATGTGGTACCGACAGTTACGTAACACACAAGGATTCAATCTATATTTGTTGTAATGTCGTCTAAGACTGTAAAGACATGGCGTCTTCCCGATTATCTCTTAGTCTCTAGAGACGAAATTATTGAGCCAACATATATTGGGTATGTTAATGGTGCTTTTCTCTGCTAATTGAATTCGCACTTTTTATCTGAACCGCAGCAGGCAAAAAGAAACCTTTTTTTTCATATGTGAACGGTGCGGATATTATAGACCTGCACACTATTGCAGTCCAGGTGTGGTGTGCACTGTTGATTATTCGATGCTCAGCTAGCCTATGCCAAGTAGTTTTGGCATATATGGGCAGCAAAGGTCCGGGTAAACCTATGCATTAGTGCATTCTGACCAAGGCAGTCAGTATTTGAACTATTGGTTCCTGCACATCACGAAAACATGCCTATATAATTTTGAACCCTTTAAACCCCACTTTTATAGAGTAAAACTGGGGTTTACAGGGGTATGCATTATTTTTCCTTATTTCTGCTCAAAAACATAGATTGTTGGTACTCGTTAGAACCGCCTCGGCGAGGCGGTTCTAACGAGTACCCACGATCTATGTTTTGAGCAGAAAGATGAAAAATATCAGAATTTTTTACCAGAAAATTTTCAGTATATTTGTATAGGCATTTTTTCGTAATGAAATATGACAACGTACAGCATATGCCTTGAAGAATCTGTCGCATTACGCTCGAAGACAAAGTGCCGCCTGGCACAGTCAAATTATTATATATATGGCATAGATATTTAAGTGCCTGTGGAAGATAAAACCTTAACATGGAAATACCCAGGAAGGCCACAATCAAGGAACAGTCTTCTTCAGGCACCGGAAATGCTATAATTAGAAGAAAATGACAAAACAATGGACCATTTCGTTGAAAATAGAAAGACCAAAGATATATGGCATGGATATTTAAGTGCCTGTGGAAGATAAAACCTTAACATGGAAATACCCAGGACAGGCCACAATCAAGGAACACAGTCTTCTTTAGGCACCGGAAATGCTATAATTAGAAGAAAATGACAAAACAATGGACCATTTCGTTGAAAATAGAACGACCAAAGATAGAACGAATAAACAATTACTAACTACAATAGACATATTGTTTTGGAATGGTCAGCAGATATTAGGCTTGGAATAGTCTAAATCAACTAAGGATATTAAAATATTTCCGTTAGAAAGTGATGCTAAATAAGCGGAAAAAAATAAAAAATAAAAATAAATAAAAAAGGCAATAGTTTACCCATTTATGCCTGTCGTCCCATAAAAATGACATTGGCAAACAGTGTAGACCCAGATCAGACGCCGCATAACGCGTCTGATTAGGGTCTACACTGTTTGCATTAATTACAAGAATTTCTATAAACCATGGTTATAATAAAAACTGACCAGACACACCCAGGAGATGGACTGGTCCAAACAGTTAAGGTAGAAGAGTTCACTCGGCATAAATGGGTTAAAGTACTTGACAAAAACCAAGATTAGGCTACATTCACTCATCAGGACATTTCCAAGTCACCGGAAAAGGGATACATTATATCACACAAAACGTCGTTCAAAACAGAACGACCAAACAACGACAGAACAAATAAAGTAGAACGTGCACGTTACTAATTCCTTGGTTTGAAAGGGAGAGGGAGAACCAACAATGGTTCTATGGATATCCAAACATATAAGCGAAGATACCCAGGAAATGCCACTATCACGTAGCACAGTCACCTCGATGTAGTAAAAGAAGGAGAGATGAGATACAAACAAAACGCCATAAATAAAACTATCGACGCACAAACAAAGAAGAACATGATGAACACATATTATTGCATAAAAAGCAGTGTCGCACGATATTAACAGCCGTGCATTAACCGGCGAAAAGCCGTGTACTAACAAAGCAATCCACGCGCTGTTAATGCACGGCTACGCAACTTTCAATATGAACGTACCGGGGCCACAGATTTGCTGCCGTTACGAGATGTGTACTGCCCGGCCCTAGAACGTGCATAGTCTGTGGAAATTACGTTCGCGAGACATCGGTGAAAAGGCGGAACAAAATAGTGGAAGAAATAACTCGAAATGTAGCAAATGTTTTCAGTTTTTATGCAATAATAGCGATCAAACATGGTTTTTCTATGCATTAACATTCGCCAGATCCCTTGGGAGGTGTTGAAAACCTCGGCCTCCAACTTTCTTTTGTTGTCTTGGTAAGGCTGTACTTTGTGATATGTATCTTCACTTATATTTTTGAGATACAAAGTAAGGTTAAGTATCTATTTCCCAGATAAAACCTAACATCAATATCTATAGCTTTATTAATAATAAAAAAATCATCAAAATTAGAGAACCGTGTGATGAAAGTCAACAACAAAAGCTGATGATGACTGTATCTGCTTTTCCTTTTAAGAAGCATATATTTCCTTTTAGAAAAGACCCCTTTTCATACGAGAGTTGGCCGTAATTGGCCCGTTAAGGTAGCTGACGGACCGATAACGGCCCGCTATAGATTTATAAAGACTGCTAGCTGGGGAGAAAGTGGCCTGAACAGGGCGCACAAGGTATCCAAGCTATCACCAACGCGTACACACGACGTGCAATAGCATAGGTAAATGTCCTAAAAGTTTTCAAATTTTTCTAATTAAATGGTATATGCAAACAGTGCAGACCCAGATCAGAATCCTCCTAGTCTGATCAAGGTCTACACTGTTTGCCATTTCACTAAGTATTTTAAGGAACGACTGAATAAAAAAGAAACTTTAGGCTCAATAAGTATAGAATGGTTCGAAATTTTAGGATAATCACCATAAGCGTTTTTGCTTTGTAAAGGTGCGGTAAAACATTGATTGACTATAGCCAATGATAATGAAAGCAGGAAACTATCGTAAAATAATGATCGGCCACTTTAGCTATAAATGAACTTTTAATATACAAGATGGAGAAATGGCGACTAACGAAATGGTCAGAGTTAATTTAGACATTATTAATGGGTAATTGGCATACGTTTTCATGAAGCAATAAGACATTAATACAAGTGATGCTTCCCTAGGAAAGGCACAATCAGTCTTGCTGAGTTACCGGAAGAAACATGAGGAACAAGCAATAAAAAAACACAATAGCTCAGTTACAATTACCGACATTCATGCAAACCTAGCCGTAACAGAAGAATCACCTGCGAACGGCCAACACAAATAACTATTTGTAGGGGAGGCGGATGGGCTAAAATAATTTACTTGATCGAAAGCTCACCCTTACTTCTGATGCAGCTTAAAATTATGTGTTCGATCCTGTAATGAATCAAAGTAGATGGTTCGATGACAATCTGAAACAAGAACAAAAGAAAACCGCCAGCTTGACCACGATGCACCTGACCACAGAAAGCAATAGCCAGACGCTAAGTCTGAAACAAATTGCTGAAGCAGCCGTCATTTATCTGAGGCCCTATTCACCGTCGTGCAATTAAAGAAGAATGCCACGTTATGAACTGCATGTTAAAACCCATTCATGAAGTTTGCCGTATAACAATCATATAATAATCTATCCTTCTGCAACGACTGAAAAACATTTTATGCTTTTTTTTTTTTTTTTTTTTTTTTTTTTCTAATTTCGATTTTACTTCTGCATTTGTAGACTAAGGCGCCATAAAAGAAGGGTTTTGAAAAACCTTCCTGCTATAGCCAGAATAATATCTGGATATTAATTCATAACGTAGATATAGGCAGAAATAAATTGGTGAGTCGTCTTGCTCTACCCAGCTTTGTGGTCGAAATACCTCGTTGGATAAGGAAACTGGCTGCTTTGATTTTTGCTGTTTTGTTACGTATGTACTATCAGAGTTTGTCTACTCTTACACTTGGAGTCGTTGGTTGCCTACATTGTATTTTCTGTGATAATATCACTTCTTGGGCACCTTCGTTACTAGTTTTGGTTCTTATGCATGAATTTTATTAATGTGTATCCGACAATATGTTGATATACTGAAAGAAATGCATAATTAGTAGCGGGGTTCTTTATACTGCATTCCAAGATTAGAGCAATACGAACCAAATTAGCCAGAGAAAGGGAAATTAGCATGTTCAATATATAGCGGCTTACTAATTTAATCCTAAGGGAATTTCAGACTAATCAGTGAGACGCCAGGAAATCTAGCACTTCTAGAATTTAAATTCCATTTAAGCGCATACATATATAAGAGTAAATGATAAAATCAATTTCTCTTTCCTCCATCATTAAGAACATCGAGTTTAACACTGGTGTGTCTGGAAAAGAATGGATGTATTTTAACAGCGTACATGCTAAGATTGCATTAATAATGAATGTTAGATGGTGATTGTTGTTCTACTTTCAACACAAACATTTTGTTTTCCGCTAAAAAGTACCATTTGGTCAATGTTATAAATTGATAAATTAGTTTGACAGCTTTTGCACTGTGCGTTCATCTTGTGTTCATAGGCGTTCATTTTACATTTACATCTACAGTACGATTTGGAGGTGCAGTTTACATCTAATTTGCAACCTTTATTAAAATGACAGGATATAACATAGCTGTGGTTCTTTTGGGCAGATAAATTGCATGTTTAGTCTTTAATCCGATTAATGTTGATTACAACGCGTTTCACTTTATTTGCACTACGGTTGGTCGGGAGCGTGCTGACTGACCTGTTATAATAAGGTTAATGCCTGGTGATATGTCTATGATCAGACCATCCATGATTATCTGGTTAGCTGTGACTGTCGGTATCCCAAATATTTGCCACTTATTTTATCACTGTGATTTTATTTCTGTGAATGAGCGAGGGTCTCTATGTGAGCCGAATATTTTTTTTGATCTTTTCGGCATCTGAACCTAGGGTGAAAATTTGGTACCAGTAAAATCGATTTAAACATCTCGGCTTACAACTGATCGTTCTACGGAAGTGCGTTTTCTTCTGTTCTTTCTGTTCGTTCTTTGTGGTGTTTTCTTATTGCACACTTCGTGGTATATTTCGTGTTTTGTACTGTCTTAATGTGTTTAGTGGTCCTCCCTTGCACTGTAACCACTTCGTTGGGGAAGTGTTAAAATGTTCCTTTTCCTTTCGTTGTTTAGTAACATATGTACGATCTATAACAGTTTGTTTATTCTTTATCTTGGTACCACTGGTAGGCTGTTCAGGGATTGTAGCACTTTCTGGATAGATTCATACTATTTCTTGACGATATACTCGTCATTCATCCCTTATCCGATTCGTGTAGCAATTCCTGCTTGTGTCATATTTAATTTTAGTTTAAGATAAGATTTCAAAACTATTCAGCAATACATCGTTCGCATTACACATGTAAGAGACCGAAGATGTTTACTATAAGTAACAATTGAAAAATAAATAAATAAATTGTTTTTTAATTTGATCAAATATTATTCAGTTCTCTAATAGAAAGGATGCAAACGGACTGTAAATTGATCCAGCGCACGACAAAACCTACAATAAGACCTGTGTGACCAGCGAAATTCAAATCAGCCTGTATTTCAGCAAAAGAGCAGTGGTTCTCGTTTGTCCTTCTTTGAATAGCCCAGAGGCTGTAGAAGGAACATGCGATCAGCGAAGACTGACCAGACTGCGCGGATGCATAATATAATTTTACTACTGGTCATACCATGGCAGTGGTTCTCGTGTTAATCGTTCTTTGTAGGCACGGTTGCCTCTTGCTGCATGTTAAGTCCTGTTAGCATTCAAGACTTGCGGTCACCCACTGTTTGACTTCCCATTTTGCCTTTTTTTTTTTTTTTTTTTTTTTTTTTTTTGTTTTGTGAGGCATGTTTTCTTCTTCCAGTGCTAACATTGTTATCACCTCGCCGTCAATTGGTGCCCACTTTGCTTTGTTTCTGTTTGTGTTTTGTTTGTCTGTTCATTGTTTGCTTGTGTGCGAACTTAGCGGTTTTTCATATACAGTTGAAACTCAGTAGCTCTAACACTGATGGGTCGTTTACCATGACTAATTCGAACTCGTTTTCGAGTCCCTACGAAATTTGTACGTAGTAAATCTAAATATAGTTTTTTAAATAAAAATATTTGATCTATAATAAGCATATTAATCGAAAATAAAAGTTATGTATTGGCATTAAAAATGTATTTATTCAAAATATAAAATGTGCTTATAAAAATGATAAATATTTATTGAATCAATATTTTGTTGTATCAAAATATTAACATTTATTTGCAATGTGCTAAAAAAATATCTTGGGTAAAATTAACAAATATTTAAGGAAATGTTCTTATTTTATCGTACAACTGTATATTGTGTGTACTCACTTGAATTGCCTCATCGATGAGATTCTAATAAGTACACTCAACATACCATTATTGTATCGAAGATTAAAAAGACTTCCTTAAATTTGCTTCCTGACTTGGCGCTATGATAAACCCTCACTGGCTCGAACTACACATATGTCGAATAAATTTCCATGATCCCAAAGATGTTCGAGCCACTGTGGTTTCCCTGTGCAACATTTGAACCTTGGGTGAAGAGTTGATGTTTGTAAAATCGATTTAACCTCCCCCCCCCCCACCCCGCTCCACCCCCCAACCAGTCCCGGTCTTAACTACTGACCACTTTAACCCTTAAACTGCCAATCACAACAATTGTTGACTGCTTTGTCATCTGCTTGTGATTTTAAAAGTCATTTTTGCAAACAGTGTGGACCCAGATCAGACTGCTGATCAGGGTCCACACTGTTTGCCTGTTATCAAAAATAGGTTTGAAAAGTTTGCAAGAATATTCAGCAGGCGACATAAACAGACGAAATTTTCAGATGCAGGTTTTCTTAGCGTTTTAAGGATTAACCTTTACCACTCTCTGGGCATTTTCAGCAGACGACAAATTGATGATATTTTTCTTATTTTTCTCAGAAAACAGGATATGACATTTCATGCAAATTGTCTCCTAAGGAGACAATTTGCATGAAATGTCATATCCTGTTTTCTGAGAAAAATAAGAAAAATATTTCAAAATGTCGTCTGCTGAAAATTTTTTGTTTTTGTTCTTTGTATGGCCCCATGAGCGGCTGGTGGAGTTTTTGTCACAATTTGTCTATTTGTTATGGTTTTTGCTTGGGAATCCCGTCTAGGATTCCCTTTGGTGTTTGGTAGTCTATATTCAATGATTGTGACATTTTTCTATACTATAATAATGACTACTATTATACAAACTTGTTTGTGTGTTCATTGTTCTTATTGGACTTGATTCATTTCTGCTTGCATTTAATTATTATATATACACTGCAGAAGAATATGCAAGGCAGAGAGGCTCAGCTGTGGTGTTTGGTAGTCTATATTCAATGATTGTGACATTTTTCTATACTATAATAATGACTACTATTATACAAACTTGTTTGTGTGTTCATTGTTCTTATTGGACTAGATTCATTTGTGCTTGCATTTAATTATTATATATACACTGCAGAAGAATATGTAAGGCAGAGAGGCTCTGCTGTGAAACCTGTTTGATGAACAATCTATCGGTCAGATCCTGTCATGATGTATCTACGACAGAGAGTTCAGTGTTAAGTTTATAGTACTGCCGAAATGAAAGTTTTGAAGCGGCCCCAAACACAGGACATATTATTCTGCAAAGCCAGCTGTCCACACATCAGGGCATGAAGTCCTTTAAATGAATCCATTTGTGTAATGTATGCCTCTTGCAAGTGTTACTCATATGTTCGAGATGATGGAAGTGATATAAAAGATGAGTCGCTGTTCAGTCGTCCGCGAAATACATCTCCACCGAATGCAAATCAAGTGCATCGTAATCTGAGTTTTTTAGCAGTCCTAATTCTACACCCATTATCTCTTTCACTGCCACAGCCATAATAATAGTTTTTTTTTCAAACAGCATAGATCCAGATGAGACGACTCATAATGATCTGGATCTACACTGTTTGACATTCATTTTTATCAACTTTACATATATTGTTTTTTCGAAGCGATAGTTTACTTAAAAAATGCAGCAGATAAATGTCGTCTGAAATTTGGCACCGAAAGAGTTAAGAGGAATGCAAACACGTTCTGTTGCGGTAACTATCAACTTCTGAAAGAAAAAAAAGAGCAAAAAAAAAGAAGGTCTACTCTGAAAGGAATAGATTGCCCAAGGGAGCAAAGTCTTTTATTTTAAAGTATACTTTATTTCAGAAGTGGTTTTGTGTGCAGGGAGTCATAATTGTTGTCTCCCCTTTTAACCCTTGTCATGCTGAATAAATTAACATGCCACGCCCACTTCTAAATTCCAGCCATTCAGATTACTTGATCCGGGTTTTTGATAGAAATTCACATATTTAATGACAAACAGTGCAGATCCAGATTAGTTGGCTTCTTCATCCGACAACCACCAGCTAGTTATTTTTTAAAAGAACTGGGCAAGATCTACATAATAACGTCACCGAAACCTACCGGACTCAAAGTGTATCCGTTGCCAATTGCTTTAGTGTACTGATTAGCTGTGGTCCAGTTGGGCAGACATAAAGAGCTTAGTACGGAAACAATAGTTGCACGAAAACATCAGATCTTGTTTTAATATATCAGAAAGATGTTTTTTGCTTGGCATAACTCCTATTACATTGTCTAGACAAACGTTTTCTTTCAATTTATAGACACACGCGCTGTAAATGATAGTTTAAGTACAATAGATCGTCAAACTTAGAATGATCTGTGTGCAAATAATTGTACTAATCATGCCATTTCCTGAAAGTTTTTAGATTTCGTGATCAATGTCAATGCCTGAAATGTCTGAAAGGTTATTGCAATCTTAAAGAGAATGAAGACAACCGAGGGACATTTAGAACGTAATATCTGAGTGTAATGGAAATATTTTACAACGGTTGCAGCAGTATATGACTGTAAGAATCCATTACGTTTACAATTCTGTATAATGCAGACCCCATGTCCTCCTATAATCTTAAATGAAAAAGAGGTATACAGGGATATATATTATTACGGGAATTTTCAGACATTTTCGATTTTAAACCTGTTTAATATTGTTTTGGTATTTACATAACCTTTTATACTGCACAAATATATCTGATATACGTAACAACCAAATAAGAGATGAGAGGGTGTCCTAATAATTACTTTTCTTACATTTTGTATTTCTTCACAAAACATATGTTATGGGAACTCATTAGAAGGAGGGAACATGGGATACTCATTATACAGAATTGTAAAAGTAGGGCATAACTGGGTGGGATGTTTATACACGGAAAGGAATATTTTAGCGCTTGGGACCAGTTCACCAGCAAAAAGAAGGCACGGGACTGTAATCCATGTTACCAATTATAAACGAAAACAGAGGACTGGTCAGTCCTTGAAATGACCGCAATTCCAAACAGTGAATTAAATGAGTGCATTGTCATTTGTTTGAAGCGTTCTCAATTTGGTATCATGCACTTGTCTCACTTAAATTGTTACCTATGTGCAGAAAATAATAATAATAATAATAATAATAATAATAAACTACAATAGTAACGTCATAAACGTCAATGTTTCATATTCAGTTATGAGGGTGGCATTCGGGTTACACTGCGATAATAGAGAAGCACATTTAAAACGTTTCAAAGCGTTAGTCAAAAAGACTACTGATTTAATTATTTTATGTGAAAATTGTCATAAGGAAAGTGATAAGTCGGATTGAAGCACGTTATCAGGAGAACTCAGACAAAAGTGTTGTGTCTCCCTTCCTAAAAGGGGGTCTAAAGTAAACAGGAAGGAACCTGCTCGCCTGGAAGCAGAGTCTTTTCTTTTAGAGTAGACTTCTTTTAGAAGGGTTTTGGTGCGCAGAAAATGAAACCGAAAGCCCTAAAAGTTGTCCTCTTTTAACAAACTGACGGAAAATCTGACAAGTGTACACAGTCTCTTTAAAGTGGTCACGTGATACTTACTATTAAATGAGCCAGCACAGGACAAAACCTACAATTAGACATGTGTGACCAGCAAAGACTTAGATCAGCCTGTACATGTACATTCACCCATTATGATAAGGGTTCTCGTTTATTCCTCTTTTGATATCCCGGAGGCTGTAGAAGACACGTGCGATCAGCGAAGACACTGATCAGACTGCGCAGATGCGCAGATGCGCAGGCTGATCTGAGTCTTCGCTGGTCGCACAAGTCTCATTTTAGGTTTGTCGTGCGCTCGCTCAAATGATTTACAAGAAGTGAACGGCCGATCAGGATTAACATTTAAAGAAGACGACGCCAAAGAAAAACGTTAACTAGACGACCATTACCGAAAATGAAACGTTGATATTTTCGTCATTTGTTTGTCGACTTTCTTATTCTGACATGTAACTTGCATTTCAGTATGTCGTTGACAATATGATCTATTTATTAAAGTTATTTATTTTAAAACTTTGTTCGAAATTTACGTACCGCTCGCAGAAGAAAATCGAAGAACAAGTTTTCAATTTAACAGGAAATATCGCTATTCAGGAATTCCGCGGAAGGTGGTTTCACACCTGTCGGCGCCTGTGAATATTGACTTAAACACTTAACTTGATGTGAGGAATGACAAAGTCACTGAAAAGCGGTACATGTATGTAGGTCATGGTCAAAACATGCCACCAACGTCTATGAGTTGCCGTTAGGGAGTGAGCGTATGCCAGGTTTGATGACTGTAGTTCATATGGTTAATCAGACAAACATAAATATTGCATGTATAATAAATAAATAAATAAATAAATAAAAAATAAATAAATAAATAAATACATTACGAAAACACGCCTGTTCAAATATACTGAAAATTTTACCACCAAAAACTGAAAATTTTCAGATAAAAAAAATTCTGATATTTTACATATTTCTGCTCAAAACATAGGTTGTGGGTACTCGTTAGAACCGCCTCGCCGAGGCGGTTCTAACGAGTACCACAATCAATGTTTTTGAGCAGAAATAAGAAAAATAATATATACCCCTGTAAACCCCAGTTTTACTATATAAAAGTGGGGTTTAAGGGGGTCATAATTACATGTATAGGTAAGTTTTTGTGATGAATAAATAGAGCTAAACTAGGGTTGATGCGTTAAATTACAAAGTCATTGGACCGTGAAATATTGGACCGGGTCACTGAATGATACAATAGTGTTTGTGTCCATCTTTGAAATACTGTATGTCAGTTATACAGATAATCAGAAATGGAAATAAATACTCGGGTTACTGCAAAATATGACAAGCCGTTGTACCGTGAAATAGCAGCCAGTGTAATAAACTGATAACGCAATGTTTGAGACCTTGTTAAGGAGAAACAATATGCCAGATTAGATGATCGGTGCTCATAATTAATCCAAAATGAAGTTAAACGCAAGGATTCGACGTCAAATTTAGCCGTCAATTGTAGGTCAGGGTCATAAAATGACACGGCAGCGTTTACGTCCACGATCGATCGGAAATTGCATTGCACTGCGAAAGACGATTATCAACATCAGTCACAAATGAGGCTGAACGCAAGGGTTCCCAGTCAGCATTCTACGTAAATCTATATCGGGCCGTCATCGGCCCGTCAGGGTAGCTGACGGGCCGATGACGGCCCGATGTAGATTTACGTAGAATGCTAGCTGGGTTGAAACAAAAAAGACAGTCATTTCTAAAAAAAATGTAGGTCATGGTTATAAAATGATACTGCGTTGTTTATCCTTGCCAGGGAGAAAGCGTATGGCAAACGAGTGTCGGTGATATAGTTACTCAGAAACAATACTGGACGCTAGGGTGGACAGGTGGACGAACGGAGAACCGTACATCTGCATACAAATAGCACAAACGCCGAACGATATCGACAGTCACCCATGAAAACACAGGAAACTCGTAACATAAGAACGTCAGTGATATGAATCGGAATATGCAGATGATTTGCGGAAATTCGAGCAGACATCACAAGTAAAAAAAATATGTACAAAGTAACCATAAATTTAAGAAAATGAACTGCGGACACCAGGTTACACCCTACATTGTATATTTATTGCATTCAGTTAAATTCGATTGAAACTCTTAACTTCACAACAATTACATTTCATAAAATAGTGGTTTACGTAACATGCGTAAGAAAAATATTTGCAATAAAGCGACGTCAACTCATATAAAATATTTTGATACTTTACCACAGAGGCTGCTCTTAAATGGAATAATCTATTGCTTTCAAAGTAGGGGCTCTCTCTTGGTAGGAGTACATGTAGTCTATATATTTGGAAGTGTAACAAGCCAAGATAATCGACAAAAGAAATGACTTTATTCTTTTTGTAAACAAACGTAGACAACACGAAACCGGACTGGAAACTCGCATACTAGTCGTGCGCACGGCAACTATCTCACTTGCAACAAGCATAACCGCCAGACTCGGCAACCCTGAAGCCAGTTGTTACAGAAGCGATGATACTAGGGGAGATTTTCGAGACTTTTCCTGCGTAAAAATAATTCTGTTATCGCTACGTCAGTGATATGGATACAGCAGTAATAAAAATCTGGGCCCAGTTGTTCGAAGCGTTGTTAGCTTAACGAGCTCGTTAAGGGTCATATCGTTAACTGTTTTAGTGGATTCAATGTACAATATTCTGATATTTTTTGCTGAAAAAATGTGAGTAGCTTTTGCACTGCAGAAGCTACTCTCATTTTTTCAGCAAAAATTTCAGCGTATTTGCGTATCACTCGATGTAAATTTTAACGAATCGTTAACTAACGACATCGTTAGTTTGAACAACTGGGCCCTGAAAGGTTGCCTCAGGAAACATCGAACACACCAAATAACCAACATTTTTAAAACTCTAGTCTGGAACTCTGCTATTCATTTGACAACACTGCATATTTGAGTCCTGAATAATGATGATATTTTTAAAACAACATTATGATTGAATTAGTTTTTATCAAGTTATCATGCAGATATCAAAGCAGACACCAGTTGAAAGCTTAGTTATCTTGTATCATAACTTCGCTGTTTTGAGCGATCACTGTATAAGGGCGCTCATCTTCATATGCAAGCACTGATACACCAGATAATCGTGCACACATGCTGGCCAGGGACTCTAATTTTCGTAAGTAAATACGGACTTTTGTTATTTCTATAAGCAGACATAGAATGCCTTTTGTTATCTTTGTGAATGTGCTCAATTATACGGCTCTTTCCACTAAGCATTTGGTTTTTACGTAGCAGTCTGATCAGGCACTTGCTGGAGGTGTCTACAATATTCAATGTCTTTACACGGGAACGGAGACATTAACGGATATGGAGGAGGCCAATCTCTCAAAGTTGTTTTTGTCCCCTCTGAAAAAGGCTCTACTCTAGAAGGAACAAAGCAATTTTTTTCTTACAACTTTCCAGAAGGGTTCAGTATGCAGAACAGCAAGCAGGAAGTCACAAAATTGGTCTCCCTCCCTAACCCATTTAAGCCTGGCGCCCCGTAAAAGGGACAATGGCAAACAGTGTAGACCCAGATCAGACGCCGCAGAATGCGGCGTCTGATCAGGGTCTACATGTTTGCATTAAAATCAGAAATTTCTACAAAACTTGATAATAACAAAAAACTAGGCAGGCACCCCTTATATAGGAAATGGACCTGCCCAAAGAGTTAAGATGGAAGAGTCCACTCGCATAAATGGGTTAAAAATGGTGGAATATCTACCAAGTGTATCCAGTCTCTATACGTATTGTGGTACCATGTCTTTGCCAAGTCAAATTAAAGTGCCCATTAAATAAGAATTAGTTTGCTCTAGAGCTGATATCTTAATACTAATATTTTACTTAATGGTCTTGCATTAGATCATTATTGAATATTCATTTGTTCGTTGAATTCATGTTTGCACACATCAAAGAATATTTCACATCCGCTAATGCAACTATAATGCGAATACCACAGCATTAACAAAGATAATATTAAAGAACAAATAGTTTCAGTCACTTGGGCATTGAACATTTTCTTGTTATGAATTAGGACATACGCTATGAGAACAATTCCTTGACCTTCCGCCACAGTATAACATTCTGTAATCGTTTCGCACTTTTCTTAAACCTAACAACTACTTTATGATCTGTTGCCTAGAGATAGTATTCACGAATTATAAAATTTGTATATTTATATATTTAACTACAGTATAACTTCACTGACTTAAACACCAATGGCTCGTTTATCTTGGCTGATTCGAACACGTTTTTTTTTTGAGTCCCTAGGAAATTCTTCGACAGTTCAAGAATGCAAATGTTAGGTATATTTAGGGAAATTTTCTCATTTTGTCATGAAAATGTATGTTGCGTGTAATCATTCGAATCGTCTCATCGAGACGATTCTAACGGGAACACTCAAAATACGTGTACCGTTATTTTATAGAAGATTGAAAACGCATTCCTAAATGATCCCATTTTGCCTCCTGACCTGGCTATGGTTAACCCTCCCTGGTTCTAACTATCCATGTTTAGAACAAACTTACATGATCCCAAAAATGTTCGAACCATTGCAGTTATAACTACATTGTAGCTATATTTGAACGGACCGTTGCATTTGTGATTAGAGTTGATATAGTACATTCACGCCATCTGCTTCTAAGCATAGAGAAGACCTATGGTCTACGTATGGTAAAAAAGTAGCGGATATGCTCATGATGTCATTTGGGTTTATTTCTGCCAGCATACGATTGTGGAAACCTTAAACATTCGGTATATAAAACTCTGAATTAGGCCCCAAGTAAACACATGACGTCGCATCTATGTCTTTCATTGTCACCGACTTTGAAAAACAAATAGTAAAAATTAAAGTATCGTCAGCTACAAATTCGCTTAGTGCTTTAATGGTTTAATCTGCTTCTTTTCAAAGAAAATAAGACTGACGATTAACTTGAAATATCAATCCTTACTTTCTCTCCGAAACAAAAACCAAAATGTCATCTGCTGCAACTGTGATCAGCATTTTAAGGGTTTCTTCTGTCTATTTTTGTAAATTGTTAATGTCATGACAAACAGCGGTACAGACGTCATGTGTGTAAATTCCTTTAAGATTTTAAGCGTTACTTGGTTCAGCTAAACATGAAAACAATGACAACTGATTTAAATCTAAATAATTCAAACTCAACAGGCTAACAGTTATTTAGCATAATTTGATTGGCCCGAGAGCAATTCGAAAACGAGATTTATACTTCGATAAATCAAATACGCAGGATTCTTTACGCCAACTTCTAAATTGAACTACTTTACCCAATTTTGGACGTAAATATGACCTAGGAGAAATTATTAGACATGGATTTTGATTTTGGATAACCCCTGGCGAATCACTCACAAACTTAACATAAAGCCCAAAAAATGGCGAATCACTCACAAACTTAACATAAAGCCCCCAAAATGGCGAATCACTCACAAACTTAACATAAAGCCCCAAAAATGGCGAATCACTCACAAACTTAACATGAAGCCCCAAAAATTGCGAATCACTCAGACACTTACACAAACTTAACCCTTTTGGGCTTTGTGTTAAGTTTGTGAATGATTCTCCGGCGTTTTTACATCGATAAAACCCACAAAAATTAAATTCATTTCTATAGTGAAGATACAAATCTTGTAGAGCCACTGAATTCCCTGAATTTTCTATTTTGCAGGTACAAGACAATGGGCAAAATTTTCATGGGATGCTTTTCGCATAAGAAGTAGAAAAAATAGATGTGAAAAAATAACGCACAAAAAAAAGACAAAAACCAAAAAACAAAAACAAACAACAACAAAAAAAAAAAAAAAAAAAAAAAAAAAATAATAATAATAATAATAATAAATAAAATTAAAATGAAACACAAAAACAAAACAAAACATCAAAACAACAAAAAACAAACAATGAGCTGATGCACCCTGAATTATACACAAAAGAAAATACCAATTTGTGTGAGAAATAAGAAGAAAAAAACAGTCGAAACTGCAGTTACCTCCTGATTTATAAACAAATTCTTTGTTTTTTCTTCTTTTTTTTGTTTTGAATGTCAGATTGAGTCTTTTTGTAATACATATTGGCAAATAACAACAATAACTGCATGTCATTCCTTAATTTACTATGTGATATGTAAATTACTTAATTTACCATGTGATAAATATATACCATAATAATTTACTACTTGAAAGGCAAATTACTTAATATACTATTTTACATGTAAATCAAATAATTAACTTTATAATATTTCTGCTCAAAACATAGATTGTATGTAAATTATTAAATTTACTATATGATATGTTATTTGAGTGTATACATAGTGAATTAAGTAATTTACATATCACATGCAATATGTAGTTTACTTAGTTTGCTATATAGTATGTAAATTGGGTTAAGGAACTGGGTACACATCCTGGGGAGGTCCTTTTGTTAAGTGGCTGTCACTCATCACGAAAACACGGCTATATAATATTGACCCCCTGTAAACCTCACTTTTATATAGTAAAACTGGGGTTTACAGAGGGATACATTATTTTTCTTATTTCTGCTCAAAAATATAGATTGTGGGCACTCGTTAGAACCGCCTCGGCGAGGCGGTTCTAACGAGTACACAATTTATATTTTTGAGCGGAAATATGAAAAATATCAGAGTTCTTTTATCTGACAAATTTCAGTTTTTGGAGGTGAAATTTTCTATATATTTGAATAGGCGTGTTTTCGAAATGTTCTCTTCTGTCTACATGTAGCCTAAATGGAATAAATGCTCTCGGTGGGAGAGCAGACTCCCTTTTAGGAAGGGTTCTGGTGTTCACCGAAGCCAAAAGGAAGTCACAAAAGTTCCTGTTTTACAAAATGATGGAAAAATTCCAAATGTGCCCAGTCCCTTAAATCTTAAATGCCGTTATGTTTTACTTGTTTTGATAAGAGATGATATATCAGGTATGGGCTTATTTCTGTATAATACTGCAGGTTAGAACTAGAACATTCTAATAATGCTCTGCTATGACGTTATGTTTGTAAAATATAACATTACATGTATAAATTTCATTGTTATATTCAACAGAAATTGTCCAATACTTGATAAGAAAATGAACCTTAGATATAAAGTCGAACTTCAATGGCTCTAACATCTTTGGGACCATGGAACTTTGTTCTAGACATGGGTACTACGAGCCACTGAGAGTTAATCATAGCGCCAGGTCAGGAGGCAAATGTTGATAATTTAGGGTGTCTTTTCGATTATCTATTAAGTAATGGTATATTGAGTGTATTCTTAGAATCGCCCCGATGACGTGATTCTAATTAGTGCACTCAGCGTACACGATAAAATAAGCAAATTTCCCTGAAATATGATGATTCTTAGATATTTTTGTCTTGAGCGATCGGAAGAATTTCCTAGGGTCTAAAATATGAGTTAGAATCAGCCACTGTGAACGAGCTATCAGTGTTCGAGTCATTCAAGATTGCTGTAAATACTTTGTTCGCGGCACCTTAATTTCAATTTTCAACAATTAAATTACCAACCTTTGTTTGTTTGCCAGATCAATAAGGTAATCAGTACAAAATGCTATTATCTGGCTGTTGAATTTAAACAAAGGCGCGGTCTTTTTGTGTCGCCTGCGTAGCATGGCAGACACGTAGGGATCATGTTGTCCGTCCGCGTCATCGGCATCGTCATCGTCAGCGTCGTCGGTGTCGTCATCACACTTTTCGTTTCCGCTCAATAACTTTTGAACGGATGAACTTTATATCACTATAAAATACAGGTCAAGTTAGATATTGGTAATCATCCGCCAAATTTTGGCTGAGTTATGGCTCTTTTTCGACTTAGTTTTTGTTGGTGTGTTGACATTAGTTTCCGATTAATAACTTTTGCGTGGATGCATTTATTATATTGAAAGTTTGCATATATCATTGTAAAATACTGGTCTAGTTCGATATTAGTAATCAGCCGCAAAATTTTGGCCGAGTTATGGCCCTTTTTTGCCTTAGTTTTTGTTGGTGTGTTGATATTGGTTTCCACACAATAACTTCTGCAGGGATTCTTGATTTTATTGAAAGTTTGCAGAAGGATATGTTATTGTAAAATACGGGTCAGGTTCGATATTGGTAATCATCCGCAAAAATTTGGCCGTTATCGCCCTTTTTCGACTTAGTTTTTGTTGTTGGGGTAAATACTAGGTAAAGATATTATTTTCCCTCAATAATTTTTGAAGGCATGCATTGATTTCATTCGAAGTTTGCAGAATGGTATATCATTATAGCATAGAGGTCAAGTTTGATTTTGGTAATAATCTAAAAAATATCGTTCGAATTATAGCCCTTCATTTGCTTGATAAATAAAATTCAGACAAAGTAGTGAGGCGTTGCCTTTAGAGATAGGAGCAATTATTTGGACAAATACAGTGTTTTTTTTTTTCTTGTTTCATATCAAATGGTTGGCGTTTTAAGCAGGCGACACATCCGATTCTCGGAATAATTATAGTATAGTATGGAACAAGACTAGGATACCTCCTAGAATATTCTGAAACGCTAATTCTAATTGCATTTTCGTTAAGCGTTGTCTACTTGTTGAAAAGGGGTATTTCTGTTGCAGTTTCTCTTTGTTATCACCTTCTATAAAGCGCTGATTATAACATCATGTTATGTAATGGAATCGTTATCTGGTGCCTTGAGAGGGATGTGTTCCATGATGGAGACTGTTCCTGGGTAACTCCCTATCTGTTTTAAGATAACCTAAACCAAATGTATACGACTAGAACTGTAAGAGAAAAAGGTTAGAGAAAAGTCCAGGGAGTGCCACAATCACAAGCCTCAGTTCTTCCCAGACACGAAGAGGAAGAGGAAGACAAAACCAAACAAGCGCAAATCGAACAAACGTACGAAAAGCACTATGATTAGCTCTCTGTTCCCCAAGCGAAGTAATCGCAATGCTAAAAGGACTGAAAACTACAAGAACAAAATAAAACAAGACTTAAAACAAATCGCCTCGTAGAATAAACCACAAAGCAACAAAGAGTAAGACTAACACCGGGACCACCGCTTTAGAACAGTCAGTAGAATAAACTACCGGGGTGCGAGGTGGGGGAGGGGAGCAGGGGGAAATCACTTTTACGACCAGCCAACTTCACCCTGGGTCCCGATGCTACTTTTAAAACAGAAATACGTAAAAATTAGATTCGCATAAAGTCTCCCAACTCAGTCATTGCATCAACGCGAAAACATAAAAAGTCAAATTAATCACTATGATAAACAAAGACGAGTATTCATGACAATTCTGCCGTGTGCCAGAGTAAATGAAAACCAATAGCTGAACCACGGTGATGTCATTGTCATTATCGTGTGATGAAAAAAAAAAGTCATTATCGTGTGATGAAAAAAAAAAAAAAAAAAGTCATTATCGTGTGATGAAAAAAAAAAAAAAAAAAAAAAAAAAAAAAAAAAAAACAATAAGGAAAATGTTAAGATAACGTCGCGTTTTCTGTAGAAAAAATTTGACAAGGTTGCCCTAGGAAGCAAAAAACGTATAAAAGTAAGAAACAGCGAGTCTCGGGTTTCCGTCAAGTATTGCTAATGTTCTGACAACTAATTGACTAAATCGCTTTAGAAAGCTTTGTAGTAAAGTAATACGAGTTTACTGACAGAGGACTATAAGAATCAATCATGAGTGTCCATGCAGAATAGGGAAATCTTACAAGAGGGTAAGACTTTCAACAAAGGACGAGGCTTGCCGAGTCCCTGATTGAAATTCCTATCACGAGGGTGAGATTTTCTCTATCCTGCTTGGACACTCATAATGAATTCTTTTTCTCCCACCTTTAACTCTTTGCATGCTGAATAATTTTGCATACTTTTTGTCGTCTGTGGATTTTTTTAAAACAATAAGTTTTTCAAAAACATCTTTCAGGAATACCATCAGAGTGGCAAAAAGTTTGAATCCAGATCAGGCCCGACAAAACGTCGGGCCTGATCTGGATCCAAACTGTTTGCAAAGGTTATCAGCAGCCGACAAAAGTTGCCACTAGCGGGGAAAGTTACATGGATTGGTCCTGAAAGTCACATGGTCATGTGAGATTGAAGTTTCTCAAATGGGCAAAAAGCACATCTCATATGGCAAAGGTGGGAGAAAAAGACTTCTGTTACACTTCTGTATTTTTACAATAATTCGACGCGATTTGAAACCATAGACATGGCCTATATACAGCCGAACTTCAATGGCTGAAACATTTTTGAGACCATGGAAATTTATTCTAGACATGGGTAGTTCGAGCCACTGAGATTTAATCATAGCGCCAAGTCGGGAAGCGAATGGGAATAAACTAGGGGTGTCTTTAGATGTCCTATAGAAAATAATGTAATAGTGTACTGATTAGAATATTCTAGATGAAGCGAAGCTATTACAAATGGGAATACGCATCATGCAGTTTCATGATAAAATTAGATAATTTCTCCAAAATAACCCTAAATATTTGTTTTCTTGAGCTATCGAAAGAATTTCTATTGGCCTAAAACGAAACGTATCAGTCATAGTAACCGAGTCATCGGTGGACGAGTCATTTATGTGTTACTGTACATGACTGTATATCTAGAATGCGATAATAACGTATTTATTTAGCTACTATTGCAATCACTAACACAGCAGTAACTCCTGTTTCTTGCTTTATTCCTGTTTAATTTCAGTTACAATTGTACCAAGTATATAATGTATGCTTGTGCTCCCGTCTCCCTACCTGCGGCAACAAAACTGTTTAGAAGCTCTCTGTAATGCATATTTATAGATTTCCCATCACTGGTTGCAATGGTATAAACTTCATATGACATTATGTTCGTTTCCTGCACACACCGAACCCTTATGACAAAGAATCATATCTAAAAGGATAGAGTTCCCTCACACGGATGACAAAGTGTTTCCTTTTACAATATACCCCTTTCAGAAGAGGGTGAGCTGAACATAAGCAATTTTCACAGTCCCCACCGCCCCCTCCTCCCCCTCACCCAAAAAATGTATCCGTTTCCCTGAAACTTAGTGTTTAAAGTTTAACGAAATTGTTAAACTGTTACATGTAATTATATCAGTCGTAGAGTAAGCCCTGTCTTTAAACAGTCGAACTTTAATGGCTCCAACATCTTTGGGACCATGGAAATTTGTTCTAGACATAAGTAGCTCGAGCCACTGAATGTTAATCATAGCTCCGGGTCAGGAGGAAATTGGAGATAATTTAGGAATGTCTTTTTTCACTGTTATAAAATAATGGTATGTTGGGAGTGTAATCAGTAGAATAAATACACACAATATACATTTCGTGACAAACCAGGAGAAAGTCGCTAAAATATCCCTAAATATATGTATTCTTGAGCTATCGGTAGAATTTCCTAGGTTCTCAAAAACGAGTTCGAATCAGCTGCGGAGAAACGAGACATCGGTGTTCGAGTCATTGAAGTTTTACTGTACATTGAACAGAAATGTTATTCCAAGCCAGGATATGATCGTCTAGGTTAGTTTGTCGCCAACTAATTATTATCTTATTTTCGTTTTTCTGCAGAAGAAAGATTGGTCGAGGTCTTGTTTGTTGCTGAAAACGGTCTACAATTGGGCAGTAATACCAGTTACAGGCAGCGCATTTACCATTAGCTAGGCTAATTCAACAGACGACACATTGGTGATTTTTTTTTAATTTTTGTCCCAGAAAACAGGATTTGACATTTCATTCAAGTTGTCTTCACTGGAGACAGTTTGCATGAAATGACAAAACTTTTTTTTGCTTCAGAAAACAGTATTTGACATTTCATGCAAACGTCTTTACTGGTGACAATTTGCGTGGAATGTCAAAAAGGTAAAAAGAGAAGTCCAGGTTATGCCACAATTACAAGTCGCAGCCAATCCCTGACACCAAGAGGAAGAGGAAAGGGATACAAACCAACACGCGCAAAACAAAGCACACAGACTAGCTCTCTCTTTCCCAAGCGAGGTGATTGCAAAGCTAAAAGGACTAAAAAAAATAACGACAATACGCAAAAGAAGACTTAATATAAATCGCCTCCTAGAATTAACCACAATGCTATACAGAGTACGAGCGAGACCGGGACCACCCTTAGACCGTTCAATTGTATAAACTACCGTGGGGTTTAAAACACTTTAACAGTCGACTAACTTGTAAAAACTGCTTTCTGGGAAAAGTAAGAAAAATATGTTCAACTGTCATCTGCGGAAAATTTTACCCAGAGTGCTTAGCGTTAAGAGGATGTGTGCTTTGTCATTATCAGTTCCAGCGTGTTACTGTTGGATGGTGATAACTGCACCAAGTACAGCTGTGTGCTTTGATAGTTTTCCAATACAACGAAAGTCTTGATCATACACTAGACGTATCTTCGTCGCAAACTTCTTTAAGCGATATCGCTACCTTTGAGGACAGAAACAATCAACTAATCTGCTAGATTGTTGTTCACTCGAAATACATTTCTGATACGCCAAATAAATACGGCGTCTTAGTTTATAAGAAAACGGCGAAGGCCAAGCTGATTTGCACAGCCACCAGCTTTGTCAGGTGCTTCGCTGCTGGCTCACAGTGTTCTTGGATACTGCTATGTGTACCGCCGATAAGCCTGCGGAAAAGACCAGCAGAACTTATTACTCATGACGCGCTTGTTGTATCATTTAAACTTTCAGTTTGTTTTGAACCATGGTTGGAATACACTGACTGAGAGAGCTACTGTGTAACTGTTATAGAAACTTTGTAACAAAAACCTAGCGGCACAGGTTGGTCATACTTTAATACATGTACAATATCTGAGTTGCTGTAGAATGGTTCTGCGCTACATGTACTAATTTAATTTAGATTATACGGTACAGTTAAAGTTTTACTAAGTCTTGGATCTGTTTGTTTATTACTGGAGCTTAGAGATGAAATAATTGTTCTCTTACCGCGGAACCAATAAAGTGTTTATTTAAT
Source organism: Anodontia alba (assembly GCA_964016985.1). Lineage (NCBI taxonomy): Eukaryota > Metazoa > Mollusca > Bivalvia > Lucinida > Lucinidae > Anodontia > Anodontia alba. Next base: position 61,937,417 of record OZ024833.1, on the reverse strand, counting down.
GCGGAATGGATTGCAGACAAATGATTTACAATTTACTCATTATTTTTATGCAAGGCAAATCAAATACTTCTAGCATATAATTAAAAGAAAATATTTATGACTAGTTAATAGATACATAAAACAACTAACAAAACAAATTATCTTTCATTTCGAATTTCAGGTAACAAACAGGAGATGGTTTCATCGCTATATATATACACTAATTATTCATCTTCTGCCGTCGAAGTTACTGTCAGCACTACGAATTTCTTCTGGAGTATTTTCCAAGTAAAAATGTTATCAACATGATTTCTTTAAGGGTACATTTAATATGGATTATATATATTCTGTGTGGCGTCCTTTACAGACCCTGTTGTTCTGGTAAGTGTTTCCTTCAATTTTTTATTTCCTTTAGGATCACTGAGCCCAGTTGATTACAGGTACTTTGAAACTCCCATCACAAAAACATGCCTATATAATTTTGACCCCCTTAAACCCCACTTTTGTATAGTAAAACTGGGGTTTACACGGGTATACATTATTTTTCTTATTTTGTTAAAAACATAGATTGTGGTACTCGTTAGAACCGCCTCGCCGAGGCGGTTCTAACGAGTACACACAATTTATGTTTTGAGCAGAAATTATCTGAAAATTTTCATTTTTTGGAGGTAAAATTTATAGTTTATTTGAATAGGCATGTTTTCGTAATGATTACCGCAAAAGCAGGGGCTGGGGGAGGGGAGTATACAGACTCGCATACTACATAGCTGTATAGGAAGAGACTTAATAAAACCGAGTCTCCGCTTTTCATTCTTTAGCGTGTTTTTTTTTTTTTTTTTTTTTTTTTTTTGTTGCCAAAGGCAAATATTTAGATTTTTATTTAAGTTTCTTTGATTTCCCTTGTCTTGTTTTTTTTTTACAATTTCCACATCATTACGAAAACACACCTATTCAAATATATTAAAAAATTTTACAATCAAAAAAAAAAAAAAAAAAAAAAAAAAAAATCTGATATTTTTCATATTTCTGCTCAAAACATAGATTGTGGTACTCATTAGAACCGCCTCGGCGAGGCGATTCTAATGAGTACCCACAATCTATGTTTTTTAGCAAAATAAGAAAAATAATGTATACCCCTGTAAACCCCAGTTTTACTATATAAAAATTGGGTTTGAGGGGGTCAAAATTATATAGGCATGTTTTCGTTATGGTGGACTGCAACGTCGGACAGCGTAGCTTCAGACATATGCGCCCAGCGATTCAGATCACCCGTGCATTCACGCAGTCTGGTCAGAATCTTCATTGGGCACATTTCATAGCCAAGGATGCACAGTTTCTTCAGGTGGACAACGGAGACTCTGATCAGACTGCGCGCATGCGCAGTCTGATTTCAGTCTTCTTTGGGCGCATATGTCGTAATGTGTGTCTCCGCATTCGCACAGTCTATTTAAAATTTTTGTTGGGTACATTTAGAATAGCTAATGATGCAAAGTGTCTTCACGCGGACAACGAAGACTCTGATCAGACTTTGCAGATGCACAGGCTAATTTGAGTCTACGTTCGGCGCATATATCAGAAGGTACGTTTTCTCACGTTACGGTTCATGTGTTGGTGATTTGCTGCCTCTTTTATGTCTTCGTTGACGATGTCTTCATTAGAATGGAAGGTCAGTGATCATTTAAACAAGCTGTTTTTTGATGGAAGACAGACGATCACACTCTTAAGACATGGACGCGTACGTGTTATTCCCCGTAATATGCTCCTCATACCAAGCCAAACATTATAGATCAAAATATGACCTTGACCGGTGACCTGAGGCTTCTGGTTCCTAGCTGTATTACGTCAAATAGAAAACTGAAACCAGAAGTCACAGATCACCGGGCAAGGTTATATTCATACCAAAAGTAACTATACTTTGTGTAGCTACCATATTTACCGAAAGTATTCGGACATCTAATCTACTAACTACCCTTGTTCTATTTTTTTAAATTAAAAACGCAGTGTGCTTACTGCCTGTTGACATGATGAATGGCAAAGAGGGTAGAACCTGATCAGACGCCGCATAATGCGGCGTTTGATCTGTGTCTACTATGTTTGCTCAGGCTTATCTGGATGAAATAATTACTAGAGCAAGTCGATGGCGCGCCATCGCTTATCCCCGCGCCAGCACCATTGCATATCTCCGTGCACATCAAAATTTTAAATGCGTTCCTCCAGTCCTCATCCATAGAGCTATCGCTTGTGAAAGTTTTAAGATTATAGCTTAAATGGTCTAGGAGCAATGGTGTGTCATTACAGAAGGACGGACGACCGGGGGTATAACAATATCCCCGCTTTTTCTTCGAAAAGGGCGAGGATAATAATAATAATAATAACGGAGTGGCTATTTGCAGTCGACTGCAAATAGCCAAAAAAACGTTAAAATGGCTATTTGCAGTCGACTGCAAATAGCCAAAATACGTTAAAATGGCTATTTGCAGTCGACTGCAAATAGCCTATAAACGTTGAAATGACTATTTGCAGTCGACTGCAGATAGCCAATAAACGTAAAACTGGCTATTTGCAGTCACTTCAAACCTTTGCAATTGATACATGCAGTCAGCTCCAAATAATGTCTAAGAATGGTCAAATAATGATGTGTTTAAATGTATTTTCATTTAATTTTGAGCATGTTAAGCATGTAAGTGGTATGTAAACCATACATTTAGAGTGTTACTGATTTCACAACATAAAGTAGAAAACGCATTACTGTTCTCCTTCCAAGATTGATTTTCTGTTTATTTGGTGTTGTTTTACGAGTAAAATGGGAGGAAAAGAGATGAAAATAATACGATACACATAACTCGAACATTCGCAAAGTCCACTGTGAGCTATGCAAATTATATGCAATGGCATTATTAACATTGTGGCAAAATATACATGCATACATACGTGTATAACAATCATAAGCTAAACTTTGCCACCCACAATGGATGTTTTGAGTAAAAATAAGAAAAACAATCAATAGAGTACACGCACTGATATAAGGAATATCCCTACCAATCCCACTTTCTTTCTTTCTTTCCTATCAAATGTTGGTGTTATTGCTAAGACATAGGATCTTACTTCATTTATTCCATTAAACAATAACGAAATCACGCGGATTAAAAAAAATAAATGAGAAATCTCAGATATCTCAGGATAACAATTTTTACCCACTCGAACCCCACTTTTATAAAGTAAAACTGGGGTTTGTAGGGGTATTCAATATTTCCTTAGTTCTGCTCTATAACATCAGGACAACACAACTATGTAGTTTTTACCCCCTCGAACCCCACTTTTATATAGTAAAACTGGGATTTGCTGGGGTATTCAATATTTCCTTAGTTCTGTTCTAAAACATAGATTGTGGGTACTCGTTTAAGATTTGAAGCTCTGTTGTCACAACATTGTAATTGAATCTATTTCTGAAATTTAGAAGATATAGACCTAGGACTTTCATTGCAGACTTAACAGAATAATTTGTCCATTTACCGTTCCCACGCGAAAAAATGACCGTTGTCCGGAAACAAAAAGTAAAAGTGCTGCCAGTGTTCCGAATGGCTTCATTTACGTTGTCTAGATAAGGCTGTTGCAAAGACCATTCAGAATGACAATAGTTTTCCCTTTAAGTGCAACAAATGCTTATAGATTAAAGACATACATTGTTTCGGACACACATCAGGTGTTGTGACGTGGTCACTTAAGGGTACTATGAGGGACTAGACTTGGTTTGTCTGCATGTTTGTCATTACGTCACTTACGTAAATAGAATAGTAAAGAATACATATGCGCGAAATCTCCCTACAGTCTCAACACTGTACGTTGATAAAATGTGTCCCAAAATTTGTGATTAATAGGTAAACCCACTGCATAAAGGAAAAGAAGACTGTGAAGGGATATCTTGTTTCTTATTTCTGCTTGAAAACATAGATTGTGGGTGCTAGTGGAAACAGCCAGTGGAAATCCAGCCCATGCAAGAAGCATGCACAAACGCAGAAAACATAAAAATGGAGCTCTTAACGAGCAACAAAAATAATCTCTTCTCAAACAAGGTGATTAGACTACTAGAAAGCACGAAACCAACATGCACAATGCAAAAGTAATAACAAACATGCTTTGCAAAAAGGAACCCGTTCCAGGTCCGACACAAAACCAATGTGAAAGTATTTGATATCCTTTCCAAAAAGTCTGATGTACATTATAAACACATCTGTCCTAAGCATTTACCGACACAGATTGTTTGTAAGGACTTTTTCTGTAGTTAACTGCAAATAGTCAAATTAACGATTTTTGGCTATTTGCAGTCGACTGCAAATAGACTCTTCCTAATAATAACAACAACAAAATCAGTCATAGCGCCAGAAGGCGCTTTTTTCAACTGAAAATTTCTGATATTTTTTTAACTTCTCCAAGAAAACATATTTTAGAGTACTTATTAGAAGCGCCTTGACCTACGCTTTTAATGAGTACCCACAACATATACGTATATTCTTGCAGAAATAAGAAAATGTTAATTGGATACTTCCTCTTATCTGGAGTTATGCAGAAAATGGCAGACTCGATTTGACCTCTGTTTGTTGTTCGTGAGGGATAAATTTTTGATAAGCTGCCTTATCTGCATCTACACTGTCTGCAAATAAACATAAAAAAAAAAAAAAAAAAAAAAAAAAAGACAACAACTGACAAACAAACAATCAAGAAAAATGACGGCACTTTTTTTATTTCCTGTGACACCAAAGAGCTGACAATAATATAATAATGCCAAGATACTGGGCTGTATTGTTGATGGCTGGAAATCAGTCGTGCGTTTATCACGCCTGGTCATATTTTAGAAACTGATAAATCGCCTTTTTTGAAAAAACAGTTCTCATATTGGAGGAAGTGTCTTGTTTGTTGTTATCTTGTTGAAAGGCCTAGCGGTCAGTACTTCTGACTTTTCGAGCCACCTCACAAAAAGAGGGGAAAGACAAGGAAGGATAGAATGAGAAAGAAGTTCCTACCCTCCCTGCTACTTTAAAAGCCCATAGAGCTTGACGCAAGTGCGCCATAGCCCACTTGTATCCATCTTTGATACAGGTTGGCCCTGGCGGACGCGCCAGGAAGAACGCACAAACAGTAGATTCTGAATGGAATGCACTATAACTACGGCCGCATGTGGCCCTACCTCAATAATATGTGAGACAAATTCAGTGATTTCCAGTTTGCTTTGCTGTTCACCAATCACCTTCTAAAAAGAGGTTTACTCTACAAGGAAATAATTTGCTCCAAAATATGAAAAGGGTCTTCTCTTATAAGGAAAGAATTCATTTCGGCGCAGATTTATTCAGATTTAGATTTATTTCAGAACGGACAAAACCAATCATCACGAAAACACGCCTATATACATGTAATTTTGACCCCCTTAAACCCCACTTTTATATAAAAAAAAAACTGGGGTTTACACGGGGTTTGGTAAAAAAATAGATTGTGGGTACTCGTTAGAACGGCCTCGCCGAGGCGGTTCTAACGAGTACCCACAATCTATGTTTTGAGCAGACATTTGAAAAATATCAGAATTAATTTTGTTATCTGAAAATGTTCCGTTTTTGGTTGTAAAAGTTTCAATATATTTGAATAGGTGTGTTTTCGTAATGTTTGATGTGTGCTCCGAATGCAATAAAACTTCAATGGCTTGAACACCAGTGGCTCGTTTACCATAGCTGGTTCCATAATTCAAATATATTGATAATTTTACCATCAAAATATGAAAATATTCAGATGAAAAATTCTGATTGTTTTCATATGTCTGCTTAAAACATAGATTCTTGGCACTTGTTAGAACCGCCTCGGCGAGGCGGTTCTAACGAGTACCGAGAATCTAAAGTATGTTTTTGAATAGAAATAAGAAAATTAATGTTGACTCCTGTAAAGCCCAGTTTTACTGCATAAAATTGGGGTTTAAGGGGATCAAAACTATAAAGGCCTGTTATCGTGATGGCACTCGCTTTTGAGCAGCAAGGAAATTCTTCAGATAGCTCAAGAAAACAAATATATTAGGGGATATTAAAGAAAACTTTTCTCATTTTATCATGAACATGTATGTAATGTGTACTCATTAGAATCGCCTCACCGGCACTATAGAACTTTGTTCTAAACATGGGTAGTTTGAGGTACTAAGCGCCAGGTCATGAGTCAAATTTGGGATAATATAGGGATGTCGTTTCGACCGTTTATAAAATAATGGTATATTGAATGTACTCATTAGATTCGCCTCGATCAGACGATTCAAATGACTACGCACAACACACATTTTCATGATAAAATAAGAAAATTTCCCTCAAATATCCCTTAATACTTGCTTTGTTGAGCTATCGGAGGAATTTCTTAGGGACTCGAAAATGAGTTTGAATCAGCCACAATAAACGAGCTATCGGTGTTCGAGTCATTGAAATTTTACTGCATATACCTGGGAGCGACTATTTCAGTTAAATTGTCTGCCAAAGTCCAGGAATAACATCAGTCAGGAATATTATCATTCGGGTAGTGTTTGCAATGACTCGAACACCTATCACGAAAACATGCCTATATAATTTTGACCACCTTCAACCACACTTTTATATAGTTAAACTGAGGTTTACAGGGGTATACATGTACATTATTTTTCTTATTTCTGCTCAAAAACATAGCTTGTGGGTACTCGTTAGAACCGCCTCATCGAGGCGGTTCTGAGTATCCACAATCTTTGTTTTGAGCAGAAATATGAAAAATATCAGACTTTTTTATATGAAAATTTTTCAGTTTTTGGTCGTAAAATTTTCAGTAATATTTGAATTGGCATGTTTTCGTAGTGGATGGCTCGTTTACCTTTGCTGGTTCGAATTCGCTTTTGAGTCCAAAGGAAATTATTCTTAGACCGTAAAATAATGTCCGCGGTCATAATATGATGCTGCATAGTTTGGTTCTTTTTGGGGAGAAATTGTATGCCAGGAATAATGATCGTGGGTGTAATAGTTATTCAGAATGAACCTCGCGAAAGTTGACGGACATATGAACGTAAATCATTACCGCAATATTGCATCTGCTTGCTGAAGCAAGTGTGACAAAATTGCAGAATTCTGGAGCTAACGCATTTGCATCATTTATGCAGAAACATTAATGCTACGCCAAGGTAACAACTTTGTTCCTGTTAAAATCGATTGTGCCCTGCCTTTGCAAACAGTGTTTAGTCAGAGCAGTTGGCTTCTGAACAAGCCAACTGATCTGAATATCCACTGTTTGCCATTCAGTATGTGATTTTTTTATCAACAACCTAGCTCATACAATCTGATTGGCTGGCAATTAGAAGTGGGCATGGCATCTTATTTATTCAGCATGAGAAGGGTAAAAACGCCAAGAATAATCAGTAATCGGTTTACACCACTATCTAGAACATTTATTGATCGCTCCTCGTAAAATTTAAATTTCATTGCCTAATCCAACATGCACTGGAGCCAGGACACATAAAAACTGAATTTGACATGTGCGAACAGCAAAGACTCAGTTCAGTAGCAGAGTCCATGTTGTTCGCTTCAGATAGTTCATGCGAAAACTTATTGAGCTGTGCAAATGCGCATGCTGATGTGAGTCTTCGTTATTCGTGCAGGTACGTTGCTGGTTTTACTGTATTATCATTCAACAACGGAGAACCATCTGCTTGTCAAGCAGAGCTCCAGATAAGGCACTTCTGGCAACCAAAAAGTATTAACCCATTTATGCCGAGTGGCCTCTTCTACCTTAACTCTTTGGACCGGTCCATTTCCAATATAAGAGGTGCCTGGTTAATTTGTTTGTAGTTTTTCAATGTTTTTATAGAAATTCCTGTATTTAATGCAAACAGTGAAGACCCTGGTCAGACGCCGCGTTCTGTGGCGTCTGATCTGGGTCTCATTACTAAAACACGCCTAATAAAATATACTGAAAATTTTCAGATAAAAAATACGATATTTTTTATATTTCTGCTCAAAACATGGATTGTGGGTGCTCGTTAGAACCGCCTCGGTGAGGCGGTTCTAACGCGTACCCACAATCTATGTTTTTGAGCAGAGATAAGAAAAATAATGTATACCCTTGTAAACCCCAATTTTACTAGGCACTCTGTTTGCTTATGTCCCTTTTTGAAGCTGCAGGACTCAAATTGGTTTAGATAAGGCTCAAGATAGGGCACTTGTTATAACTAAAACAAATTAACATTTTCGTATGTCTGCATCAAAACATATGTTGTGGCGCCACGGCAGAAAAGAGATATCTGGAAACCTCTTATTTCGAGCTATTGCAAAATGATAGTTAAAAAAGCTCCCTACATATAATATTTATAGTGTTCACTGGCATTTATTCAACATCTTCCTCCAAATGTAGTAATTGCTTCGCAATAGCTCTTGAACGATCGCTTCCGGTAGTATAAAACGTGATCATTACCATGAAAAAAGGTGTCAACGATGTATGTGCGAGCAATAAAGATCAGGGACGGATCCAGGATGATTTCTGAGTGTGATTTGATTTGATCAAATTACCAAACTTACTCTACGCATTCGAAAAAGACAGGCCTAAACAAACAGTGTAGACCCAAATCAGGGTCTACTCTGTTTGCCATCCATCCAGCAAATTTACACGCACATTTATAGATAGTAAAATGGTTTAGTAGGGGAGGGGTATAATGTAAAGACTAAGGGGTGTGAATATTTAGGGTAAATTCGATGTCCGAAATGTATCAGATTTAACCAAAATGAAATTTTAAGTCAAAGATGGATTCGACTGAAACTCCCAGAACCCTCTTTGAATCCGCTACTGAAGATTCAGATCAGGCAATGAAGCATCACAATCAGATGATGAATGACCGTTGCTGTATATCATATCCTATGATTCTGTAAGCGGACAGCAAAAGGCCTTGATCAGACTTCTGGCGGATGCGCAGGTTGGTCTAGGCCTTTGCTGTCCGCATAGTAGGTATATATCGCTGCCCTGTAGGTACAGTTTCACGTTTCGCGGGTTATGTTAAAAACATGAATAGGATTCTTACCTGCAAATCTGCTTTGTAATCCGCTAAGCGCATGAAAGATATTTGGATTTTCCCAAGATTATTTCTGGAAACAAGGAGTACAACTTTGGTTGCCTAGCTCTACTACTGGTTTGGAATAGCGCCTGCTGATCTTAGCACTTGCTGCGAGCACGTGTTAGATTGTTCTTTCATGTTGCACCCTGTTTAAACTTTGAAGAAAAAGGTATACAAATGGGGAAATATTATAGCCACCCTAACCCTTATCATGCTGAATAAGTTAAGATGCCACGCCCACTTCTAATTTCCAGCCGATCAGATTACTTGATCCAGGTTTTTGATAAAAAATCAAATATTTAATGACAAAGAGTGCAGATCTTGATCAGAAGCCAACTGATCTGGATCTACACTGTTTGCTAAGACAGGGCATGTAGTGTTCAGCAAGAGAAGGGTTAAGTATTAGGATAATCAGGCCTGCACGAACACCGTAAACACAGTGCAGTTTTAGACCATGAACCGGTAGTAAATGGCATTCATATTCTAGGACAAGTATGGTTTGTTGTTTTGGTGTTTTTGTTTTCTTTTTTGCAAGGGAAGACAACTTTTATGACTTTTCTTTCCAACACATCAAGCCCCTTCTGAAACAGGGTCTACTCTGAAAGGAAAGCATTTGCTCCTAAGGAAATTATTTCATGTTAGAGTAGACACCTTTTTAGAAAGGGGCAAAACCAGTTTTGAGAGATTTGCCTCCCTTGAAAGTGTATCTATTCCCGTAAGGTGTTGCACTTAGAAGTATATGCTACATAAATGAATTAATGCAATGCATGTGGGTAACGGAAAGTTACATTTCTTTGCTACTACAAGTAAATGACTATGTAATTATGGCGTTATAGTCAATAACGAAGCAGAAAACTGGGAAACCAATTGTGTCAGAATTGCTAATTGGTGCTCGGTATTGTTGTTTTATGTAAGACGACTTGCGATTGGTAAATAGTGAAAATGAATTTAAATTTATAATTCTAATTTGGAGAATGTTTGTTGTTTCACGATTGTTTCACAGAAACAAATGTTTCTGCTAGTGTTTACTGAAGCCAAAAGAAGTGAAATTTCAAATTTTTGGCTTTTATGTCTGCCAACTGAGGGGGTTGCTACTTTCAGCCTCCAAAATTACAATAAAATTTGGAAGCCCAGCCATACCTGAAATGAATTAACCACCAAAAACGAGTGGATTTCTATTTCTCTTTGGGGAAAATAATTACTTCCCTGAACACAACACTGATAAACAGACGGAAGTAAGTTTATTATTTTGGCAGTGAAATAGAGAATCCTTCATTGTGCAACTATCGAATGTGCGGAGTCACCTGCATTGTTTAGGTTGCTATGTGAATTATAGTTTCTCATGTTGCACCAAAACATATGTTGTGGGTACTCATTAGATGCGCATCAGCGCACACAATCAACATGTGTTTGGTGCAGAAATAAGGAAAAAAAAAAAAAAAAAAAAAAAGATTTACTTACCCCCTTATGGAACTACGCAATACGATATACAGTCGAATTTCAATGGCTCGAACACCGATGGCTCGTTAACCATGGCTTATTCGAACTCATTTTTGAGTCCATACGGAATTTTTCTGATAGCTCAATAAAACAAATATTGAAGGAAAATTTCTTATTATGAAATTGTATGTTGTGTGTACTCATTAGAATCGCCTCATCGAGGCGATTCTAATGAGTACACGCAACATACTATTATTTTCTTGAAGCTCGAAAACATTTCCATAAATTATCGCCATTTGCTTCCTGACCTGGCGCCATGATTGAATCTCATTGGCTCGAACTACCCATCTCTCGAACAAATTTCCATGGTCCCAAAGATAATCGAGCCATTGAAGTTTGACTGTATGCCACTAGTGAAGGCCAAGTTTCGACTAAAGGCCTTGATTTTGAAAACTACTACTTAAATATGGCTCAGTGTATGTCTATGACCCGAGTCAGTCTTTATTAGAAACGTCTTGTTGCATCTGTCGGTCTTTTCCGTTCCACACTGATATTGTAATTAGAAAATATTGATTCAATGACAATCAGCGCTATATTATTTTATGTTTTCCTTTGCTTAAGTCCTTAATCTTTATGGTCTAGTATTTATGATCTGCTCGCTCTTCCGCAATCTTTCATTTATTTAGTTAGGGTCAACAGTGATAAAGTAGATAGTTTCTGAACATATAGTGTAAAGCAAAAGATAAGAGAACGGAAGGAATTACAACGAAACGTTTGAATTCAGTGACCTGTCTGGCAAACCACTTTTAGGGTGCATTCCACTAAATATTTCCCAATTGCAACCCCATTGCAAGTGTAATATTTTGCACTCTTATATTCAAAAACTGTACATACAAATTTACCCATCCACGTTAGTTGATAAATCAACTCTTCCTCATTGTTTTCCATTAGCCATTGTCATGTTAAATAAATTAAGACGCTACGCCCACTTTTCAATGTCAGCCAGTCAGATTGCTTGATCCAGGTTGTTGATACAAACTCACATACTGCTTCTGCAGAAGCCCACTGATCTCAATCTTCACTGTTTGCAAAGACATTACATATCCGGGACCAGCAGGACAAGGGTTAACAAAATAAACATGAGGCCCAACACAATCAGGAGCCAGATTTGGCTACATTTGTGTAAATGCAGATCCGCACTAAATTTAAAGGTATATTTTTTCGTAAGGGCAGCCGAATAAAATTAACCCGTAACATTATTCGCTTCGCAGACGTAAATCCGAAACATTCATTATTTTGTTTTGACTGCTATGTCTTTTTCTTATATTGAAATAAGTTAAATATATATGACCAACATAAATCACTCCAGATATTTTCTTCCCTGTCAAATCTTCTTCCTAAAAGAGGCGGTGTCACGCCTCATGAATATTCAGAGGAATGCTACCTTTATAACCTCAATAACGCTGCGATCTTGTCACACTGTTAGTACGAGTACGAGGGTCATTCATTATGTAACTGGCCTGACCTATTAACCCACTTCTTCTTTCTCCACATACATGTAATCAGCATTTAAGGACGATGACTTTGCTCAGTGATGTTAAACAGCCAAATCTCCGTTGTGACAGAAATGGATGAGGAAATACATTCTGACAAGGGCACATTTTGTGAGCCTTCCTCGCTTTCTTTTGCAATGAAAGTAGCCTTTAGGCGTACTACTCTCCAGTATTAGTTTGGCCAGGTGGCAAAATAGAAGTGAAGATATTCCGGAAATGCCACAATCACAATGCGTAGCTTTTCGGAGACACCGAAAGATGAGACATGAGACGAGGAACAAATAATGGCTAAACAAAGCCATATCTGAAATCACCGTCGCACGAACAAAGAACTGCGAGAGCGGCACCGCAATGAAACGGTAACTAGAAAACACATCACGGAAGAAGGGAAAAAAAAAGGGGGGGGGGGGCGGTGGTTGGGGGTTGGGGACTTAAGTTTTACTCACATGAACCCTCGCCCTTAATTCTGATGCAGCTTCATATTACAAATATATGTTGGGTCCGCATATCAGTGAAACATGATCATAAAACACACATGATCATGACCACTACGATGAAACTAAGATGGCAACCTGTAGCTAGAACATAAGAAAACCACAAATAGGAATAGGAAGGGCTCGACTGCTGACGCCCTCGACGTCCAAAAAGATAGTCGCCATGACTTTTCCAGACGAAGCCTAGGTCCGAAAACATTTGGGCGAGGTAAACCGTTGCCAGTCCACTGTTTACTTTGTTCTTTAGTAAGATTATGTTGAGAGCGAAGAAGTAGAGGGCTTGGTAAATTGGTTAGGCCAGTTATATGATGAATGACCCTTGTATTTAATAAAATGGCCAACACAACATTTCTGTGTATTTCAAAATAAACACGTGTGCTTACATATTACAGTACAGGCCGACCTAGCCTAGCCAATAGGCGTTCCAATAAATAATATTGCAACAAAACATCTATTTGCATTTAAATATACAGTATAATATTTTAACTAGTCTAATCTCCTTTCTCAATTTTAACATAGCGCATATGTGTATTGGAGACTCTACAAAACAGACTTGCAAACATTAAGAAGTTGACTATCTTTTAATAATAACAAAAAATGATCAGGACCTAGTTGTTCAAAGCATCGTTAGCTTAACGAGCTCGTTAGTGGTCAAAATATTAACTGTTCTAGTAAGTACAATCCCTAATTTACAGGTATTTTTACTGAAAAAAATGGAAGTAGCTTTTGCAAATGCAAAAGCTACTTCATTTTTTTTCAGTAAAATATTAGAACTTGACTGACTCACCTCTCTGCAGATGCGGCAGTGTTGAAAACACGGAGCATTATCTCTTGCAATGTCGTCTTTATCATCAGTCAAGAACTGAAATGCTCAACTCGATTTCACAAGTTTGTCATGTAACACTTGACGTGTTGCTATTTGGAGATAGCTCGATGTCTAATGAAGCGAATACTACAATATTTCTTTCAGTTCAAAAGTTTATCAAAGATTCAAAACGATTCTAAATACGGTATGAATCATTTGAAAAGAATACATACTTTTTGTTCATGAACCGACCACTTCACTATTTCAAATGCCAGAATGTAACCTGTTATTGATCTTACCTTAACAACTGAAAATCCCCAAATAGCACAGATAGTTGGTAATTTCGACGATAGGTAACTTCATAGCAATAACCTTAGCTAAAATATCTACAAATGGGAAGACCTCAACGACCCAGACTAATATGGACCCCTCTCCCCCACGATCTGCTCCACGACCCTTTGTTTCTTTCTGCTTAGCTTCAAAAAGCATCTTTTTTTTTTGTTTGTTTGTTTGCTCTACCGTTACACTGTTATCTTGAATTTTCTACCTCTATTAATTTTTGAGCTACATGTTTATTTACATGTACAAATTAACTATCTTAAAAGTAATCATTGCACATAATTTTATAAATCCGACTATGTAAAATGCATTGTCTTGTAAAAGCTATTTTGTTGAAAAACTTACATGAACCAAATGTAGCTAATGACCTGCCAGTATTGTACAATATATCTAAATATAGAAATTTTTCAATGCATTAACATTTGCCAGGTCCCTTGGGAGGTGTTGAAAACCGCGGCCTCCGGCCTCGATTTTCAACACCTCCCACGGGACGTGGCGAATGTTAATGCATAAAAACCCATGTTTGATCCCTATATTATTGGGGAATACAATGGGGTTTACATTACATAGACTTGTTGACACACAACTCAAGATAAGAGTATCCTCAGTTTATGTTTCTTATTTCTCCACAAAAACATATTAGTGTAGGTACTCATTAAAAACCCCTCGTCGATGCGCTTTTAATGAATACCACAACATATGTTTACTTTGAGCAATAAGAAAATATCAGTACTTTTCAGTTACAAAAGCGTTATTTGGAGCTATGTAACATAATGAATGTGTGACCCTCTTCCTTTAGGTACTATAAACTGCACAACCCAACCAGCGTTTTATCTAAATCTGTATCGGACCGATGCCAGCCCGATTGGAATCCTCTCGGTCGATACATGTAACGATCCGACGTAGATTGACTTAGAATGCTACCACCCAGCTAGCGTTCTGTTTAAATCTGTATCGGACCGTTATTGGTCCGACGGGAATCCTGTCGGGTTGATAACGGACTGATAAAGATTTAAGCAGACTGATAGCAGGAAAGTCTCTTCTGCTATTTGTAATCATTTATATACAAAACTATTCATGGGGTAATAAAACACATTCAGAAACGACTTCCCTTTCAATGTTGCTTTAGCTCCCTTTTGAAAGGGGTGCACTCTAACTGGAAATTATTTGAACCACTTTGGAACAAATCATTTCCTTTTATGGTAAGCCCCTTTTTAAGGAGGGACACGGTGTGTCGGAGAGCAAACAGGAAAAAAATTGTTTCCTTTCTTCAAAATGACTGAAAAACTATCAGATATATTCATTCCCCCTAATGTGAATGGATACACATCTACGGGGGATAATTCTCACTGAAAGTTTAAACGTTTTCCCTCCCTTCTTATTATTTCTTTTAAGTGTGACTCTTTGAACAGGGATTCGTCCTTCTGGCCAACGTGTTCTTTTCTGCTAGACAAGTTTTCCTGTGAACGCAAAAGTCAAATGGTTTTGTCTACCTTCTGAAAAGGGGTCTACTCTAACAGGAAACATAATAACATATTATTTCCTTTCAGAGCAGACGCCTTTTCTTTAGAACAGGTATAGTGGGCAATAAAGCAAACAGAAAGTCAATTAAGTTTTCTCCCTTGGTGTAAATACCAAACCATCCACTCCCTTTCAAACAGCTGCGACCCAAGCCGTACTATTCGTCAAGTTCTACTAGAGTTCTGTCTTCGCCCAGTGAGTATCTCTCTCTCTCTCTCTCTCTCTCTCTCTCTCTCTCTCTCTCTCTCTCTCTCTCAGTAAAGTACATTTTTCACAAGAGAACCATGAATAATATATAGCACAACGAGAACGGACTGGTGTTTATTTTGTTAAAGATATTGTAAGCGCGGGAGAGATGATTACAATTCCAGGAGGAATTAAGCTGAGATTTAAAACAAAGTTTTGCGCGCAATTTTCACAGTTGTATATACATTATTAAACACTGAGATAGGATTGGCAAACAAGCTTAATATCATATGATCTAAAAGACATAACGATTTCTATACTATATATATGAACCAGAAACAACAACAACAATTAAAAAGTGATGAAGATATCTATCGTAAACTAGTTTTTGAAAAGCACATGTAGGTCCATCATGGACCCGAAAAAAAAAAACATTGATAGTCAGGCATTAACCCTTTCAGTACTGCAGGCCAAAACAGATACATGTGCAAACAGTGTAGATCCAGATGAGACGGCTCGTAAAGAGCCGTCTCATCAGGATCTACACTGTTTGCCAATTGTTTTTTTGATTTTCGACTGAAACCCCCATTTGCAAAAGTAGACATGTCCACATGCTGGCCGGAAGCGTGCACTTCAGAAACTCAAGAGCGAAAGGGTAAAGGTCTTGAAACACATTGAGGGAAGCGCCATCATTCCGTTTAAGGTCCAACTGACCGTCGTGCAATTAAACAGGCTGCAAAGTTATCACCCATGGGTTGACAACCATGCAGCACATTTATACATATGGCAATCCATTTTGTAACGTCCGCGGTGCTACGTCAAATATATTCTGGCCTATTTCTATATATTGCAAGCTATTACCTTAAGGTAAAGACTTTCACCTCAAGGTAATAGCTTCGCTTTTAGATGAAACAAGTCTGCCAACATACAGTGAACCCTCGTTACAAAGACAGCATTTGTTCCCAAAGACGTTGCCATTAAAATGAATTTACTGTTGTACAGAATACTTAATGAGCAGATTGATATGTAAGAAAGGTCTTGTTTTGTTCTTATTTCCTCATAAAACATATGTTTTAGATATTTGTTAGAATCGCCTCGCCGAGGCGATTCTAACAAATATCCAATATTTCTTTAAATATCAAATGCAATATTCTTGCATAATTTGTGACTAATTGTTATCTCTTAAGTGAAGGTTTCGTGACAGTCAAATTGTCATTATAACGAATTTTGTCGTTGTATCGAGTGTCGGTATAAAGAGGGTTGTCTGTAGTTAGCCTCCTTTCTGGAAAGCTATCCGCTCTAAAAGGAATAGATGCACTGACCTTTGGGAACACATGAATTCCAAATAAAGTAGATTCCTTTGTAGAACAGGTATTATGTGCAGAAAAGCAAATAGGAAGTCATATTATTTCGTCACCCATGTAAAACATAACGGAGCATCTACCAAGTGCATCAAGGCTCTCCTCAAGTTTCTTGGACTTACGATGAACGGATTAACACCTTCGCTAAAGTAAATGCCTCGATAATAGTGCGTGGATAGTCGTCAGAGAGACGAGAGACGCATTATGATGAAGTCTATCTCGTGAAAAAAACAACAACAACAACAAAAAAAAAAAAAAAAAAAAAACAACAACAACAACAACAACAACAACAACAAAAAACAAAAAAAAAAAAACAAAAACAAACAAAAAACAGAAAAAAGACATCAACAAGAAGAAGTGCACAATTAATCCCTATCACGAATACACGCCTGTTATAGTTTTGACCCCCTTAAACCCCACTTTTATATAGTAAAACTGGGGTTTACAGGGGTATACATTATTTTTCTTTTCTGCTCAAAACATAGATTGTGGGTACTCGTTACAACGCCTCGGCGAGGCGTACTAACGAGTACCCACAATCAACGTTTTGAGCAGAAATATGAAAAATATCAGATTTTTTTCTGAAAACTTTCAGTTCTTGGTGGTAAAATGTTCAATATATTTGAATAGGCATGTATTCGTAATGGATTTTAACTCGTTATTTAGTCCCTAGGATATTCTTCGATAACTCAGGAAAAACAAACATTTATGGATATTTTAGGGAAGTTTTCTTATTCTAACATGAAAATGTATGTTGCGGTTACTCATTAGAATTGTCTCATCGATCTGATTTTGATGAGTAGACACAACATACCATTATTCTCTAGAATATCGAAAATATATCTCTAAATTAACCCGATTTGCTTCATGACCTGGCGCTATGACTAACATTTGGTGGCTCGAACTACTCATGTCTAAACAAATTCCCATGGTCCCAAAGATGTTCGAGCCATCGAAGTTCGATTGTAAATGTATTTTTGTTTTATTTCGCCTGGTAAACATATATTGCGATGCGCTTTTTATGAGTATCCCTGATGTACGTTTTTGTGGCTAAATAGGAACATAATTATCCTTTTATTGTATAGAATAGCCTTGCCCAAGGCTTAGAAATATACATATATATTTTTTTGGCTTATTGAGCTCTGTGGCTAGTCTATAGATAATATGGTCTGGCAATATATTTCAGAGACAACCACAGAAGAAAAGTTCACCCGTAGACTAGCTAAACATTGAATCAAAAAGTAGAATGTAAATGAAAACAAAAAAACAAATAATAATAAGTAAACAAAAAGTGACAAACATACACATGTACTTATATATTGGCCTAGTAGCTAGGCTATGTATAGAATATCGACAATATATCCCTAAATTATCCCCATTTGCCTCCTGACCTGGCATTATGATTAATCCTTGGTGGCTTGAGTTACTCATACCTAGAACAAATTCCCATAGTCCAAAAGATGTTCGAGCCATCGAAGTTCGATTGTTAATGTATTTTTATTTCTCCTGGTAAACATACTACAATGCAGCTGGTGTTAGTGCCATGTAGCGACCGTAGAACGTCTCTCCGTACTTTACCATAGTGCAGATTATATTTCAGGACCTTTGCGATCATTGGGCTCATTGTAGAATCTTTGAAAATCGAGTTCTGCTCATGTATACGCTAGAGGGCGTAAGCAGTGTAGCAAACTTCATTACTGCTTATGAAGAGTCTCGATAAAACCGAGACTCCCACTTTCTAATCCGTAGTATGTTCTTTGTTTCCAAAGGCAATCTTTTTGACGTTTATACGAGGGTAGTTAAATAAGTTCGTAGAACTCGGTATTTTTCTATACAATTCAAGATTTCTTTTTCATTTTTATGCAGTGTAAACCTTTGTCAGTTGAATGATAACAGCCGTTCAGTCAGCACGTACATTTTTTGCTCTTACTTTTTGTTTGAAAACCTAAACCCATAGGCAAAAATAGAAAGTCAGAATATTGAGTTCAGAGCAGTCATAAAGTTCCTCACTAAGGAGGGTGCAAAGGCCAAGGAAATCCATTGCCGCATGGCTGATGTGTATGGTGATATTCTTGCATAATTAAAGTATTCCACAATGACAAAGTGGTCAGCAGAATTTAAACGAAGGCGAGACTCCTTAGAAGATGACCATGGCCAGGTCGCCCTGCTGATGTCATCAGCCAGGAGATGATCGACCGTGTTGAGAGACTTGTGCTAAACAATCGCCGAATCAAAGTTGTCGAACTTGCTTCAGAATGTGGTATTTCTAATGGAAGGGTTTACACTATAATCCATGAACATTTAGGCATGTCAAAAGTATCTGCCAGGTGGGTACCCAGAAAACTGAACATGCAAGATCGTCAGCAAAGGGTGGAGTCAAGTCAAGAACTTCTGGAAGTGTACAATGCCAATCCAGAAGACTTTCACACTCGTCTTGTAACAGGAGATGAAACTTAGCTTCACCACTGGGACCCAGATACTAAAAAGGAGTCTATGCAATGGAAGCGCCCTGGCTCACCCCCACCTAAGAAATTTCGTACACAACCATCAGCCAGCAAGGTAATGGCCACGGTGTTTTGGGACTCCAAAGGGATTATATTGATAGATTACAAGCCTGTTGGTACTTCAATTACAGGAGAATACGATGCCAATGTCATTAAACAATTAAGGGTTGCTATTAAAGAAAAAACGAAGGGGAAAGCTAGCTGCTGGTGTCCTTCTTTTGCATGATAATGCCCCTGTGCACAAGTCCAGAGTTGCACAAGCGGCTATTCGTGAGTGCAAGTTCGAGCAGTCAAATCACCCGCCATACAGTCCAGACCTGGCCCCAGGTGATTATTATCTGTTTCGAAATTTGAAGTCCCACTTGCGTAGAACGAGATTTCGGGACGATGATGAGCTCAAGGCTGCTACAGAAGCTTGGTCTGAGGACCAAATAGACGACTTTATTTCAAAGGCATAGACTGCTTAAAAGAAAAGTGGGCCAAATGCATTGAAGTAAAGGGGGATTATATTGAAAAATAATGTTGAAACCATCTTCCAATCTGTGAGTTAAACCCAGAGTTCTACGAACTTATTGAACTACCCTCGTATATTGCAATGCGCTTTTAATGAGTATCCTTGACATACGTTTGCGTGGACAGATAAGAAAAAAATAAAAAATATAAAAGGGCCTTCTCTGGAGCTATGATTATAGAGATTAGAGTATGCCCTAGTATGACCCTTATGTCGCTAGGTATTTCTGAATAATAATAATAATAATAATAATGATAATAATAATAAAATCATTCATAGAAAACTGAGGATTGTCTACATTATTGTTACTGCTACCATCTGGTCGCATATGTGCAGTCGAACTTCAGTGGCTCGAAGATCTTTTGGATCATGAGACTTTGTTCTAGACATGGGAAAAATGAGCCACTAGGGGTTAAATATAGTGTCAGCGTCTGAGGAAAACGCGGATAATTTAGGTTTATATTTTCGATTTTCACATAAAATAATGGTATGTTGTGGCGATAAGGCGATTCTATTGAGTACACACAACATACATTTTAACGATGAAATAATGAAAAATCCCTAAAATATCATCAAATATTTTTTTTTTGAGCTGTCAGAAGAATTACTTACCTAGGGACTCAAAAACGAGTTCCAATCAGCCATGGTACATGTAAACGAACCATCGGTGATCCAGACAAGTTGAAGTATTAGTCTGATGTTACTACTGACATCTGGTCGCTTATGTATAAGTCCACATGTTGTGACATGTGGTCTGAAATACTTAAAACGATTAGGGAAACGTTGTAATAATTTTCTGCTGAGAATATCAATACTAGGATTTATTCAGAAAAGTTCTAAATGTCGCTAATTTAGTCTGGCTCTCCGACAGTGAAATGACCTCGTTTACAAATGAGACTGCAATAGTAAACTCAACCGTTTCCAGTATGCAACACTATAAATGGGCCGCCCCGTGTGATAACGTGTCTTCGGGTATATGCGGGCAGCGAAGGCCCGGATCAGCTTGCGCATCTGCGCAGTCTGATCAGGGCCTTCGTTCTCCGCTGACAGAATCATTAGATACTATAGAATTTAATAATGCAGAGCAAAGGCCCGGATGATACTTTGCGCGTGCGCAGAATAAATTAAATCTGCGCATTTGCCCAGATGATACTTTGCGCGTGCGCAGGATAAATTAACTCTGCGCAAAATGCGCAGATTTAATTTATCCTCGCACGCGCAAAGTATCATCCGGGCCTTTGCTCTGCATTATTAAATTCTATAGTATCTACTGCCCTTTTCCGCTTGAGGAGGCCTAAATGAAGTTACCAAAGCAATGCTACAATCACGCAGCACAGCCTTCTTGAGGCACAGACAAAAGAAGAGATGAGTAAAAAAACAAACAAACAAACAAAAAAAAAAACAACAACAAAAGAAAAAAAAAACAAACAAACAGCGACATGACACACAAAGCAGCTGCAATAGTAAAGACAACATATAGTACAATCATGAAGCACAGTTTTCCTGAGGCACCAAGAAAAGAAGATATGAGGAACAAAGAGTGAAAAATCAAACGTCACACATATGTATGAGTGGCGATCATAGCATCATTTTTTTGGGTTTTCATAGCCCAACAAATTTCTTATTTCAACGGATTTTCATTGTATTTTTACCAAAACTGCTCAAGTGGATATACCTTCTGTTTACTAACATGTTTACTATTTGATGTGCATTTTCCTCTCAGGAAATTGCTTATGGAAAACAAGATGTACTTGTTTGTATCTCTGTTTTTATGCAGTTGACTCTTTTATTATCAAATATTGATAATTCAAACTACAGCTACATGTATATTTGCATTTAAATAAACCGACTCATTTATTTTGATGCCTTTAAACATACCACTTTTTGCTTCGCATAATATTATTCTACAACGTTCTAAATATAGCTATTTCGCAAATTGTTATAGGAATCACGAAGCTCTTGAAAATTCTGCTGACCCTAGATAAATACATTATTTAGCCTACTATGTTTATCTATTATATAGATATAATGGCCCCGAAGTTATACAATTTTTTTTCATGCTCCATTCAGTTGGCATTTTCATATTTATTAGGATAGAAAGTTTCATGCTCAGGTATGTTCAGCAAGGAAAAAATACAATTGATAGTATTTTGAGATTTATTAGCAAACAGCAAGAAAAAAAATACAATTGATAATATTTTGAGATTTATTAGCAAACAAAGTTCATGCTCAGTTGAGTTGAGCATGAAAAAAGTTTTATAACCCCAGGACTCGATCTCAGTGATAATCGTATTTGCAGAATCGCTGTGGCAAAAAAAAACAAACAAAAAAAAAAAAAAAAAAACAACAACAACAAAAAAACGCTATATATGTTGATATTTGCCAATAAGTATTGATTGTTTGATTGATTGATTGCTTATTATGGAATATTTATTAACTGACATTAGAATATGGCTGCACTACTTAGATAGTGTTTATTGTAATGGGAATGTATGCAGGGCGATATTCTTTGATCTGCTACTTTCACTACTGTTTTTCAAAACCACAATTACTCTATATTGACAACAGACAAATTACGCCCGCCTACGTGTAGAATCTATTTGATAGGCGTTTACAATTTATATATCAACTTGACTCTAATTAGTAGTAACAAATTGGAACAAAACGTGTAGCATCATTTCTACCTGCAATTAACAATTCTTCTAAGATTCCCTCTTTCCAAGTGTCTGAACTAAGACATTACTGTGAGAATGATGTCTAAACTTTCCATCTGTTATAAAGTAAACCTTGGTAGTGTGTACGTACATTATATACTCCCTGACCGGATGCATAGGCTATTTTGAGTATTTGTTGAGTACACATTTCAGAAAGTATATTTCATTACGTTCTGCGGCTTCTGATCTGATCTGGACCTGCATTGCTGGCCAATTATCCTTTTGAGGGTCTCCAGACTAAAATGGGTTAAACATACTTTAAACAATTTCTGTTGTAGCTAAACTACGCTGATCTAGTAGTCGATAGTTGTATAACAAGAATGACATGGATTGAATATGCTAAACATATACAACTTAATTACTGATTGACATTGTACTATGTGACGTTATTGCTCACTTTTGTTCGAAGAAGGCAGCTGAGACGATCAAAGAATGCAAAGGGGCCAAATATTGACAAGCGATAAAGAAACATTACTTTCTTATCACTTCTTGATTAAATTTGAATTTTAACTCCATGTAGAAAAACAAGAAACTTAAGTACACATACACGCCCGCACACATGCACGTGCGCGTACTCTCTTTCTCTCTCTCTCTCTCTCACACACACACATACACACACAAACACACACACACACACACACACACACACACACACACACACACACACAAATAAATAAACAAAAGGAAGAAGAAAGTACTCACAATTGCATGTTGCTGATATAAGGGCTGATAATCGTCATGTTCTTTCATCCTAGCTCTAACTTTAATTCATAAAATACAGGCAAATTCCGAGACTGTATGTGCCCCGCCTTTCAAAAATTCTCCGAGTCCAAAAGTGACGGGGTCAACAAGGTACCTACTATTTATATTACATTTATGCAAAACAAAAATAAGTGACGAAGCTTAATCTGTGGTTTACGTCAAAACTACACACAACGGCAGATAGTGTAGAAAATGCCTGAAAAGTTTCAAAAAGATCGATAAAAACTGTAGGAGGAGTTTCGCATACAAACCACTCACTGTGTGTGTGTTATTTATACAAAAAGTGACTACATTCACACTGGAAATAAATAAATGAATAAATAAATAAATAAATAATAAAAAAAAAAACAAGAAAAATAATCTGATTATGTCCAAACCACATGGACACTGTCAGACCATGCAAACAAAGTGCCTGCGAAGTTTCAAAAGGATCGGTTAAATCCTGTAGGAGGAGTTGCGCACGGAATATATGTACTATCAGAGATGAGTGGAAGCATGGAACCACGAAAGCGCGAATACCATGTCCCCTACTTTTCTCCGAAATAATTACGAACCATCGCTGTTCGAGTCATAGAAGTTTTACTGTGTATAGTTAAATTCGTTTCATATAAATTTACTTTTTAGATATGTGTTAGATACTTTTGCGATGTTTTCGATGAAGTGATGAAAGAAGATGAAGATTATAAACCCTTTGCTCTAAGAAAAACAACCAAAGTGTATTGTAATGATTTGTTTCATGCATTATGCATACTGTTCTCCTCCTTTTCGAAAGAAATGCCAAACTGATAATAACCGCCACGTCAGATCTATGACGTGCGTCAAACAAAGACCTAGATCAGTCTATGTTTCCAATAGGAATTAATAGTCTTCACTGGGAGCGAATTATTTCTTTTAGCTGAAAACCCTTTTCAGAAAAAAATGGAGTGCAGAAACACTAATAGGAAGTAACCATCACGAAAACACGCCTATATAATTTTGACCACCTTAAACCCCACTTTTATATAGTAAAACTGGGGTTTACAGGGGGATACATTATCTTTCTTATTTCTGCTCAAAAACATAGATTGTGGTTCTAACGAGTACCCACAATCTATGTTTTGAGCAGAAATATGAAAAATATCAGAATTTTTGTCTGAAAATTTTCATATTTTTGGTGGTAAAATTTTCAGTATATTTGAATAGGCATGTTTTCGTAATGTGTTGCCTTTGAATAAAATGGCAGAATATATATCAAAACCCAGCGGGCACATGACGTTTATAAAATGTGGAATTAACGTCGCTGTAACGTCATGACGTTGTATCGATGTTAAAGCGACGTTGTATAGACTCCATTGGCTGTCGCGACGTTACATCCCCGTTAACGCGTTGTTGTATTTGAGGGGACTGAATGCCATTATATTTGTTTGTATTTTTTCGCCATTTTCTGCAAGACAGACAACAATATGACTTCATGTTTGCATTCAGGATTGCACATTTATCCCCTTCAGAAAGTCGGGTCTGCTTTTTAACAGAAATGCATTGCTACCCGTTGGAGCAATTGTTTTCCTTTTTAGAATGTGCCCCATTTTAAAAGTGATGAAAAAAAAAAAAAAAAAAAAAAAAAAAAAAAACATTGACAAAGTTGCCTCCCTTGAAAGTGTACCCAGCCGACTTATTCCTTGTTGTTCTTATGCAGAGACGGTAATATATATACAGTCAAACGTCAGTGGGACCATGAAAATCTGTTTTGGACATGGGTAGCCACTAAGGGTTAAACACAGCGCTAGGTCAGGAGGCAAATGGCAAATTTTGGGATGTCTTTTCGATCTTCTATAAGATGTTGGGACGTTAATAATCATTACATTCGCCTCATTGAGGCGATTTTGATGAGAACACTCAACGTACATTTTCATGATAAGATAAATTTTCCCTAAAATATTCCTAAATACAGATGTTCTTGGATTTGTTTTCTTGACCGATTGAAAGAACTTAAAAATTGAGTTCGAATATGCCACGGTAAACGCGCCATCCATGTTCAAGTCATTCTTGTAGTTAGATACGTAAACATACAAAAATCAGTTAGGAAATGTTCCTAGGCTGTAGACAACTTCTGTCTTGTAAGTGTAAGTAGACACGCGATCAGGTATTAAAACGACGTTTATTGCTAAAGTAGAGCTTGAGAGTCATTAATCTTCTCTCACCGCGGATTACATTAATGTCGCATATTTGAGGCAGAAGTTCAATTTTCTACATTATTTAATCTATTTCTATGTTTCTAGTACTCAATCATTAGTAAATATAAAATGAAGAGACACTTCATTTTAACATAGCTTCACGATTTATATGTCTACCAGTTTCCAAATATGGCTCGAAACACTGAGGGTGCTGATGAGGGCTGTTGCCTGGAATTCTATAAGCCTCTAGAACTGATTGCGATTGACGCCGAAATAAAAAAAGAGAGAGCAAAAAGCCACAATAAACAGTATATAAATTTATTTATGAGATATAATCTGGGAGCAAAAAGCCAGACATGTGCCCCCAAGGATTCAAAGTGAAAAAAAAGATGGTAACAAAAAAAAAAAAAAAAAAAAAAACTGAATCGGGCCGAAATTGGGATATCGGGTGCCGAAAAAAGACTTCTATTATTTTATAGGGACATGATTAGGGATAGATTTATTTATATCAGTACTTTCACATTTGTTCAATATTTCTCATCAATTCATACATGTATTAATGCAACCATCTTCTGTCCTGAGTATCCACTTTTCGGCGTTAAATACCTCTTTTCAATGTCAAAAGGCATAATTTAATTTGTAATATAATATTTATAAAATGTGAATTGTAATAGTATATTTATAAAACCTTTTTCGGTACCCGATGCCCCATTTCGGACTTTTTCGTTGGAAAAGATCTTTTTCGGTGTTTAGCAGGACAACGGCTCTGGTTACATTTTTTACCAACACTTTAGATTTGGCGCGCTTTACTATTAGTGTTCTTTTTTGTTCGCCGATAGTGTACCATAACGAAAACACGCCTATTCAAATATATAGAAAAATTCCCTCAAAAACTGAACATTTTCAGATAAAAAAAAAACCCTGATATTTTTCATATTTCTGCTCAAAACTTAGATTGTGGGAACTCGTTAGAACTGCCTCGCCGAGGCGGTTCTAACGAGTACCCACAATCTATGTTTTGAGCATAAGTAAGAAAAATAATGTATACCCCTGTAAACCCCAATTCTACTATATACAAGGTGGCGTGGGGGGACGGGTTTAATGGGGTCAAAATTACATAGCCATGTTTTTTGTGATGTCAATATGAAGTTAAAATCATATCGCTTCAAAAATTGAAGTTTTCTTTGATTGTGTTCATTTGTTCGCAAATTATAAGCATCAATGTGCATTAGTCTAATATATTTGAACGCAAGATTAAGCGCTATCAGTGTTAGCATAAAATGATTTGTTATGAAGTTATTAGATTGATACATGCGGTAATTCATTGCAGACATCTAAATTCTCACCACAGCGAAATATGCGGGAGGCACCGAACAGTATAAGAAAGGAGAGATTGACATATAAATATTTTGGCATGTTTAAGAAATTTCACATTGGAAATAGTATAATTCTAATTTCATATCAGTAACGCAATACTGGTACCAGACTCGCATTTTAAAGAGTAGTTTAAGAAGAAAACAAACGCGTGAACTGTAATCCAGATATATCTTATTATTATTATTATTATTATTATTATTATTATTATTATTACTATTATTATTATCATCATCATCATTTTCAGTAGACGTAGCGTATCCCATGACAAACTGTATCTTGAACTTTTGACCAAAATTGCCGACACTTGTCGCTGCAGAGAGAGTATTTATTGCATTAGAATTGCATAATCGTTCATAAACGTAAAACGTCAGTGACTCGGATTTTGATTGCGTTGGGGTTTAACGACACGCCAACCCTTGTGGGCCATTTTGTGTCGTCTCCCAGAGGAAGAGAGAAAAGAGATAGAAGAAATAGAAGAAGAGATTACAGAGAGGGACAGGAAAGAAAGAAGAACAGGAATGAAAGTAAAGAAACAGAAGAAATAAAAACATTCCCCCCTCTACCCTTACCTGATACAAGGATACAGTGTAGCAAGAATAAAAGCCACTATCAGTTGGACGCCCCGGTGACGTAAGTTACACGACACCTTCGCACCACCCGACCTCAGTGACTCGGAACACCAATGGCTCGTTGAACGTAGCTGATTGGAACTCGTTTTTCAGTCCATATAAAATTCTTTAGATACCTCAAGGAATCACGTATTAAGGGATATTCTAGGGGAAATTTTCTTATTTCATGAAAATGAATATCGTGTGTACTCATTAGAATCGCCTCACAGAAGCGATTCATTGCGTGCCCTCATCATGCCATTATTTTAAAGAGCATAAAAAAAGTAGTCTAAGAGCAACGATCGCTCACCTGAGTTCTTTTACTTACATTCATATTTTAAACTACCATTCTTCTTGAAAAAATGGATTATTTTACCTTTTTCCTATTCAAAAGTCCAAGGGACCATATTTGCCGTAAAATAGGTCAAGGTCAACCTATCGTCATCATTTGAACAAATTTGTTAGTTTTCAGTCACCTCATACTACATGCCAAATTTCATGGGAATCAGCCCAGCAGTACTGGAGAAAAAGATCTCGATTTCTTCAGGTTAATATCATATATGGAGTGGATGTGGCAAACATCTTGGTCATGTGACCTGGAACATTCAAATAACCACCCCACCCCCAATTCCTGTCTTAAAGATGCACATGAAAAATAGAAATTGACCCAGCATTTTCAGAGATCAGAGATGAAGTCCCTTAAAATAATGACGGACATACAATCCTAGTGACCTTGGACCTAGATTACTGAATGACCTTGACCTTTGACATGAGTGAGGTTATTATAGGACCTATTTCATTTCATAAACGTAAATTGTTTTGGATGAATGCGCTGTTTTACATTTTCTCATTCAAAAGTCTAAGGGAACAAATTTGACCTTGCCATAAAATAGGTCAAGGTTTACCCAGGATAATCATTTATATAACTTTTGTAGGGCTCAGGTCGCTTATGCTGTGTATTAAGTCTCAAGTTCATCAGACTAACGGTTCTGGAGAAGAAGAGCTTTAATGAATTTTACCATATATGAGCATGACTGCCGTCTTTGTCATGTGACCAGGACCAATTACATACTTTTTTCCTATAAGGCATAAATGTTCTATATAAAATATGACGAATTGGTCCTTTTGTTTCTGAGGAGAAGATATTTGAAATTTTAATGGACATTCTATCCTAGTGACCTTGAGCCAAGGTTACTGAATGACCTTGACCTTTGACATTCATATGGAATCATATAAGACCTATTTTCATTTCATAAACTACAACTGTTTTGGAAAAATAGACTGTTTTACCTTTTTCCCATTCAAACACCTTAGGGACCAAATTTGACTTTGTAAAATAGGTCAAGGTCAACCCAGGGTCATCATTTATATAATGGCTTAAGCCCCTTTTGCTTTCTTCTAAGTTTCAAGGTCATCTGATATACGGTTCTGGAGAAGAAGATTCTTGAAGGATTTTACCATATATGGGCATGCTACCAATTTGAATGAATGCCCTCCAACTGCATCATGTTATATAGAACATTTTTTCCTCACGGGAACAAAATAAACTTTTGTTCTCGTGAGGCATAAATATTCTATATAAAATCTGAATCAAATTGGCCCTGTGGTTTCTGAGAAGATGTTTGAAATTTTGATGGACATTCAATCCTAGTGACCTTCAGCCAAGGTCACTGAATGACATTGACCTTTGACATTTGACATTCATAAAAGTTCATATAAGACCTACTTTCATTTCATAAAAAAACAACAATTGCTTTGGCTAAATGCACTGTTTTACATTCTTCCTATTCAAATGCCTTAGGGGCCACATTTGACCTTGCCGTAAAATAGGTACAGGTCAACCCAGATCATCAGGTATATAACTTATATAGGGCTTAAGCCCTTTTGCTTTTTCTTTAAGTTTCAAGGTCATTTGACTAATTAACGTTCTGGAAAAGAAGATTTTTAAAGGGTTTTTACCAAATATGGGCATGTCGGCCATCTTTGTTGTGTGACCAGGACCAATTATATAAACTTTTGTTCCCAAGAGATATAGATATTCTAAATAAAAATCTGACTCGAATTGGCCCTGTGGTTTCTGGGGAGATGCTTGAAATTTTGATGGACATTCAATCCTAGTGACCTTCAGCCAAGGTCACTAAATGACCTTGACCTTTGACATTCATATGGGTTCATATAATACCTATTTTCATTTCATAAAATACAACTGTTTGGCTAATTGCATTGTTTTACCTTTTTCCTATTCATGTGCCTTAGGAACCAAATTTGACCTTGCCTTAAAATAGGTCAAGGTCATTTTTATATAACTTTTACAGGGTTAAAGTTTCTTTTGCTTTTTTTTTTAAGTTTGAAGGTCTTCTGATTTACCGTTCTGGAGAAGAATATTTTTAAAGGGTTTTTGTTATAGATGGTCATGCCGGCCATCTTGGTCATATGACCGGGACCAATTATATAAACTTTTGTTCCCGTAAGGCATAAATATTCTACATTAAATCTGACTCAAATTTGGCCTGTGGTTTCTGAAGAGAAGATGTTTGAAATTTGGATGGCATTCAATCCTAATGACCTTGAGCCAAGGTCACTGAATAACCTTTGACATTCATAGCCCCTCCTTATTCATAGGGGTTCATATAAGACCTACTTTCATTTAATAAAAAAAAAACAATTGTTTTGACTAAATGCACTGTTTTGCCTTTTTCCCATTCAAACATCTTAGGTACCAGATTTGACCTTGCCGTAAAATAGGTCAAGGTCAACCCAGGGTCATTATTTATATAAATTTTGCAGGGCTCTAGTCCTTTATGCATTTTTCCAAGGTTCTGAAAAAGAAGATTTTTAAAGGGTTCTACCATACATGGGCATGGCGGCCATCCTGGTCATGTGACCAGGACCAATTACAGGGGTTTATTTAGGACCTACTTTAATTTCATAAAATACAACTGTCTTGGCTATATGCACTGTTTTACATTTTTCCTATTCAAATGCCTAAGTGACAAAATTTGACCTTGCCTTTAAATAGGCCAAGATCAACCCAGGGCCATCATTAATATAACTTTTGTAGGGCTCTAGTCTCTTTTTCTGTCTACCAAGTTTCAAGGTCCTATAACTCACGGTTCTGAAGAAGAAGATTTTTAAAGGGTTTTACCATATATGGGCATGCGGCCATCTTGGTCATGTGACCAGGACCAATTATATAAACTTTTGTTCCCGTGAGGTATATATGTTCCACATAAAATCTTATTTCAACTGGTCCAGGGTTTCTGAGGAGAAGATGTTTAAATGTGTGGACGGACGGCGGACAACGTACCGTTGGTATATTATAAGCTTACACTGTGAGCCCTCGACTCCGGTGAACTAAAAAAATCGAACACACATCTCTAAATTATCCCCATTAGCCATGAGACCTAACCCTCTGATTAACCCCAACTGGCTTGAACTATCTATATCTAAAACACATTTCCACGGTCCTTACATTGTTCAGCCACTGGAGTTCGACTGTATATTTATTTCTCTTTAAGTGGACGTCGCGCATTCCGTGACCAAATATCTCTTGAACTTTTGACCAAAATTACCGACACTTGTCGATGCAGAGAGAATATTTATTACATCAAATTTGCATAAACGTTTATATACTTTATCAGTCACATGCAATGACAGCACGATGTTTATTGAATGCAGTAGGTTGCACTAGCGTATTTTCCTAGGTATTCGGGCAGAAACGTCACAGACTTAGGATGTTTTGTTTGATAGGTCTAACTTTAAGTTTACTTTCATTTCTATAACTAGTAGAAAAATTCCGATATGGAACTGTAGTTCTGCTGGTCAATTTTCGGGTTACAATGTATGGTGGGGAATTTGACTTCGTTTTAGAGTTCTAATCAACAACTTTATAAATGACTGACGAACGCACGGACGGATGACGCAGGAGACCCACTCATGGTTCTGCAGAACTATCGTGCTGGAAAGCAAAACAAACAGAAAATGATGCCAATCTCATTAACACGACTACATTTTGATGAATATATTTTGCACTCCAGATTGCAAGACGCAATTCGTTGAAAGTAATCGTACTTATATATTCATTGATAGCATTGGGTAATCACTGATATACAGTCGAATGATTCGGACATCTTTGGGACCCCACTAAAGTATTCTAGACATGGGTAGATCGAGCCACTAAGGGTTAATCATGGTGCCAGGTCAGGAAGCAAACAGCGATTATTTAGGAATTTCAAAATGTTTCCGATTCTCTACACAATAATTGTATGTTGAGTGTACTCATTAGAATCGCATCTACGAGGCGATTCTAATGAGTACACACAACATACACAACATACAAATTAATGATAAAATAAGAAAACTTCCCTAAATATTTGTTTTCTTGAGCTGTCGGAAGAATTTCGTAGGGACTCAAAAACTAGTTCGAATTAGCCATGGTAAACCATGGTAAACGAGCCATCGGTGTTCGAGCTATTGAGGTTCGACTGTATCTGAAACTTTAAGTTGAAAAATATAAATAAAAAGATATGATATGACGGCTTCATGTATTTTCTAAACACTGACAACAATAAGGATTTCCTGAAAAGTGTATTTTTGATTTCGAGTTTTCAGGCCCTGTCACCACCGTTCATGTCATGTTGAGCCAGTCAGTTAACCTATTCGCACAATGTCCGACGCAAGCTGGGTCCTTTAAGCGGTTGACAAGTATGTAGTGCCCATACTGTCTCCGTCTGACCAAGTATATCCTATTCTATTCATCGATTTCTAAATTTGAACACATCAATTCGTGGTCCTCAGGCTGATCTAGGTCTTATCATCACGAAAACATGCCTATATTGACCCCCTTAAACCCCACTTTCATATAGTAAAACTGGGGTTTACAGGGGTATACATTAATTTTCTTATTTCTGCTCAAAACATAGATTGTGGGTACTCGTTAGAACCGCCTCACCGAGGCGGTTCTAACTAGTACCCACAATCTATGTTTTGAGCAGAAATGTGAAAAATATCAGAGTTTTTTATCCGAATTTTTTTCAGTTTTTGGAGGTGAAATTTTCTATATATTTAAATAGGAGTGATTTTGTAATATATAGTACACCTATGTCGCAAAGGCCAACATCCTTAGGGCTTAGAACATTTGTGCTATTACAGCACAATATGATAGACGTGACGAATGTAGTAGGTGTATATTGATCAATGGAGCTTTATTGCTCCCGAGCACTTTATGTCACATCTCAAGTATCGCATCTTCCCAGTCCTCCAAATGAAAAAAATCTGCTTTAATGGATATACGGGAATGGATTGCGACTATAGTATTATAGCGCTACGCATGCTGGCAATAATTCCAGCAGACGACAGTTTGAAATGTTTTACTTATTTTTCCTAGAAACAGGATTTAAGAAATATTTTATCATTATTATTATTATTATTATTTATTTTTTCCCAGAAAACAGGATTTGACTTTCAAGTTTTCTACGAAAATTTGACTTTTAATCCTTTAAAAATAAGAAAAAAAAAAAAAAAAAAAAAAAAAATCAAAATGTCGTCCAACGTGCTAGGCGTACGACAGTTTAGAATAGTTTTCTTATTTTTCTTATTTGAGAAAAGACAAATCTTGTTATCTGGGAAAAATAAGAAAATTATTTCAAATGTCGTATGCTGAATTCCCAGAAAACAGGATTTGACATAACATGCAAATTGTCTCCAGAGACAATTTGCATAAAATGCAAAAGACTGTTTTCTGGAAAAAAAATGAGAAAAAAATATTTCAAATTGTCGCCTGCTGAAATTTTACCCAGAGTGCTAAGCGTTAATTACTCCCGAGCGCTTTCTGTCACATCTCAAGTCTCAGAGTCTCAAGTATCACATTTCTACAGTCCTGTAACTGGAAAAAAATATCTGCGTTAATGGATGTCGGGGATGGTACAAAGGCGGATGACTTTTAGAGAGTTCGATTCGATCCAATTACCGTACTTAATCTACGTTTTCGGACAGACAAACAAAGGACGCTTTATGAGGGGTTCGATTGGATCAATTTACAATACATAATCTACGCATTCAGACAAACAGGCCGCAGAAAGCGGAGTCTGATCAAAGTCTACTCTGTTTGCTAATCTACCAGCAATTTTGCACACATCCACAGGTATATGAAGTGAGATGATCTTGTTGAAGAGAACTATAAGGTTAAGAGTAAGGAATATTAAATATCATTACGAAAACGCGCCTATTCAAATCTATTGAAAATTTCACCACCAAAAACTGAAAGTTTTCAGATAAAAAATTCCGACATTTTTCATATTTCTGCTCAAAACATAGATTGTTGGTACTCGTTAAAACCGCCTCGCTGAGGCGGTTCTAACGAGTACCCACAATCTATGTTTTTATGCAGAAATAAGAAAAATAATGTATACCCCTGTAAACCCCAGTTTTACTATATAAAAGTGGGGTTTAAGGGGTCAGAATTGTATAGGTATGTTTTCGTGATGTAAGTGTATAATTTACCGTATCCGAAATTTATCAAATTTATCCACAATTTGCCCTGAAAATGAAATTTTGAGTCAATATTGGGTGCAATGTGTGTGTGTGTGTGTGTGTGTGTGTGGAGGGGGAGAGAGGGGAGGAGGGCGTGGTTGACTATTATTCTTTTTTTTTTTTTTACCAGATTTTGACATTTCACGCTAATTGTGTCCTAAAAATATCACTAATTTGTCGTTTGCTGTATTTGCCCAGAATTTGCCCAGATAGGTAAATTGTAATTATTTAACATCTGCCTTTAATGCAATGTCACGTTTACACTTTTATAACGATCAGTTTATGCGACTGTAATTTTATAAACCCCCCTCTCTCTCTAACTCATTTTCTCTGCCTCACTCTCTCTCTGTTTCACCATCTCTCTCTCTCTCTCTCTCTCTCTCTCTCGTTTTCTCCTTCTTTCTCATTCTCTCACATTCCCTCTCTCTCTGAAACAATGCATGTGACTTTATGTCTACAGAAACTAAATTAATTAACGAAATATTTCCTCCGTGTACTCATACTAGACAGAAATTATATGTTGCACATGGCAAGATAAAAATAGCCCTTAAATGCGGGCAACTAAACCCCATATCGGTTTGTGAAATCGCACAGTCGTTTCTGGGTTTTAATTACCTCTCTCTCATTTTAATTGGATTCTACGCAGCATATGGGTGAACAGTAAATGTGTTCATCAGGCTATGTGGATGCATGGACTGAGTTGGACATTCTCTGTTCGCACATGTCTATTCAAATATACTGAAAATTTTACCACAAAAAAATGAAAATTTTAAGATAAAAATTCTGATATTCTTCATATTTCTGCTCAAAACATAGATTGTTATTCAAATATACTGAAAATTTTACCACCCAAAAAAAATGAAAATTTTCAGATAAAAATTCTGATATTCTTCGAATTTCTGCTCAAAACATAGATTGTGGGTACTCGTTAGAACCTCCTCGGCAAGGCGGTTCTAATGAATAGCCACAATCTATGTTTTTTAGATTGTGGGTACTCGTTAGAACTCGAGGCGGTTCCAACGGGTCCCCACAACTATGTTTTTTAGCAAAAATAAGAAAAATAATGTATACCCCTGTAAACCCCAGTTTTACTATATAAAAGTGGGGTTTAAGGGTGCAAAATTATATAGGTACACAATGTATAAAAGCAATATAATGACACTTTTATGGCTATAAAAACGACAACGAAAAGATTCAGATGAAACATGCGATCTTTATTTTATTTGTTTTTGTTATTTTTGCTCGAAACAGAGATTGTGGGTACTCGTTAGAACCACCTCATCGAGGCGGTTCTTACGGGTATGCACAATCTATGCTATATAGCAGAAATAAGAAAAATAATTTTAGATCCCTGCAAACATCATTTTTTCTATAAAAAAGTGGGGTTTGAGGGGGTCAAATTTACATAGACATGTTTTCGTGATGCGCAGGCTGATTCGAGTCTTCTTCGGGCGCACATGTCAGCAAGTATGTTTTCCTACGATGCGATTCGTAGGGCTTCGCCAGTTCCTGCGATTTATGATTACGATTGCAGTCAGGAATCCCAAGTGATAGACAGATAAACACAGGAAATTGATCTCCATTCAGATCGAGACAAAATATGTCAACACTGTTAGCTGGAATTTGTAATTAAAACAGCTTTATTTAGCTAGCTATCATTTTTGTCAAAGGAAATTAGTGCTGAACTTGCACCATCACCGACATTGCCAGACATTTCGATTTGCTCAGCTGACACAGGGTGCGGAGAAAAAAAAAAAAAAAAGAAAACTACGAAAGCAATACGCATGCACGCACGCGCTATAAAAAACCCGTTAACAAAACAGCGGAAATTAAAACATTAGGATTTAAAATAGAGTGGCTTGTTTTAAATATTAATCAACATCAAACTAAGGAATGTTAAAAATTACAATGAAAGAAATAGAAAGCCTGCACTTGATTTGATAATTGATAAAATTAAAAACTTTCAAAAAAAAAAAAAAAAAAAAAAAAAAACATAAATAAATAAATAAAATAAAATAAATAAATAAATATTTCTAAGTACCTGAACTTAAAAATGCTAAAAATTGAATTAAGAAAAAAAAAACATTCCTTTTAAATGATAGAATATGGATAGAACAGGACAGAAGTTTTATTTTAGGTCTGGGCCGGGACATTATATATCTGTTTCTCGGCTCACCGAGGTTCAGCTGGTGGTTTTGTTTTGCTCAAGTATTCCAGTGATGTTGTTTGACAACCCAGGGATCTCCATTGTCTGAACACGTTGTTGGGTCCTCATCATTGCTTCATTATAGGCTTTATCTGTGATTTATTTGTTGCCAGTAATAATTCACGGATGAGTCAGAAGACCACAACACGGACCAAACGATTATAGTCGAACCTCGATAGCTCGAACACCTATGGCTCGTTTACCATAGCTAATTCGAACTCGTTTTTTAGTCCCTACGAAGTTCTTCCGATAGCTCAAGAAAACAAATATTTAGAGAAATTTTCTTATTTTATCGTGAAATTGTATGTTGTGTGTACTCATTAGAATCGCCTCATCGAGGCGATTCTAATTAGTACACTCAACATACAATTATTGTGTAGAAAATAAAAAAAACAAACAAACAAAAAAACCTAAATTATCGCCATTTGCTTCCTGACTTGGCACCATAATTAACCCTCAGTGGCTCGAACTACCCATGTCTCGAACGAATATCCATGGTCCCAAAGATGTTAGAGCCATCGAAGTTCGACTGTATATGTTTTACTAATCTGGAAGCTGAGGGCGAGGGTTAGAATCCTGTAAAGCTAGCCTGAGCCCCCAGTTATTCATTACTGACCATTCCAAGGAGGTACTTTCGATGTTGTACTTTTTGTTAATTGTTATGTAGTGTTTCACTTTCTAATGTTTTTCTTTCAACAATTATGTAAGTTCAAGATATATTCAGTTAAGTTTGGGTAACAGAGTTGCCACCTTTTTGGGAAAGAGTTGCCAACGCTGCTTGCCATCTGTTCATTTTGTGGCTGCATAATTGCATTTGTCTGTCTTTCCCTTTGGTTTTGGAGGCTTGGTGTGGATCTGATTCCTGCGCTGCGTTCATTAAATTTATTAAACATATATATAATTTAAGATTTAAACAAACTTCAGCAATTCCGGCCCAGGATCATAACTGATGCAAGTACTTCAGAAAAAAATTGTACAGGGAGAAATGTGAAATACCACTGGGCTGAGTGAGATTCGATCCCACGCCGGCTACGACGGCAGCGTCTAGCCCTTCAGAGTCAGGAGACATAACCACTGCACCACTACGCTTGTTTAAAACAAGTTTCATGGAACAGTGTTATGCTTGATTTCTCTGAATGACCGTCGGATAGGGTGTATTTTTGGTGCGCTAGCGCACTCACTACAGTATATACAAGGAACTCTCTGGATCCATAGGACACTGAAGCTTGGATTTAAGATTTAAACAAACTTTAACAAAGGATTCAGAGAAATCAAGCATAACACTGTTCCACGAAACTTGTTTTTAACAAGCGTAGTGGTGCAGTGGTTAAGTCTCCTGACTCTGAAGGGCTAGGCGCTGCCGTCGTAGCCGGCGTGGGTTCGAATTCCACTCAGGCCAGTGGTATTTCACAGTTCTCCATATATATATATATATATATATATATATATATTTATTTCTCCCTACACACTTTTTCTGAAGTACTTGCATCAGTAATGATCCTGGGATGTCATTCAGGGAAATCAAGCATAATACTGTTTCATGAAACTTGTTTATAACAAGTGTAGTGGTGCAGTGGTTATATGTCCTGACTCTGAAGGGCTAGGCGCTGGTTCGAACCTCACTCAGGCCAGTGGTATTTCATATTTCTACCTATACACATTTTTTTTTCTTTAAATCTTAAATTACATATATATACAAAACATAGCAAGATGAGTTCTGGCAGTCATAAAATAATAACGTTATTGGCACTGTTGCTTGCATTTTTATATTTATTAGCAGAAAAAAATCATGCTCAGCTTAGTTGATCATGAAAGTAGTTTTAGGTATAACCTCGGGGCAAGGAAATGCCAGACCTATCGCATATGAACAGACTCTATCAAAGAATGTACAGTCGAACTTCCATCCCGAAAACATGCCTATATAATTTTGACCCCCTTAAACCCCACTTTTATATAGTAAAACTGGGGTTTACAAGGGTATACATAATTTTTCTTATTTCTGCACAAAAACATAGATTATGGGTACTCGTTAGAACCGCCTCGCCGAAAAGTTTCGGTTTTTGGAGTTGAAATTTTCTATATATTTGAATAGGCGTGTTTTTGTAATGAAATGGCTCGAACATCTAAGGGATAATGAAAATTTGGACATGAATGTGTAGCTCGAACCACTGAACGTTAATCATAGCATTATAGTTCAGGAGGCAAATGGGGTTAATTTAGGGATGTCTTTTCAATATTCTATAAAATAATGGTATGTCGATGAGGCGATTCTAATTACACAAAATGCGCATTCCGTAAATATCTAAATATTTGCCTCCTTGAGCTATCGGAAGAATTTCCTAGGGACTCAAAAACGAGGTCGAATCAGCTACGGTGAACATGAGATTGTGGCACTCCCTGGACTTTTTTCTTTTTTTATGGTTTTCAGTTCTTTGGTGTGCTTTCTCACGGTTTCCAAAGCATTTCACTACAGCTAGTGTTAGGTGCCGTGTTGTGGCTCTACATCGTCTCCTC
Source organism: Anodontia alba (assembly GCA_964016985.1). Classification (NCBI taxonomy): domain Eukaryota; kingdom Metazoa; phylum Mollusca; class Bivalvia; order Lucinida; family Lucinidae; genus Anodontia; species Anodontia alba. The sequence continues at coordinate 61,898,771 of OZ024833.1, read as the reverse complement.
GTACTCCGTCATAAGTTTAAGTTTCTGGTCTTTTGGGACCATTGAGCCTTTTTCTGTTGTACCGAAAACCGAGTTCTATATGTTTAACCTTTACCACTCTCTGGCCTGATTCAGCAGAAGACAAACTGGTGATAATTTTCTTATTTTTCCCAGAAAACAGGATTAGAAATTTCATGCAAATTTTCTTCAGTGGAAACAATTTGCATGAAATGTAAAGTCCTCTTTTCTAAAAAAAAAAACAAAAAACAAAAAACAAAAAAAAAAAAACAAAAAAAGAACAAAACAAAAAACAAAAAAACATTTCAATATGTCGTCTGCTGAAAATTTTACCCATAGTCCTAAGCGTTAACTAGCTTTATTTATTATAAGACCAAAGCCCAAGAATGAAATTCTAAAAGGTTGCCTTAGGAAACAAACACACAAAAGAACGAAAATTGGAGACACTGTTTTATTAAGTCTTCATATACAGCTATGTAGTTTGCTAGGCTGTATAGCCGTCCCCCCCCCCACTCCCTCCCCTCCTCCCCCCTCCAACACCGGGTTAAGCGGTATTCGACTTTCAAAGTAACCAGAAAGGGCTCAATTATCCCAAAGGAAATAGAAATATAATTTGCACTATGTTGAAATACAGGAAGTCTGGAACAAGCGGTAAAGAAGGAAACTACATGAATACATTGATGGCTGGATCTATATCCGAAGCTATGATTTCTTTCTTTTTTGACATTTCGCGCCGAGGAAATATGCTTAATTGAGTTATAGATATGTCAGGCCGTATTTGCTTTAATGTCTTGTGTCTTGTCTTCATTACTTATCACTAATGTATTGGGTCTGGACAAACAGACTAACTGTCAATATCAGCGTTGATCAATCTGACCTTGTAACGCAACACCTTTTCGCAATTAATTACTGTAAACGATCCGACCGTCTCAAGGAAAGGTGTTTGTAGTCCTAATCCCAGGGATACTCAATGTACAGACAACCCTCTTTATAGCGACATTCAGTACAACGAAAAAAGTCGTTATAATGAAAATTTGACTGTCACGAAACCTTTGCTTAAAAGGTAACAAGTAGTCACAAATTATGCAAGAATATTGTATTTAATACTTTAAAGAAGCATATGTTTTGGATATATGTTAGAATTGCCTCAGTGAGGCGATTCTAACAAATATCCGAAACATATGTTCTTTGAGGAAATAAGAACAAAACAAGACATTTCTTACATATCAATCTGCGCATTAAGTATTCTGTACAACAGCAAATTCATTTTAATGGCAACATATTTTGGAACAAATGCTGTCGTAGTAGTGAGAGTTCACTGTAGCAAACATTCTCGCTGTTTGATTGAATCGTATCTGTTCATCGATGCATTCAATAGTGTCCATCGATTTAGTATGCGGGCAACATTATGTAATTTAAAGGTTGATACAGGAGTTACTTTACATGTGACGAAAATCATTGGAGTTTCTCGTTTGTTTCATACTGATTTTCCCAGACTGTTGTTTTTATAATCATGTAGTCCGTAAAATTAAATTAGAATTATTATTCCGATACTCTAAGTTTCATGAAAATAATTTATGATCTCACTGAGGTTCTGAAGAATCTGCACACTCATCGTAAAAGAAATGTACGTGTTTGTCATAAAAAATACATAAAAATACAAAAATACTAAAACACATTTAAAAGTAATAAGATTATAATCACTATTAAATTGATAAAATTTTTACCTCCCTTGACCTAACTTGGCTGCGTAGCCAAGTAAGAAAACTACATATTTTGACAATATTTTCTCCTATAATACTTTATTGCACAGTCCTCTAAGCATTTTATACCAAACTAGGGGTAGATTCATTTCATTTAGAAATAGTATTTTCAGACAACAAAAAGTAAGGTTATATCAACATTAGCTCCGGTATCAACCTTTAACTCCTTATTCGCAAATAAGGGGATAAGATATACTTTTCATTTTCATTCACTTTTAACAAGTGAGACATTTTTGTGACTTCGTGTTTGCTTTGCTGCACAGCAGGCACTTTTTGCAAAGAGGTCTATTCTAAAAGGAAACAAATTGCTCCCAGGGGGAGCACATCATTTCATTTAAGAGTAGATCCTTTTTTCAGAAGGGGAAAAACAAATCAGACAAAGCTACGTCCTCTGAAAGTGTATCTATTTCCAATATTTATCGTCAACGATCTGAATATCGCATGGGGAAAATGGATTCTAATGCCAGGACCCTAGTCTGATGTGCATCTTATCTGTTCGTAAATACGTTCTACGGTGTCAGTTGATCCTGTAAGTTGGCAGCAATGACACTGAGCCAGACTTCGCATTAAAATGTAACACCTTTTATTACATTTACATTACGAAAACAGGCCTATTCAAAAAGTACTGAACTATACTGAAAAGTTTACCACCAAACAATGAAAATTTTCAGATAAAAATATCTGATATTTTTCATATTTCTGCTCAAAACATATATCGTGGGTACTCGTTAGAACCGCCTTGGCGAGGCTGTTCTAACGCGTACCCATAATCTATGTTTTTGAGCAAAAATAAGAGAAATAATGTATACATGTACCCCTATAAACCCCAGTTTTACTGTATAAAAGTGGGGTTAAAGGTGGTCAAAATAATATAGGTACATGTATAGTTTTATGATGATACTCAGACTTCGCATTATAATGTAACACCTTTTTTGCATATATAGCGACTTAATACACTTAGAAGATTTTTCGTCAGTCTCACAAGTAGGACCATTTTGACCATTTGTTTGCTTGCCTGCATATTAGGCACCCTTTGCAAAGGACTCTACTTTAAAAGGAATGAATTTTGCTCCGAAGGGAGCAAATGTTTTCCTTTTAGAGTAGATCGTTTTTCTAAAGGGAAGAAACAATTGAGACAAAGTTGCTTCCTTGAGAGTGTATCAATAACCCTTAATCACTGTAAACGATCCGACTGTAATAATATTTTCTTTATAAAAATGCCAAAACAAACACTTTGCTGTAGAAATAGCATAGGTCAGAGCAAATTTTGGAAACCAATTCTTTCATTTTAGAGTATACCTCTTTTTAAAGAGGCTTATTGTTCCGAAAAGTGAAGAGGAAGATACAAAAGTGATTTCCGTTGTAAACAATGGTCGAAGAAAGTCTACGAATGCACCCAGTCCCCTTAAGTTTTAAGTGTCCATGTCCATATTTTGTTATATTCGGTTTTACGTCACTTTCAACAGCCTTTCAGTCATATCGTGACAGTGTCTGGATGTGGCAGGCAGCCCAGTGCTCACTTTTATAGTGCTGCCTCATCTAAATATCACGCTCCAGACACATGTCATGATATTCCCTAAGTCACATTATACTGACACTAGGCTGACCAGTTCTGGCTCTAGCTAAAATAGCAGCTAGTTTCATTTTTAAAGCATTTTGCAGGTCTCGCCAAGTGTAGATCCCACAAACGTCCTGTCGCCAAGCGGACGCTCTATCCATTGTACCAGTATGCTGGTCAGCTTAGAAGTTATAAACAAAACAAAACAAAACACATTTGCACTTGTTCATTTCAGACTTGTGTTGCGCTTCGTTTGATATATGTTTCCATAGATCTATAATATATTGATTTATCTGTCAATTTTTATTTACATTATCATCTAGCGATATCTCTACCTACAAAGAGTAAACTGGTATTAAGTGCAAAAGGAAAGTCGAATTGTCTGTCGTTCAGTATTTCTTCTATAAAAAAAAAAATAATATAAGTGAAGATACCCAGGGAATGCAATTTAAATGAATTTACTGTTGTAAAGAATCCTTAATGAACCCAGAATGATATGTAAGAAAAGTCTTGTGTTATTCTTTTTTCTTTAAAAATATATGCTTTGGATGTTCGTTAGAATCGCCTGAAATATCCAAAACATATGTTGATTGAAGTATTGAATACAATGTTCTTGCATAATTTCTGATTAACTCTCATCTCTTGCCCGTCAAAGTATCATTAACGCGGAATTTTGTCGTTGTATCGAGTGTCGGTATAAAGAAGGGTGACTGTAGTACATATTAACAGAGGATTTGTTGGGGAGTATTTGATGATAATTCTGAGATATTTTTTCTTGTTTAGACTGAACAAAATTGTCCAATAACTCTCATCTAATTCTCCTCTTAAACAAGTCTTTTGTTTTAATAATGCAGCCTTTATACTAAGATATTAATGAGAAGATACAGCCTCTTCGCATAAGGTTGAGACTCGCCCTTGTCAGTGGGTGGTTTGATACACAAAAAACGTGTACTATATCATTCATTTCGAAGGACTTAAATGCAAATAGGGGAAGGGTGGGGGTGGGGGCGGTGCTTGCGAATTGTGTTGGATTGTTCCGACGCACAAACAAAGAAGACCTGCAATAGAGGAACCGCCTTGGAACGATCAGTAAGAAAACCACGGAGGAGGGGGGGGGGGGGGTGCGGGGGGGTGGGGGGCGGAGTGGGTGAGGAGGGGGGTGGAGCTCGTGCGAAACCCCACTATTCATTCCGATGCAGCTCCAAATTACAAATGTATGCTCGGTCCACATAGGGGTCCTCTATCTGATCTGTGAAACATCAATATGAATCACATATTATCGATAACCACTGTGAAGAAACTGGCAAAGCAAAGGGCTTAATGAGATTCTGAAGCCAAAACAAGAGAAAACTACAGACAATACCACGATGAACCCGACCGCAGACATTGATTGTCAGGCACCAACCGTCTGAACCAATGAGGAAGGAGCCGTGTGACATTTAGTCTGAGGACCAACTCACCGTCGTGCAATTAAAGCGGAACGCAACGTTACAGTCTCTTTATACCGACAATACAACGACAAAAATCGTTATAATGACAATTTGAATGTCACGAAAGCTTCTCTCTAGATGTGACAGTATATGTGAAATTATGCAAGAATATTTCATTAAACTTTCAAGCAACATATGTTTTGGATATTTGTTAGAATCGCCTGGTGATTCTAACAAATATCTAAAACGTATGTTCTGTGAGGAAATAAGAATAAAACAAGGTTTTTTCTTACATATCATTCTGTCCATTAATGATTCTTTGCAACAGCAAGTTCATTTTAATGGCAACATATTTGGAAACAAATGCTGTCGTTGTAATGAGGGGTCACTGTATCACACATAATTGGGTTAAGAGTCATGCATGCAGTTTGCCACAGAATATCCGTTGATAACTTAGCTTTTTTTTTTTTTTTTATCGAGGGTCAATATTTTGTAGCATATAGACTGAGTCAGCTATTTTCGGATTTCATTTTGCTATGTTACCAAAAGATTCGAATTAAGAATATTGTTTGATCAAAGCGGCTATCTTTATGTACTTACATGATGGCTCCGTACCTTGGTATAATAATTTTTAATTATCTGGTCCTTAGGAACTATTGGGCTTTTACATTCTACGTTAAGTATAACTCCGCTCCAGGCTGCCAAGTGAAGGGGAGGGGTCGGACACAGACACAGTCTTACCGAAACGTTATTTTCCGTGTTTGGATTTTTTATTCTGTATTTCTGAGGAATCTATATTTCAGATTATTTTTAAACCGCAGTAGCTGTCTTTAATGTGTCGAGGCCGTAAAACGCCGCCCCTTGCTTCGATTTAGTGCTGATATCTAAGAAATAGTTTTCTCTACTGTGAATTATCGCGTTAGTCACGATCTCTCACAGTAGAGAAAAATTATTTCGATTCTAACATGATACAGAAAGGAAAATCGACATTGTTGTAATGTTTTTAAAAGAACTCTTTTGCAGAAGTAAATGTTTACATGCGACGTCATCAAACGTGCCCTTTTGCACGCATTAGAGGACAATGAGTAGAATATATCAGTCCCTAATTTCTGAGAAAATATATCAAATTAAAATACATTGATTTATCCTCTGATGATATTTACGTCCAGCAAGTTCGAAGTTAGCTTTCTACTTAAACATATATCGGACCAATATCGGCCTGACAAGATTCCTGTTGGGCCGATAAAGGTCAGATATAGATTTAAGTAGAATGCTTGCTGGGTTAATGGTTAAATGAGCCATACCGTGAGAAAACGTACCTTCTCACATGTGCACCCAACGAAGACTCAAATCAACCTGCGCATCAGCGCTGTCTGACCAGAGTTTATGTTGTTTGCATGAAGAAACTTGGCATCTTCGGCTATCCAAAATGCGCCCAGTGAAGATCCTGATCAGCCTGCGCGAATGCGCAGGCTAATCAGAATCTTCGCTGGGCGCACATTTATGACATTGCGGATCAAATGTATATGACACATAATGTATACCCTCTGAATGGATTGCATTGTTGAACGTGTCTCGCATTTTTTTTACAGTACAACACCTTTACTTCATTTTACTTATTAAGCACCAGAAACATGCGGGTAATCGCATGCACAGAGCATAAGGGTCATTATATTGGGCTGTCAGAAATTAAATTTAAAATGCCAGCACTTGTGTTAGAGTGAGCAAATTAGTTGTAGAATTAAGGGTGAGGTTTCACCTCCTGTGTTACAATCGTTGTATTGGTATTTTTGTATACTAATTCTTCAAAGATGAACGTTTAGCATACTTCAAAGAATAATAACAGTAAATATTCTGAAAGCCTCGTTAAACGTTAAGAAAGTTATGTTGCGGTAGAATATTATCGATGCTGATAAATTATTCAAGATATTTTGCTTGGAATGTCATCTCTCGTAAAAATTACAATATTCATGCACATTGCGACGTAGTGTCACAACATGATACCTTCATTTAGTTTGCACTTTGTCTTTTTTTGTACTTTCCTGTTTTTGATAGCCTTTTTTAGTTTATATCAAACTAGGCTTCTAAAATTATTATTAATTTCTGCCATATTTTCCTTTGGACCGGAGCCCTTTTCAGAAGACAGCCAATAACAATTCTAACAGACAAATGCTATTGTGCTCATTAGGAGCGCCTTGCTGAAGCATACAACATATATTTTGTAAATAAAAATAACATCAAAGCACTGAGAGCCCTGGTGGATCGATTGTCTCTTAATGAAATTTTGGTGTATGTATACACTAAACAATTGATCCAAAATGTTGATCGATTGTAAACAATCGACCCAAAATAGTTTATCTTGATACCCTCTTATCTGAAGCTATGTAAGCCTTGGGATTATCACCATAAAGTACAGGAAGTTAGTTAGATTTTGGTTGTTAAGCACACTGACACATTCATGCAGATCAGACAGGGTGACTATAAAATGACTATAAGTAACGAACGAATAGGATTTTGATTATGTTGGGGTTTAACGACACGTCAACCCTTGTGGGTCATTTTGTGTCGTCTCCCAGAGAAAGGGAGAAAAGAGACAGAAGAGATAGTAGAAGAGATAAAAGAGAGGAACAGGGAAGAAAGTGGAACAGGAATAAAAGTGAAGAAACATACATTATGGGGGAACATGGAGTTTACATTACAAGCTCAGTGTATGCGTTTTCATTCTTGACATTTAAATAATCCCTGCAAGTGAATACTGATGCCGCAAAACAAAAATCCCGCGGAGACAGCGGGAGACTCACAAGGCACAATTCAAGAAGAAGAAAGGGGGGACGGAATCGATGTACAAAAAACATTCTTCAAAAATAAATGCATGCTAAACTTTCTGCTGTAATTTTCATACTCAATACCCTATTTAGTAAATAAAAAAAGTTAAAAAAAAACTTTGTAGTTGTGAAATAACAATGATAATTCATGAGTGTTCACTAAACAGATGTTTACTTTGGAACGTTTGTGTTTGGTTGTCGGCTTGCTGTTGGCTCATTTCCAGAAATTATACATAATGTACCTAAATAAAAAAATCCTTTTATAAAAACGGCCTATGAAACGGTGAAAAATAAAACACTTTCTTTAGTTATCAGTACCATTCTTAAAAGTATGCATTATATACATACACATCAGAATGTTCACGGTACTACCTTATAGTGTATGGCGGTATTATTATTTTGTATTGTATTTTACTGTTAATAACGTTTACGCTGCGGCAGCGTGTGTAACGTTATTAACGCTTGTTACTATGAAACAACACCATACTGAACTTCTGAAGATATGTGTTGACAGTGAAATCGGTACAGAGACAAATATATAACAAACATTGTGGAATCTAAGAAAATTTCGTTCCGTCTTAAATGAGATGAGTTGCGCATGCGTCGAGCAGTTATGTTGCAATTTCCGTTGAGAGCAGTCGCGTGTTTTTACCGAAGAAAATTATTAATAGTAGATCAATTAATAAGTGAAAAATTATGGGTTTTTTTCCGGTGGAATTTATTGGATATACATTTATTATGTCGGTAAGTTTGGCATTTGTTGCCGAGTTTAGACGTGAGAAGTGTTTGTTTCGTCGTACACGTGGTGTACAAGGTGCGTGTTGGTTCAACACGACGTAATAGTCGTCCAACGTAGTGGAGTAAATTTGTCCGAACGTAGTTCGGACATGAACACTGAAAGTAAGAAAGGCAAACACCGGCGGCTAAAAAACAGTCGAAAGAATCTGGTACAGATTTCTTGTCTCAAATAGACTTGCGTAAAAATCCAATAAAACAGACAAATCTCAAAATGCAGACTCGTTGGTAAGTACACAAATAAAAATGTTGGAGGCTATCAATAGTGTTCAGTCTACCTTATTGAAGCAAAATTTTCGTATGTCCCTGCAAGAAGCCAAATTGAAAGAACTCTCGTATATAGTTTGACAAATTTTGAATATTATGAGGACAATGAAAATTGTGAGGATTTGTTGGATTATGATGATAAATGTACTCAAGAGGATGAGAATGAGATGGAATCTCAATCTTTAGTACCAAACATAAATCCCATGAGGATGATGATAACAATAACAGCCGTTTTAAGCCTATAGCAAAAAGGATGAATAATCGTCAAAAAGATTCAGAATGCTGTGATGTCAATATTGATAGCAGTTTAGCTGAGACAGTTACAGATTTACTCAGGAACGGTGCTGATGAAGAACGTTATGTTGAATGAGTGAAAGATGAAATTAACAGTAGACCAGCGAACTATGAATGAGTTACTTGTGGTCAAAGTAAATAAGTTGATTTAGGAAGCTGTTTCAGCGTTGGCACGTACTTGTAACAGAAAAATGCAAGGTACTGAAACTTCGATTTTTAAAGCTGCAAAAATTGTGAACAAATTAGCAATTATTGAGACTGAACAGGCGTCTGATACTTTTGGGCCTCTTATTGATAATTGTAACGATGTATTAGCATTAATGGCGCATGCAAACTAGCAAATTAATTTGAGCAGAAAAAGACTTTTTTTTGCGCACTGAAATTAAACCTGAATACAGGCATTTGTGCAATCACAGTAGATCTTTTACAAATCATCTGTGGGGACGGTGTATCAAAATCAGCAAAAGAGATTGAAGATTGTTAAAGCATTTAGCGATATGATGTTTCGGAATAGGTCTGTTAGAGGCGTTTTTTGAAGGAGACAGCCCGAGTATCTAGGTTCAGAGGTGTTATAGCAGGGGCCCTCGGAGCCGTCAATCGTAGATTGGTTATCACAACAATCTTTCAAATTCCAGTGTTAATGAAAAAAAAAAAAAAAAAAAAAAAAAAAAAAAAAAAAACTCGGAGGGGATATCGGTCACAGTACCTACAGTAACAAAGTTGAGTGAAACATTGAAACATTCCCTGTAGGTATATTGAGTAATTATGCCGATGAATGAAAAAAAATAACAAGTTATCAAAATATTTTAGTTATAGTAAAACACAGTCAGATTGATCTTTCACTACATGATACTGAAAATCTAAATATGGGTAGATGCCAAAATAATTTTAATGCAAAAGAGACAAGCATTATTGGAAATGAAATACAACAGTTGTTGGAGATGAATGTGATTATTAAAGTCGACCCAATGAAAAATCAAGTGCTTTCATCAATTTTCTTAAGAGCAAAAAAAAAAAAAAAAAAAAAAAAAAAAAAGAAAAATGGAGAATACAGAATGGCGTTAAATCTTAAAAAAAAACATGAATATTATCATAATAATATAGTAATAAAATTAATAAATACATTACATACAAACAAACAGGCATTTTAAAATATGAGCTTAACTATACCTAATTTAGTGCCACAGAGGCCTTTCTGTTATTTAAACTTCATCAGTGTGGCTAAGCCCCAAAAGTTTGGAAATGAAACGTATGATACGCAAGACATACAGAAAGCAAAATAAGCCTAAAAAGTGGATTCCGAACCCGCTAAGATACATGTCATTTTGACAAGTCTTAGTTTTAAATTTTTTTTTGAACTTGTACTATAACAAAGATTTAGGTATAAAAATAGTTATTTAATTCAGTACTTAAGTACTGACGTTAACACCGCAGTATCAACATCAGCACTGAGGAACTGATACTGAGCTGATGATGGAAACTTTTGAGAAAGCATTAACATTTATTGTCCCGGGTACAAAGTTTAGAAGCGTTGATCTCAAGCATGCATATTATTAAATCAAATGCTATAGAACAGCAAAAAATATTTTCAATTCATTTCAGCTTGGCAAATGACGTCTCAGATGGTCCGAGACTATTCACTAAACCAATGAGACCGGTTTATGCAAAACTTAGACGTTTGCGATATGTGAATACAGGTTTGATGACAGTCTTTTGTGTGGCGAAAATGATCAGGAATGTACAAAAATATATAAGCCACATTTGATTTAATGACACAGGTTGGATTTATGATAAACATGGAAACGTCTATGCATATACCAACCACCCACCGGAACATTTTATTTAGAAAATATAACAGATTCATAAAAATGATGGTGGAACTGCCAGAGCACAGGCAGGAAACGCTCATTCAATCACCAAGTTAAAAATATATTCAACAAACCTTACGCAAATACAAGAGAACATTCCAAGGTAATTGGATTGATAGTTGCTAGCTTTTCAGCTGTAGACTATTGAAAATTTAATTATAGACATTTAAAAAGTGAAAAAGTTCAAGCAGTAAAAACTTAGAAAGGCAATTATAATGCAATTATGCCAGTATCAGAAAGCATGAAAAATTTCTTGGTGGATTAGAAATGTTAAGTCTCAGAATCGGGTTATTGGCAGAGGTACACCCAAAATAGTTATTTATACAGATGGATCATTACAGTTTTATGGAGCAAAATTGCAGGATATTAAAATAGGTAGTAGATTGATTTTAACAGAGTGTTTATTGCATATTTATGCTCTTGAGTTGTTGGCGATCTTTTATGCACTGAAGGCTTTTCAATCAAACAAGCATGTAAAGGTACTTTGTGACAACACAACCCCAGTAAACAGTATCAATGATATGAGTGGTTTAAAGTCACAGCAGTGTAATAAAATTAGCACCAGATATTTGGAACTGGTGTATTAAGTATGATATTTGGATTACGTGTTCACATATTCCAAGCAAACAAAATACAGATGCTGGTCTAGCTTCTAGGAGTTTAATGACAATTAATAATGAAAGTTAAATGAGAAAATATTTGATTAAATTTGTGACGGATGGGGAAACCAGATCTTGATCTGTTTGCGTCCAGACTAAAGGCTCAGGTTTCAAAATACTGTTCTTAGAAGCTATATACCAAATATATTTATGTTGATGCGTTCACAATCAGTTTGGGAATAGTGAATATGGTATATCTTTTCCCATCTTTCAGTTTGTTAGGACGGTACATTCAGAAATTGAAGGAGGGCAAGGTCAGAGGCATTGTGTTAGCGCCACTTTGGGGAACTCAACCTTGGTTCCAAAGATCATGGAGCTTTTAGTAGATATAGCAGTATTGATTTTAAAGAGAAACGGATTACTAAAGCTTCCGCATCAAAATATAGCCTTTCCACTAGTACAAAATTGCATTTGATAGTATGCAAAGTATCAGGAATTGCTTCAGAAAACGAGGACTAACGAGGGGAGAGAGCTGGTCTTGGTGCTTTTCGTGCGTTTGATCGTTTGTTCGGTTTGTGCTTGTTTGGATTTGTCGGTTTTCCTCTTCCTCTTGGTGTCTTGGGCGGGGGCGGCGCGGGGCAGCGGTTTGTGATTGTGGCGCTCCCTGGACTTTTCTATTACCTTTTTTTTCGGAACAATTTACCAGTGTTCTCATGTCCTCTTGGAAACCAGGAACAAAGAAACAGTATAATACATTCATCCGGAGGTGTTTTTGCTATTGTAGTAAAAGAGAGATTGCTCCAGTTTCGCAAACTATGGAAGAAGTAATAGAATTTCTAACTGACCAGGGTCATAATGGATTAGTATATGACAGTTTGCATACAGCACAGGGTGCACTATCTTCACTTGAAATTAATTTTAAGGATTTAAGATTGGAAGTTACCCATTGATAATTAGATACATGAAAGGTGTACTTGTTATTAAACCACCAAATCCACGCTACATACATATTTGGGATGTGAACTTAGTATCAACTTATCTTTGTAAACTTTTGCCAGTAAAGTATCTTAAATTGACGAAAAACTTACGTTAAAACTCACAATGCTGATGGCCTTGAATCAAGCAGCTTGTGTTCAAACACTTCATTTGCTAACTGTAAATAGTTTTTGTACAACAAAACAGGCAATTGTTTTCCAATCATCAGAGGCATTCAAACAAAATAGGACAAGTTGCAATGTTTAAGTCCTTTTAGTATTGCGATTACCTCGCTTGGGGAAGAGAGAGCTAATCTTAGTGCTTTTCGTACGTTTGTTCGATTTGTGCTTGTTGGATTTGTCGGTTCCCTCTTCCTCTTGGGGTCTGGGAAGGGCTGCGCCTTGTGATTGTGGCACTCCCTGGACTTTTCTCTTACCTTTTTTTTGTGTATATCTCACTTAAAGAGTTTCCTCCAGATAGGAGGCTTTATATATATACTGTGTTAAAAGAATACAGTCGAACCTCGCTATCTCGAACTCGCTTATTTCAAATTACCTCTTATCTCGAAGTGAAAATCTGGTCCCTGTTTTAATATGAAACTATGACAACAGATAACAAAATAATGTGGAAAAGAGGAGTAATTGCTCCTAAGGAGCAATTTCTCCTCTTTTTCACATATTATATATATATATATATATATATATATATATATATATATATATATATATATATATATATATATATATAACTTCAGGAGTCAAATTACATATTCATTTGTTAAATGTGGTTGTTCAATTTATTGTTTTCCTCACTCTCTCAACTCTAATATGTCGAGGTACGGATATCTCGAAGTGTTTCAGTGAGTCCCTTGAAATTCGAGATAACGAGAGTCGACTGTACTTATCTCGTACAAGAGTTTTAAGGAAAAAACTCTGAAAGGGATCGGTCGTTAATTAGTTATATAAATCATACAAGGCTTGCAAGCAGGTTACACATGATACAATATCACTATGGATAAAGACAGTTTTGATTAATTCTGAAAATAATGCACTTCTTTAGATTACATTGTGTACGTTCAGCAGCAGACTCTAAAGCAAAGCTCAGTCAAGTACCGACAGCTGATGCTCTGCAAACAGCAGGACGATGCAATCATTACGAAAACACGCCTATTCAAATATACTGAAAATTTTACCACCAAAAAATTATTTTTTTCAAATAAAAAATACCTATATTTTACAAATTTCTGATCAAAACATAGATTGTGGGTACTCGTTAGAACCGCCTCGACGAGGCGGTTCTAACGAGTACCCACAATCTATGTTTTTGAGCCGAAATAAGAAAAATAATGTATACCCCTGTAAACCCCAGATTTACTATATAAAAGTGGGGTTTAAGGGGGTCAAAATTACATAGGCATGTTTTCGTGATGATGAGAAAACATTTGCCAAGTTTTATGACAGAAAGATAGTTCAGCGAGACAAGTTCCAAGAAAGAATATTACAGTGGTACAGTTTAGTGAGTGAAGATTTTATGACCTTATTGCATTAAAGTCTCGTTTAAAACGGAACAAAATTTTCTTAGACGAAAAATAATTAAAAGGAAAATAAACGAGAATTACCTTGGTTAAGTCGACGTTTAATTTTAATTATTTCAGTATAAGAAATGAGTGAGGGCTTAAATGCCACCCTCCCGTCCTACATAGTTCTAATTACAAGATGCCGTTTTAAATGTATAATACTTGTACATATATAGGTATGTATAAAGTTATATACCTTAAGTATGCATATATAAAGTAAAGTGAACTGTCGCGGAATAAACCGAATAATAAGAATCTGCATATGTGTACATGTAGCAACACATAAATATTAGAACGATAACTGAATTAATGAAATGTTAAGTATAGGCACATGGTTTGCATATAGCAAAAGATTACTGCTATACAATGTGATAAATAAGTTGAAAGTTGTCCGACGCATGCGCAACTCCTCTCATTTAAGCCCTCACTCATTTCTTATTTTCAAATGATTAAAATCAAAAGACTTAACCAAGATAAGTCTCGTTTATTTTTTTAAATGTTGATGTGTGTGTGTGTGTGTGTGTGTGTGTGTGTGTGTGTGTGTGTGTGTGTGTATTAGACTTCCTAATAATTGTGCAGATTATATGTTCATTTCCTTCCACGAAATTTGATTAGACTTCCTGCTAACGTCTGTTTAGGTTATTTATATGCGTGTCAAAATGGATTTACTATTTTTATTTTCTAATAAAGTAATATTTGAAAAGTATATGTTTGTCTGTATCCATCAAGCGAATTACTGCGGCGTTCAACAAATAAGACGTTAACTCTTTCGCTGCCAAATTTCAGACGGCATTTGTCGTCTGCTTTTCTTTCAAACAAACTAATTGCTTGTAAAGAAGTTTATACATGTATGTAAAGTTGAAAGACTGAACATCAAACAGCGTAGATCCAGATGAGCCATCTCATGTGGATCTATGTTGTTTGTAAAAGCCTATCATTATCGTTCATGGCTGTAAAAGAGTTAATACAGCGAAACTCTCACGTGAATACCTTAACATCACGATCTTAACCTTTACTTCTGTCCTTGCCGATTCAGCAGACGACTAACATATTAAATGTTTTTCTTATTTGACCAATGAAAAAGGCTTTCATTGTATTTCATGCAAATCATATCATAAGGAGACAATTTGCTCCAAATACATGTATCTAAGCCTATTTTCTAGTATTTTTTAAAGTGTCGTCTGCTGAAGTATTTACCCAGAATGCCACGTGTTAAGAAAGTATGTCTTTCAAACTTTTCAGACATGTTCACAGTGACTGTAATAAAACAAAAAGACATATCTCATGCAGAAAACAAATTAATTTTACAGTCCCAATTCAAAACGTCTTTTCACGTTTTAGCAGTCAGTATGGACACTAGAAACCAGTAAGCAGTGATCAGCTAATTGCAAACAATTAAAAATATCTATGTTATTTTATGAATGTTTGTAATTTAGCATTTTTGGCATGAGAAGACATCTGTGTTTCTTTGTTCGATTTCGGCAATCATTTTCGTTGCAGTCATTCAGGATTTATGTATCTTGAATTGTTGAAATGTCTAGCTTAGTTTTAGTAAATGATGTTGAGGTGTAGGATAATTTTTGTATTTTGCAACCGTCTGCGCACCTGCTGCCTTGACATTTCTTGTATTTAATGGTGAAATCAAGATAGCCCAAGTACCAGAGAACACTAATTACGGTACTCGGCGAGCATTTTAATCGACTGTTTTGCGCTTGCAACATTTGAACAAGTCTATGTATTCAATTCCACCTTACTGATATATATATATATATATATATATATATATATATATATATATATATATATATATATATATATATATATATATATATATATATATATATATATATATATATTATATACTATCTATCATGATGACATTCCAAATAGCTTTACGGGAGTATATTCAATATGTGACATGTTTTTACAACTTACGTTTGATCATAACATTTATAATTGGCGCCTCACCAATACCTTAAGCGGACTTCTACTTTCAAATTTTATGTATGAGCACAGTAATCAAAAAGAGCCAGAACATAGTCACTTAATACTCTGGGTAAAATTTGTAGCAAACATCTTGAAACATTTTCTTATTTTCCCAAGAATATAAGTTTTGGCAATTCATGCAAATTATCACCAATAGAGACAATTTGCATGAAATGTCTAATCCTGTTTTCTGGGAAATATGAAAAAAAAATATATTACAAATTTGTCATCAGCTGAATTAGCCAAGAGAATGATAAAGAATAAAATATCAATACTGTATCGTACAATGTAATATTTGGCGACGTTTGCTTTTATGACCTCTGTTTCTTTTATGCTTTTCAGTAAATTACTGAGATTTCTCATTAAAATCGAAACTGACCAGAGTTTCCTAGGAAACAGCCGGTCTAATGTATGTTTTTTTTTTTCATTTAAAAGGTAAGGCAAGTGAAGAGAAGAGGTTGTTTTGATACTAAATATAGGTATAATTTGAGTTAACGCCTTTCCCCGAAATGCTATGCCCCATTCTCCCTATGCTACCCTCCCTTCTGCATACCCAGGGTAGGGTAATAGTTACGGTTAGGGTAAGTGTTTGGGTTGCTTAGGTGGGGTGTGATGGGCTGGGGTAGGTAGGGATAGGAATAGGGATGGAGGTGCGGATGAGGGTGGGGTAGGGTTGGGGGTAGGGGTACGGTAGGGTGCAATATTAATACAGTGTTAAGTAAAAAAGGGAAGTCGCGATATCTAAGATGGTCGTCTGATGGCCATATTAGCTGACAGACTGTAATCGTTTTCGGAGGAACGCATCTAGGGGTTAAGAAGAATCAATATGCAAAGTTCGACAAAATTATTTCACTGGCTAGGTAGGAGATGCAATAATGGGAAATACCAAAGATGGCCTACCTCGACAATAGTTGTCGACGAAACTGAACCACATTCGGGCGGGCGTAACAAGACCATTTGGAGAATATGCCAGAGAAGTTTTGAAAAAAAAAAAAAACAAAAAACTGAAGAGTGGTTTTTGAGATGTGATAACAAGATTGTTAGTGTTAAATGAAGGGGAAGTCGCGATTTCTAAGACGGCCGTCTGGCGTCCATTATTAGTCGATAGACCGAAATCGTTCTTGAGATGACATATCTAGGGGACTGAGAGGAATCTATATGCAAAGTTTCGACGAAATTCCTCCACTGGTAACGGATTAGATGCGATAACGAGAAAAATCCAAGATGGCTGACAGCGGACATAATTGTCGATGGATCGGAACCAAATTCAGGCGTGCATAACTAGGTCACTAGGGGAAGTTTAAAAAAAAAAATTCGACCAGTGGTTTCGGAGAGATGCGATAACGAGATTGTAACAGTGTTAAATAAAGGGGAAGGCGCGATTTCTAAGATAGCCGTTTAGATTGGAATCATTTTCTTGGAGACACATCTAGTGGTTGGGAGGAGTTCATTAGCCAAATATTGATAACATTTCTCCATCGGTTATATGGAGGAGATCCGATAAAAAGAAAAATCGAAGGTGGCAGACGGAGGCCATATATGTTCACGGACCAAAACGAAACTTGGGCTTGCATAACTAGACAACGTGGTAAATAGCTCAAACAAGTTTCAAAAATATCTGAACAGTGGTCTCGGAGGAGATGCGATAACGAGATTGTAACAATATTAAGTAAGGGGGAAGTCGTGATCTCTAAGATGGCCGTCTGTCGGCTATATTAATCGATAAATCATTTTGCTGCGATACATCTAGGGTTTAAGAGAAATTCATATGCAAAATTTTGATGAAATTCTTCCATTGGTTATGGAGGAGATGTGATAATGAAAAAAATCCAAGATGGCCGAAGGCGACCTATTTGTTGACGGACCTGAATCATATTCGGGCGTGCACAACTTGACTACCAGAGGGGTGGGGGGGGGGGGGGCGGGGGGGGGGGACATTCCAGACAAGTTTGAAAAAACAAAAAAACAAAAAAAAAAAACAAAAAAAAAAAAAACAATCTGACTAGTGGTCACGGAGTAGATGCGATAACGAAATTGTTACAGTGTTAAGAAGCGGGTAAGTCACGATTTCTGAGATAGCAGCTATATTTGTCGACGGAACGGAACAAAATTTGGGCGTGCCTTCAGGGAAACATCCTAGACGAGTTAAAAAATTGAACCAGTGGTCACGGAGGAAATGCACTAAACATGTGTTTACGGACGACGATTGGACGGACATATGGACGGACGCCAGACTGTCGCCCTGTTGGATAACACTCTAGTTGGTGGTCACTAGTATACTTATTTGTTAAAACGGAGCTTTCATCAATTCTGAGTCAAAACCTCGCCAAAAGGTTTTTAAAGACATAGTATACTTGTCTGAAATTATGTGAAGAGGTTAACTGTCCGCGCTCAAACCGCTCACATCACGTATTGCGCTGATGTAACTGGTTTTTTTTCTGTACGCGACATCATGCGGACTATCCACTGCTGCGGCATTTTCTCTATGTCGATTTCTTGATTTATAGCTCTTTGAAGTTTATTTGGCCTCATTTTCTAGTACAAAACTGCGTTTATTTTATTTTATTTTCATGTTTTATTCATTTTTCTTTTATTTATTTATTTATCTTTTTATTTTTTTTATTTTTTATTTTTTGCCTAATATTATGGCCCTGAACACGCTGAACAAGACCAAACTGACGCGAAATTTCCCGACGTAAGTGTCAAAGAGAAGGTAGTAGTTGAAGTATTGTGAATAAAAGCATAAAAAACATATAAATAAAAAAAAAAAAAAAAAAAAAAAAAAAAAACCCAGAAAATTTGCTATTTTTCAGTGTAAGATTGATTTTTTTGTCTCCGAATGAACATCAAATGTGATATTTTCCCGAGTGGCGATCGCTTACCGTCAGCTACTACGAGCTCAAAATAATCTGAAAAGGGTCTCCTCCGGCAATACAGAACGAAATAGTAGCGAGAAAATAGCTGACTCGGCCTAATTGCGTCTGAATTGAAAGAGCATAGTGTAAATAGTGCTCCTGCAGGCCCTCTTCAGTACTTTAAGAAGATGATGATGGTTTTGGGTATTTTACGTCCCTTTCAACAATATTTAAGTCATATTTACACTATAGAAAGTGATAATCAAAAGTTCTGTGCAATGAGACGCCGTACAGTCATGAGCTGAGTTCCGCCCCCAGCGGTATTCGCACCCGTCCCCTCGTGATCTAGAGTCGGAAGCTCTAATCACTCGGCCACCCGGATGCTTCTACTTTAAGATGATTCTATCGTGTTTACCGTGTTTATTCGAGAAAGCGTTGTAGGCCTAGAACGAATATGGCTCTTTGGTGTAATGATAACCAATCATGATAGGGTCCACTTGTTACATGTATTAGGATTACACTAGGTCCAGAGGCTGGTACGCATCAAACAAAAATGCGTCTTCGTAAATATGCGAACTACGCAGATTCAGATCAGCTTGCGCATTCGCACAATATCATCTGAGCAGTTGATTTCCGTTCATACATGTATAATCGAACCCATCACCTCTCCCCGACAGTATGAGAAGATTCTGTTAACGACAGCGAAGGCTGATCAGACTGTGCATGTACCTTCGCTTTCGCACTTGCCTGAAGATACCTTTTCGCCTGGCACGATCCAGACTGACTGAGAAATACTATGACCCTTCTCAGATCGTGCGGTTTAGCACGGGGCATTTCGCATACGGGATAAGGGACCATTTTGCTTGCTTCTCTCAAGTGTCTAGACTAACTGTATTAACTGGTGCTTTAGATTAACTAATTCGGAAAATTGGTTCGGACCATGACAAAAATGAACCTACCTTGTAGTTACGCATTCGAATAACATAGTTCCGAACTCGTCTATACTGCCTCGCGGTCTGTTCGGTTTATTATTTACAGTTTTCATGAAATGTTCTCAGGTTTTTAGTTTCAAATTAAGAAGGAAATCATTGACTGCACGGATGCTAAAGTTCGTGTAGGTGTTTATTGTCCAATTTCGTCTTGAGTTACCGTGTTTACCCTAACTACTCGGATACCCCAAGGACTCCTTAACTCGTTGATAATACTTGTCCTTAACCTTGCAAATGTTAGTTTTTGAGTTGATGTGCCTAAAAATTGCTGCTTAGTGATATTCAAAGTCGATCCTGTCCAGAAGCGTTCTGTAGCGTCTGATAGGGTTCTTATTTGTAGGATCCGAATACTTAGGCTAAAATACGGTACCATTTGCTACTATGGAGAAGACACTTTGGAAGAAACCAAAAGCAATAAAATCAAGTACTACTATGCAGAACATAGCCATTACAAATTCTTTGGCATTTCAAAATGGTTAAGGGGTAAAGATAGACCTTCAAGGGAAAACTTTTTGTCTTCCTTCTGAAAAGGGGTCTACTCTAAAAGAAAAGAATTTGCTCCTTGTGGGAGCAAATTCTTTCCTTTTAGAGTAGACCCCATTTCAGAAGGGTTTGGTGTGTAGGACAGTGAAAAGGAAGTCATAATAGCTGCCTCCTTTGTTAAAAAGGACAGACGATCTACCAACTCTATCAAGTCTCCTTTAATGTGTTATGTTGTAATGTTTTATAGTGGTTGCATAAGAGTCTAGGGGATAAAGTGTGGTAATAGCTGGTAATCTGACAATAGAAAACCGTGGCAGTCATTTTTATCTAAGGAATCGAAAATAATTATGTTTGATAACAGCGTGCGCCCAGACATAGACCGAATAAGGACATTTTCAGAGGATACATTACAAAAACACTCCTGTTCAAATATATTGAAAATTTTACCACCAAAAACTGAAACTTTTCAGATAAAACTGCTGATATTTTTCATACTTCTGCCCAAAACATAGATTTTTGGTACTCGTTAGAACCGCCTCGCTAATCCCTGTTATCCCCAGTTTTACTCTATAAAAGTGGGGGATTTAAGGTCAAAATTATATAGGTATGTTTTCGTAATGATTTGTGTTGTTTTTGCATTCGGTACTTAATGAAATATTGACGAGGCGATTTAAGCGAGTACCAACAAGATCTTGTTTTGGTGCAAAAATATGTAGCATGTAGACAATTTACGTGAAATGCCAATGCTTATATTCTCGGAAAAATAAAACACTTAAAATGGCGTCTGCTATAATTTCGCTTAGAGCTTTCAGGGTAAAATACAACAGCATAATGCCTGGTACATTTCACGTCAATATGCAGTCAAACTTCAGTGGCTAGGACATCTTTGGAACCATGTAAATTTGTTCTACATTACGAAAACACGCCTATATAAATATACTGAAAATTTTACCACCAAAAAAAATGAAAATTTTCAGATAAAAAAATTCTATATTTTACATATTTCTGATCAAAACATAGATTGTGGGTGCTCGTTAGAACCGCCTCGGCGAGGCGGTTCTAACGAGTACCCACAAATCTATGTTTTTGAGCAGAAATAAGAAAAATAATGTATACCCCTGTAAACCCCAGTTTTACTATATAAAAGTGGGGTTTAAGGGGGTCAAAATTGTATAGGCATGTTTTCGTGATGAGACATGGATAATTCGAGCCACTGAGGATTAATGATAGCGCCAGGCAAGGAGGCAAATGATATTATTTAGGGATGTCTTTTAGATCGTCTATAAAAATAATGGCATGTTGAGTGTACAAAGTACAAACAACATAGTTTCATAATCAAATAAGACCATTTCAATAAATATTCCTGAATATTTGTTTTCTTGAGCTAGCGGAAGAATTTCCTAGGGACTCAAAATGAGTTCGAATGAGACACAGTAAATGAGCCATCGGTGTTCGAGTCATTTGAAGTTTCACATATTACCAAATCCAAGGATCATCAATGATAATTCGGAATTCGAGCGCAATGACATTACGTTAACAAGTCTATGTTATGTATATCTCCAAGTTCCCCGTTATATACAATAAAATGAGCCGTCTCATCAGGATCTACGCTGCTTGACATTCATACACCAAAATTTTCTTAAGGTTGTTAGCTACATGATTATCACTGACCAATGATATCAAACCGCGCCTTTGTACAAATTCCAGGTAACGGTTATTTATTGCCGGCTATTCTTGTCGCTCTAACGTCAGAGTGCGGTTTAAAGAAGGTCATCTGTAAAACCTTGACGGGGCACTTGCAAACAGTGCAGACCCAGATCTGACGTCACAGAACGCAGCATCTAATCAGGGTCTGCACTGCGTGCTCAAATTACAGGATGTTAAGGGTTAAATGAAACGCTCTTTAGCCACCGTTCAGGACCATTTTCAAAGCTTGCACTCAGAGAAAATCGACCCACAAGTGTTGTCAGCACTTTGATTTTTTCTGCTTTTCCCCGAATTTTTTTTATTGTTTTGGGGTTTAACGACATGTCAATCCTTGTTGGTAATTTTGTGTCGTCTCCCAGAGAAAGGGAGAAGAGAGATAGAAGAGAAAGTAGAGATGAAAGAGAGGGACAGGGGGAAAGAGGATAATGGATGAAAGTGAAGAAACAGAAGAAATAAAAACATTTACCCTCTACCCTTACCTGCTGCAAGGATAGCAGGCCTTGCCTCCCAGTACCGCTGACGTAAGATACGCTTTCCTCAAGAAAAGGTATCTTGTGGGTACTCATTAGAAGCGCCTACGCGTAGCGCTTCTAATGAGTACCCACAACATATGTTTCATGTTAATAATGAGTACCCAAAACATTTGTTTTCGTGGAGAACGAATAAAATAGCAATATATTGTGGCGTTAAAGTATAACATCTAAAACGATGGTTTAAAAGTATGCATTTCACGTGGATTTGTTAACGTAATAAGAAACGCTGTAAACCACCATATTTACTTTTTTAGTGTTGTCTCCTTAAAATAAAGCATTACATTCTGATACGTTTCATTACTTCATGAAAATCCATATCAAACGTTCTTATCAAAGTGGGCATATGGCGAAAACAAATGGTATTGTTTGTGAACGTCAGCTAATAACAATCATTTTTTACTGACATTACTATGACGTCGCATGCATATTGACTTGGCGTAACGTGCAAGTTCCGCATTATGACTGTTCCAAATCGTACGTGTAGCAAAATTGTACCGCGGGTGTTAGGAAAAATATCTCCTATTAGTTCGAATACTACCGAAAATTGAACGAATAAAATAACTAACGGAACATGTATTGCACGAGGCTGTTTTCATTCCTCCGAGAAGCACTTCGGGCTTTACAGACATTAAAACAGCCTTATGTTTTTCATAATTTAATAGAAGCTAAAAATCTGAATTTCAGTTCTTAATTGATTACTTCATGTGCTATTCTTTACTTTAATGTTGATTTCGTTTTGGTTAGCATTCTACGTAAATCTATATCGGGCCGTCATCGGCCCGTCAGCTACCCTGACGGGCCGATGACGGCCCGATATAGATTTACGTAGAATGCTGACTGGGTTATTGTTGTCACTTTTCTGAAGCGAATTCCTGTTTTCTTTTTCTTTTTTTTTCTACAGACAATCTAATTTGTAAACTAGTCTATATATGTGGCTGTTGTTATGGTGACTTTTGATCTGATTGCAGTTTATATAACATTTTCGTAGGAAAACGTATTCTGGGCGCTAGATCTGATCTGCATGAACATCTGTACCGCCCGATCAAGACCTCTGTAATACATTGTATATAAAGTATTTTAATACGGGTAGCGAAGGACCGGAGCAAACTGCACAAACATGCCGACTGATCTAGACCGTCTCTGTCCGTTTCTGAGCACTAATATTATTTCTCGTCCATGGCCAACTCATTTTAAAATTGACAGATCTTTGATAGAACAATTCCTGGCTATAAGAAGCAATCAATAGACAACTTGCGGAGAGAGAAATGAGAATCATATGGCTTCATAAGATGAACTTTTTCCATAACTTCTGACCCTCTCCCTCTCGTTTGTCCCTTTTATTTCATAAAGTGGAGAAATTTGTGTGGGGTTCAAGCCATCTACGACCACAAAGTCCTTGATCAGCGTGTGTATCCTCATCTGAACGATACCCTGAGAATTGTTTTGTTATTCTGCGGGAAAATTTAATGTGTTGCTCAAAAAAGCAACCTTGAATGAAAAGGGCTAGACGCGGCAAGTGCATTATATAGAGCTTCAGTTATATGCTAGTCTGCTTTTGGGAGAACCATAACATAACATTCGGCATAAAAAGTACATTAATTTAATAGGAAACACACGTAAAGTTTTTTTGCCATTTCTAAATTCTAAAGTGCACCATGCTTCTAATCTGGTACCCTTACCAAAATTCAATTTATTTGTGTCCATTACCCTAAGAAGCCTATGTGAAATAGACCCATCAACTCCTTGGCCAACCATTCTATAAAATAGCAAAAGCGAGGAAATTCGGTTATTAAGTGCACTGAAACCGAGTTGTGCAGTGAGAAACGCATAGCTTCAGATAATACACATTTTTTTTTCATTTAGAAAGTATTAACCCATTTATGCCGAGTGGACTCTTCTACCTTCACTCTTCGGACCAGTCCATTTCCAAAATAAGAGGTGTCTGGTTAGTTTTTACAGTAACCATGTTTTATAGATATTTCTGCATTTAATGCAAACAGTGTAGACCTTGATCAGACGCCGCTTTCTGCGGCGTCTGATCTGAGTCTACACTGATTGCCAATGTCCCTTTTATGGGGCGCTATAGGCTTAAATGTGTTAATGCTTTCTTAAACAAAGATTTGAGTTGTAGGTACTCATAGAAGCGCCTCGCCGAGATACCTGATACATGTACCTTCTTTCTAGAGCTTTGGAAACGCAAATAGACGTAACAAGTAGAATTAACAAGTATTAGTTGTTTAGCTTCAGCATGGCATGAGTAATTCATTGAACTAACCTGAATGACTCCAGTAATTTTCCGAGGTTTGGTCTAAATGCCTCATTAAAATGGTATTTCTTTTTAAGTATTACCCGGCTTTTCTGGTTGAGTCTTTATCATTTCCATTACGAAAACATGCCTATTCAAATACAATGAGAATTGTACCTCCAAAAACTGAAAATTTTCAGATAAAAAACTCCGATATTTTTTTTATTTCTGCTCAAAACATAGATTGTGGGTATTCGTTAGAACCGCCTCGGTGAGGCGATTCTAACGAGTACCCACAATCTATGTTTTTGAGCAGAAATAAGAAAAATAATGTATACCCCTGTAAACCCCAGTTTTACTATATAAAAGTGGAGTTTTAGGGGGTCAATATTATATAGGCGTGTTTTTGTGATGTTTCAATTCTTTCAATTAAGAAATTTTATGAATTCTCGTACTTGCGGAAGCATAATTTCATTTGAGGGCGAAATAAGCTACTTCTTAAACGGTAATTGTAATTTCCAGTAACAAATCTGGCTGCGCGCTTTAGCACATTTTCCAGTTCTGACTACAACTTTGGGTCCCAAACCTAACTGCCTTACTCCAGGACTGGACGCCCACTCCTTTATAAGCTGCTCCTTTAATGTCTTGATGAATTCAGGTACTTGCTGAAGCTTAATTTCATTAAAGGGCAAAAACGGTATGAAAGCGAAAGATCTCATTAATGGTATACCCGAAAGAGGCAATTACTTGAATGTATATAAAACATTATATTCTATTCGCTATCAGATGCACGACTCTTGTTACTTCCGCTGAAGCTGGGTTCGGTTTAACTCCCCTATTTGGGCGACCCGCAATCATGGCGCTATAAGAGTGTTGACAGGGGTGGTTGTCCTTTACGGTGTTTAGTTACACCTCGGCTCAGATTACCCAACACTATATGTTTAGTTTTACCGGAACATTGAGAAAAAAAACTAATTTCTTCTAAAGTTTGTACCTAGGTTTTGTTTATTTATTAGTTTTTTTATCAGCTTCAGAATGTATAAGGCTAATATGTTTGAATGCAGGAGTTAGCGTCATCAGCGTCAGCAGGGAACTATTTGTTAAGTAGTTATTAGATTGTTAGTAGCAGGAAAACGGATGGTAAAATGTTGTATGTTAAACTGGTGGCAGTTTGGCAACCGCCCAAAAATAATTAAGGACGTTCAGGAAGTACCACAGTGACAGATCTCCGCCTACATCCTATCACATGAGGAAGAGCAAATAACCAGAAATCAAAGCACTGACAGCACTGGTGGGTCCATTGTCTCTGAGTGTAGACTGGGAAAAGTGGTCCGGAACGGGAACGTAAGACTGTTTCATCAATCCTTAACTCATAAACTTGCAGTAAATTTAGCAAACAGGCCAGACCCTGATCAGACGCCTCATTCTGTTGCCTCTGATCTGGGTCTGCATTGTTTGTCAATGTTCCAGCCCAGGTTTTACAGATAACCATCTTTACACTGCACTCTGACGTCACAGCGACAAGAATAGCGCACTATAAATTATCGTTACCGGACTTTCGTCTTATGCAAGGTTTGAATATATAGGGCAATGATAATCACGTGGACAACAACCTAGAGGAAATGTTGAAGTTTATACTATTGCTCGATTGTAAACAATCTACCCTAAAACACACAACCAGAACATATACATGTAGCTAAACGTATATCCAAGCGACCACTTTTTTTTCAAGCACATTGGTCGTGATGCCAGATAGGACAGAACAACCATAAGAACAAAGCACATGAATGAACAAATATAACTCCGCAATCAAAGGCAACAAAATACATGTAGTACAAGGAACGAACAATATCAGAACCACCGCCTTAATCCATGAAGAATTAAACTTATATACCGTATTTACTCTAAGTATTGTGACAGACAAGCTTGAGCAAACGGTGTAGACTTAGATCAGTCGCTGCGTAACGCGGCGACTGATCAGCATCTACACTGTTACCATGCATCCAGCTGTTTCTAAGCATATCAACATGTTGTAAACTGGATTTATTAAAATTCTGACAAGTATGGTAAGGTGTCAAAGCGCCCTAATATAATAATATGGTACATCGTTATGTCAGTTATTTAGTAATGACATTGCAAGACCATAAAGAACTAAGGGATAAATGACATTGTACGACCATATTGCACTAAGGGATAAATGACATTGTACAACCGATAAACACTAACTTAAAGGTATAGATTATATATATCATCAACAAAGTAATACATACAACATTTATTTATCGTATAGCACTATGTCAATCTTTATTTATTGTATAGCACTATACCAAACATTATTTTTGTATAACACTATGTCAAGTTTTTTTTTATTGTATAGCATTATCAAACTGTATTGTATAGTACTATGTCAGACATTATTTATCGTATAGCCCTGTATCAAACTTTATTTATTGTATAGTACTGTGCCAAACTTTATCTATTGTATAGCACTGTGTCAAAATTTATTTATTGTAAAACATTATTTTCAACTTTATATTTTGTTTGTTTGTCTTATTTGGGCTTTACGTCGCTTTGAACAATCTTTCAATCATATCGCGACGGCGTCTGGATGTGGCAGGAAGCTCAATGCTTACTTTTAGAGTGCTACATCACTGAAATATCACGCCCCAGACATGACATGACATTCCACCCAGTCACATAATACTGACGCTGACCTGAACAGTTCTTATTCCTAGCTCTACTTAATGCTGAGCGCCAAGCGAAGGAGCAGCTAGTACCATTTTTCAAGTCTTTGGTATGACTCCGCTGGGGATCGAACTCGCAAACCTCCCAGTCACAAAACAGACGCTCTACCAACTGAGCCACTGCGCCGGATACTTTATTTTTTTATAGCACCGTCAAACTTTATTATATAGTACTGTGTCAAACTTTTATTTATTGTACTGTGTCACACATTATTTTTTAGTACTATGGTAAATTTTATTTCTGGTATAGTACTATGCCCAACTTTATCTGTGTATAGTACTATGTCAAACTTCATGTGTTGTAAAGTACTATGCCAAACTTGATTGTATAGTACAATGCCAAACTTTATTTATTGTATAGTACTATGCCAAACTTTATTTATTGTAAAGTACTATACTTTATCTATTGTATAACACTATGTCCACTTTTATTTAATGTTAAGCACTGTCAAACTATTTATTGTATAAGTCTATGTCAAACTGTTTATTGTATAATACTGTGTCAAAATTTATATATTGTTAAAATTTATGTTCAACTTTATTTATCAATAGCACTGTCAAATCCTATTTATTGTATAGTACTAAGTCAAACTTTTTTTTTATTGAACAGCATTGTCAATCTTTATTTATTGTACCACACAAGTAAAATTTATTAACTATATAGTACTATGGAAAACTTTATTTATTGTACAGCACTATATCTAATTTTATTTATTTCATAGCTCTGTTAAACTTTATTTATTGTATAATATTGATAACGTTTTTTTGTATTGAATAACACTATGTCAGACTTTAGTTATTGTGTATCACTATGTAAAACTTAAGTTATTGTATAAAATTATGTCAAACTTTATTCATTGTTTAACACTATTTCAAACTTTATTTATTGTAAAATGCTGTCAAATGTTTTTATGTATCAGTGTGGTATGGGGTTCGTCAAATTAAATCATTGATGATAGAAAATGCTTTTTAATTTTGAAAGTGTAGATATCATATCACTGTAGCGTGTATATGCCATTTCACCGCACATACCCAAAGATAAATATCATTTAAGATAGGAATCCAATTTATAACAAATATCACAGTAAAGTGAACACTGCCGTATTCTACATCTCAAGCGTGGTCTCCGGATATGGTACTCTGTGACAAAACACTCGACAAATCAATCTAAAACAAGAACAAGGAAACTACGCTGCAGAGCGAGCATTTAAAGCCACTATTTGATGCAATTATTATAGACGGGCAAACTTTAAAGCCAATGTTCATATTGATCATGAATTTGTCTCGAGACTACACGTAATCGCAAAGTGAAAGCTGGTGACAAAATGGCCCGGACCACAATTAATTTCTCAGTGCTTTTCACACAAGCACCTATTAGAACAAAGTAAAAAGGGAACTGATACAATCAGATCCTCATCAAGCCCCCAACAGCAAAGGGAAATACAGACAAATACAATTAAGCAGCCACAAAATAAACAGATAGCAAGCAGAGTACGTTTAGTTTAATACACTGCAGCTAGTGTTAGTGCCGTGTGGCGGCGGTAGAACGTTCCCCCGTACTTTACTATAGTGCAGATTATATTTCATTTCCTTTGGGATCATTGGGCCCATTGTGGTATCTTTGAAAATGGAGTTCTGCTCATGTATACGCTAGAGGACGTAGGTAGTGTTGCAAAGTTCATAACTGCTTATGAAGAATCTCAATAAAACCGAGTCTCCCATTTTCTGGTCCGTAGTGTGATCTTTGTTTCCAAAGGCAATCTTTTTTACGTTTACTTTAGTACACTGTTGCTGGTGTTAGTGCCGTGTGGCGGCGGTAGAACGTTTCCCCGTACTTTACTATAGTGCAGATTATATTTCATTTCCTTTGGAATCATTGGGCCCACTGTGGTATCTTTGAAAATGGAGTTCTGCTCATGTATACGCTAGAGGGCGTAGGCAGTGTTGCAAACGTCATTACTGCTTATGATGAGGCTTAGTAAAACCATTTTCTGATCCATACCCGGCAGCCACATGACGTAAATATAACGTCGCCTCAGCGTCGATGCAACGTCATGACGTTGCATCGACGTTGAGGCGATGTTATATTTACCCACATGACGTAAATATAACGTCGCATCAACGTCGATGCAACGTCATGACGTTGCATCGACGTTGATGCGACGTTATATTTACGTCATGTGCCCGCTGGGTAGTATGTTCTTTGTTTCTAAAGGCAATCTTTTTGACGTTTGATTTACAATTCTCTCCCATAAAGGTGGCAAATCTTTGATACAAACTTAACTGAATCTTTCATAAAATTACATAATTGTTAAAAGAAAAAAAAAACATTAGAAAGCGAAACACTACAAAACAATTAACAAAAAGTACAACAATGAAAGTACCGCCTTGGAACGGTCAGTAATGAATTACACGGAAGGGGTGAGCTAAAACTAGCTTTATAGGATCCCAACCCTCGTCATCAGCTTCCATATTGGTACAAACATATATTTATTTGGTCCATGTGGAAGTCTTCTGTGTCTGCTCATAACAATCCAATCAATATACACCTGTCTATGTTTCTTTACATAAGGTTTACCTTTCGGTTTATCCAATTCTAACAAAATTTTGACCGGCTACTGTTCCTGCCATCGGTTATCAAACCAAGCACCTGCCAATTAATTCTAGTATGGTCCTTGTAAACGCACTAATTGGAATGGGCTTTAGGTCACCCTTTTGCCTGAAATCTAAGGAAACCCGAACCAATACAATCGAACTCCAGGGGCCCGAATATCTATAGGACCATAGAAATTTATTCTAGACATGGGTATTCGAGCCACTGAGAGTTAAATACAGCGCCCGTTCGGGAGGCAAATGGAAATAGTTTAGGGATGCCTTTTCAATCTACATTAGAATAGCCTGGATTTGGTGATTTTAATGTGTACACACAACATAGATTTTCATTATAAAATAAGAAAATTTCCCTAAACTATCCTTAAAGATACGTTTTCTTGAGCTATTGGAAGAATTTTCTGAGGTCTAAAAACGAGTTAGAATCATCCACGAAAAACGAACAATCCGTGATCGAGCCACTTATGTTTTACTGAAATACGTTTTCAAGATCTACATATGTAGCTCATCATCACGAAAGCATGCCTATAAAATAATGACCCCTTTAAACCCCACTTTTATATAGTAAAACTGGGGTTTACAGGGGTATACATTATTTTTCTTGTTTCTGCTCAAAATCATAGATTGTGGGTACTTGTTAGAACCGCCTCGCCGAGGCGGTTCTAACGAGTACCCACAATCTATGATTTAAGCAGAAATATGAAAAAATATCAGAGTTTTTTATCTATTTTTTTCAGTTTTTGGAGGTGAAATTTTCTATTTATTTGAATAAGCGTGTTTTCGTAATGTTCTATGACGCTCTGTTAAGCAGTTAGATCACACATACTGCCACCAAACTATGCAAATTATCCAAGAAACTATCAGTGCGAATACATTTTGGTCAACGGGGAAGCTAATTGTGATCTGATTCCGTTACACTGTCCATTTACTAGCCTAGCTACTAGGCCGATATATAAGTATATTTGTTACTTGTTTTGTTTACTTATTATTTTTTTTCCATTTACTTTCTACTTTTTGATTCAATGTTTAGCTAGTCTATGGGTGAACTTTTCTTCTGTGGTTGTCTCTGAAATTGATGGAAATCCAGACCATATTATCTATAGACTAGCCACAGAGCTCAATAAGCCAAAAAATATATAATAATATTATGTATATTTCTAAGCCTTGGGCAAGGCTATCCATTTACATACGCAGTACTAAATCAACCTTTACTTCATAATGAGCCAAAAAGTCAGAAAACGTACCGTCTGACATTTGCGCCCAACGAACACTCAAATAAGCATGTGCATTTGCGCGGTCTGGTCAGAGTCTTGGGGAAGAGAGAGCTAATCTTAGTGCTTTTCATACGTTTGTTCGATTTTCGCTTGTTTGGTTTTGACTGTTTCCTCTTCCTCTTGGTGTCTGGGAAGGGCTGCGGTTTGTGATTGTGGTACTCCCTGGACTTTTCTCTCACCTTTTTTTTCTAGTTGTCCGCATGAAGAAATTTTTGCACCCTTGGCCATCCAAAATCTACCCAGTGAAGAGTCCGATCCATTACAAAAACGCGCCTATTCAAATGTATAGAAAAAATTTCGCCTCCAAAACCTTAAAATTTACCCACAATCTATGTTTTGAGCAGAAATAAGAAAAATAATTCATACCCCTGTAAGCCCCAGCTTTACTATATAAAAGTGGGGTTTAAGGGGGTCAAAATTATATAGGCGTGTTTTCGTGATGCACACAGCGCGAATCTTTGCTGGCCGCACACGTCCGAAGATACAGTTTCTGACATTACGGCTCATAATCATAATTCCTCACCTAATGCAATTCATATATTCAATAAATGTTCCAAAATTATCATTCTAAAAACGATTTACCTTTGAAATAATTCTTATGTTAAATAATCCCGCGTTGCAAATTACATGTACACACGCCAGTGCCAAACAGTTTGTTCATAGTTACATGTACACTGAAGGACGATGAATGTTAATATTGTCGTGTCAAAGGTTAGACGAGTCCGTCGAAAATTCGTATTTAGGCAAAACATGACTAAATATAGCATCTCGGACCTTTTCGGATCAAGTTCGTAGGTTTTGGTACTTTTTGCAGACTGTTACAGCTCACAAATGGTATTTAAAGGGAATTTTCTTTTTTTTTATATTTTTATCCTGATTTAAACGGGCCCCAAACAATAATAACAAGAAAAAAAAAACGAAAAAAAAAAAAAAAAAACGCGCGCTCTTGAGTAAAAAAGGAAAACAAAGACAAAAGAAAAGAAAACACGAAATCATGTGATTAATATAAGAGGGTCAAACACCCGATGTTGAAATGTCTAAACCATGAATGTTCCAACAAACTAAAACCATGAATGTTCCAACAAACTAACCAATTGAGTTATAATTCAATTCGCTTCAAAATGCGGGCGACAGTGTATACTATCTCAGACAAACAGAGGAGATAAAGCGGAAAATATCGAGTGTAAAAGTTTTCCCGTACTACCTGCTTTAAATTGGTCCTGGATTAGTCCAGTAATAAAAGTACATTGACAGGAAGTTTAACATTCATCGATCTTTAGAATGGCATAGCACTGCACGATTCGCACGAAGCCATAAGCCTGCCGGTTTGGCAACTATGTATACAACGGGCAGTAAGTGTGCAACAGTAATAAATCTAAAGGAAAAGAATGACCATATTCCGTATTATAACTTCCTGGCACACTTGCCGAGGGGTATATATCTTACGCTTTATCGTTCATCCGTTTGTTCGTCCGTACATACGTATATATGTTCGTTTGTCTTTCCGTAGCGTTAGTGGACATCTGCGTCAAAGTTATTAAGACGTATGTCGATTCATTTAGTTTATGATTTGCCAATCGCTTCATGTCGTTCTCCTTTTATTTTGAAGATTATTTGATGTACAGTGGAACCTCAATAGCTCGAATACCGAGGGCTCATTTACCATGGTTAATTCGAACTCGTTTTCGCGTCCCTGCGAAATTCTAATGATAGCTGCAGAAAACAAATATTTGGGGATTTTTTTTTTTGTGAAATTTTCTTATTTCATCATGATATGTATGTTGTGTTTACTCATTAGAATCGCCTCATCGAGGCGAATCTAATGAGTACGCCCAACATACATTTTTATATAGCAGATCAAAATACTTCCTTAAATTATTCCCATCTGCTTCCTGACCTGCTGCTATATCAACACTCAGTGACTCGAACTACCCATGTTTCGAACAAATTTCTACGGTCCCAAGGATGTTCGAGCCAAGGAAGTTCGACTGTATGTACGTATGCTGGTTCCATGAGGCACCAAGATTGGCCTCGATATCTGACCTATATTTCGCACTTCCATGCTTTTTCCTCATATCTTGAAGACTACTTGATGTATGAATGTCATACTTGAGAAAGGAAACATTTGCAACCAAAAAAATGCGCCGGTTAGTTGGTTGCTATAATTTGTATACGGTAAATAGTAACGTTCCAGGAAGGAAAGCGCAGGTTTCTTAGCTTATCTGGCTATTCGCAAGTCATATATTTCCTTAGCCAATCCTGATACATAATCATGACAGGAAGTTAATCGGTAAGAAGGTCAACAGCTAGTTTCAATTATCCGTACCGAAATGAACGTCTGGATATTGATAAGTTAGTCGACTAACCTATAATCAATGTACAAATGTCTTTCTTTCCCGTAATATAAAGTGTCATTTAAAAGTCTCAAGACACCTACATTGTAGGTGGTTTTCTCCCGTAGGGCAAAAGAGAATCGCTTAATTAGATGTTCACGCTTTTTGTAGCATAGAAAGAGAAAACTTCTTTTAGTGCTTTATCTTATTCTGAAGACAGCATGTAACACTTACTGACGTATATTATGTGTTGAATACGTACACATAGGTGGCACATATTACCTGGCCTCGAGGGTATAAAACTTTTTTCATGCTCAACTCAGCAGAGCATGATATTGCATCACGAAAACATGCCTATATAATCTTGACCCCCCTCAACCCCACTTTTATATAGTAAAACTGGGGTTTACAGGGGTATACATTATTTTTCTTATTTCTGCTCAAAAACATAAATTGTGGGTACCCGTTAGAACCGCCTCACCGAGGCGGTTCTAACGAGTACCCACAATCTATGTTTTGAGCAGAAATACGAAAAATATCAGAATTTTTATCTGAAATTTTTCGTTTTTTTTTTGTGGTAAAATTTTCAGTATATTTGAATAGGCGTGTTTTCGTAATGGTCTCTGCTAATGAACATGAGAATGCCAACAATAGTTTGCATTTTCATATTTATTCGCAGAGACAATTCCATGCTCTGCTATGTGTAGCGAGAAAGACTTTGCAATTGTTAGTAATTTGAGATACAGTAAAACCTGTGTAAGACAGCCACCTTTGAAATTGATTTTAGTGGTTGATGTGATAAGGTAGTTGTCTTATAAAGGTACATGTCATGTAATTTTGCTGTCTGCTTTTAAAGGAAAACACGTACTCCCCTTGGGAGCAAATGTTTTCCTATTAGACTAGATCCCATAACTGAAGGAAGAAAAATCAATTTTAAAAGTGTTGTCTTCTTTGAAAGTGTCGCGGTTACTCTTATTTAGATGTCTCAAGACTTTTTGTAGCATCGAAAGACACAATCCTCATTTAGTGTTTTATCTTTTTAGACTTACTGTTATACATGTATGAGCCAACACATGACAAAAACCAACAAAATAGCATGTGCGCTCGGCGAAGACTCAGATCAGCCTTGGCATCCGCCCAGTCTGATCAGTGTTCGCTTTGCGCTCAATGAGTACTCATAACTAAGGACCAAAGCTTTCTTCATGCGGACTGCGAAGATTCTGATCAGACTGGGCGGATGCCCAGATTGATCTGGGTCTTCGCTGGGCGCACATGTATTTTTTTTTTTTTTTTTTTTTTTGTTTTTTTGTTTTTGTTTCATCATGCGCTAGCTCATACAGTATGTGTGTATTTCGTACAGAAAGGTGGTACTCATTCCCCGGAATAGAGTAAAGATGAAGAGCAAACTTGGTAAATCCGACTTTTTTGACAAGAGACGTTTTTGTGGCTTCATTACAAAAGCATGCCTATTCAAATATACTGAAAATTTTACCACCAAAAAAAATAAAAACTTTCAGATAAAAATTCTGATATTTTTCATATTTCTGCTCAAAAACATAGAGTGTCGTGCTCGTTAGAACCGCCTCGCCAAGGCGGTTCTAACGAGTACCCACAATCCATGTTTTTGAGCAGAAATAAGACAAATACTATATATACCCCTGTAAACCCCAGTTTTTCTATATAAAATTGGGGTTTAAGGGGTCAGCATAATATAGGCATGTTTTCGTGATTTTCTGTTTGCTTTAATGTACACCAATCCCCTTAAAAAATCGGTCTACCATAAAATGTGGCATACATTTCCCAGTAGTTTTGTCATAAACAGAGTTTAACAAACGTCCTGTAATACACGGTGTCCAGGCCGGAACATCGAAGACTCTTATAAGCCTGCACAGCTACCAGTGAAATGAGTTCCTTTCGATAATTGCCTGTCCGTATTATTGCAAAAGCCAATTATTATGAAGCCGACACTTTCTATGATTAGACTGCATGTGTGAAGGTTTACACGGGCTTTCGCTCTCCGCCTGCTTTCATATGGTGCGGCTCAACAACATAGCCCCATGATTATAACACTTGTTTCATGTTCAACTCAACTGAGCATAAAATTTTCTCTGCTAATGAATATAAAAATGGCAATAATAGTTGACATTTTCATATTTATTAGCAGGGAAATTTCCATGCTGAACTATGTTTAGCAAAAGGAATTTGCGATTGTCAGTAATGTGAATATGACCTTCTGATCAGACTCCATGTAACCGCATGTTGAGCTGGGTCCTGATTTGATTTACTCATGTTTGGTTAAAATACTGTTTTTGCGTGCGCTGGTTCAATTAATTCTAGCCCACTCTTTTAACTCGCATGGTACATGCGTTTTATGCTTTGTACCATTACTTTTCATAATTTTGTTTTTCTATAATTCGCTGCTCATTTCAGATTATCGTTTACATAATATAACATGTTCATGTAGTTTCTTTTATTTATTTCAGAATTTATGCAATCACTATTCTAAGTCTTAACACAATCTGATACAGTGCATTAGATTTTACGGGATCTTATATTTAAAAGATTAGAAGCATTAGGCGAATATTCAAACCTGTAATTGATTTCATGCGCTTCCTATATTCTATGCAATATAGCTGTATTCTAAGATCTCATATTTAGTTTTTTTGTTTTTAAGTAAGGGAACAGATATTTAAGACAAACATTATTTTAATTAGCTAATATTATTTATTTACATCACGAAAACATGCCTATATAATTTTGACCTCGTGAAACCCCCTTTTTATATAGTAAAATTGGGGTTTACATGGGAATACATTACTTTTCTTATTTCTGCTCAAAACAGATTGTGGGTACTCGTTAGAACCGCCTCGTCGAGGCGGTTCTAACGAGTACCCACAATCTATGTTTTGAGCAGAAATATGAAAAATATCAGAATTTTTATCTAAAATTTTTAATTATTTTGCTGGTAAAATTTTCAGTATATTTGAATAGGCGTGTTTTCGTAATGTATGTCCCATTACTGACGGTTTTTGGCGTGCTGGAAAGCCAATTGGAAGTCACAAAAATTGCCTACTCTGTAACAAAATATGGCGATACGTCTACGAGATGTTTTGAATCCCTTAGCTGATTCAACTGTTTACTCAGTGAATTAAAAATCACCAAGAGTTCAGAAGAGACCAATACCGTAGTTTGTATATAAAATAAACTGTA
This sequence comes from Anodontia alba, assembly GCA_964016985.1. Classification (NCBI taxonomy): domain Eukaryota; kingdom Metazoa; phylum Mollusca; class Bivalvia; order Lucinida; family Lucinidae; genus Anodontia; species Anodontia alba. The sequence continues at coordinate 61,861,855 of OZ024833.1, read as the reverse complement.
AATGACATCTTTTAAGATTAGACTGCAGAATCAACTCATCTACTGGCTAAATCTCATTTGAAAGTTTAGCTGTAGACTGTTGGGTGTTTTACAACTATTCCATGTGCTATTTTATTAATAAGTTGCTGAGTAATACCATAAATTTATCTTAGTGGATATTTGTGTTAAAATCATATTTATTGATGCCAGGTGTATGCTATCTTAAAAAATTTCAGAATTCTTTCACGGTATAGAAAGTAAATGCTAAATAAATTGCACAGGTGTCAACCCTTAAAGCGCTGATCACAACTGCAGCAGACGACATTTTTTTTTTTTTCAGCGAAAATAAAGTTTGGTATTTTATGTAAAGCGTGTGCCTTACAGGCGATTCACTCGCAATACCAAGTCTAGCCTTGCCCAAGGCTTAGAAATATACATAATATTATAATATATTTTTTGGCTTATTGAGCTCTGTGGCTAGTCTATAGATAATATGGTCTGGATTTCAATATATTTCAGAGACAACTATAGAAGAAAAGTTCACCCATAGACTATCTAAATATTGAAGCAAAAAGTAGAAAGTAAATGGAAAAAAAAAAAAATAAGTAAACAAAACAAGTGACAAATATACTTATATATTGGCCTAGTAGCTAGGCTATACCAAGTCTTATGTTATCTGAGAAATAAGAATAAAAAATAGCTTGTCGTCTGCTACAATTTCGCTTAGCGCTTTACATGTAACCCATTTTTGCCTGGCGCCCCATAAAAGGGACATTGGCAAACAGTGTAGACCCAGATCAGACGCCGCAGAACGCGGCGTCTAATCAGGGTCTACACTGTTTGCATTGAATACACGGATTTCTGTAAAACTTGGTAATAATAGAAAAAAATGATCAGGTATCCCCTTTTTATTAGAAATGGGCCTGTCCAAAGAGTTAAGGTAGAAGGGCCCACTCGGCATAAATGGGTTAAGGGTTAAATTCTAAAGTTACAGAACTGCTCTTTCTACTGTGTTTACAAGAATCAAATTGCTGGAGTTGCATATTTACCCTAAGTATTCAGACACCTTACATGTAGCATCTTACGGTAAAATTTGAACAATTCCAGTTTACTATCCATTACGAAAACACGCCTATTTAAATATGTAGAAAATTTAAGATCCGAAAACTGAAAATTTTCAGATAAAAAAAAAAAAGATATTTTTATATTACTGCTCAAAACATAGATTGTGGGTACTCGTTTGAACCGCCTCGGTAGGCGGTTCTAACAAGTACCCATAATCCATGTTTTTTTTTTTGTTTTTTTTTTAGCAGAAATAAGAAAAATAATGTATACCCCTGTAAACCCCAGTTTTACTATATAAAAGTGATTTAAGGGGGTCAAGATTATATTGGTATGTTTTCTCGATGTTTTTATGATCTGAAGACTGCTGGATAAGTGACAAACAGTGTAGACCCTGAGCAGATGCCACTGGGTCTACACTCTTTGCTCAGGTCTGTCTGTTTAGATACTGATTTAGATCTACTATTTCCTCAGGCTTGTCTTTGCAAATACTTAGTATGAATACGGTATCTGACTACCTACCAGTGTCATTTATCCATCTATTTATGTGCCAAAATCTTAAACAGATCCTTGCTATATAATGTGCTAAGTGTCGGAATTTCTGTCTTTTCACACTACATGTACGTCCGTCTTTCTTATTCAGAGCGTGCAACAGTTGCCTTAGTTTTAGAATTTTGGTTTTACGTTTTAACCTGTTTGCACTTCCACATAGACTTAATGTTTAGAACTGAATCAGCAGAGGAGATTACAAATGTGTGTCAGTCGTCTAGAATTCACAGACAAAAGGTTCCAAATAGTCTCCTGTTTGAATGGAATGCCATACCTTATTTCTATGAAATAACAGGTGAAATATCATCTACAGTTACTTATAGTCAGCAAGTTGAAGGTTACTGGATAAGCGGATTGCTCTGAATTTCGGATATTCTATAGTTTGTCCTTCACGAAAACATGCCGAGGCGTTTCTAATGAGAACCCACAAACTATGTTTGGAGCAGAAATATGAAAAATATCGGATTTTTTTTTTTTTTTTTTTTTTACCTTTTACCTGAAAATTTTCCGTTTCTGGAGGTGAAATTTTCTATATATTTGATTAGGCGTGTTTTCGTAACCAAAGTACAATTGGGATTCGACTTTTTTAGTGTAGGATTTCTTCTTTTTTCAGTGGGCGGTCTTATAAAGAAACAAAATGTTTGCTAAATTATTTATGTGGTTCTAATCATAACTATAAATAAAAATGTTGCCTTTCCTTAGAATACTTGAGATCAATATGCCGTTTTTTCCGTTTACGGATTTGATCCAGGTAATGTAATATACCGTATTTACCATATGTATTCGGACAGACAGGCCTGAGCAAACAGTATAGTCCCAGATGAGACGCCGCAGAACGCGGCGTCTCATCTGGGTCTACACTGTTTGCCACTCATCGGGCAATTTTTAGACACAACATCGGGTTGTGAATTGTACTAGTTCAAATTTTAGAACAGATACGGTAAGGAGTTGAGATGTCCGATTGATTGATTGTGTTGGGGTTTAACGACACGTCAACCCTTGAGGGTCATTTTGTGTCGTCTCCCAGAGAAAGGGAGAAAAGAGATAGAAGAGATAGTAGAGGAGATGAAAGAGGGGGACAGGGAAGAAAGAGGAACAGGAATGAAAGTGAAGAAACAGAAGAAATAAAAACATTCCCCCTCTACCCTTACCTGCTACAAGGATAGCAGGTCTTGCCCAACTGTAAGCCAATATCAGCTGGACGCCCCAGTGATGTAAGATACACAGCACCTTCGCACCACCCAACCACCCCTTGAGATGTCCGAGTACTTAGGGTAAATACGGTACTAAGCTCTGCAGCAGTTGCTATAGGGCTTACTCAAACATAATGCATTTAGACAGAAAGGCCACAGTCATGAACTTCACCCTTCCCAAGACATCAAAAGAATAAGCGCTATGGAACAAATAATGACAAGACAAATTAGCACATTTGCAATAACAGACCGAAAAAGTGGAGTTGCAGCGGTGATCCGCCTTCAAAAGGTCAGCAGAAAAAGACGGTGCGCTTAAACCAATTTTACTTGCGGGAAACATCGCAGCAGCCAGTCTGTTGATGAAAAGTAAACTAACTTGCAATACTGCTTATCTCTTCTAGCGCATGGTTGAGTGATATCCTGGTTTCAATACATCCAAATTTCAAAACACCCCAAGAACTTTTGTAAGTAAAATAATCAAAAAACGAAAATAGCAGACTGGGTTTACTAAGCATGTTCATGAATGGCAATGTAAAGTGCAAAACTGTTCACGCATGCAGGTAGAATAATATTCTATTTCCAAAACATCAAACAGGCCCCGAGGTTATAAAACTTTTTTCATGCTCATTAGCTGAGCATGAAATTTGTCCTGCTAATACGAAATCTAAAATTACTAACAAGTGCAAATTCTCTCTTGCGAAACATAGCTGAGCATGAAAATTTCTCTGCTAATAAATATGAAAATGCCAAGTATGGTTGGCATTTTCATATTTATTAGCTAATAAATATGAAAATGCCAAGTATGGTTGGCATTTTCATATTTATTAGCAGAGAAAATTCCATGCTCAGCTGAGTTGAGCATGAAAGAAGTTTTATAACCTAGGGCCTGAACTAAGTGATCCAAAAGGACCAGAAAATATAAACCACACTAACGTGCAGTACGGGGAGACGTTTTGCGACCACAATTTACATCGCCTTTAGTGAAGATAAATATGTCCCAAAACGAAGCAAAGCCTAGCAGGCCCGGTTTTACTGAGTCTTCCAGTAAAGTACTTTAACGTTCAATACTGCTCTTAACTCCAAGCTCATGACTGAATGATATTCTAGTTTCAAAACATCCAAATAAGTTCAGTGGTCTCAAAGTACCAGAAAAAGAAACTACACTAAACTAAAGTACGAGGATAAGTTTGATGGGTGCCAAACGGCACTTAACACCATTTGTAATGAAGATACATAAAATCATCAAAGAGGGATTTTTTTTCAAAACATGTATTAACGGGTTACACATGTTTGTCGGTATTGTGTTTGGAACTCATTCACTACTTTAGAGTTTGCACACAATGTCGAAACCTGGTATTGTGAGATTAAGTACTCATACGCAAAAATATTCTTCTAGGATTATTCTAAGAGGAATTGATACACTTTCAGAGGAAACAGTTCTATCATATTGTTTTGTTCTCTTCTGAAAAGTGGCCTACTTCATCACGAAAACACGCCTATATAATTTTGACTCCCTTAAACCCCACTTTTATATAGTAAAATTGGGGTTTACAGGGGTATACATTATTTTTCTTATGTCTGCTCAAAAACATAGATTGTGGTATCGTTAGAGCCGCCTCGGTGAGGCGGTTCTAACGAGTACCTACAATCTATGTTTTGAACAGAAATATGAAAAAATATCAGAGTTTTTATCTGAAAATTTTCAGTTTTTTGAGGTTAAATTTTCTATATATTTGTATATGCCTGTTTTCGTAATGTGATGTGGATCTATTTAATTCACTCTGTAAGGAAGAATTTTATTTCCTATTGTGTGACCATTTTTTAAAATATCATATGGGCGTTACATTGTTTTGATCCTGTTGGTTCTTGTAATACAACAGTGTTACGCCTAGGTTCTTACATGTAGCACTACATGTACAGTTGGCTCTCGTTATCTCGACCTCGCTTATCTCGAATAACCGCTTATCTCGAAGTGAAAATCTTGTCCCTGCCTTAATATGAAAATTTAACAACAGGCAAAAATATTGTGGAAAAGAGGAGAAATTGCTCCTAAGGAGCAATTTCTCCTCTTTTCCACAATATTTTCAATATATCTCTTACTTCAAGAGTCCAGTTACACATACATTTGTTAAATGTGGTTGTTCGAATTATTTTTTCCTCAATTCTGCAAATCTGATATGTCGAGGTACGGATATCTCGAAGTATTTCAGAGGGTCCCTTGGAATTCGAGATAACGAGAGTCGACTGTATTTGATTGTGCTGATGGTTTGACAATATTAAATCGACATATTATACTTTGCCATTCCTCTAAATGGAAACCACGGCGGCAAAATAATCCGGAAGCAGATTTTGTAAGGGCAACAACTCTCGAACTATTGATCGTATGACCATTGTTTTTGTTCTCGACGCCTCATAATACAAAGATGTATAATCGCAGCAAATGTGGATAAACTCATTTGAGGAGGTTAGAAAATATAACACTGACGCGTAGATTCGAATGTACAAACCACACAGATACCATACAGATTAAACCAAAGACCATACATATGTACATTTTGCATACCAGTTCTGTTGCATTAGACACATCGCCGTCCTAACATGAAATGGTACTGTTTCTGTAAACATTTGAGATGTTATGAGCGTGGGTCATAACTCTATAAATATTGCATCAGATATTTCACGCGATACTTTGCTTTTGTCAAGAAAAGTATGTTTCCTTATAGTAAGTATGAAGATACAAAACTAGGACGAACGGAGGGTGCATCTTAAAGGGTAATTGGAAATGATTATCGGTTCAGGGGAAGTTACTCTGTCAGAATGGCTTTGTCTCCCTCTAAAAGGGTCCACTCTAAAAGGAAAGAATTCGCTCCCGAGTCTTTCCTTTTAAGACAGATGCCTTTACAGAAGGCCATTGATGTGCAGGAATGCAAACAGGAAGTCACAAAAAGGAGTACATCCTGGTAAAAACGGCGGAATACCAAGTGTATCCAGTACCCTTAATGTACACTCTTCTTTGCGGCAGCCTGCCAGGCGGGTATAAAAGATATTTTGTCTCCACCAACTTTTCTGACCAAAGTTCACCGGCAAATACAAAGTACAGTCGACTCTCGTTATCTCGAATTCAAAGGGACTCACTGAAATACTTCGAAATATCCGTACCTCGACATATCAACTCCGAGAGAGTGAGGAAAGCAATAAATTGAACAACAACATTTAACAAATGAATATGTAATTTGACTCCTGAAGTTGAAAATATATATATAAAATAATGTGGAAAAGAGGAGCAATTTCTCCTCTTTTCCACATTATTTTGTTACCTGTTGTTATAGTTTCATGTTAAAACAGGGACCTGATTTTCACTTCGAGATAAGCGGTAATTCGAAATAAGCGAGTTCGAGATAACGAGGTTCGACTGTATTACCCAATTTGGTACCACATCCTATTAGCTGGTGGATTTAGCGCGTGGATTTGTGGATTCTTCTATCTTGGAACATGAACTGCTCTTTTTTTGTATTTAAAGGATATTTTACAATACTCAACTCTTCCGCCTAATATAATAGCAAACAGTGTATACTCAGATCATACGCCACATAATGCGGCGTTACGGGCCCCCGTAGCCTAGTGGATAAGAGAGTTGACTCTTGATCCATTAGGTTTCTCACCGCTGTGGTTCGAGCCTGGCTCGGGTCATATGTGGGAAAGCCAAGTTCTGCTTACGGATGGTCAGGTGGTTTTTCTCCGGGTTCTCCGGTTTTCGCCCACCTTCGATGAACGATCGGCTCGATATAAGTGAAATAGTCTTGAAAGGGCCGTAAAACCCAAATCAAAAAAAAAAAAAAAAAAAAAAAAAAAAAAAAATGCGGCGTCTGATCTGGGTTGACAATGTTTGTCAAAATGCACTTTGTGAGACATTCCACATGAATTGGTTAAAATGTGGACTAGTACCAAGGGATGTCTTCAACAATATTGCTTCAAAAGCCAGTTTGCTACATTGTATGTCTAGCCATCTGTTGATTCTACAAACGTTTTAACCATTAATGATTTTTCACAATCAAATTATACGAAACAATTTAAATTCCAACATTTGTTAAACTGTATCAGTTTATGGCCAAATATAATTATCAACAGATCTGTCTTGTTTGAAAACGGATCCCAGGAGACCTATTTCCTTTGCATATTATTTGCACCCAAGCTAAAACTATGATGATGAAATTCTTTACAGTTGTCTCTGTTTGCATTTGTTACAGCAGAAAAGAAATTCAATTCCATTTAGCTGTCCCAAGAGCGTCGTTTAAATTTTAAAATCTCCCTCGTCGACCACCGTTCCATAACTGCGGTCATTTTAAACAGGCCCTGTTCGATTTGCTACGTTATATTGTTTCCATGTTATATTTAATTTCAAACAGAGGTCACCTCCGCATTATAACCGCCTAAAAGCAGTATACCTAACTATGTCACGGGTTGTTTAATCCAACGAATGGTAGAAATGCGCTAGCTGTTTGAACATACAGACAGACCGGTTAAATTTAGGTTGAACGTCTCATTCATCAATATTTCAGTCGAGTTTCGCGAGCCCAGTGGGCGGGGGCACGAATTAGGATAGGCACAACTTGTTTGTTATTGACGTAAGACTTATGTTGTGCGATAAGGTATTTCCGTGGATATGCCATATATCAACTTTTATAATGATTTCAGAAAATGTGAGAGAACCGTTACTTCTGATAGTGTCACAAACCAGACACTATCTTAAACAGTTTTGAGTATGCCTAATATGAGCAACATTGCTTTATATCATTGCGTTTCTTTTGCTGTCGACTACAATTTCGAAATTTAGATTTTCATCTGGTAATGTTCGAATTACATAAGGTTTCTTATATTTGATGGTTATGGCCCGTAGGCCACTCCTACGCAGTTTTTATTTCACAATGTGCTCGTTTAGTGAGAGCATGTTGTCACATGGATAATTATTATGATCGAAACAAACTGTTTACGGCGTAACTCGGTATCACAAGCTACAGAACCGTTTTCTAAATTTTGTCGTCCGACATGGCCTCTAAATACTATGGAAACTTAAAGACAAGTCTGCAACAGGGAATTTATTTTTGTCTTTTACAATTATGTCTTCTTAAACTGATCGTTACAAGAGACTAGATACATTTGGTAGATTTGTCGCCATTTGAAACTAGAGATAGTTTTTGTGATCTCTTGTTTGCTTTCCTGCACACCAATCCCTTTTTGAACAAGTGTCTAGTCTAAAATCAAGGGATTTTCTCCCAAGGGGAACAAAATCTTACCTTTCAGGTAGACCCCTTTTCAGAATGGGAACCAAACAATTTTGACAGATTAGCCTTCCCTTAAAATATATAGTTATTATAACCTACAGTCCAGTTCATACACATTTCTGTGCTTGATCATTGTTTTTTTTTTTTTTTTTTTTTTTTTTTTTTCTTTAAGCTGTGTTGTGTAGTCGCGCATTTTCTGTTTTTGGTCACTTCGAATGGTTGTATTCATTGATTGCGAGTTTTCTTAGGTATCTTCAGGTAAATATCAGAACTACAATATGTTTGTGTTGAGGTTTTACGGCCCAGTCAACCCAACGGGGTCATGTCGAGCGCGGTCAGTTTACCTAACCACACGTTTACTGGGCAGGCTTAGTCCTCTAAGCGGTTAACCAGTATTGTGCACATTCTTTCGCCAGAAACTGACAACTGCCCTTCTTGAATCAGCGGAAGGGAGAGAATGACCGTAGAAAATATTTCATGATCAATCTCCACGAAAGAATGTTGCCGACCTCGGCGGGGGTTGAACCCGCGACCTCCTGGTCTCCAGTCGGACGGCGCATCCAACTGAGCCACCGAGGCCGGTTAGAACTACAATATCATCATCGCCCAAGGGAGAGACTATTTTTTATGACTTTTGCATCCTCACGGAGCAAATCCTTTCCTTAAGAGAACATCGTAAAACATTCCTAAATCATTTCCGTTTGCATCCTGACCTGGTGCTATAATTAACCCACAGTGGCTGGAACTACCCACGCCTTTTACAACTTTCCATGGTCCAAAAGATGTTCAAACCAAAACGTATACAGTTGACTCTCGTTATCTCGAACTCGCTTATCTCGAATAACCGCTTATCTCGAAGTGAAAATCTGGTCCCTGCCTAAACATGAAAATCTATCAACAGGTAAAAAATAGTGTGGAAAAGAGGAGATATTGCTCCTATGGAGCAATTTCTCCTCTTTTCCACAATATTTTCAATATACCTCTAACTTCATGAGTCCAATTACATATATATTTGTTAAATGTAGTTGTTCGAATTATTTTTTCCTCAATTCTGCAAATATGATATGTCGAAGTACGGATATCTGGAAGTATTTCAGAGAGTCCCTTGGAATTCGAGATAACGAGAGTCGACTGTATTTGTTTGGTCCGCTTTGAGGCCTTCTTACTAATTCATAAATCATTAAGGTTAACAAATAAACCACAGATAAAGCCTATAATGAAGCAAAGATGAAGACTCAACAGAAACAACGTGTTGAGTCACATGGAGATCCTTTGGATGTCAAACAACACCACTGGAATACTGGAGCAAAAGCAAAACCGCAAGTTGAACCCCGATGGCCGAGAAACAGACATAAAAAGTGCTGGCCCAGACGATCTAAAATAATCGGTTTTAAGTCGGTGCTATCATAGTGTTTGAACCCCGACCCACCGGCATGCTATTAAGGAGGTAAGAAAAGTGGCCAACCATGCTTCAGTCAACCGCTAAGCAAGCAGACTGATCTATGACACCAATGTTATACCCCTTTCGTTTATAACGAATGACAATTTTACTAAACTGATCAGAAAATTCAGGTTTACCTACAAGTTTTCTTAACTTATGCACTAAATCACCATAAAATTCAGGTTCTGATAGGCCTTGTAGCAGAAGTGCTTTATGCGAACCAAATTTTTATGTATTTCTGTTTGAAGAGTAGCATCGGGACCCAGGGTGAAGTTGGCTGGCTGTAAAAGTGCTTTAAACCCCCCGGTGGTTTACTCTACAGACCGTTCTAAGGCGGTGGTTCCTATGTTAGTGTTACTCTTGTTGCTTCGTGGTTTATTCTACGAGGCGATTTGTTTTATGTCTTACCTTGTGTCATTTTGTTCTTGTGTTTTTCAGTCCTTTTAGCATTTCGATTACCTCGCTTGAGGAAGAGATAGCTAATCTTAGTGCTTTTCGTACGTTTGTTCGATTTGTGCTTGTTTGGATTTGTCGGTTTCCTCTTCCTCTTGGTGTCTGGAAAAGGCTGCGGTTTGTGCTTGTGGCTATCCATGGACGTTTCTCTTACCATTTTTTTAGTCTATTATAGTATGAAGTTCGACTGTATTTTGGCGTAATACATTACCATTACGTATTTTATGGCTAGACACATGAATGTTCCTCTATGGATAGACTTAAGTGTTACGTAGTTGCTAATGAGTTTTGATTGGTTCGTGGGTGGGTCGAGGAACTGTCTGTCAACTGATGACTCAGTTATTTACATAGTTTATTGTAAGTTTTTGTGTTATCCAGACTGCACTAAATCACCAAGGGAGCTATATAATGTTGTCTTGTCGGAAATTCAATGTTTGCATATGACTACGATTTCATGACCTGTAGTCGCCATAGCTCATTGCCAAATACTCCAAAGACATGGTAAATTGCAATGTTAACATCTATGCCAAAACGGAATAGGCCGCAACGTATAAAAACGTACCTTCTGACATGTGTACCCAACGAAGCCTAAAATAAGCTTGCGCATTTGCGCAGTCTGATCAGAGTCTTCGTTGTTCGCATGAAGAAACGTTGCATTCTTGTCAATCAAAATTGCGTCCAGTAAAGATTCTGATCAGACTGCACGAAAGCGCAGGCTGATTTAAATCTTTAATGGGGGCACATGTCCAAAGGTGCATGCTCTGTGTGGCGGCTTAAACACGATATTTATCCTATGTTTTTGGACAGACAGGCCTGGGCATATAAGGTCGATTCCGATCAGACACCACAGAATGCGGCGCCCTGTCAGTATTTACAGGTTACAACTCATTCAATTGTTATTTATTCACGTCTACAGGTAATAACTGAATCATTATGATAACACGCCTATTCAAATATATAGAAAATTTCACCTCCAAAAACTGAAAATTTTCAGATAAAATATTCTGATATTTTTCATATTTCTGCTCTAAACATAGAATGTGGGTACTCGTTAGAACCGCCTCGACGAGGCGGTTCTAACTAGTACCCACAATCTATGTTTTGAGCAGCAATAAGAAAAATAATGTATACCCCTGTAAACCCCAGTTTTACTATATAAAAGTGGGGTTTAAGGAGGTCAAAATTATATAGGTATGTTTTCGTGATGAGTTCAAATATTACATGTAGGTCAAGTGCGACACTTAGTTAAGTAGATTGGCATAAGCCCAAGAGATGAGCAGTATTTCCGAACAATAAAATGTCTCTCTGATATCAATCCGATACAACTCCAATCTCCTATTCAGTCTGAGTCAGAAGAAAGGCAAAACCAAGAATCCCTTTTAAGAAACAAAAAGGGAAACAGACTTACTGGATGGAATGTAACCAGTTAAGAGTTTCTTAATATCTAGGGTTATTACGGTATAACTTCAATCATACATTGTGATACTTGGTAAATCATCATATTTTAAATTCCATATTAGGTTTTTATTAGTTAGATACGAGGATGCTCGGGAAGATCAAGTATAGACTATAGCCCTCCCACGGCACCGAGAAAAAAAAAACACAAAACAAACAACAAAAAAAACAAAAAACAAAAAAAAAAAAAAAAAAACACGGTATTAAAGACAGCAAACAACAATATAAAGCAACATTTCTTCGAAAATGAACGCGCGAACAAACAAGTGCTGCCAAGAAAGCACCAACCGCAATATCGTTTTATACCTTTATTGGGTTAGACCGGTCTGAGCAAACTGTGAAGGCCCATTTCAGACCGCGCTGCCTGATCATTGAATACACTATTGACACACAGTTAGCAGATTTTAGACAATCAACAGATTGTAAAACTAACTTGTATAAGGTTTAGGAAAAGTAAGGTAAGAAGTTAAAGTGTTCCAACATTAGGGAAAATACGCTAAACCGATTTTACCATGGGTTGCAAATAGACTACCACTACACACTCGATACAATTTCAATGGAAGTACCGCTGTCAGAATGGTTTTACCTTCATTCTAATAAAGGATTTATTTTAATAGAAAGGGATATACAGTCGACTCTTGTTATCTTGAAGTCCAAGGGACTCTCTGAAATACTTCTAGATATCCGTATCTCCACATATCAGATTTTCAGAATTGAGAAAAATAAATCGACCAACCACATTTCACAACTGAATATGTAAAATGACACATTTCACAACTGAATATGTAAACTGACTCCTGAAGTTAGAGATATATTGAAGGTATTGTGGAAAACAGAAGACCTCTTTTCCACAATATTTTATTACCTTTGTTAGATTTCCATGCTATCACATGGATCAGATTTTCACTGCGAGATAAGCAGGTATTCTACATAAGCGAAGTCGATACAACGAGAGTGGACTGTACTTCTACTTGGAGAAGATTCCTTTTCAGAAGGGGTTCAAAATGCTGGAAAGCAAACTTTTTTTTTTTCTTTTAAGGTGAACGGTTACACTGCGTAGATTTTCTGTTAGTTTTACACAGGAGAAATGTTTTCTAAATTTGTTTTTGCTTCCCTTTGGGGCCAAATGCTTTTGTTTTAGAGTAGACCTTTCTCAATTGGAAGCCAAAACCAGTTTCAGAGAGTTACCTTCTTACGTTGCAGCTTGTATAAAAATGAAGATATGTCTGATTATATCTGATAGATATGCAGGTCGATAGAAATCTTCTTTGATCCTATAACACAGACTATATACAGTCGAACTTCAATGGCTCGAATATCTTTTGGACCATGGCATTTTTTTCTAGACATGGGTATTTCGAGCCACTAAGGGTTAATCATAGCGCCAGGGCAGGAGGCAAATGGGAATAATTTAGGGATGTCTTTTCGATCTTCTTTAAAATAATGGTATGTTTTGTGTACTCATTAGAGTCGCCTCGATAAGCCGTCTCATCAGGATCTACACTGTTTGCAGACACTGTTTTGGTCTGCAGGACTGAAAGGGATAAATATTTAGGTTTGGTTGTTTTAATAAATGAACCATTTATAAAGAAAGATCAAAATAATAAGTCGAACCTCAATAACTCGAAGATCTTTCGGACCATGTAAATTTGTTCGAGCGACTGAAAGTTAATCATAGTGCCAGGTCAGGAGGCAAAGGGATACCATTTAGGGATGATCTTTTCGATCCTCTGTATAATAATGGTGTACTCACTAGAATCGCCTCATTGAGGCGATTCTCATGACTATACACAACATACATTTCATGATAAAATAAGAAAATATCCCTAAACTATCCATAAATATTTGCTTTTTTGGGCTATCAAGAAAATTTGCAAATGACTCAAACACGAGTCCAAACTATCCATGGTAAAAAAGTCATTGGTGTTCGAGTAATTGAGGTTTTACTGCATATTGAAAATACCCTTTTTTCTCTATACTGTCCTGTCAACAGTAAGTAAGATTACTTGTGCAATAAAGGTAAGAAGAGATAACAGGTGTATATCAAGATATCATTTTTATCTTTCTTGTTTTATTTGCTTCACTTGTTATTGAGAAGTGCTTAATTTTGAACAAATGTCTATATACTTGTACCACCCTTCGACCTGTATTGGCTAAGAAAAGACTATACAGTGATCATAGTCTAATCTGACAAACTTTATTGTGTGTCAACAAAGAAACATTGTGTATCAACAATTAAAAAGATTAACAAACACTGGGAAAAAAATCTATCACAGGTGTTCGGTGCGTATAAAAAAAGCCGTCCCTCGAAATCACTGTCTGGCATCACGAGGCAAAGCGCCAGACATTGACCATTGGGACGAGGTTTTCTGTACACTATGAATACCCATAAAAGATTCGTATAATGCTTCTGCGACATTAGCTTGATCTACGACCAATCTGATTTTCTTCGACAATGCACAGCAGAAATGAAAACGGCGGTTTAAAGTGCGCACGGTCCCAGTTGTTGTGCCATCCTTCTCTGTCACTAATCCATCTTAATTAATTGCCTTTTGGCAAATGCGCATCTTAGAAATTTATAAGCTCAAAATAATACCATCGATTCTAAAATGCTGAAAATGTTAAAACTGTTAAACTAATTACACTCACTTCACGTTTTTGCTTGAGGTAACCATTCTTGAATAGATTATAAAAGGAATGCTCCTTAAGAGAAATGAACACACAAACACATACAGAATGAGAGATAGCAGAATTTTTTTTTTCTATTATCTCCCGTGATAGGTAAGGTACAGGGTTGACCAAATACTAATTAGGTCATTCTAGTTGGAATTCTCTGTTTTATCTTAGGCCCTGAGTGGACATCAACTGATTTTTAGTTATAAATTTTTAAAATCCATGCGAAAACTTTATAAACATTATATATCTAATTGCACGGTAATGTTTCCTTTTTCATATTTTGGAAGCTTAATTAGCATATGACAATGTTTAAATTAGATTTCTTAACAGAACGGCAGCAATAGTTAAAACTCTAATGAATAAAAACAGAGGAATCCAAATCATTGAACCTGGCTGTTAACTGACTGGCTGTCTCACGCCGAAAACTGCTGAAATGTTATTTTAACCTGTGCTAAACCAGCTAGATTCGGCCTAATAGGCCCCTTCATTTGCATTTTCCAAAATCCCGGAATGGGCACCATCTTGTATATTATTTATCATGTACCTATAAACATTGAACGATTAAAATTTGCGATAAAATCAGAAGAGAACGTCTGCAGATATTTCTCGATATCAGCACGCTAACTTGACATTGCACGCTTACTCGGATGCATTCGAATGTTACCGTTACAGAAAGCTGCTTTTGATGAAAATGACGCAAAATATTTAAAGCTATACAATAGAAGGGTTATTGTATTGATGTTATAGGGATATCGAAGGACGCGAGCTTGCGAGCGTGCTTCGATATCCCAACGAGGGACAATATTCACCAATATCAGTGTAATAACCCTTTTATAATATAGCTATAGATATTTATTTCGTTTCCCGGGGTTTCTAACCTTTAAAACGCTGTTTCAATAACTAAAATGTGAATCCTGCCAATTTGCGTGACAAGATTTGGCACGACATCACTGCATTACGACGTCATCAAAAGCAACGTAATGTAACAATAATATGAGAAGGCATCCGAGTAAGTGTGCAATATCGAGTAAGTGTGCCGATATCATGTGATATCGGCACGCTAGCTCCTCGGCACATTTTAATCATTTAATATTTATAGCTACATAATAAATGTGAATAATGCCCCGCGTTAAGATATCAAAGGACGCTCGCAAGCTCACGTCATTTGATATCTCAAATCGGGATAATATACGCCCCTATGAGTGCAATAACCTTCATGTATACTGTCCTAGCCGTTACATGGACATGTACATTAATTTTTCAAAATATTTACTTTAAGAACGTTCTTAAAATGCACTAAAGACCAACATGCGGGACCCCGTAGCCTAGTAGATACGAGAGTTGACTCTTAATCCACTAGGTTTCTCACCGCTGTGGTTCGAGCCTCGCTCGGGTCACATGTAGGAAAGCCAAGGTCTACTTACGGATAGTTAGGTGTTTTTCTCCAGATACTCCGGTTTTCGCCCATATTTGATGAAAGACTCGATATATTATTGAAATATTCTTGAAAGGCCGTAAAACCCAAATAAAAAAAAAGGTCAACAGAAAGACGCATATAAGATAACTTAAAACTACCAGTAACATTAACAGCTACCTGTGCTGCCATTATTTTTCTACATAAGGCACCTTTGCGACAATATGTCTATTTACATGTAACGTATATCCCTTTACTCCACCAAAGTATACCGTGCAACTAGCGGTATGCAAGGGTATGCACTGCCATATTTCGTTTCACACCAGTGACTGACGACTGCACGATCCGCACGGGGTCATAAGCTGGCTATGCCTACGTCCAATCCAATGGTACATATATATGTACCCTTCTTGTATGTATGTATGTATCCATGAAATTTCTAATAAATAAATAAGCTAAACAACAAGAAGCTAAACCCGGTTTTGGAACTATGAATGAAATGGGAGGCTGTCAAGTGCGTATCTATTGTAAATATGGACGATAGAAATGACCATGCTCGTACTTTTTTTGACAGCATAGCCATGACCTAGATGCGGTGAAACGACATTGGGTCCGGGTCCGGACTTCCTTGTAATGCATTAAGACATCAAAAAAGTAGTTATAAGTTTTTTGAGGGGAAATATCGGTAATTCGTATCGACACTACATCTTGTTTTATTTTGTTTTGTGTGTTAGTTTTGTTAAACTGTATGTTGTAAAAATTTGAACATCATTAAGTGATATTTTCCAGAATTTCTAAGGCTTAAAAGTTTTCAAAGCTTTAACTTAACTTAAAGTTTTGTTATTTCTGTCAACCTTTTATTGCATAAGTATGTTTTCATATGCTTGATTATCATCGTTTTACTCTGATTGTCTTCTTAGGAGATAATCTGCGTGAACTGTCAAAGTCTGTTTTTTGGGAAAAATAAGAATATTTCAATACGCTGAAATTTATTGTATGCTAAGCATTAAGGTACAACAGTTAGTAGCTTACTATCATTTTGTCGAAAGAAAAACAATATCCAAGCAAGTGTCTAAGCGGGCGGCACATGCCATCTTTGTCTATAACCAATGTCCACATCGAAATCCACGGAGACTTTTTACATAACCATAACGTGTTGTCCCACTAATGAAGAGCATCTGTACTAGAAAAAGCGAGAACCAGTCTCCAAAACTTGTTAAAGAACTGCGACTATCTGAGATGTTGCAATACTATAAATTAGCTGCAACCTAAAAAAATACCTTCAGACATGTGCGCCCAGCGAAGATTCAGATCAGCCTGCGCATTTGTGCAGTCTGATCAGAATCTTAACAGGGCGAATGTTAGATAGCCAATGATGCAAAGATCTTTCATGTGGACAACGAAGACTATAATAACACTATGCGGATAGGCTGATTTGAGTCTTTACTGTGCGTACATGTCAGAAGGTACCTTTTCTGATGTTGCTGCTCAAATGAAGTTAACGTAAACAAGTCGCTTAGTCGCTTCAATTCGGTGTGAACTATTAACCGTATGTTCTATAAGTTACGGAATTAAAGTCTTCAGGCGTCAGACGAGGCTATACAGAGTTGCATAAATATTTCATTTAATGGATGTGTACGTGTGTTGCTAGTGTGAATAGAAAGATATCTTTACAGATAAATCTAGATAAATTTAGCTTTTATAGACAAAAAGATTGATTTAGTAAAATCCCTACGAGATCCATCTGGAATTACTCGACGCGTCCCAGAGGTATTTCATATAAGACAATACGTTGATTATGTCTGATATACTTTATAGCTTTAAATCTGCTCTTGATTCGTTTCCCCATATATTTGGCTATATATGAATTGACTTTGTCTGTGTAACTGAATAAAATAGAAATGCAGAAGGCAAGGTCACAAATTCCACATACAACCCTCAGAAGACACCGATAGACATGAGGATGAGACGGCGCGCGAAAGATATAAAGCTACATCAATACACTTAGTGTATTTTCCGCTAGTTTTCACAAGGGAACTACTTTTCTTAATCCCCGTTTGTTATTTTGCACGCGAGAACCTCCCCCCAAAAAATGATCCACTTTAACCCACATAAGCCTAATGGACTTTCCTATCCTTATACATTGGATATTCATTTGCCATTTAAGGGGTAGCAGGTGTATTTTTTTTTCATTTTAGTTCTATTTATAATTGAAATTCCTGTAAGCAAACAGTGAAGACCTTGATCAGACGCCGCATCATGCGGCCTCTGATCAAGGTCTGCACTGTTTGCCTATGGCCCACAAAATGGACGCCAGGCTTATATGGATTAAACGGAAAGAATGTGCTCCCCTTGGGAGGAATTTCTTTCCTCTTAGATCAGGCATCTTTTTAGAAGGGAGACAATTATCTCCGGTGAAAGTGTATTCATTCCCCTTAATTGCAAAGAAAGAAAAGCAGAAAGTAAAATAGACTAAACAAATAGAGAAAATAGCAGACTCTGTTTTATGGAAATAATATATTAATATAACACGAAAATGTTTCAACCACGGAACACAGCCATCCAACGTTACCAAATATAAACAATTGACCCAAAACAGTAAAAATGAACCGCAGAAGAACCTCCACCTGCGAATTGTTAGGAAAACTGTTGGGGCGGTGTACGTAGGGGGAATGTGGGGGCGGGGATGGGGGTTTGGTATTGCGGGGCAGGTGGCTTAAACTTATTTTACGAGCAAGATATCTGTTGATTGTAGGAGATTGTTGGTAAGTTTATAAACTGATACTTCAGAACAAAAAAAAATAAAAAAAAAAAAAAAAAAAAATTGATTGTCACTCGTTAAATAAAGATAAGCAAAAACGTAAATATTAAGCAACAAACTGCATCTATAGTTGTCTTTAATTAAGTTTGATAACCATTACCGTGGTTTCGTTTTTTAAGTACTCGAAGGTGAATCGGGCCTCAGACGATATGATGGCTGCTTCCTCAATCCGTTTCCGAAGGTTGGCGCCTGACAATCGATATGAAAAGTAGTTTTAATTTGGGGTTTCTCTTTCTCTAGTTTCAGATCGTAATAATTATTGGATTCTCTACTTTGTTACATTATATTGTGCATCATTAAATATGATTACATGTATAATAATCTTTCATTATTTGAGTAGATAATAGTACTTAGATAATCCGAACTGTCAGCCTATAGATCAAAATATAACCTTGTCCGGTGACTTGAGGCTTTGGTTTCCAGCTATATTACTTCAAATAGAAAATTGAAACCAAATGTCGCAGGTCACCGGACAAGGTTACTATAGTGCAGATTATAGTTCATGTCCTTTGGGATCATTGGGCCCATTGTGGTATATTTGAAAATGGAGTTCTGCTCGTGTATACGCTAGAGGACGTAAGTAGTGTTGCAAACTTCATTACTGCTTATGAAGAGTCTCAATAAAACCGAGACTCCCATTTCCTAATCCGCAGTGTGTTCTTTGTGTCCAAAGGCAATTTTTTTTACGTTTATTATATAAACACCTGCATAGGACTATATTAGCAGGAAACTTGAATAATTTGTGTGATTAAGGAAACAGACACACTGTAAGGACAGGTAGCTCTGTCAAAACTGTTTTTTTTTTTTCGTAAGTAAAAGAGATCTATCTTCATATGAAGCGAATCGTATTCCTTTAGAAGCAAATCCTTTTCCTTTAAAGTACATCCCATTTCAGATAAGATTCGGTATACCTGAATAGAAAACAGGAAGTCACAAAAGTGATATAAAGTATTACTTCATGGACTCAAACACTTCCCAGCAGGCACATGACGTTAATACAACATCACCACAACGTCGCCACAACGTCGCTGCAACGTCATGACGTTGCATCGACGTTGTGGCGACGTTGTATAAACGTCATGTGCCCGCTGGGTTATGGCTATACCTTGAATGCAGTTATATCCCTAAAAGCAGCGCTTGTTACTTAATGTCGGTGTATACACCATACAGTGGTGTATTTTTTTTTTTTTTAATTGTGTATACATTATGTGACCAGTGGATCAAATCAGCCTCGTCAGGGGAAAAGAACCGTTATAACATGTGCGTAAAGCAAAGGTTCAGGCAAGCCTACTCATCTGCGCTGTCTCGCCAGAAACTTAGCCTTTCGCTCACAGCCAAATAACAAGACAAGTGGCCTTGATAAGTGGACGGGCATGCACACATGTATTGATGACGTCCGAAGAGTTTTTTCCTCGCGACGTATATAGCTCTTACCGTAACCTACGCCAAAAGCTAATGCATGGTCGTAACACTTTTACCTGACCAAAGAAGTCCATGACCTTGACCTTAAGGTCACATGCATCTATGAAGCATCGGTGTAAGTATGAACTGAATCTGTTGAATGGTTAGAAACTTTGACGCAATACTTTAACATATAGACGGAGACATGATGGGAAAGACGGACAGAACTTTTGATACAGAGTTTTAACTAAAGTGTTTACAGACGGACGGACGAAAGGAAAGACGGGCGTACGGACAGACAGATAGACAGAAGAATGGTATGAAGAAACGTATATACCTCATGGCACTTCATATGCCAGGGATACAAGCATATACCAACAAGTTGAGTACTGTTCTTTTAAATCTTTTTCAAAACTATTTTTTCTCTGATCTTATATGCTGTTACATACAAACTGGCATACAAAATGCAGCTACGGAAACAATATACAAATTATTTGCAAATTTTGGTTTTAACATGTAAATGTAATATAGAAAGCTGTCATTAAGACATGGTTATAGATAACGAAAACAATAAATGCGCTTATCGGCCAGACCTTTATGTTCTTGCAAGCATCATATTTCTGTGAAGTATCACGAACATGTGCCTATATAATTTCGACCCCCTTAAACCCCACTTTTATATAGTAAAACTGGGGTTTACAGGGGTATACCTTATTTTTCTTATTTATGCTCAAAAACATGGATTGTAGGTACTCGTTAGAACCGCCTCGGCGAGGCGGTTCTAACGAGTACCCACAATCTATGTTTTGAGCAGAAATATGAAAATTTCAGATTTTTTTGGTTGTAAAATTTTCAGTATATTTGAATAGGCGTGTTTTCGTAATGGTTGTATTTATTGTACAACAATTTTATGATGATGTAGTAGAGTTAGTGTGTTGAGAGTTAACGTCATCACGAAAACACGCCTGTATAATTTTGTCCCCTTTAAACTCCACTATTATATAGTAAAACTGGTGTTTAGAGGGGTATAAATTATTTTTCTTATTTCTGCTCAAAAACATAGATTGTGGGTACTCGTTAGAACCGCCTCGTCGAAGCGGTTCTAACGCGTACCACAATCTATGTTTTAGGCACTCTTCAAGGCGGTTCTAACGAGTACCCACAATCTATGTTTTAGGCAGAAATATGAAAAAATATCAGAATTTTTTATCTGAAAATTTTCATGTTTTGGTGGAAAAAAATTCAGTACATTTTAATAGGCATAAAAAGGTAAGAGAAAAGTCCAGGGAGTGCCACAATCACAAACTGCAGCCCTTCCCAGACCCCAAGAGGAAGAGGAAACCGACAAATCCAAACAAGCACAAATCGAACAAACGTACGAAAAGCACTAAGATTAGCTCTTTTTTTCCCCAAGCGAGGTAATCGCAATACTAAAAGGACTGAAAAACACAAGAACAAAATGACACACGGAAAGACATACAACAAATCGCCTCTTAGAATAAACCAAAAAGCATCAAAGAGTAAGACTAACACCGGGACCACCGCCTTAGAATGATCAGTAGAGTAAACCACCGGGGGGGGGGGGGGGGGGGGGGTTTAAAGCACTTTTACAGCTAGCCATCTTCACCCTGGGTTCCGATGCCACTCTTAATCACATCAAGTAAAACAGAAACCAAAATAGGCAGCTGTTGAAGGTGACCAAATGCTAGCATCACAAAACAACTAGTAAAACAGAAAGCAAAGTGGGCAGCTGTTAAAGACGGTGACCACAATGCTAGCATCACAACACATACAGAAAAAAAAAATAAAATAAAGCAGAAAGAGCTACAAAGAGTAAGAACAACACCAGGACCACCGCCTTAGAACGGCATGTTTTCATAATGTTAATATGAATTGAGCTGCAACGTCAGAAAACGTAAACGTCAGAAAACGTAAACGTCAGAAAACGTAACTTCGGACATGTGCACCCAGCGAGGATTCAGATAAGGCTGTGCATTCGCGCTGCCTGATCTAAATCTTGACTTGGCGTATTTTGGATAGCAAGGACACAAAGTTTCTTCATGGGGACAAATAAAGACTCTAGTGATTTAAATCCCACAGGTCAGAAGATGCGTTTTCTTATTTGTTTAATCCTTTCGTCCCTGCAGATCAATATAGATACCATTGCAAACAGTGCAGATCCTGATTAGACGCTGGGTTATTATATATTTTAAGGGTTTCTACACAGAAAATTCATAATTGCTCTTGCTTTAATTCATAATTGTTCTTACTGGCCTGTGCGCGCCTTTCATAGATATCGTCTTTTAGTGACGTTGCTAGTAGTGACGCCGACGTCTACGCACGCTTTTTATATCAGTGGGGTCTGCTGTTGACTGTTACTACCACAGTTATCAAGATAAAAGACAAATTATTAAATAAAACACTTGTTGACTATTGAATTTGACGTTGATATGCACCATTGCATACCAATATTGATCTCGGCTATCGCCTCGGTCAATATTGGTATTCTCTGGTGGACATCACTTCATATCCAATACCTCAATATTCAATAATTGTATAATAACTAAAATTTACCCATATAACATATAAACTCATGTAATATTTCACTATCTGTTTAAACAAAATAAAATCACTCTATTTCGACACAGTTTCAAAGATGGCTGTGTTCTTTGTCGTAAGCGGAGATTGCGTCACACTTCACGTGTTTCAAATCATGTATTTGAGCATTAAATCATTATGCTTTTTGGAAATGGAATAATCCACAAAAGTTGTAGAATGTTGATGTTTATACGACAAGGGGTTATAACATAACTTTTAACCCTTAACACTCTCTCGGCTAATTCAGCAGACGACAAATTCATGATATTTTTCATATTTCTTACAAGAAAACATGATTTGACATTTCATGCAAATTGTTTCCATTAGAGACAATTTGCATGAAATGTAAACTCCTGTTTTCTGGGGGCAAAAATAAGAAAGAATATTTCAAAGCCAGAGTGCTAAGCGTTAATAGGTCAGTCGGTTAAGCAGTCAAAAAAGTTTATCAAATAGGTCTCGCAGAGGAAAGATGCATATCAAACATAGGCAAGGCATAGGATACGGAGATTCCCCACCGGAAATTAGAAGGCGAAGAGATAGGAAATGGCAATCATTGGACCAATCCCTGAAACCCGATATTGTGATAATAAATAATAAAATTGAGACACTGCGAAAGGAAATCGAGTGTGCATGTATATGGCATAAGCGTTTGATAACAGCGTATACCCAGATTAACTCCGATATCCTCTTAGACGCTGTAGGCTGATCTGGATGATCGTATATTTAAATGGAGTTTAGCTTTAGCAACGCCTCAGACATTACGAAAACACTCTTATTCAAATATATTGAAAAGTTTATAAACAAAAAAAAAGGAAACTTTTTACATTAAAAATCTGATATTTTTCATACTTTTGCTCACAACATAGATTGTGGGTACCCTAGGGGAGGCGGTTCTAACGAGTACTCACAATCTATGTTTTTTTAGCAAAGTAAGAAATCACGAAACACAGCCCTCCCGAGTCACTAAAGCATGGAGAGACGAGGAACAAAGAAACCTTATTTCCTGTAAAAACTAAGAAAAATATCTTTTAAATGGTGTCGGCTTTTATAGGTAGCAGATAAAAGATTACATTTTCAACTTCGGAAATTCTCGCTCAAAGTTAGGCTTCACCACTTTTTTAGCGGGCTTTTTTACATTACGAAAACACGCCTATTCAAATATATTGAAAATTTGACCACCAAAAAATTGAAAGTTTTCAGATAGAAATTCTGTTTTTAATTTTTTTCCTCAAACCATAGATTGTGGGTACTCGTTAGAACCGCCACACCGAGGCGGTTCTAACGAGTACGCAAAATTTATGTTTTGAACAGCAATAAGAAAAAAAAAATGTTTACCCCTGTAAACCCCAGTTTTACTATATAAAATTAGGGTTTAATGGGGTCAAAATTATATAGGTATGTTTTCGTGATGAATTAACAAAAACTTTTCACAAACTATTTCTGTGGTTTCCTTATAAGAATGATAGCTTCTGCAACTGCCAAAGACATTGCGATATTTATTTGCTACTGGCTTACTTAACTGTTATTCAACAATCTACGCAGACAAAGTGATAGATGGATTGTCATTTAATGACAACTTTTGTTAAGACGATGTAATTTCCATCCAATGTCAATATTGGTTTGTCTTAGAATTGTGCTCCGTAACCATTGTCTGACAGATACATGTCTGATGCGGTATAGTAAATCTTGAAACAAAATCTTATCTTCGATCTGTAATCACATAATAGACAATGTTTTTGAGGGTCATTATGTCTATACGATTGCCAGTCCTTTTCTTGGCCAAGTATTGGTCTACCGTGACAAACGTTTTATTTAGGTAGTGCAGGTAAATAGCAAAGATGCGCGTGCTCTCCCAGAGCGTCGTTGTTCGTATACGAGTTAATCTCTACTTTTCTCTGACTTGGTGTTATCTAAAATTGTTGCATCTCTAGCAGTCGTAAATGTTTTTCAATGAAGCGTGCTGTGCGTCACTGTGGTTTAAGGCATATGCCGACGGCAAAAGCTCTGATCAGACTGCGCTTTTGCGCAGTCTGATCAGAGTTTTCGCTGTCCGCATACAGAATCCTTGGATTATAAGAATCTTTCATGTGTGTTCAGTGCCTATAGAAACAAATCATCCCAAGGGTCAAGGTCTTGCAACAAGACGTTTTCTCCTGAGTGGTGCCAGACAAGGGATTTTTCTTTACTCACCGAACACCCATGATAAATTGTCCCGTTCGGAAATTATATCTTATTTTCTGTGAAAAACAAAAACAAGATAGTTTAAATTCTGTTTGCTTGTTTTTATAACCAGCAGGTAAAAGTTTATGTGTTTTAGTATGGAACCTCTTTTTTTGAGTCTGCAAAGCTCAGCTCCGCCCCTTTGCAGTGTACACTTTGATAATGACGAGAATTTTCATTTAAAGTTCTGAAAATTTGCACACAACCATTAAAACAAATGCTTTATGTAATCAGAATTAAGGTGTATCCAACTAATTCAACACCTGATATAGTAAACAGGGGAATCCGTAGGGTTAAGAAATGATAACTTTTACGTGAGGAAGCGGCGTCATTCAAACATTGCAGCGAGCGATATTCCAAAAACATACATTTTGTTTTTGGTCAATGAAAATAAAATTTGAAATTATTCCATTTATACCTAGCTTCATGTAAAAGTGGCATAGGCAAACGGTTGAGACCCAGATCAGACGCCGCATGTTGCGGCGTCTGATCTGGGTCTAAACTGTTTGCATTAGATACAGGAATTTAATATGAAATGATTGAAATACTAAACTAAGACACCCCTTTAATCGAAAATGGACAAATCCAAACGGATAGTAGAAGGGTCCACTCGGCATTAATGATTTAATGCGAATCGTTTGCCATATTGCAAACCTTATTTTCTCTAAAAACAAAACTATCTTAGAATGTCGTAAAGAAACTTGAGACCGTATCACATACAGACAGATTTTCAATTACATCGATATTGACAGGATATACATTAAACGATTTATGTCGAATATCATATATCATATAAATCAATTTAACCCTTGTCCTGCTGAACCCGGATATACCCTGCCTTTGCAAACAGTGTAGATCCAGATCAGTTGGCTTCTAAAGAAGCCAACTGATCTGGGTCTGCACTGTTTGCCATTAAGTATGTGAATTTATATCAACAATTTTGATCAAGTAATCTGATTGGCTGAAAATTAGAAATGGGCGTGGCATCTTAATTTATTCAGCAGGACAAGGGTTAAAACAAATGAGCCACGGCTTGAGAAAATGTACCTACTGACACATTTGCCCAACGAAGACTCAAATTCACCCGCTCATTCGCGCAATCTGATCAGAGTCTTCGTTGTACGTATGAAGAAACTTTGCATACTTGACTATCAAAAATGTTCCCAGTAGAGGATCGGATCAGACTGCGAGAATGCACAGACTGATATGAATCTTCGCTGGGCACACATCTCCGAAGGTACGTTTTCTGACATCGTGGTTCCAATGGTTTTGACAATGTCTGCTCTTGAACTGTCAGTTCATATTACTGAAAAAAAGTTTGAAGTCCTTGGAAAACTGTAAAACTTAATAATGTGAGATAAACGCTAGCAGATCTGTCTTGAATGAATACATAATTATCCCAGGAGGGATTTAAGCCGTGGAGTTCTATTAGCATTCATCGAATTGCATGAAGGTTTTAGAGGGATTGCGGTTCATTAAATTCATTAAATTTGTTCTTGAATAATTTACTTTCAATTGATGAGCAACGTACGAAAAAGACCCTTATGCATTTTGCGGACAATGTAGGTCCAGATCAGCGTGCGCATCTGTGCAGTCTAATCTGGCCATTTTCTGTTCTACGTCATATACTACAGTATCTACTGATTTTGTGAGCGGACAAAGAAGACCAAGATCAGCCTGCGCTCACGCGCAGGTTGATCAGGGTCTGCATTGTCCACAAGTTACATAAGGACCCTTTTCGTGTGTTGCGCATCAATTGGCTTCACTGGTAAAGGAATCGGTACACACTGTGTTTTAAGCTCACCTGAGCCGAAGGTGTTTGTTCTTTTGTGTGTTGTTTGTTTCCAAGGCCAGCCTTTATAGATTTTATTTGATGGAACAACAAAAACACAAGACACACATAACACTCTGAAACAAAAGCTTTTTCCTTTGGTTAACAAATTTACACTTAACATGCTAAAACATTCAATTCCGTTTGGTATTTATTTTTTACATATGTTAGATTCAAATAACATTACTTTAAAAGGCCTATTTCAAAATACAGTCGACTCTCGTTATCTCGAAGTCCAAGGGGCTCTCCTGATAGCCGCACCTCGACATATCAGATTTGCAGAATTGAGGAAAAATAAATCTAACCACATTTCAGAAGTTAGAGTTATATTAGAAATATTGTGGAAAAGAGGAGAAATTGCTCCTTAAGAGCAATTTCTTCTCTTTTCCGCAATGTTTTGTTACCTATTGTAAGATTTCCATGTTAAAACAGAGACCAGATTTCACTTCGAGATATGTGGTTATTCGAGATAAGCGAAATCGAGATAACGAGAGTCGACTGTTTTATTGACGTTGCCAGGTAAAAATAAGCTGACGCCTTACTTAAACGCAAAAAAGTATCTTTTGGGACATAAACACTTGAAGCACTAAGCTTGAGTGTAGCAGACAACAATCTAATTGTTTTAGAGAAACAAGACGATTTGCAGGAAATGCAAAAATATAGGTAAAGATACCCAGGAAATGCCACAATCACGAAGCACACATCACGAAAACCTGCCTATATAATTTTGACCCCCTTAAACCCCACTTTTATATAGTAAAACTGGGATTTACAGGGGTATACATTATTTTTCTTATTATTGCTCAAAAACATAGATTTTGGGTACTCGTTAGAACCGCCTCGGCGAGGCGGTTCTAACGAGTACCCACAATCTATGTTTTGAGCGGAAATATGGAAAATATCGGAATTTTTATCTGAAAACTTTCAGTTTTTTGGTGGTGAAATTTTCAATATATGTGAATAGGCGTGTTTTCGTAATGGTCATCCAGAGGCATCAAAAGAAGGAGATTTGAGGAACAAGTAATGACAAAAGAAACGTCACATATGAAACGACTGTTACACTAACAAGGAAGGCCCCCAACAGAGGGGCCGCTTTGGAATGGTCAGTCGGGAAACTACTGGAGGTTTAAACCATGTTTACTCGCGCAAAACCTAACCATTAAAATAGGGGTCAAACATGGTTTTTCATGCATTAACATTCGCCAGGTCCCGAGGGAGGTGTTGAAAACCGAGGCCAGAGGCCGCGGTTTTCAACACCTCCCTACGGACCTGGCGAATGTTAATGCATTGAAAAAGACATGTTCGATCGCTATTATGGCATAAAAACTGAAAAAATTTGCTAAATTTCGCGTTATTTCTTGCACTATTTTGTTTCGCCTTTTCACCGATGTCTCGTGAACGAATTTCTAGGGCCGGGCAGTACACATCTTGTAACGGCAGCAAATCTGTGGCCCCGGTACGATCATATTGAAAGTTGCGTAGCCGTGCATTAACACCGCGTGAATTGCCTTGTTAATACACGGCTTTTCGCCGGTTAATGCACGGCTGTTAATAACGTACGACACTGTTTTTTATGCAATAATTCTGATTCAGCTCCAAATTATATATGTTCGATCCGCATAGAGGTCCGCTACCCCATCTCTGAAACACCACAGTGAAACACATATGATCAAAAACACCGTTGTTAAGCAAAGCAAAACACGATCTGAACATAAGAAAAACCATCACGAAAACATGCCTATATAATGCTGACCCCCTTAAACGCCACTTTTATATAGTAAAACTGGAGTTTACAGGGGTATACATTATTTGTCTTATTTCTGCTGAAAAACATAGATTGTGGGTACTCATTAGAACCGCCTTACCGAGGCGGTTCTAACGAGTACACACAATATATGTTTTGAGCAGAAATATGAAAAAATATCAGAATTTTTAGCTGATTTTTTTTGTTTTTTTTTTTCTGGTAAAATTTTCAGTATATTTGAATAGGTTTGTTTCCGTAATGCACAAACAGGACCGTGATGGGTCCGACCATAGACATTGATAATCAGGCGCCAACCATCTGATACAGACTGAGGAGGGAGCAAGGTCGTATACTTTCTCCCACAAATACAAAAACAAATCAAACTCAAACTATTGTCTGATGCAGTTGCGATTAACACTTTAAGGGTTAACCTCTACCACTCTTTGGGCCATGAAGTCGACGAATTGATGTGTTTTTTTTTTTCTCTTATTTTTTCACAGAAGACTGAATTTGACATTTCACGCAAATTGTCTCATTGCATGAAATGTCAAAATCTTTTTTCTTGGCAAAAAATAAAAAAAATAAATAAATAAAAAAAAAATAAATAAATAAAAAATATAAATATATCATCGGCTAAAAATTACTCTGAGTGCTTAGCGTTAAATGGATTTTGATGCTTTATTTATTATTTCTCTCCTTCTAGCCATATCTCAGACAAATATAATATTTCATTTTTTAGCTGGTGTGTTCAGGACCTATCTAAGCTAAATGACATCCGATAGAAGCAAACCATTTTTCAAGCTGAGTTTGCCTGTCAATTTAACCTAATTAGACTGTCTTTTGGGACTCCGGTCAGACAAGCTGTGGTTTCTTTGGTTTTTCGCCCTATCTATAGCCACTTTCTCGTTGGGCATAATACCATACAAAATTTCAACGAAATTTTTATTTGCACTAGTGCTTCATATGTAATCGAATATGACATTGTCTGTAGTACATGTACATGCTTAACGATTTATTGTTACATATAACTTCTTACCAATTTAAAGTGAATGTTGTCAGCATGGGCTTTTTACTTAATATATTACTAAAATCGAATTCACGAGACCATTGGTTATTAATATAGTGGCCTTCTAAGTCTCTGGACTCCGTCTATAGCTCTGTCAGTTCATTTATGTCAGTTTTGTGATGACTTCTTAGTGCCCTCTTAAACACATACATATTTCTTCAGGGTTAGAAAAATGCGACATTCACTGGGAGCTAGATCTTGTGAATAAGCTGGTTGTAACAAACGTCGAATGTTACATTTTTTTCATAGCTTCTATTTCATCTTGTATGTAAGATGAATGACAAAAATTGTACAAATACGCGTACCTTAGCTCCATTAATCAAAACGCATTGCTTTAGTTAAGGATTAAGGTGCTTAGGTTAGCATTGTTGTACCATTTGTTATATGGACTGGTGCGTTGCTTTGATTAAGGTGCTAAAGTTCGCATAGCTATACCATTTGTTATATAGACTAGTGCGTTGCTCTGATTAAGGTGCTAAGGTTCGCATAATTGTACCATTTGTTATATGTACTAGTGCGTTGCTTTGATTAAGGTGCTAAGGTTCGCATAGTTATACCATTTGTTATATAGACTAGTGCGTTGCTCTAATTAAGGTGCTAAGGTTCGCATAATTGTACCATTTGTTATATGTACTAGTGCGTTGCTTTGATTAAGGTGCTAAGGTTCGCATAGTTATACCATTTGTTATATTGACTGGTACTTTGCTTTGATTAAGGAGCTAAGGTTCGCATAGTTATACCATTTGTAATATAGACTGGTGCATGACTTAAAGGAGCTCAAATTCGCATATCTGTACCATTTGTTATTTGATTGACATATTGCTTTGATTAAGGAGCTTAGGTTTCGCTTAGTTTTACCATTTGCTATATGGACTCTGCATTGCTTTGATTGAGAGGTCCCTGGTTAGCATATCAGTATCATTTGTTATATGGACTTGTGGATTGCTTTGATTAAGGAGCGCAGGTTCGCAAAGTTATATCATTTGTTATATGGACTAGTGCATTACTGTGATTATATAAGGAGCCACCAATTGTTTTGTCACTATTTGTTTCTCACCTCTCCTTTTTTTTTTTTTTTTTTTTTTTTTTTTGGTTCTTCGGGAAGGCTATGTCTCAGTGGTGATCATACCTTTGGCTAGGTATCTTCACTTTCATTTTTGTAACAAAATATACTGTTTAGGACATAAGCCTGAATGTAGCTGGTTGCCAATCACTATAAGGCGATTCTAATGAGTTCACACCCGTATTGTTTCTTTTCTTGAGCTATCGGAAGAATTTCGTAAGGATACAAACACGAGTTCGAATCAGCCGTGGTTAACGAGCCATCGATGTTCGAGCTATTGATGTACGACTGTAAGTAGCCACACAGCAAGCAACCATAATACCCCCACAAAGAACATAGAACACAAGAACTATCGCCTTAGAACGTTAACTAATTAAATCTAATGAAATCAATATTTCTGTCATCCATAGAGCTTAGGTATTATGTAAACGATAAAGCAAAATAGTTTCAGCGTTTCAGCAGAAAGATTCGATAAGCCCGTTTGTTCAACTAACTACTGATAAGAAATTCGCCATTTTTCGATGATAAATGCGCCGGACACTATATTTTATTATACTTGAAGCTCTGCGATGTCGTTGAATATTTTCCGAGCGGCTATGTCTACCACTCTGAAAATCATTCATCTGCCTGCAGCAGAGATTCTCAATCAGCGGTATGCAGATAATCGGCTATATTTACCGGTGCGTCACATTCTAGCGACAAACATGTGGTCAAAGCTTTCCGACTTGCACATGCTCGAGGTTATGATAGAACCGAATACAGAAAAGTTTTCATCTTTCTGTCTTTTTGTTGATAGTTTTGATTGTTTTACTGTTTGAAGTTGCTTCCGGTGATAAGGAAGAGAGATATATTACATTATCAACATGTACCTCTAGGTTCCCTCGTAATATATAGTGAAAATAAGGGTATACAATATTAGGTTAGTTTGTTTTTCAGAATTTTGCAGTTTTCAAACCAACTTTTCAATCGTTTATTGTTTTGTTCTTTGCTTCTTGAAATAATTGTGATCGCATATCTTTATTTTATAAACCAAAATTTCCATAGGTTTACATACATGTATCTGTATATAAAATATTTTCTGATTTCTTCACAAACCATGCTTTGTATACTCGTTAGAAGCGCCTCTCATAGCACGGGGTCTGTGTGCAGTAAATTCATGATTTGCTGAGCGTAATTACATCACCTAAACATTCTTTATGGGGACTTAATATACTTGGTAAATTTTTCACCACATTACGAAAACAAGCCTATTCAAATATACTAAAAGCTTTACCACCAAAACATGAAAATTTTCAGATAATATTTCTGATATTTTTCATATTTTTGCTCAAAACATAGATTGTGGGTACTCGTTAGAGTCACCTCGGCGAGGCGGTTCTAACAAGTACCCACAATCTATGGTTTTGAGCAGAAATAAGAAAAAATAATGTTTACCCGTGTAAACCCTAGTTTTACTAAATAAAAGTGGAATTTAAGGGGTCAACATTATATAGGCATGTGTTCGTGATGATTTCCACCAAGCGATGGGAAATAACGTTTGTGACTTCCTCTGTGCTTTACTGCATGCCAACCATTACTGCATGCCAACTAAAAAGAGTCTGCTCTGTTAGAAAATAATTTTAGTTAGGAGCAAATTCTTTCCTTCAAGAACAGACCATTTTTCAAACAATGAAAACTTGGCAGGTTGTCTTCCTTGAAAATGTAGTAATTCCCATTAAGCGCATGACGCAATCTCCGACCAATTTCGGCTTTTTCGAACTCTTTGATATATTTCAACCGCAAAGTGAGAAAGGTACCTTCAGATATGTGCGCCTTGCGAATATTCAGATCAGCCTGCGTATTCGCGCAGTCTGATCAGAATTTTCACTGGGCGCATTTTGGATAGACAAGGATGCAGTTTCTTCACGCGTACAACGATGATTAATCAGACTGCACGAATGCACAGGCTAATTTGAGTCTTCTTTGGGCGCACATATCAGAAGGTACGTTTTCTCAAGTTGCACCACATTGGATCTAACAGCATTTGCTGTCCCTGTAAACGTAAAGGGTCCTTTCGACTAAGGCTGTCAACAGACATGCATTGATGAAATGCTTTCTGATAGGTCTTAAACCCATCTCACCAATCCAATCGTTTTCCAGTGCTGATTAGGTGTGATCAAATAGTTCCTGACTGACATGAAGAATTACATTGTAGTTTTCAATACTTTCTTTCCTTGTGCAGCCGCGTAATTGAAGGACCCAAACAATGTCCTCAAATATCTTTTGTAACATCAGACAGAGGCTTTTAATACATATACGACCCATTTACACGCCAGCCGCCACCGCTGAAAAAGTGTCTTTGCGTCATATGCAGACAGCGAAGACCATGAACAGCCTGTGCATCAGCACAGTGGGATCTTTGCTACTCACTTAAAGATTTTATGGATAATGGATAACTCAATAATCACAAATGCTCTCAGGATCATGCACAGAAGGATCTGAGTGGGCATTTAGCAAATAAAGGAAGGCGTCTTTGGCTTGGATCGGCCCATGTAGTATTCCAATTGTTTGAAATGCAAAACTGCTACATTTAAAAAGTCTCGCGTGGCATTACGAGACTCCTGGGAAATCTATGAAGTCAAAATACAAGAAAACAACGGTTTGAGGAATACGTCTTGAGAATGTTATTCCTTTGTGAGTATAAATTATTTTAGGCAGTAATTAATATTAGCATACTAGCAGCCAAAAAATTAATTTACATCATGCATGGCATGAATATTTTACTATGGCAACGTCCCGGAATCATTAATGGCGAGAATTCATTTTATTTTGCCGACGGATACAAGTTCCGTATTAGTCTCCTACTGCACCTGCCTTTACTTTAAAAGCACAAAACGCAACTGCAGCGGACGACATTTTGATTTTTGTTTATTTTTCAGAGATACATGTAATAAGGCTTTGCGTTTTATTTCAATTGTTTGCCAATCCAAATGCCAAGTCTTATTTTTCTCTGAAAACAAACAAACAATTAAAAAAAAAAAAAAAAAAAAAGAAGGAAAATTAGAATGTCGTCAGCTTCAATTTTGTTTAGCGCTTTTAAGGTTAAACAGGCAATAGAGATTTGCAGTTTTTTATTATATTATAAAAAAGAGCCTTCAAAAATGTTATTAACGTGCATGTCCCTAATTATTTTTATTTATTTTTTTTTTTTTTTTTTTTTTGCGGCAGGCAGTGAATTTGGGATTTCTGAATAAATGAAGCATTCCTTTTTATCGTATTTTAAAACATCAGAAATAGTCAGGAAAAATTTTATTAAAGCACCCACTGAAAATGGGGCGGGGCTTATCTTAGCGCAAATACAACAGAGGTGTTCTGAAGTAGTCTGGAAACCCTTAAAAAGGTAATTTGCAAACAGTGCAGACCCAGATCAGACGCCGCAGAACGCGGCGTCTGATCAGGGGGTCTCCACTGTTTGCAAATAAGTCATTTTTCTCTAGGAATATGTAAATCTCATGGCCGGGCGTACCTAAAATTGAAATTGGACTCTTCCAATATATAGTGTGGGAGAGTCTATTCAGTTCACAATATGTTAAATCGAGCAATGTCTTAGAATTATAAATTTCAGATGGATGTGCTAATCACATTTCTCCGGTATATCAGTAGAAACCTTTTACTAGCGGATCTATGTCTTGAAAGTCATTGTTCTGATTATTGCTGATTTTTGTCTTTGCAATTCGGCGTTTAAATCTAGTTCTACCACATATTTATTCAAATCAGGATGGCGAATGCCTATTTGTGCGTGCAATAAGACATTAAACCATCACATAAATTGCAAATTTAGCTATTTCATTGAAAGTTATGCGTTTTGTTAGTCCAAAAATATGGTAATTTTGAAAGTGGATAGCAAAATATTAAAAGGGCTTAAAAGTATCTTTGCTGAAAATATATTTAAGAACGTATAATAACGCATTACCAACAACTTTCTATCTAATTTGAAGGAATACGTACTTAAGTCGAATGGATATGTTCAAAATAAAGGGAGGCAACTCTGTCAATATCGTTTAGCCTCCCGTCTGTAAAATGGTGCTGTGGGAGCAAATTCTTTCCTTTTAGGATAGACCCATTATTAAAAGAGGCTTGGTGAACAGAACAACAAATGAGAAGTCGCAAAAATTGTCTTATTTGTACAACTGATGGAACCTCTATCAAGTGTATCCGATCAATTCGCTTTTAACATCTGAGGTGCAGATTTTGAGTCGCTTATTTACAGTCGAACCACAGTAAACAAACGCCAAAATTCCCTTAAGGTAGTTGTCCACGTGATTATCATTGACCAATATTATCAAACCACGCGTTAGACCAAATCCAGGTAACGGTTATTTATAACCGCACTATTGTCGTCACTGTGACGTCAGAGTGCAGTGTAAAGTGGGTTAGTTTTAAAACATGGACTGGGGCATTGGCAAACAATGAAGACTCAGGTTAGATTCCACAGAACGCGGCGTCTGATCAGGGACTGCACTGTTTGCTTAAGTTACAAGAAGTTAAAGATTAAACGAAACATCCTTACGCCTCCGTTCAGGACCATCTTCCCAGCCTACATTCAGAGACAATCTACCCACCAGTTCTGTCAGTACTTTGATTCCTGGATACATTTATTTATATTTATTAACCTTTAGCATTCTGGGTAAAATTTTCAGCAGGCGACATACTGAAATATTTTTCTTATTTTTTTTCCAGAAAACAGAAATTTCAAATCCTGTTATCTGGAAAAAATAAGAAAAATACCAACCGGTTGTCGTCTGCTGAATTAGCCCAGATAGTGGTAAAGGTTAAGTTAAATCTAGGAAACGCATTTAATTCTATGCTTTTCTCACTTTAGAAACCTGACAGAATCAGAACTATTTTGTATTCATCCATGAAATCAAATAAATGTTGCATTTGTCATTAACGCATTGAGATTATCAACTTTTTTTTATTACGTACACGCTGTTATTCACGTCTGTTCTCGAATCTGGGTCTTCATACCATATATCCATTAATTGTAAGTCTTCTTCTAGAAAAGACTTTTAAATTAGAAAACATAGATTCTTAAAGGAATGCCCCTTGAGAGCAATGAACACATTTACAAAAGTGACAACAGCTGTAGTGTCAAGTTGTCTGGGTCAGATGAGTTAGTTTCGGCTAATTAAGCCTCATCAGTGACCTTCATATAAATGTTCAAATAACCTGAAATAGACTTGATAGTCACAAAGGACCAGAAAATATAACCCCAGTCAGCATTCTACATAAATCTATATCGGGCCGTCATCGGCCCGTCAGGGTAGCTGACGGGCCGATGACGGCCCGATGTAGATTTACGTAGAATGCTAGCTGGGATCTACTTAAAAGTGAAGTATGAGACGTTTTATGCCCGCCATGGCTGATTGTTTTTCGCCATGACGTTCGTTGTACTGACATAGTAATGTGATCTTCGCCAAGCGAAAAAGTGTTTTCCAGCATACACAGACACCACAGTCCTCGATCAGGATGCGTATCAGCGCAGTCTGATCAGAGCCTTCATTTTCTGATATTAGATACTATAGATTGTACCCCAACAGAGCAAGTTCCTGCTGTGATTGTGTATCTACATCAGGGCCCAGTTGTTCAAAACTAACGATGTCGTTAGTTAACGTATCGGTAACGTATGATCATTAAATATGGCATATGTGCTAATATTTTTGCTAAATAAAATGTGAGTAGCTTTTGCAACTGCAAAAGCTACTCACATTTTAACCACTGACAGCACTAGTGGGTCGACTGTCTGAGTGTAGGCTGGGAAATGGTCTTGAACGGGGACTTTAGACTGTTTTATTTAACACTTAACTTCCTGTAATTTAAACAAACAGTGCAGATCTTGATCAGACGCCGCGTTCTGTGCGTCTGAGCTAGATCTGCACTGTTTGCCAATGTCCCAGCACAAAGCCCAGTCCAGGTTTTACAGTTCTGTTCGGAGACAATAGGTTGTTGGTTGCATATTGTGAACATTTGTTTAGTCCGTCTAACTCGAGTTGGATTTCATTATTCAATTATAATCACGTGGACAACAACCTTAAGGAAATATTTGTGTATGTATACTTTGGCGCGATTGCAAACATTCGTCCCAAAAAGGGAAAAACGTCTTCTCCAAACGAAATGAATATGCTTCTTATACATATATGGAGAAATATGAAATACCACTGGGCTGAATGAGGTTCGAACCCTCGCCGGCTACGACGGCAGCGCCTAGCCCTTCAGAGTCAGGAGACATAACCACTGCACCACCACGCTTGTTAAAAAACACGTTTCATGGAATAGCATAATGCCTGATTTCTCTGAATGACTCGTCGGATAGGGTATATTTTGGTGCGCTAGCGCACTCATTATATACAAGGAACTCTCTGGATCCACAGGATACTGAAGCTTGGAAATATTATTATAATTTAAGATTTAAACAAACTTCAACAAAGAATTCCGGCCCAGGATCATTACTGATGCAAGTACTTCAGAAAAAAATGTATAGGGAGAAATATGAAATCCTGACTCTGAAGGGCTAGGCGCTGTCATCGTAGCCGGCGTGGGTTCGAACCTCACTCAGCCCAGTGGTATTTCATATTTCTCCCTATGACGGGTCATTCAGAGAAATCAAGCATAATACTGTTCCATGAAACTTGTTTTTAAGCGTAATGGTACAGTGGTTATGTCTCCTCCTGACTCTGAAGGACTAGGCGCTGTCGTCGTAGCCGGCGTGGGTTCGAACCTCACTCAGCCCAGTGGTATTTCATATTTCTCCCTATACACGTTTTTCTGAAGTACTCGCATCAGTAATGATCTTGGGCCGGAATTCTTTGGGCCGGAATTCTTTGTTGAAGTTTGTTTAAATCTTAAATTATATATATATATATATATATATATATATATATATATATATATATATATATATATATATATCTTGAGGAGGGGCTCTCAAATGAGAGTCTCCGATATTCGTCCTTTCGTATGTTCTTTCTTTCAAAGGCAACATTCCTTTTAGATGTTGGGGCACGCAGGAAATAATTCAAGAAGAAGCAAAAGCTATTTCCCTTGTTAAAATGGAGGAATCTGTACCATTGGCAGTTGTATCCAGTCATCGGGAAAAGAAATGAGATATTGACTAAACCTATTATAGCGCAACGCATACACATACATATATGCTTTCCATATCTAGCAATGCAGCCATATAAATTCAATTAAATAGATTTTAGCTGAGTTTGCATGTTTAATAATTGATCTGTTTATCGGGTAGTGTTTTTCATATTCATGAGGACAATATGTAAGGATGTCATAAGAAGATATCATGGCATTGTATCTTTCTTGTGTTTTGTTGTGGGGTACACTACTTATATAACAGCATTAAAATGAACACACACACACACACACACACACACACACACACACACACACAGAGAGAGAGATCATATAATATATATATATATATATATATATATATATATATATATATATATATATATATATATATATATATATATATATATATATATATATATATATATCAGGTGGTCTTACGACATGAAATCCATAACAAAGGAATGAAGCATAACTGAAAACATTTCCCGTCTATCGTGTGATTCGAACCCGGTCTGCACGGTTAAAAATTCAATGTTTCAATGCTCTAATCATTGAGCCAAACAGTGGACTCTGACACAGTTGTCAGAATAAATATATACCTACAAGCTATGCGTAATCTGTCATGGCAGATACTTGAAGAAAGAAGTGCCAGGCCGTAAAACTCCCCTTTTCAAGGAAGTCATCTTTTAGCCATTTTCGGCGAAAGAAACTCCAATCTCGGAGTAGCCCCACCCCCCCCCCCCCCCATATTAAAGTCGAAACAAAGGAATGAACATAGATGAAAACATTCCCGCCTATAGTGGGAGTCGAAACCGGTCTGCCCGGATAAAAATCCAGTACTCTAACCACTGAGCCAAAAATTTCGACTCCCTGACGCGGTTGTCAGAGATTGAATATGTACCTACAAGCTATGCGAAATCTGCCAAGGCAGATTATCGAAATTAGGAGTGCATGGTCGTAACACTGGTTTGCGGTGTCGTGTGTGCAAAAGGCCGTTACCATTTAGATATTTAGTGATGTACATTGCATTTTACATTTCTGTTAATGAACAAATACTCAATAAGACCTAGTCTGCTGTGTTGATACATTGGTGACATTGGTGGGTTCAACCTTTTCAAACAATCCTCCTGTATGAAAAAAAAATGCTTAGAAGTATATATTTCGCACAGGAGTGATTACGTATTTTTAGCAGTGCCATTACAAAGAATCAATGACCTTGGACACTTCGTAATTTTCAATGAGACTGATTCGACTGATTATTGACAATTTCCATCTCAGTCATATTAATTTGTGTCAACTGTTATAAACGAACTTTGGGATAGCTGACAGAATAAAAGCTCCTAATAAGATTTTTTTTTCATTAGATTTAGGAGACCGGACATGGATGCGACAATGTGATCACGTGATTTGCATAGAATAGCGGCATATACTAGCTTTGGTATCGGAACGTTTTAAAACGCAGGATTTCATTCTCAGTGTTTAGTTAATTTCATGTTACTACTAAATGAAATGAGAAAATTAAATTTGTCTTATGTGAGTAGTTTCCCGCCTTTGTTAAGTTACATTGTAACCATGGAATGTATTTAGATATTAGTGGTTAAATATCACACAATTTGTCTTATGAAAATGACGGTTGATAATCATTTGGTGCTTTATGTCCCTTTCAACATTTTTAAGTCATATCTAGCCGATGTAAAGGTAATAAAGAAAGGTTCTGTGCAATAAAGCGCAGTCATGACTTAATTCCGCATCCAGTAGGATTTGAACCCGGAACCTCGTGATCCGAGGCCGGAAGCGCTAACTACTTGGTCATCCGAACACTTACTATTGAATTCATTCAGATATTAGTGCTTGACTATCACACAACTCATCTTGCAAAAATATACTCGTATGTGAGGTAAGGTTAAAACGTACTGATTTTAGTAATAAATATAACAATAAGCAAACACAAGAACTGAGATGTTTATAACTTCTTTAATTGTCCTTCATAATCCACACACAGTTTAGTACCCTAAAATGATCGGCAGGGAGGGTGTGTTTGGACGCAAGAGACATATCAATGAATCGAAAAAAGCCGATTTAATTTAACCCTTTCATCGCAAAGTTTCTAAAGTGGATTCTTCCATCTTTGAATCTGATCAGAACCATTGTTCAAAATCAGGCTCTTAGTCAAAAATGAAAACAGAATGACAAACAATTTAAATCTTGATGAGGCGACTCATTACGAAAACATTTCTTCGGGCATATGCTGACAGCTAAGGCCCAGATCAGACTGCGCATCTGCGCAGTCTGATCAGGGCCTTCGCTGTCCGCAAACAGAATCATTGGATATGGATACTATAGAATGTTTCAATGGGGAGCCGGAAATAGACTTTGCTCATGTGCAAAAAGATCTGAATCTGCGCATTTTGCGGAGGTTCGAAGGTACTTTTTTCGCTGAATGGGGACCATTTACACTGTTATAAAATACCGGAAGACGTTTTACAAACAGCACATACCACTTCACACAGCTGTTGTAAAGTTAAATGTGTTCTGTAGATAAAGAATGACCCTTTGGAAGCAAGGAACACATCATTGAAGCACAAATAGCAGGCGTGGTCTCAATGAATCTACAGTCAACCCTCTTTATACCGACACTCGGTACAAAGACAAAATCGTTATAATGACAATTCGAATATCACGAAACCGTCGCTCAAGATTTGACAGTTAATGAAATACTATGCAAGAATATTGCATTAAAACTTCGAGCAACATATATTTTGGATATTTGTTAGAATCGCCTCACTGAGGCGATTCTAACAAATATCAAAACATATGTTCTATGAGGAAATAAGCTTGAAACAAGGTCTTACTTACATATCATTCTGTCTATTAAGGATTCTTTACAACACCAAATTCATTATAACGATATCTTTGGGAACAAATGCTGTCATTGTAACGAGGGTTCACTGTATTCATGAAAAGAAATGTAAAATGCACCACTGCTCACGCCCTGTAGCACAAAACCAAGCTCAATGACCAGAACACATAATACACAATATGATGAAGCACGGGATGTCCATTACGAAAACACGCCTATTCAAATGTATAGAAAATTTCATTTCCAAAAAAACTGAAAATTTTCAGATAAAAACTCCGATATTTTTTATATTTCTGCTCAAAACATAGATTGTGGGTACTCGTTAGAACCGCCTCGCCAAGGCGGTTCTAACGAGTACCCATAATCTATGATTTGAGCAGAAATAAGAAAAATAATGTATACCCCTGTAAACCCCAGTTTTACTATATAAAAGTGGGGTTTAAGGGGGTCAAAATTATATAGGTATGTTTTCGTGATGCGTTGCACGGTTGCCACATGGTACACACTGTACTTAACACCGGCTGTAGTGATGTACAGTTAAAATGTACTTATTACTTTGCATCATTTGTCATTGATTATGTTTAAAGATAAAACGGCCAACATTTGCCAAAACCTAGATACTGACACATAAATAAATGCATTAATTAGTAAACAAGAACAGAACAGACACA
This sequence comes from Anodontia alba, assembly GCA_964016985.1. Classification (NCBI taxonomy): domain Eukaryota; kingdom Metazoa; phylum Mollusca; class Bivalvia; order Lucinida; family Lucinidae; genus Anodontia; species Anodontia alba. The sequence continues at coordinate 61,820,951 of OZ024833.1, read as the reverse complement.
GAATCGACTGTGATAAGTCAGTGCGACTATGCTTTTTAGAGAACTGAATAAAAGTACAGAGAATTAGAAAATTGCTTGATTGTGTTCTTATAGGGGTATAAGCGGTAATGACGTCGACTATGACATGGCATTCATGTTTTAATGCGGGTCGCCCTGGCGAGCCGCACATATAGAGTTTGTGCTAATAACACATCAAATACGGGAATTATACCGAACCCAGATTAAGCGGAAGTAACAGCCAAGGGTCGTGTATGTGATATCAAATAGAACAGAATATAATGTTTTACTATCCTATTATTGCCTCTGTTGGGTATATAATTAACGAGATCGTTCGCTTCGTACCGATTTCGCTCTCAAATGAAAGCATCCTTCAGCAGTCATGAGACGTCATCAAGGCATTTAAGGAGCAGCTTATAAAGGACCGGTGCGTCCAGTCCTAGAGTAAAGCAGTTAGGTTCGGGACCCCAATGTATAATCTGGAAGAAGTGGGAAGTGTGCAAAAGTGCGCAGCCAGATTTGTAACAGAAAATTACAATTATTATTAAAAAGCGGCTTATTTCGCTCTCAAATGAAATTTCTTCATTGAAAGATTTGAAAAAAAGAATGATAAAGATTCAACAAGAAACGGCGATCAATACTTAAAAGAAATATGTTAATGAAACATATAGGCGGGTTCTAATTATTTTCCACATAATTCGGTTTGACTAAACGGCGAAAAAAATTTTTTTTGTGGCTGCTTTATCGTATTTGCCTTTCACTTTGGTATTGGGTGGGGGCTTAATATGGATCTCATTATATCAGTTCCTGAGTTTTCTTTTTTTTTACTTTCCTATATTCGCTGGTACCCCTTTGTATTTGACACGTAATTATCAGAGATAAGCTGCGCATTCGCTCATCTAGTACGAGGTACGATCAAGAAGTTCTCGGTCCGATTTACTTAGAATAAATAAACTGAAAAGAAACCCCAGTCAGTTGATAATTTTACCTTATTCAACGTCTTTGGTAGACAGAAAATACAATTTCAAAGCTATTGATTTCAGTAGGAATTCGCTGCAACATGGGACGGGGAAAGGAGTGTTAAACTGAGAAAATGGACAAAGAGCAATCATAAAGTACTTCTGAAAGAAGGACATGTCCCCAAAGGAAATTCATGACGACTTCATTTAAACCATTCGGGATGAGTCGAGATTATTCCTCAGTCACCGTATTCTCCAGATTTAGGCCCTTCGGACCTATCTGTTTCCAAATCTGAAAACTAACCATCATGGTAGGAATTTTGGAAGCAACGAATGTGTAATGGGTGCTGTTGATGAGTACTTGGGGGACCAGGAAGAAGGTTTCTTTTTTGAAGAGATACGCAAACTGAACAGCGTTGGAGAAAATACATCGAGGCAAAGGGAAATTATATTTGAGGAATACCGACGCAATTTCTGCTCTTGGTCGTTCCCAAAGTAGAGGGACCGAGAACGCTTGAATCTGAAACGTTAAATGGACCGCGCAAAGCGAAAATATGCCTTTAAGCATGCACAAAATGTGGGGACTCACATCACCCTGCATATGCGCAAAGTATCATCCAGGCCTTTTCTCTTCATTCCAACATTATGTTGTATCCAGTGATTCTGTTAGTGAACAGTGAAGCCTCTGATCAGACTGCGCGGATAACTTCGCTGTCCGCATATATACGAAGATACGTTTTCGCATGGCGCAGCCCTATTACTTATTGAAATCGTGCATACCGTGACCTAATACAACTCAATTCGTGTCCTTTGTGGGCGTTGTACATATGTACCACATGGACATGTCATCAGAATATAGGTAAAATACATATTATGTATTTCACTCGCCAAGAAACCGTAGTGTACAAGTTGTGTTATACTACAGTAACTGTTGTAACAACTGTCATTGGTTGGATATTTAATAATAGCGCTACACTTTTTTGGAGTGGTTGCCAAACCACCTTCAGATTTAACATACCACATTTCAACAGTCATTTTTTTTCTGTTGCTATCAACCTAATAACTGCCTAACAAATAGTTCTCTGCTAATGTTAATAACGCTAAATTCTGCATTCAAACATATTAGCCTTATACACTCTAATGCTTACATTTAGGGAATAAATAAACAAATCCAAAGAAAACTTCAAACTTTTGAAGAGGAAGAAGAAGAAAAAAGATATATATCATATTGGGTACAATGACTGTGGAGGAATATGAATGCACCAGTACAATGCGCGATGGGTAAAAATGTAATCCGAACCATGGTCCTACTAAACACCTTTTTCACTGAAAAGGACTGAAAAAGGGCTATCCTGCACCGAAAAGGACTGATTTCAGCGTAAGTCCAAATCCGTTCTACAGGCCTATAGAATTTCAGGCAACCGCCCCATCAACACTCTCAGTGCTTTGATTGTTAAATGTTTTATAGCGTTTCACTTAAATGTTTGTTTTTTGTTTTTTTTGTTGTTTTTGTTTGTTTGTTTTTTTTTAACAATTTTGTAAATAAAATATATATTCAGTTAAGTTGAAAGGGCTGCCAACTTCTGCTTGCTGTCTATTCTTTGTGTGACTGTTTAACTATATTTGTCTGACTTCCCTTTGATGTTCATAACTTGGTGTGGATCTGAATGTATCAGTTCCTGAGTTCACGTTTTACTTTATACAAAGCCGACACTGTAAACACGGTTTTCATTACAATAAAATTAACTGAAAGTAATTATGTTATATCATATATTTTTAACGAAAAATAAAATTACTTTTCTCAAAATAAGCCGCAGCGACAATTTGATATCATTTTTTTGTTTTCCGAAATCGGACATGTGTAGGTGACTGATTTCCCACAGTGCAAAACTGTGACGTAATGAGATGTGAAAAAAGGCCTATTAGATTAAGGCGGATATCGAGGGAGATACGAAAGTAACTAGTTTATACTCCAGCTAAATCATTCTGGTTAGTCATGGCTTCAAAAGCTTACATTACTCCAGTATACATGTAATTGTTGTTTCAATTAAGCCAAACCATATGTCGCAAGTTTTGTGCACTAATTTAATGTATTGTGTACGTGCATTTAATGGTTTGGCGATGTTAATCACCTATTTGTATATTGAATTTCCGTTTTTTTTTCAGAAAATTGGATCAAATTATAAATTGCAGACACCATTAACATTGAAACATAATCAGTTAACGCCAACGAAATTATGCTAGTGTTAGCAATTTTAATTGCTTAATTCTTCGTTAATGTGGCCAGTGCATTAAGTTTAATGTTTTAAATGTTTGAATGTGTCGGTAAATTTCACTGCGGGTAATCGTTTTGCTTATTGTGAATGAAACCTAAGTAAACTGGCAAATGGAAATAATGTTTGGTTACGTGCTGTACTCAGGTTTTAGCTTCTTTCAGTTTGATTAGTCTGTTCATTGCTTTCAAGGGTAAAACTTTTCTTTTATAGTCCATTTATCTTCACTACAGCTGGTGCGTATCAACTACCCTTGATAGATTCTTGTTCTTTCATACCTTCCAATTTCGAATGTTCGTTGACCTTTTTCATTGATTATAAACGCTGCACTCCCTTCGATGCACAATGAAATTGGCGTCCGCCAGCTTGAAAGTTATCTTTTTTTTTGTCACGCAGCGATGATGTCAGCTTTGCAACCATACAACCAATGCATTGATCGACAACACATAAAGTGTTCCTTTTATCTTGAACAGAATAGGGTGGGTAGGATAAGAATTTCTATCCCCAGTAATTGCTTAGGTTTTTTTTTTATTTAGCATGCAATAATATATCTTTTTTTATGTAATCATTCAGCCCATACCGGAAATTTTGAAATTTATATAAGGGTCTCTGATGAGGCAGATTAGGCCGAAACTAGCTCCTTTGGCCCAGGAGCTATGACACTTCAGCTGCTTTCAGTGTTGTAAGGGTGTTCATTACTGTAAAGGTCCATTCCTTTTAGAATATATTAATTAGAAGGTTGAAGTCTGATGTTATGTCTTTGTTTAGGTCCTCCGTTGTTCAGTTGGTGGTTTTCTTTACTTCTAGCTGCCACTGTTTGAGTTGTTTGCCAAGAGCCCTCATCCTTGTAAACTAGGGCATATATTTAGTACCAGTAAGATCGATGTTAACCCCTGTAGTTTTCACTACTTACCAGCCTAAGGCCATTACGAAAGCACCCCTATTCAAATATATTGAAAAATTCCCCACCAAAAATTGAAAGTTTTCAGATAAAAATTCTGATTTTTTTTTTTTTTTTTTTTTTTTTTCATATTTCTGCTCAAAAAATAAATTGTGGTACTCGTTAGAACCGCCTCGGCGAGGCGGTTCTAACGAGTACCCACAATCTATGTTTTTGAACAGAAATATGAAAAAAAATAGTGTGTAGCCCTGTTAACCCCAGTTTTACTATATAAATGTGGGGGTTTAAGAGGGTCAAAATTATATAGGTATGTTTTTCTGGTGTCATTTCGTCTTTGTGTGGCCTTTAGGCTTCTCGCTGCGGGGTTTTTTTTTGTTGTTTTTAATGTTTGTTTGTTTTTGTTGTTTTTTTTTTCTCGATTTGTCCTTTTCGGTTGCCTTGTTAGGTTTGGAGGATCATGTCTAGCATTGTGCTCACCTCTTTTGGGAAGAGGGGAGCTGGTAATTTTGTTTTTCTTTGCTATGCGTGAGACATGTTTGCTGTCAATCATGATTTGTTTGCTCTTTCTCTTTGCTTAACATAACAGATTCTTGCCAAACGACACATCTATTTGCGCTAGCCCTATAGTTTTTGCTGTTTTTGTTGTGAAAATCCACACAGTTTTCTTTCCAGCTGAAACCGCAAGACTGGCTTACATGCACTAAACAAAATTAGCCTCTCAGCAAAGTAATGCGTTGGATATTTAATTATCATCTTAGAAATCTGTTTATGCTGGCCTAAATACAATACAGATAATTCTATGTTGTTACATGTAACCACGCTGTAATCAACTTTCTCGTGCTGGAAGAACCCACACTTTCACTCTATGTAAACAAATTCAATATAGCGAGGAAGATGTCCAGAAAGAACATAACCTACAAATGACGCCTTAAAGAAAAGTAAATAAGCTGCGACGGGCAGCACACATATCACAAACCAAAGGAAAGCAAAGTAACCAGGTTCCCCACTTCCAACAACGTGATGACAATGCTAGACAAACTCCACCAAACACAAGCACATTATAAATACAGAGATCCCAGGAAATGCCACAATTATATAATAAAATCCTCCCAAAAACCGATTAAGGTTAGAAAAAAAAGAATAACAGACCAACGAAAACAGGACGAATAAGATGAAGAGGAGCTGCATTAGAAATACCGCACAGGGGAGTTAACAGTAAAACTGTTAGGGGTGGGGCGCGCTTAACGCTTTCATCCACGAGTTCTTGATGTATACTTCCATCCTTGACTTCGGACATGTTCATAGGTACAAATAGAAGTTTCAGTCTGAAATCAAAATCAAAATAGCAAACAGTGTAGATCTTGATGAGACGGCTCAATACGCGCCGTCTCATCTGGATCTACACTGTTTGCATAAGTACCAGTTTGGGCTGTCGGGCTTAAAGGGTTCAGCCCGGTTGTATAAGCTCATCTCCTGATGAGAGATTGCACCGAGTTTATCCGTCAGCAAATGTTTTAAAATTGTGGATGTGACATAATTTGCAGAGAACTCCCTCAACATGCATTTTAAAGATTTACATTAGTATAAAATTGTATTGCATATGAATTAATCTAACAGAAATAACAAAACCACGAATGTAAAATTTAAAATGTTTCATTCAAAATCGTATCGTAAAATTTCAAAAACAGGTATTCTGTTTCAAGTTTGTCGTAGCGGCCGTATTGGATCAGAAATCAAACATTTTTGGTGACAGTCCGTTTCTATGAACTTTCTCAAACATGACATTGAAAAAAGATAGGAGGTGTACTTGAAATGCAGTTTGCATGCGAACATTTAGTATTGGTTTCAGACAGTAAACCGGGGTACGCTTCCTTGAATGCAGAAAAAAGCCCCAGTATCACTTTTGGCTTCATAGTTGCATAGTTACATGAGAAAAAAATACATTCTGGTTTCTGTTTTTAGAATTTTGTTGTTTTCTTTTCTATGACCTTAATCTGAATACGCACGATTCCGTATACATTTTATTGAGTATCAACTGGGCCTCTGTAGAAACATGCCCGTTTAATTTTCGAGAAATGCAATGTATGTACAGTATATCTGCTCTACAGTTGTTTTATATACATGAATGTCCAAACTGTCCCAACTGTATAGTGTTTTCATTGTAGGGTTACCATTTTTTTTATTTTGACACCCGTACTAAAACGTACTCATACGGTTACAACATTGCTAGCTTCGGTTCGTGTAAAATAACATAAGGGACAAAACAATAAGCAAAGCAGGCATCAGCGCACATCACGAAAACATGCCTATATAATTTTGATCCCCTTAAACCCTACTTTTATATAGTAAAACTGGGGTTTACAGGGGTATACATTATTTTTCTTATTTCTGCTGTCGAGGCGGTTCTAACGAGTACCCGCAATCTATGTTTTGAGCAGAAATATGAACAAATATCAGAATTTTTATCAGAAAACTTTCAGTTTTTGGTATTAAAATTTACAATATATTTGAATAGGCGTGTTTTCGCAATGAGATGGTGAGCGCATTCTTAAAGCTACAATAAATAGGTTTGCATCAGAATTTCGCTTTGAAACAGATAACATCATAGAAAACTTGAGGTCAGTCGTCGAGTCGATTCTAAGGAGTATACCCAACATACATGTACCATTATTTTGTAGATGATCAGAAAGGCATCCCTAGAATACACCCCCACCTTTGCGTCCTGACTATGGCTGATTAACACTTTGTGGCTCGAACTACCCGTGTCTAGAACACATTTCAATGGTCTCAAATATGTGTGAGAAATTGAAATTCGACTATACGTCCACCAGTTCTCTTATCTACATAGGTACCAATACTAGATTCTGATAATAGACCAGTACTAAAATTTCACAGAACATCCTTTACGGTACTAAATCTCGCAGAACATCATTCACGGTTCTATACGAATATAGTTCCGTAACAAAGAATTCTAGAACGTTTGCCCCCCCCCCCCACCCCCCCCATCCCTCCATCCCCTTTTAAGACCATTTTTACAAGTGCTGATGCCAGAATTACAGACACTCCTCTTTACTCCGACACTCGATACAACGCCAAAATTCGTTACATGTATAATGACAATTTGATTGTTACGAAACTTTCGCTTAAGAGGTAATAATTTGTAACAAATTAGGATACAAGAATATTGTATGAAATACTTTAAAGAAGCATATGCTTTGGAGGTGAGGCGAGTCTTACAAATATCCAAAACATATGTTCTATGCGGGAATATGAACAAAAGAAGACATTTTTACATATCAATCTGCTCATTAAATATTCTGTACAACAACAAAATCATTTTAATGACAACGTCTTTCGGTACAAACGCTGTCATTGCAGCGATGGTTCTGACTGTATTTAAAAAAGTATAATTCAGACAGTTCTGCAGTAAATACGGGAAAAATTGTAGGTCTTAATAGAAAAATTATATGTCTTTAGGAAAACATTGTAGGTCTACAGGGCAAAAATAAGGTTTACAGAGAAAATTGTAGGTCTTCAAGGAAACACTGTAGATCTTCAGGGAAAAATTGTGGGTCTACAGTGGAAAATTGCTGGTCTACAGGGAAACATTGCAGGTCCTTAGGAAAAAATTGCAGGTCCAGTAAAAAAGGTTGCAGTCTTCAGGAAAAATTGCAGGTCCTTAGGGCAAAATTGCCGGTCTTCAGGTGTGTAAGTCTTCAGGGAAAACTTGCAGGTCTTCAAGACAAAATTGCAGATCTTCAGGGAAAATTTGTAGGTCTTCACGGAAATATTGTAGGTCATCAGTTGATGCTTTGCAAATGATACTAAAAAGCCATCTGATGAACATATGCCTTTACATCGGTCGAGACCTGGTTGCCTTTACACCGGTTAAGATCTAGTTGCCTTTTCAACGGTAGTGACCTGGTTGCCTTCACACCGGTAGAGACCCGGTTGCCTTTACACTGGTTGAGACCTGGTTGCCTTTACACCGGTTCAGATCTGGTTGCCTTTTTAACGCTCGTGACTTGGTTGCCTTTACACCGGTCGAGACCTGGTTGCCTTTACACCGGTTGAGATCTGGTTGCCTTTTCAACGGTCGTGACCAGGTTGCCTTTACACCGGTCGAGACCTGGTTGCCTTTACACTGGTCGAGACCTGGTTGCCTTTATACCGGTCGAGACCTGGTTGCCTATACACCGGTTGGGACCTGGTTGCCTTTACACCGGTCGGGACCTAGTTGCCCTTACACCGGTCGAGACTGGTTGATTTTACACCGGTTGAGACCTGATTGCCTTTACACCGGTCAAGACCAGGTTGCCTTTACCCCGCTCGAGACCTTCTAATCAATATGAGATACGCTATTTCAAAGGCACAGAAGCTTCTTCCACGTCATATAATATATCACACGTGATGTGGTTTTGGACCGTTTTAAAGGGACTGCTGTCAGGCTAGTACATATAGTTTACTGTTTGAACTAAACAAAATCTATGGCCTGTAGGACAGTTGCAGAAGTATATGTAATATGAGGAAAAATCAATGGGAGTCTCTATCCTATAATTCTGCAAATCTGATTAACGTGAACGGTAATAGACGTTAGAGATGCTGCCGTATTTACCCTACTAGTTCTGTTTTCAAATACGAATACACGCCTATTCAAATATATTGAAAATTTTACAACAAAAAAAGGAAAATTTTCAGATAAAAAAATCTGATATTTTTCATATTTCTGCTCAAAACATAGATTGTGGGTACTCGTTAGAACCGCCTCGGCGAGGCGGTTCTAACGAGTACCCACTATCTAAGTTTTGAGCAGAAATAAGAAAAAATAATGCATACCCCTGTTAACCCCAGTTTTACTATATAAAAATGGGGTTTTAAGGGGGTCAATTTATATAGGCATTTTTTCGTGATGTTTGTCTTGTGTAATGATTTAATGCAAACTCTTTTGTCGCAATTACCTTTGTTGTAACTACCAATAAAAAAGAATCAAAATGTTTTATTCTAATTATTGGTGTTATAAAATCGAATATTTTTATTTTCCACATGGTAAAAATGATTGCAAATTATGCAGAAGTCCCCGGAGTAGGTAAGTTCAATGCAGGTTTTCAACAGGTTCTAACTTTCTGCTGTTATTTGACTTGTTCAAATTTGCTAAAATTTTCCATTTCCGTGAAACACCAATGATTGAAATTCAGCAAAGGAATGAATAATTATTTTCTTTAAAAAAAATCCAAACAACTCACTTTACTTTACAGATTGCGTAGGTCAGGTCATACTGGTCGTAAATTAAATGTTAGGATAAATACTTGGGAATCATAAAAGACAAAGGCTTTCTGATAAGATGTGGTCAATCAGAATAAACTATTTTCATTTAAAGTACAAGTTAAAAGCCAAGCAAAACGTCTTTCCAGTGGATGTCTTATCTCCTTGCAACCCTTTTCCTAAATTATGAACAAGTAGATTTTACAACATTTTAACACGTCTTAAACATCGCAGGATGAGTGGCAAACAGTGTAGACTCTGATCAGACGCCAAGTTTTACGGCGTCTGGTCTCGGTCTACACTGTTTGCTCAGGGCTGTTGCCCGAACACTTAGACTAAATATGGTATATGAAAAGAGACCCGTCGATAACCCGATCATCAAAGGAGAGATTTGTAAATTTCAATGGCGTGAAAGAATTTGCAATATATCTGTCTTGTCGAAAAATATCCCAAGAGACACGAATCTAGTTTAGATGGAAGATATTTGCATCGAAGTAAATGTGACTCTTTGACATTAATCGCATTGATATGTAAAATTGTCTTTTCATTTTGATTCCGAAGATATCGGTTAAATTAATGATTTTGTCCCAAAAGCGTCGATAGAATCTATTATTTAGCAACAGGTCTGAAAAACTTTTTTTACATACTGTAGAATCGATGGGAAGAAGCAAATGCCATTTTCGCCATGTGCAGATGCGCAGGTTAATCTTGGCATAGATTTTTCCAGTATGCGTTAATGCTTTGTTTTGCCCGATACTGTTATACAATAGCCCTTTGAAATAGACTGAAGTCATTTTAGACAATCATTTCACACAAGATTTGACAGCATCACGAAAACATGCCTATATAAAGTTGACACCCTTAAACCCCACTTTTATATAGTAAAACTGGGGTTTACAGGGGTATACATTATTTTTCAAATTTCTGCTCAAAAACATAGATTGTGGGTACTCGTTAGAACCGCCTCGTCGAGGCGGTTCTAACGAGTACCCACAATCGAGTACCCACAATCACGAGTACCCACAATCTATGTTTTGAGCAGAAATAAAAGGTCAGAATTTATCTGAGAATTTTCATTTTTTGGTGGTCAAATTTTCAGTATATCTGAATAGGCGTGTTTTCGTAATGGGTAATTATTGCAAACAAATAAGAGCCGTGTCACGTGATTCGGAGCCTGAAGATAGCTTTGGTTTAGATGAATATGAGTGCTGTCTGATCAGAAAATTTCCTGAAGACTTTGAACAGCGAAGGCTCAGTTCTGCCTGTGACTGATGTTTGCTGTTTCTTGATGACTTAAATCTACATCGGATCGTTATCGGCCCGACAGGAATCCTGTCGTGTCAATAACGGTCCGATGTCGATTTCAGTAGAATGCTTGCTGGTTAAATGGGTAAAAACCTTCCGAGAAAAAAAGAAGAAGAAAAGCCGAACGAAATACTGATACTGATAGTCAACCCTCTTTATACCGACACTCGATACAACGACAAAATTCGTTATAATGACAATTTGAAATATTCGCTCAAGAGGTGACGGTTAATGAGAAATTATGTAAGTATATTGCACATAATCTTCAAGCAACATATATTTTGGATATTTGTTAGAATCGCCTCAATGAGGCGATTCTAACAAATATCCAAAACATATGTTCTGTGAGGAAATAAGAATAAAACAAGGTATCTCTTACATATCATTCTGTCCATTAAGGATTCTTTACAACAGCAAATTCATTATAATGGCAACATCTTTGGTAACAAAATTAATGCTTTCGTGGTAACGAGGGTTCACTGTATCTGAAATGCGCCACAACGGGAGATAGTGTATCTTTGAACATGTGCGCCCAGCAAAGACTCGAATTAAGTTTCGAATTAGCGCAATCTGATTAGTGTAGTCACTGTTTTCGAAAAGAAGCACAGAATGTTCATTACGAAAACACGCCTATTCAAATATACTGAAAGTTTTTACCACCAAAAAATGAAAAAAAAAAATCAGATAAAAATTCTGATATTTTTCAAATTTCTGCTCAAAACATAGATTGTGGGTACTCTTAAGAACCGCCTCTGTGAGGCGGTTCTAAAGAGTACCCACAATCTATGTTTTGAGCAGAAATAAGAAAAATAATGCATACCCCTGTAAACCCCAGTTTTACTATATAAAAGTGGGGTTTAAGGAGGTCAACATTATATAGGCATGTTTTCGTGATGTAAACGAAAATTTAGATCAGGATAATCAGACTGTTTCCTTGGCGCACATGTCCAAATGTATATTATCGCACGTTGCGGTTTACTTAAGGAAAATGGAATGCGGTAAACTGGATCACTGGTAGCATAATGATTATGACCTCTACTGCTCAATGTGAACCGGAGATGCTTCTCCGAGGGAAAATGTCCAACCCGCCGTTTTGTCTAGTCTGTGGCACTTAAGAGATTGATACAATTTTAGGTGAGGCAACGCTTTCAAAATTGGTTTTACTTCCCTCCTGAAAAAGGGTCTGCTCTAAAAGGAAAGAAAATAATCCCCGTTATGAGTCTCATCAGAACCTACAGTTTGCATAGGTACCTGATTTGGTCTGCAGGGTTAAAGAGTTCAATAGCTTTTAGTCAATACTTTGCGTTAGCTGTCGATCTCTTCACTGAAATAAAGTTTTGATATAAATACATCCGTGTCGCATAGTGATTCGCCGTAAATGTTAATTCCTCAAAGCTGGCTCACAACGTTGAAACAACATCGTATCAATGTATATGCAATATCAAAAAAGTTACAGCGACCTTGGCAGAACTTTGTTTTAACCCTAATTCTGTTGCATGTTCTTCTGATCTAGGTCTACGGAAGGGCATGTCCGTCTGAGTACCCGTTATTTCCCTAGGTCTACGGAAGGGCTTGTCTTAGTACCCGGTATTTCCCTAGTTTTTTTTTTTTTTTTTTTTTTTTCACCGATTTTATTTAGACTCGCAGATGTCATATTCAATGAACAAGCTTAATATTAGCGATCCGTTGTTATCAAGTGATTGTCATGTGATAGCGAGTGACGTGACCGACCAGTGCTTGTTTTAAAACAAAACAAAACAAACAAAAAGCAAGAATTTCAAGAGACTATCGCCAAATGAGTGGCTACGGTAGGAGGGATTAGACAACTTGTGTAGATGGTTCTATCGTTTGTGTACATGTATTAGCGGAAGTACTTTAAGTATTATCCGCGTGGTTGGCATAGGCTTGTATTTGCTCGGATAGGATGAGCAATTCCTAAAGAACAGAAATACAGGAAGTTGTGAAACACTATGAAAACAAACCTATTCAAATCTACTTAAAATTTTACCACCCAAAAATGAAAATTTTCAGATAAAAATTCTGATATTTTTCATATTTCTGCTCGCGAGGCGGTTCTAACGAGTACACATAATCTATGTTTTTGAGCAGAAATAAGAAAAAATAATGTATACCCCAGTAAACCTCAGTCTCACAATATAAAAAGGGGTTAAAGAGGTCAACATTATATAGGTATGTTTTCGTAATGTTTGTGGTTTCGGAGAATGGTCCTTGAATCGAGACAAGCGAAGATTTATGTCAAAGCACACCGAATCCTCTGTCTGGAAGCCTAGAACTGAAGGATGAGGTTGGTTTATAGAGTTGCTGAGATGCATTCAACTAACCCTACCATATGAACGCGCAAATATTGCAACAACAGAATAAGGGTTAACCTTGTTTGTCTGCTAGGCATTCAGAGAAATGTTATGCTCAGTTTCCCTGCAAACGGTTTTTGAAACAAAAATCCCTTCGGATTGAGTCAGTCCAAATGAAAATTTTGCAAAATCCAATTGTAGAAAAACTAAGCCATCAGAAAGGAAATGGAAGGGAATATTTCAATATAACAATAAACCGAAAACAGAAATGTAATCCGGATCAAATCAGACTGTTTTATGTTTTGGTTATGATCCATATAAGAAATGAAAAGTGAATTTGATACAGAACAGATACTGTTTCAGCTTGTTTATATTGCAGTATATCAGGTTAACAACAGCCAGATAGTTGGCAGTATTCAATGTTACACGCGTATGTGCTGCATACCGTATATACTCTAAGTATTCGGAAAATCAGGCCTGAGCAAACAGTATAGGCCATATCAGACGACGCAGAGCACGGCGTCTGATCAAGTTCTACACTGTTCTCCAACATAAAACAGGTTTTTGACACATAAAAAGACAGCGAAATCGCCTTTTCAGACAAATATGCTAGGAGATGATGGTGTCCGAATATTAAGGCAAAAGTTATAACCGCAGTTCACCTTTAAAATCGATCAAACAGTTGAGATTAGAAATGTACCATACTGTTAAGTTAAATTGTGTTAACTGTTTATCACATATAGGTTATGATACTTTCAATTGAGTGACAGAATGCACAAATGGACTTTATATCAGTCATAGCGTATACAACATGCGCAAAATGGACTTTATATCATTCATAGCGTATACAACATGCACAAATGGACTTTATATCATTCATAGCGTATACAACATGCGCAAATGAACTTTATATCATTCATAGCGTATACAACATGCACAAATGAACTTTATATCATTCATAGCGTATACAACATGCACAAATGAACTTTATATCATTCATAGCGTATACAACATGGACAAATGAACTTTATATCATTCATAGCGTATACAACATGCACAAATGAACTTTATATCATTCATAGCGTATACAACATGCACAAATGGACTTTATATCATTCATAGCGTATACAACATGCACAAATGAACTTTATATCATTCATAGCGTATACAACATGCACAAATGGACTTTATATCATTCATAGCGTATACAACATGCGCAAAATGGACTTTATACCATTCATAGCGTATACAGGCATGCACAAATGAACTTTATATCATTCATAGCGTATACAACATGCACAAATGAACTTTATATCATTCATAGCGTATACAACATGCACAAATTGACTTTATATCATTCATAGCGTACACAACATGCACAAATGGACTTTATATTATTCATAGCGTATTTACCCTTATTAAATTTTCGGACCTATTAACTCCTTACCATACTTGTCCTAGGCTTTGAGTAAGTCTACCTTACTACACGTTGATTTGTCAAAATGTAAATGAAGTTACCGAGGAATAGCGGCGATGATGTCACACAGCCTTCCCGCGGCACGGTAACATCACGAAAACACGCCTATATAATTTTAGCCCCCTTAAACCCAACTTTTATACAGTAAAACTGGGGTTTACAGGAGTATACATTATTTTTCTTATTTCTGCTCAAAAACATAGATTGTGGGTACTCGTTAGAACCGCCTTGCCGAGGCGGTTCTAACGGGTACCCACAATCTATGTTTTGAGCAGAAATATGAAAAATATGAGAATTTTTTCACTGATTTTTTTTTCATTTTTGGTAGTAAAATTTTCAGTATATTTGAATACGTATGTTTTCGTAATGAGATGTGTGGAAGAAACAATGACAAGAGGCAATGGCATAGTGACTGACAACCAAACAAGAAGCATATTTAAAGACGAAGATACGCGTCGAAGGACATAGTGCAATTTGGTAAATTGACTTATAATCAATTCACAGGACTTATCTAGCACTCTGTATATGTTCAGCACTCCAATATCATGATAGAGATTCTTAAACTAACTAACCTTCCTTAAACCTGAATCTTTGACAGTTTCCTTGTCAAAGTTATACGCCCCCTCTATGTAACGCTGGGTACGAGGTTGATAAAGGGTTGATATCTTTCACGCTGGTCTCACGATATCTTCATTTCGTCATTTAGACATACCACAGCATAAGTCTGTGGAATGGATATCAAGTCAGATATTACTAATATGTATAGCTTACTTTCTTTTTACAACTGTTCCGTCGTCATCTTTAAATTTAACAATTCAATATTTCTACCATCCCTTAATTTACTCAGTTATAACATACTATCAAGAAACTTACATTCTTTTCGTGATTTTATGTGTTCCTTGTTTCCAAAGGCAATCCTTTTTTACTTTTATTTTACAGATAAAAGAGATTGTAGGCCTGAAATCTAGACATATTTTTTCATATACAGTTGACTCTCGCTATCTCGACCTCGCTTATCTCGAATAACCGCTTATCTCGAAGTGAAAATCTAGTCCCTGCCTAAACATGAAAATCTAACAACATGTAAAAATATTGTGGAAAAGAGGAGAAATTGCTCCTGAGGAGCAATTTCTCCTCTTGTCCACAATATTTTCAATATATCTAACTTCAAGAGTCCAATTACACATATATTTGTTAAATCTGGTTAATCGAACTAGTTTTTCCTCAATTCTGCAAATCTGATATGTCGAAGTACGGATATCTCGAAGTATTTCAGAGAGTCCCTTGGAATTTGAGATAAGGAGAGTCGACTGTATTTCTTTCAATCATTCATTCCACTATAATATTAATACGACCATCGAAAAAGAATTGCAACAGAGGAACTGCCAAATTAGTGGAAAACAGTGAAGAGAAAATTTCCCGGCATTAAGTCATGATTTAAAAGTAAACATGCCAATACCCGGGAAAAACTCACTTACACGATACAGTCCTCCCAAGGCATCGAATAAAGTTTGAATGACATAAAACGACATCACAAAAACGACATGTCGTCGGAAACAGAACGAACAAATGGTAAGGAACCGCAACTGAAACCCCCTCTGCAACGGATAAGCAGCACAGCTTTGTTGGAATTTAATATAGGCATCAAACATGGTTTTTCGTGCATTAACATTCGCCAGGTCCCGTGGGAGGTGTTGAAAACCGAGGCTGAAGGCCGCGGTTTTCAACACCTCCTAAGGGACCTGTTGAATGTTAATGCATTGAAAATCCAGGTTTAGTCGCTATTATTACATAAAAACTGAAAACATTTGCTACATTTCGCGTTATTTCTTGCACTATTTTGTTTCGCCTTTTCACTGACGTGTCGCGAACGTATATTTGTAGTTTCCCAGGACTATGCTCGTTCTAGGGCCGGGCAGTACATATCTGGTAACGGCAGCAAATCTGTGGCCCTGGTACGAGCATATTGAAAGTTGCGTAGCCGTGCATTAACAACGCGTGAATTGCCTTGTTGATACATGGCTTTTCGCCGGTTAATGCACGGCTGTTAATAACGTGCGACACTGCTTTTTATGCAAAAATACGGTTTTACTGGCGCCAAATCTTACGCTTAATTCCTATGGCGCAGCTATGATGGTTTTGTTTATATTAAAAGAAAACCATTGCAATTTTATTTCTGTCTATAACCAAACTCTAAGGTGTGTTAATCAGTAATACACAAAATGCGCTGACTGAGACAGTCAAGAGTTGTTACTGGTACACACTTGCAATTCTAACAGAATACAGTTTCTTGCCTGTTTAATTTCATGATGGTGGGTCGGTCCTCAGACTAAATGACGGCTCCTTCCTCAATCTTTTTCCAGATGGTTGACACCTCACCTGACTATCAATGTCTATGGGCGGATCAAACGTGGTCATGTTTGTGATTTTCTTGTGTTCTGGCTTCTGATCACCATTGAACACCTTGTTTTCTTTCAACATTGTAGTTTTGATTATATTTGTTTGCCTGTCTTGTTTCACAGATGAGGTAGAGGAATTCTATGCAGACAGGACATATATTTGTTACTTGGAGCTGCATCAGAATTAAGGATGATGTCCCGTGCGAGTAAAACTAGTTGAACCCTTGTCCTGCTGAATAAATTATGATGCCACGCCACTTCTAATTTTCAGCCAATCAGATTATTTGATTCAGATTTTTGTTAAAAATTTGCATACTTGATGGCAAACAGTGCAGATCCAGATCAGTTGGCTTCTTCAGAAGCCAAATGATCTGGATCTACACTGTTTGCAAAAGCAGGGTATATCCGGGTTCAGCAGGACAAGGGTTGTCCCCTACAATCTTCCGCCAGTAGATTTCCTACTGACCGTTCCAAGGCGGTTCTTCTGTTGCAGTTTTCCTTGCTTGTGCGTCGGTTGTTTCATATGTGGCGTTTTTTTGTTTGTTTTTTTTTTTTTTTTGTTTGTTTTTTTTTTTTGTTTGTTTGTTGTTTTTTGGGGTTTTTTTTTGTCATTTTTTGTCACTCGTCTCTTCTTCTTTCGATGCTTCAAGAAGGCTGTGATTTGTGATTGTGGCATTTCCTGGTTATCTTTACATATCATCACGAAAACATACCTATATAATTTTGACCCCCTTAAACCCAACTTTTTTATAGTAAAACTGGGGTTTACAGGGGTATACAGTATTCTTCTTATCTTTGCTCAAAAACATAGATTGTGGGTACTCGTTAGAATCGCCTCTTCGAGGCGGTTCTAACGAGTACCCACAATCTATGTTTTTGAGCAGAAATATGAAAAATATCAGAATTTTTATCTGAAAAACTTTCAGTTTTTGGCGGTGAATTTTTCAATATATTTGAATAGGCGTGTTTTCATAATGTTTTAACATATTAACATATAGACAAATTATGTTCATTAGCTAAACCCGACACAGCTTGTAGGTTTCAATAGTGCGATAATATGACTACTTTTCTCCATTTTTTTTTTCTGAAGAACCAATTCCCATGACAGTTCCAAATCTCTGTTCGAAATTGAAGTCAACTCCCGTTAAATAAGGTGATCGATTAAATTATATGGGTATAGTTTCAAATGTAATTCATCTTATTTATATCTACACTCTAAAATATTGTAATTCAGATTAACAATGACAGCCGTGTGCTAGTCATTGATGGTTTACTATATTAGAATTCTAGCTTTTTGCTTTCACAAAAAAGAGAATCTACAGAATATCTGGTGAATACATAAAAGCGCAAATCCTAAAATGACAACAAAGATGCAAAAACAGTCTTGCTCTTCGCTGTTAGTTTATCGGTAATCGTAATTGTAAATATCATAGGGGCGGAACAGTTGAAAAAGCCTAAAATATGCGGTATCTAAAATATGATCGAAATGTATTTATTGTGTTAAATTATACCGTGTGGAGGACATCGCGAAATCATGCCTATATAATTTTAACCCCCCCCCCCCTACTTAAGCCCCACTTTTATATAGTAAAAGTGGGGTTTACAGAATTATACATTATTTTTCTTATTTCTGCTCAAAAACATAGATTGTGGGTACTCGTTAGAACCGCCTTGCCGAGGCGGTTCTAACGAGTACCCACAATCTATGTTTTGAGTAGAAATATGCAAAAGTATCAGTTTTTCTTTTGTTTTTTGTTTTCTTTTTTATCTGAAAATTTTCAGATTTTGGAGGTGAATGTTTCTATATATTGAATAGGCGTGTTTTCGTAATGAGAAAAAGATTAAAATGGACATTTGAGCCGTAATATGAGAAAGTGTATCTCCTAACCTGTACGTCCAGTGAACTTTCAAATAAGTCTGCACATCCGCGCAGTTTGATCAGAGTCTTCGTTATCGATAATGAAGAAACTTTGCATCCTTGGCTATCCAAAATGCGCACAGTCAAGATTATGATCAGACTGTGCGAATTCACAGGCTGATCTGAATCTTCGTAGGGCGCACGTCTGAAGGTATTTTCTTCTGAATTTGGGGCTCGTTTGATCTTTGGGGACGTAAAACAAAATGCTCTTGATATGTTTAATGGAGATCATAGAAAGATCTTGGTATCATTAAGAGATATAGCAGATAATACTACATATCAGTAACTATTTTTTGTATTTCTACGAGAAATAAAATTTATAATTCCTTGGAGGAAGTATTTCCTCTTAAAGCAAAGAAATATTTACTTTTGAATCGTATCACACTGTGCGACGAGTGTAAATAGCGTAACGTCGCAAAACTTAATGAAATCATTTGAAAATAAGTATAAAACAGAATAGAATCCGAAAAAAAAAAAGAAAACACATTTTTATTATATGTAATCAATAACATAATACATTTTATGATTTAACTGCAGGAACTATTTCCCACGAGACTTCCAAATCTAATAAATAACCTCGTGCTTACGCACTCGTTTATCAAATTTGCAAATCTATCGAGGTATACTTCCTGTGCTTTAAACCCACAGGGCAATAACCTCAATTTATCCAATAAAAGGGTATATATAATTTATATTTTCCTAAAACTAGACATAGAACATTACAGCATGAAAGTTTAAATAAGATAAATTCAAAATGAACCCTTGTCCTGCTGAACCCAGATATACCCTCCCTTTGCAAACAATGTAGATCCAGATCATTTGGCTTCTGAAGAAGCCAACTGATCTGGATCTGCACTGTTTGTCATTCAGTATGTAAGTTTATATCAACAACCTTGATCAAGTAATCTGATTGGCTGAAAATTGGAAGTGGGCGTGGCATCTAATTTATTCACCATGACAAGGGTAAAGAAACTACTGGATCCGCGTATGTGACGTCACAGCATATGCGAACAGCAAAGATGGTTTTTGCTGACGTAAGCGTTAATCCGAGGGAAGCATCAGCCAAAGAACTAGACATGTGACCCCGCATGAAGAAACTTCATCCTTGTCTATCCAAAAAGCGCTCAGTGAGGATTCTTATCAGTCGGCTGACAGACGATTTAAATCTCCATTGAACGCACATGTCCGAAGTACATTCTCTCAAGTTGCGGTACTTTTAACGGAAATATTTACTCCCCCCTGGAAGCAAATACTTCCCTGTATAAAACACCTTTGAGAAGAAATTCTCATATCACTGAAGCCTGTTGATTTCTTCTTTAGTATTTGCCTTTGGAAACGAAGCTTAGAGTGTTCTCTCTTTAAAATGTATCAATTTCCTGTAAGGGAGATAGGGTAAAGGGAAGTCATTATGGAACTTCATACTAATTGAACTCATTTTGATGGTTAAGAAAGTTTTTAAGGTATGGCTGGGCTTCCGAAATTTGTCTTAATTTAAAAACCGACTCTTTCATGGATTTTTGGAGGCTCATCACGAAAACATGCCTATATAATTTTGATCCCCTTAAACCCCACTTTTATAAAGTAAAACTGGGATTTACAGGGGTATACGTTATTTTTCTTATTTTTGCTCAAAAACATAGATTGTGGGTACCCACCATCTATGTTTTTGAGCAGAAATATGAAAAATATCAAAGTTTTTATCTGAAAATTTTCATTTTTTTGTTTTGGAGGTGAAATTTTCTATATATTTGAATAGGCGTGTTTTCGTAATGTGAATGTAGCAAACCCTCAGTTGGCATAATTTTTTATATAAAAAAATGAAAAATTGCACCACTCCTTCTTTTAGCTCTAGCAGACACAATCAGGAACATTTATTTCTTCGAAACATTCATGAACTAATACACAAACATGTTTTTTTTTTTTTTTTTTTTTTTGTTATTTTTATTTTATTTATTTATTTTTTTTTTATTAAAATAATAAGTTTCAATTCATCTTTCATATTAACCAATCACAGGCCGCCTTATATACATGTAAAATAACTGCACCTATCAGCATCCTGATACGTTTGGTTCCCTGTGCTCCATACATTTGGAGAATTTTTAGCCATTTTCGCCAAGGGAGTGGTCTTTTGTTGACTTCCTGTTTGCTTTACTGCGCTTCATGTCCCTTCTGAAAATCTAAAATGGGGAGCATTTTTTTTTCCTTTCATAGCAGTTCCTTTCTTCTGAAGGAAGGCATAAATATGATTGTCTCTCCTAACCATGTATGCATTCCACTTAAGTACACCATGGAAACAGACTGGAATAAATACTAAGCAAGTTTAACAAACTTGAACTAGATCGCGACCCCTCCCCTCCCCACCCCACCCCCGCACGCACAACAACCCGTAGCCCCCTTCTCCCCCCACCCTACACACACAAGCTCATTGCTAATAGCGTGACGGCCGGAAAATACTGTTGCTCTCGCACACCCTTACCACATGGGGAAGGTATGTAGCTAGTTTGGTTAAATTACGCCCAGTGGTTTATGAGGAGATAGCGTGACTAACAGATGGACGGATGAACAGACGGACAAACGGACCGAAAAAATAGTGTTGCTCTCGCACACCCTTACCATGCGGGGAAGCCATGTAGCAAGTTTGGTAAAATTACGCCGAGTGGTTTAGGAGGAGACAGACGAAATTACAGACGGACAGACGAACGGGTGGAGGCGTTCACAATATCCCCATCCCCATGTGGGTATAAAAATTAACTCGTCCTTGATTAATATGATCTGTTTTGTGTCCAAAATATAGAAATACATTTCTCTTGTGTTCTCAATATTGTTTATGGCATCAATAAATATCCCAGGAGAAGAGCGTGAGAATATCTAACAATTACTGTTTGTAAAATTATTAAAAACTAATCAAGGCTGGAGAATTTAAATTGCATGGACTGAAAAAAAAAGCTCTTTAAAATTGGTTTTCTTTCCGTATTATTTGGTAATAACGTTTCTGTACTCTTAATCGTAACGCATTTATGTCTATTGTCCCACTAAAGGGACACTGGCAAAGAGTGACGATTCAGATCAGACGTCTGATCAGGGTCTACACTTACACTGTTAGCAATAAATACAGGAATTTCTATAAAACTTGATTATAATAATAATAAAAAAAATAGCCAGACAACCATGACTGATTCAAAGACTTAAGGTAGAAAGTCCACTCGGCATAAATGGGTTAAAGAAGCGATTTCATCAACTTTAATTATGTAGTTGAATTTTCCATAAAACATTGCATTTTATGATTCAAGGATAGGACAGGGAAAATGTGACTTACTTCAATGTAAACTAGAATTGTGTATTGAAAACACTATGTCCCTGCTGGTCCATAACTCCGGCATTTTGTTTCTTTCGGAATTTGTTCAAAAATTAATGGTTACTTAATTATCATCCGTATTCAGTATACCATGTTTGAAGGCTCTAGGTAAAAAAAGAGACATATTGCTGAAAAGATAAGCATAAGGAACAGACGGACGAACGAACGGACAAACGAACGACCCCTACAGCAATATGCCGCTCCAATTTCTTCGAAGTTAATGGCATAATGACAGTGCTTACTTGGTTGGAAATGAAGAGTGCAGTCCATAGTTTCTTGATATACTAAGACTGTGTTAAGCTGATTCCCACTTCATGCAAGCACAAAGTTGATGACTATTTAATAATTGTATCTTTGGAATGCATACATGCCATAAAGTTATTTGAAATTAGCTATGACAATAATGAGAGCAATCTTCACAGAGAGCAGCTGTGAAAAATAAACTATACCCCAACCGCGTTTGGTCGCGTCACAATTTGAGCTAAACGTGTACTTTCCCAGCGACTCGATGCGCCTTCTGACAAGTGCTCTGTCCAAAAGCCGCCAAAATACAAAGAACAGTTATTGGGAATGTGTTGAACGCAGTAATGAGTGCCTATATGCCACTAATTTGTTCTCAACCAGGGCCCGGTTGTTCAAAGCGTCGTTAGCTTAACGAGCTCGTTAAGGGTCACTTCGTTAACTGTTTTAGCGGATTTAATATACAATATTCTGATATGTTTTGCTAAAAAAATGTGCAGTGCTTAAAAGCTACTCACATTTTTTCAGCAAAAAATTTCAGCATATTTGCATATTACTCGATGTAAATTTTAACGAATCGTTAACTAACGACATCGTTAGCTTTGAACAACTGGGCCCAGGCCTTTAAAACAAACCCACAAAACCAGCATTGGTCCAGTTTAAAGCAAAATAGTGACCCGTATAAACATCATTTATTCCAGTAACAGTCACAGAATATGATAATATAGATCTGAGCTTTACAGGCAGAGAAAATATTTGAGTCGGACTTAAAAATATATCTAAGTATCAATAAATAAATAAATAAATAAAAACGCGAAACGATAACACCCCGCCATTATCCTGTCGTGGGCAGATAACTGTCAAAAATTGACGAAATCAGCCAATGAGCAATCCCAAATCAGATCTCTACAATATCAATGCATATATCAAATTTGGTGAAAATACACTGAGATTTACTAAAGTTGTTGTCCTGAAACTAAACTACGGATGTGTTGTGGGCAGATCACTCTGTAATAAATTGACAAAATTTGCCTATTAGCAATCCGAAACCAGATCTCTACAATATCAATGCACATACCAAGTTTTGTGAAAATCCATTGATACTTACCCAAGATATCGTCCGGAAATGAAAAAAACGGACGGACCCACGGACACACGGGCAACCAACGTGCCGTAATACCCTGCCACTATCGTGTGGATTAGTATAAAACAGTATGATTTCGAGGACTGAATTCCAGTTTGACCATCACGAAAACATGACTTTATAATTTTGACCCCATTAAACCCAACTTTTATATAGTAAAACTGGAGTTTACAGGGACATAAAGACATAAATTGTGGGTACTGATTAGAACCGCCTCATCGAGGTGGTTCTAACGAGTACCTACAATCTATGTTTTGAGCAGAAATATGAAAAATATCAGTTTTTTTTTATCTGAAAATTTTCATTTTTGGGTGGTAAAATTTTCAGTATATCTTAATAAACGTGTTTTTGTAATAGCACACCGATATGGCCAGCTGGAATGCTGAAGGAAGCGGGTAGACCAGATAGAGCCAACGGATCCGGACTTTCTCACAGCTTTCTCTCTGAAAGTCAATCTTGCGTCCCAATGGAAATATAGTGTACTATGGGGCCAAAAATTAAATTTTGTTTGTTTGCAATTGCCTGCCTACCCAACAAAATCCTCCCTACCCAAAATAGTTTTTTAACCACTTGGGACAGCACTTTTTTTCTAAATGGCAAATTTACTATGATCACCCTAAATAGTAGGACCAACAGGCCTGAGCAAAAAGTTCATACCCAGATCAGACTGCTCCAAGGAGCATTTGTGGGAAAAAATAGAGTTGTTCAAATTGTACGATATTGTTATCTCAGTTGTATGAGTATTTACTGTAACAGTGTGTGAAATTTTATGTAGAATATTGCACTATTTGGGCTATTTTTACATTTTTCAGAAAAAAAAAAAAAAAAAAAAATAGGCCGACCTACCTGCCCTAAGAAAAATTCATGGATCGGCAACTGCAAACAAAGTAGTTTTCATGCCTGGCCTGGGTGTTCTTTTTCCTGTGTATCTTCACAGATGTTTTTGGTTTCTTTGTAGTGTTTTGCAGTTCGTAAAGTTCGCAACATCTTCCTGTCAGCTGCCGCACATTTCATTGTCAGCGTAACAACAGACGTGCACCCTCGGCATTTGGCGCCAAAATTGATAGATAGATCAGTAAGAAATGAAGACCATTGTTAAAAATCTTCTTTCTATCGAATTTCGATACTGCCGGAAACTAGAATATTGTTCAATAACAGACATTTGACAGGAATTAGTCTGATATTGTGTGACAGAGCTAGAAATTAATTGCCCAATCGCAACTTTGTCTGCGTTATAAGGGGCGTTTGTGCATAAAGATTTCTAAATTGTCGTTACTGGAAATACGTTGCCAGCTACTTTGAAATTACACTCATTTTCTATTATCAGGCAGAACAACAGGTATTTGATTGTTTTATTTATTTATTTGATGGTGAGCTGGTGTTTAATGGTCATTCCAGACACGGAGAGATCATTTGGAACTTTCGGGCTACCTTCACATATTTATCTTCTCTTATGCTGTTAAGAATAAAACAACATAAGGGAAGATATAGCCCAACAATGCCACAATCACGAGCCACAATCACGAAGTATAGCCTTCCAAAGGCACCAAAAAACAAGGCGAAATATGCAGATAACAATGACAAAATGTCTTGAGTTCTGTGATATTAACCCTTGTCCTGCTGAACCCGGATATACCCTGCCTTTGCAAACAGTGTAGATCCAGATCAGTTGGCAAACAGTGTAGATCCAGATCAGTTGGCTTCTAAGAAGCCAACTGGATCTGCACGGTTTGCTATTAAATATGTGAATTTATATCAACAATCAGGATAAGTAATCTGATTGGCTGGAAATTTAAGGTGGGTGTGGCATCTTAACTTATTCAGCACGAAAAGGGCTAATATTGCGTTTTTAATACAGTAGTTCCATGACTCGGACACTGATGGCTCGTTTACCGTGGCTTATTCGAACTCGTTTTTGAGTCCCTTGGAACTTTGTTCGAGAGCTCAAGAAAACAGACGTCTACGGATATTTTAGTGAAATCTTATTATTTGATTATGAAAATGTATTTGTGTGTACTTATCAGAATTGCCTTACCAAGGCAATACTCATGAGTACACTTAACATATCATTATTTTATGGAAAGTAGAAATGACATCCCTGAATTAGTCCTCAGTGGCTCGATGTACCCATGTCTAGAACAAATTTTGAAGTTCTGAAGCTGTTTGGCCATTAATTCAAGTTTGACTGTAGTTCCAAAACATTATTCATCAATTCCAAGCAGCCAAGTATTCTTAATCAACGGAAAAGGACTGCAAATACAGAAACTACCTCGTGTTTAAGACCTTTATACAGTTAGAATTCAGGGGTTGGGTAAGAGGGGGCGGATACACTTGGTAGAATTTCTACCATTCTTTGCCAGGCAGACTTTTGTGACTTTCTGCTTTCATTCTAGCTTGCCTAACACTTCTAAAAAGTAGTCTGTTCTACACGGAAGGTATTTATTTTCCAAAACAAAACAAATTCTGACAGTTTAGTGTTAATCCCTATTCAAAAGGGAAGCAAACCAAATTGGCTAAATTATCGCCCCTGAAAGTGTATCCATTCCCTTTAAATCGATCTACAATCCCACGCCGTGTGTTAACTCTTGTCCTGCTGAATAAATTAAGATGGCACACCCACTTCCAGTTTTCAGCCAATCAGATTACTCGATCTAGGATATTGATATAAATTCACATACTCAATGACAAACAGTGCAGATTCAGATCAGTTGGCGTCTTCAGAAGCCAACTGATCTGGATCTACGGTGTTTGCAAAGGCAGGGTATATCCGGGTTCAGCAGGACAAGGGTTAATATACTGGCAAACATAATGACTTACTTGTGTGTCTCATTTCCGCCGGTTGGGATCATCTCATTAAATTACGGCTCTGGGTGCCTATACATACGGATCAATAATCAGCCAGCGTCACCTAAAGCATCTTGATTAGGGATCTAAAGCACCTAATGGTTTGTTACACAACCAATTCGACTACCTTTTTTAAAGCTGGTATTTCAGCTTTAACAATGTCAGTAAATTTAACTGAGCAATTATTGGGATTTATCTTCGCTATTTCTAGATAAATTGGAAAAAAAGCCGCATCTTTTTTTGCCTACGTATGGATTCTGCACTCAGACAAATGGCAATTTATTTAACAAGCATTGGCAGAAACGAAATTTCAGAAGTATGTCGTGCGCCTTTTAACCATATTCCTTACAAGTATTAGCTTTCAAAAAACGCTTGGTCTATGCTCAGCGTGGACCAAGCTTTTTGTGAAGGCTAATACTTGGTTACAATATTGAACAGTCAAAATAGCATTGGACAAGTCCCTGACCTTTCATTAATTGCTGCCGGAGCGATAATGAACTCTACGATTGTCTACGCCCAAGGCGTAGGCATTAAAGTGTTAAGAACTACCTTACCGTATTTTCCCTAAGTGTTTGGACAGACAGGATTGAGCAAACAGTGTAGCTTGTTCGATCAGAATCTACACCGTTTTTCATTCACCCAGCTATTTTAGACTACTATAAAAAGCAGTAAAATGAAACCTTTCAAATTTTAGACACCGTTTGGTAAGTAGTAGATGTCCAGAAATTGTTTTTGTCACTGTCGTCTGTCTGTTCATCCGGATCATTACGAAAACACGCCTATTCAAATATATTTAAAATTTCATCACAAAAAAAAAAAAAAAAAAAAAAAAAAAAACGGAAAATTTTCAGATAAAAATTCTGATATTTTTCATATTTCTGCTCAAAACACAGACTGTGGGTACTTGATAGAACCGCCTCGCCGATGCGGTTCTAGCGAGTAACCACAATCTTTTGAGCGGAAATAAGAAAAATCACGTATACCCCTGTAAACCCTAGTTTTACTATACAAAAGTTTAAGGGGTCAAAATTATATAGGCGTGTTTTCGAGATGTAAAGCAAATCAATGTAATGTAAACTACGTTAAATAATAATAATAATAATAATAATAATAATAATAATAATAATAATAATAAAACAAGCAAGCAAAAAAAAAAAAACAAAAAAAACTTCATCTCTCTTGGCCCAAAAATAAATGTTATAAAAACGACTGGTGTCCGAACACAGTGGTATTTATTTCGTATAATCGAGATAAAACGTAACTGTCCTACTTACATGTATCAACGCGAAATTTAGAAATTTCTACATTTTGTGTTGTCGCTAACGCAATATGTATATTCCGCATTAGCGTTAACGCAAAATACTACATGTCAACATTTTGGGTTGTAACAAATGCATTTTATTTCATGCATTCCCAAATATACTACCAGGAATTCTCTTAAGTTTCATTCCTGTGTATATCGACTATTTGTTCAAGTATCACTACCAAAGGCTATATACTATCATACCACAATAAATCAGAGACCTTGAATACACCCTGAATGGCAATTTAAGGAATGTTGCTATTCTTAATTTGTTACGTCTGGTCTATAAAATCTGCCGTTTTTGGCTTTAATTTGTGCACATAATTGGACTACCTAAATTTGAATGTCTTAATTTGTAGGAAAAGAGATTGATCTTGAGGCGAGAGACACCGATTAGATTAAATTATTCCATCAACGCAAAATTCGAATAAAATGCTTGGCTTCGATCCACTGACATAGTTCTCTGTAAAAACTTGTAATCCCCACATCGTTAATGCTTAGGTCGATGGTTTCGATCGTTTACTTTTCAGTCTTAATGTCTTTTTGAATATATTTGCATGTCTATTTGACTTTCTTTACTGCCGAAATGGCACTGATATGCCATTTTCAATGTGCTTCTACTACAAAAAGTGTTTTTAATGAATCCCGAGGGGAATCTCAATATCTTAAGGGCTTAAACTTTAACGTTAGTCTGAGGACAACATACCACAAACCGTATGTCAGAAAATCATAAAGTCGAGATACGCGAAGACAAAATTAGTAATGTTCAGATAGACAGACATGATACCAAAGTAAATGGGATGTAATCAGGCGTCCATGGAAAGTACGCTTTACTTGGTAACCATGCTTGCCCCACCATACCTATCAGCCTGGACAGAGATTTAGGAAAATATAGAATAAGTAATGTCCGGGGTTTAGCAATTCTGTTTATGGCTTGGCTATGGCAAACACATCAAACATAAGTCTGGAAAAAGCCACATTGTGGGGATTGATAAGGTGATAATGCCTCCCTTAGACCTTCTTTAGTGTTGATACCCGTTTTGTTCTTTAATATCCCCGAATCATCAGTCTTGTAGTCATAACGAAAACACGCCTATACAATTTTGATCCCCTTAAACCCCACTTTTATATAGTAAAAACTGGGCTTTTCAGGGATATACATTATTTTATTTTATTTCTGCTCAAAAACATAGATTGTGGGTACTCGTTAGAACCGTCTCGCAGAGGCGGTTCTAACAAGTACCCACAATCTATGTATTGAGCAGACATATGAAAAATATCAGAATTTTTATCTGAATTTTTTTTTTTTTTTTTTGTGGCAAAATTCTCAGTATATCAGAATAGGCTTGTTTTCTTAATGCAGATCAGAATCTTCACCGGACACAATTTAGATAGCCACGGATGCAAAATTTTTCAAAGACTCTGATCAGACTGTGCGAATGCGCAGGATGATTTGATTCTTCGTTGGCCGCATATGTCCGCATGTACGTTTTCTCACGTTGAGGCTGATTTCCGCTAGACTCTGTGATCAACACTGGATCGGGAGGGAGGGGAGGCAAATCTGTTTCGCTTTCATTCTGAAAAGGGGTCTTCTCTAAAAGGAAATCATTTGCTTACCTTGGCTTATTGGATAGAAAAGCAAACGGAATATCACAAGAATGTCTTTCATCAAAAATGGTAGGGTATTTACTAAGTGTATTAAATCACTTTAAACCGGTTGCGAGACGTGTACACATTACCCTTAATTACGAAACGTTTCCAAATTATAAAGCAATCACTTCGATCCGCACTAAGGTATTAGGAGTAGATCAACTGATGAACGTTTGAAATAAATCGGATTAATTTGATAAGGGCAATGCTCCTTTCCATGTTTGGCATTTTGTGGGCACAAGCATATAGTTGGGGTTATAGTGGTTTTTTTTTTGTGCTTTTTTGTGTTTTTTTGTTGTTTTTTTGTGTGTTTTTTTCACAAACACATATCTAGTTTCAACTTCAATCAAAATGAAATATAGTTTCAGTACAAATGTACAACAGGTTTAGCAATTTTTACAAACTATTTGAGATTTAGCCCAGCGGGCACATGGCTTTTATATAGCGTCACATTTACGTCGAAGCAACGTCATGGTGGTGCCTCTTGTAGTGGGGCGACAACTAATATATGTTGGTGTTTAGGGCACTGGATACACTTGACAGATGCTTTGCCCTTTTTACCAAGGGAGACAACTTTTATGATTTCCTGTTTGCATGACTACAGATCAGTCCTCTTCTGAAAGGGGGTCTACTCTTTTAAGAAAGAATGTGATCTCTCTGGGAGCAGATTCTTTGCTAATAAAGTAGACCACTTTTCAGAAGGGAGCACAAACACTTGACAGAGATGTTTCTCTTGAAAGTGTATAAAATTCCCTTAAGTTGCAAACGTGTACTAGGTAATATTCCTTACAAGGGACACTTAAACTGATAATTATGGATGCCAGGTGTGTATCCCCAGACCAGACTGAATACGGCATTCACAGTTCAATAACCTAATATTTGCATCATGTTGGTTAATTAAAGGCCCAAAATACTGTGCAACTGTGCAGACATTTTAGGTAGGCTATGCGCAGTTGCCTAAAATAGACTGGGCTCAGATTTACAAGGGAGATTGCGCTTGTAACTTCCTCCTTATCAGGGTTCACTTGTTCAAAACCGACGATGTCGTTAGTTAGCGTATCGTAAAATCTTTGATCATTAAATATGGCATATATGTTAATATTTTTGCTACAAAAATGTGAGTAGCTTTTGCATTTGCGAAAGCTACTCACATTTTTTTTCAGCAAAAATACCTGTGAATTAGATATTGTACTTACTAGAACAGTTAACATTTTCACCACTAACGAGCTCG
The DNA here is from genome assembly GCA_964016985.1 of Anodontia alba. Taxonomy (NCBI): domain Eukaryota; kingdom Metazoa; phylum Mollusca; class Bivalvia; order Lucinida; family Lucinidae; genus Anodontia; species Anodontia alba. Next base: position 61,790,381 of record OZ024833.1, on the reverse strand, counting down.
TTAAGCTAACGACGCTTTGAACAACTGGACCCTGATTTCCTGCACACCAAGCTTCTTCTAAAGACTCTATTCTAAAAAGAAAAGGAGAGCATGCTTTCTTTTACAGCTGCTTAATTTCAGAAGAGAGGCACAAAAAATTGAAAGTGTTGATTCCCATGACATTATACCCATTCCTCTTTTGCAGTATCCCAGTAAGCATTCTACATAAATCTATAGCGGGTCGTTATCGGCCCGTCAGGGTAGCTGACGGGCCGATAACGGCACGCTGTAGATTTATAACGAATACTAGCTGGAATGTCATGTTATGATACATACACATATACAGTTCGTCTTTTATATTTCAGACTCGTACATGCCCATCTATTTTGAAAACACGTGCGAGGAGGGAGGGAGAACACTGACATGTGACGAAGGATATGTGGTGAAAATCGTTGACGTCAAATGCTTGCCGTACAATTTCACATGTGCAGAGAAGATCACAAGACTTTGCAATGGACTGCGCTCATGTTCTAAAATAGATCTTCGACGACAGCTTAACTATCACTGCAATGATTATCCTACCAATAAAGTTATAACTTCATTCCAGTGTGTTCCAGGTATGTCTGGGTTTTTGTCGTTTTCGTCGCAGTTCAGCTTGTAGATTTTTCTTTGCTCTGGCTCCAGATTACTCTGAGCCCTTTACTTTGATTCATGACAGTTTTGTAATTATTTGTGTTTTAGTTGGTGTTTCACTGATGAGGTAACGGCTCGGAGTGTGTGTGTATGTGTGTGTGTGTGTGTGTGTGTGTGTGTGTGTGTGTGTGTGTGTGTGTGTGTGTGTGTGTGTGTGTGTGTGTGTAGGTGGGGTTAACTTGGGGGTAATTGTGGTACGGGTGTGAGAGCCAGTATTTCGAAACCTACCCCGTTCATATACCGGGCCTTTGAAAAAACGCTACTGACCTTTGATTTTTTTTTACCCATTTATTGCTGGTAGTTAGTCAAATATCGCAGTCAATTCATTGAATACCCAGAGAACAAGCAGACTCGACAAATCTTTGATCGAAAAATATACGCATATACAAGGATGTCAGAAAAGTGGAGGTTTTCACATATGAATCCAGAAAAAAACTGGGACAGTCATATACTGTTTGTTGAAAAAAGGCGGCTAATTATATACCTGGCAGTGCTGAAAAAGGGGGCCATTCGGCACGCACATCCGTACATTGCCATATAAAGGAAGTTACCCCGCCCCCACCTCCTCTAGAGGGTAGCGGACCCTACGTGGACCGAACACATTTTGTTATTTCGAATTAGCCATGGTAAACGAGCTATCAGTGTTCGAGTCATTGAGGTTTTACTGTATTGTCGTTGTTTTGTTCCTCATCTATTCGTTTTTGGTACCTCAGAAGGCCGTGCTTTGTGATTGCGATCTTTCCTGGGCAATTTCGTTAATCGGCAACGCATTCAATTTCTTAATATAATGTTGGCTTATTTCTGCTCAAAAACATAGATTGTGGGTACTCGTTAGAACCGCCTCGTCGAGGCGGTTCTAACGAGTACCCACAATCTATGTTTTGAGCAGAAATATGAAAAATATGATTATTTTTTTTATCTGAAAATTTTCGTTTTTTCGTGGTAAAAATTTCAGTATACTTGAATAGCGTATTTTCGTAATGTAGAAGCTTCTAATCAAACTATGAGCTTATACATATACTTTTCATGACAGATTTATACCCAATCATATACTCCATTTTCTTATGAGAAGAAGTATTTCTTATCTTTTCCTAGTATTTATGTATACCTTGAGATTTTGATCTATCAATCAAAGAAAAAAACACAAAAAAAAAAAAAAAAAAAAAAAAAAAAAAACAACAAAAAAAAACAAAAAAAAAAAAAAAAACGGGCCATTCATATATATCCTAGTCTAAAGGTTTCATGTATCTAAAAAGGCAAACAAAGACCTATTCATATATATTTCCAGGTCTGAAAACTGAGGCCATTACAAACTCGGGCCTGTATTATGCCGTGTATAAGGTTCCGCCAACATCGCACCCACACGAGCTTCACTCAGTGTCAGGAGATATCCGATGACAAAATATGAATTTTGCGACTGCAGTAAATTCTAAAAGTATAAATCTGAAACTATTTTTAATATTTTCACAGGAAATATAATATTTTCCAATATCGAAATGAGTAGTTCTTTTAGAACGTTATCACGCCGCGCGACGATTGTAAACGACGTAACGTCGGAAAATTTATTGACAGCATTTGAAAACGTCACAAGAGTATAAAAAGGAATCTGAAAAAGATCATTCCTTGATGTATAATACAATGTTTATATTACGTTATCACATAGTGGCCTAAATTCCCAACATTCAGCATGAAATATCTCGCGATGTAGATGGTCTACATGCATGCAAATGTGATAAATCAGTTATAACATGGTTCGTGCGCATGTACGTGCGATAATGCACTCCTCACGCTCGTGCATTATCCCGTCGTACATGCGCACGAACCATGGTATAACTAAGACTTAATACACACTGAGTTTAAAATACAAGAAATAATTCCCTCGAGACTCGCAAATCTTATATACAAACACGTGTCGATGCAAACTCAGGGTGCATTAACCTCTACATACATGTAATACCATTTTCCAACAAAAGCAGACTTAGACAGACGAGCAAAGCCTCCTTGTCTTAATTGAGACAAAAGATAAAACTGTCCTCTTCCCAGACAAACACATATAGCAATTTCAAATTTCTCTTCTTTTAATGAGAGCAAAATCCTGAGGAATCAATGTTTTCTGTTGAATTAACATTTGTTCAGTTCCCGTAAAAAAACTGATTTATTGTCCTTGTCTTGAAAGTTTACATGTTTTCCGCTACTCCAATGTTTAGGCTAACCAACATTCTAAATTAAATCGGATTGGAATTTAGATTCCTTTTAGAATCTATAGTAAAACGTCAGGAACATCGAAGGCACGTTTACCGTGGCTGATTCGAACTTGTTTTTGAGTCCCACGTAGATTCTTCCGATACCTCAACAAAACTATATATATATATATATATATATATATCGGTATATATATATCGGTATATATATATATATATATATATATATATATATATATATATATATATATATATATATCGGTGCCGCGCTCCGCGCTTTTCCTTACCTATCTAGTAGTATAATCAAGTTCCGTCTTCACTTGCATATGCACAGTATCTTTTGAACTAGTAAATCAATACATGTATGTTGTAAAAGAGTATACTGTATAGATCGTTTAATAGCAGAAAACACGAAAATAGAAAATACGCGGTTTTATTCGGACTGTTCATAAGCAGTACTGTTGAATGCAACACTATTTACGTGAAGATAAATACAATCTGCCCAGCTGTTCAACCATGAAGCTGCTTTGCTGTGCTAATTTTCTGATCTTATAAAAATTTCGGCTTTTATGTCTTTTTAAGGCAATATGATAATGATGGCTTAGTGGTTTACGTCCATTTGAATATTATAAAAGTCATATCCAGACGAAAACTGACTTTCGCCTCCGTGGGATTCGAACATTGGCTGCCATGATTCGAAGTCGGGAGCGCTAACCACTCGGCCACACGAACTCTTCTAAGCAATATGCACAGTTTAGACATAAATATTCTAGGACTTCAGAATGTTTCCTACAGCCATTTTCAGTTTATAAAAAATTTGTTTCTTACAGCTTATTGCACACAGGCATGCACAGAAACAACAAGTAGAACCGACACTGGAATACATTTATGCTAATAAATCTTGCTAATTTATCTGAATATACGTTCACCTTTTCAAAGAGAAATATTTATCACGAAAACATACTTATATAATTTTGACCCCCTTAAACCCCACTTTTATATAGTAAAACTGGGGTTTACAGGGGTATACAATGTTTTTCTTATTTCTGCTCAAAAACATAGATTGTGGGTACTCGTCAGAACCGCCTCGGCCAGGCGGTTCTAACGAGTACCCACAATCTATGTTTTGAGCAGAAATGTGAAAAATATCAGATTTTTTTATATGAAAATTTTTATTTTTTGCTGGTAAAATTTTCAGTATATTTGAATAGGCGTGTTTTCATAATGTGCAATTCCCGCAGTTGTCCTCAATTTCGGGACAGATAGGCCTGAAGAAACACTGAAGCCATTTATCTCTGTCATATACATGTATTATTGTTAGTCGTCACAGTGGTGTTCTGTTTCGTTCATTGACAGACAAGGCCTGTAATCGGATGGACTAAAATATTATATTTTATTCTATTTTGTCCTCCTTTTTTCTATTCTACTCTGTTCTTTCTATTATTTTCTATTCGGTTAGCCAAGTTTTCTAACAAAAACGTTTTGATACTAGTTGGTCCATAAAGCCGATATAATTTGATTCTATAATTGTTTTTCTTTTCATTTTTTTTTTTTTTTTTTTTTTTCAGAAAACCAGAAACCTTTATGTCGCATGAATCTTTGCGGTACAGGAAGAGAGGATATAAGATGTAAACGTGGAAGAATATTTCATTTACTGTCGGCAAACTGTTACCATGGATTACGGGACTGTGGCCCGGATGTTTATAAGGCTATTTATAGAACATGTGAAGGTCAACACACATGCGCCATGGCAGATCTTGTAAATCTTTTACCTCGTTCTGCTTGTGAAGATACATTCATTGAACAAAGCAACGTATTCATGGATTATATTTGTGTAGACGGTAAGTAATCTTAAGGGGAACTGGTACACTTTAAAGGTAGACAACTCTGTCAGAATTGTTTGCTAAAAGGAAAGAATTAGTTCCCCATGGGCATAGGGCATATGAGCATTCATCACAAAAACATACCTATATAATTTTTACCCCCTTAAACCCCACTTTTATATTAAAAAACTGGGGTTTACAGGGGTATGCATTATTTTTCTTATTTTTGCTCAGAAACAGATTGTGGGTACTCGTTAGAACCGCCTCGCCGAGGCGGTTCTAACGAGCACAAACAATCTATTTCTTGAGTAGAAATATGAAAAATCTCAGAGTTTTTATTTGAAAATTTTCAGCTGTTTGGAGGTGAAATTTTCTATATACTTGAATAGGCGTGTTTTCGTAATGTCTTTCCTTTCAGAGTAGATCCTTTTTTCAGACGGGACTTGGCGAGTAGGAAAGCAAACAGGAAATCACAAAAGCTGTATTGCGGAATAATATACCAGGTGTATCTAGTCCTCTTAACCCATTGTATACTGAATAGACTCTCTCACACTATATATTGGAAGAGTCCAATTTCAATTTTAGGTACGTCCAGCTATGAGATTTACATATTCCTAGAGAAAAATGGCCAAACTATTTGCAAACAGTGAAGACCCTGATCAGACGCCGCGTTCTGCGGCGTCTGATCTGGGTCTGCACTGTTTGCCAATTACCCTTTTACGAATCTCCCGATTACAATGGGTTAAAGAGAAATATAAAATTTGAGAGAGATGATCCGAAATCAAAGTTCTTGGAAAATTATGCATTGTGATTACTGAAAGTTGGTGAAACACATATTACGGCTACCACCATATGAAAGTTTTCAAAATCCCAATGAACGCCAATTAAAAGGTTTCACCTGATACCGAAGCATCGGTTTTGGATTTAAATTTATCGATATCCAATGATATAATTAAACAATTGGAATCAAAGTCCTGGCTGTTAAATTCCTTATACAAGGCTATCAGTATCATAAACTCAATAAAACTGATTCACTCTGAATTGGTTGATAAATATAAAATTAGTTTGAAAACACATCTGTTGCAAGGGATATCGGAAACAGACTTTCACGGTGACCTAGTTTACAAATTAAGGAAAACTGATGGGAAATCAATTTTTTTAGAAGAATTAAAATTATGTTACCCGCTATAAAAGGATAGGATATAACTTAGATATGCGACAGACAGTATACTAAGTATTAACAAATCACGGTTGACAGCTATGCTTTTCTTGTGCGGTTGTCGGTCAGGTCTCAGACTCTTTGACGGTGCCGACCTAAACTTTTCATCCGGGGCTTGATGCCTGATGGTATGTCCTTGTTCGGGCACACCGTAGTTAAACTATTGGTTATCTCCAGCTCTAGCTGCCAGTGTCTGAGATGATTGCAATAATTTAATTTGATTTACACGTGCATATTTTTGTCTTTGATGTTTCACTGATTTATTAGGCAGCCTCTATGCGAAACGAACAAGCATTTTGTATTTTTTTCTACAACATTTGAATTCATTATGAATGAAGATTTGGTACTACAATCGAACCTCAATGGCTCGAACAGCCTTGGGACCATGCAAATTAGCTCGAGATATGGGTTGTTCGAGTAAATAAGGATTAATCATAGCGCCAGGTCAGAAAGAAAATAACTATAATTTAGGAAAATCTTTTAGTTGTTTTACACAATAATTGTATGTTGGGTGCAATTCATTAGAATCGCATCGATGAGGTGATTTTAATGAGTACACACAACATACAATTTCATGACGAAATAAGAAAATTTCCCTATTTATTTTCTGGTGTTTCGGAAGAATCTCGTAGGGACTTAAAAACGAGTTCGAATTAACCATGGTAAACAAGCCATCGGTGTTCGAGCTATTGAGGTTCGACTATACATGTAGTAAGATTGATTGACCACGCCCCTGGTAGTTTCTACTACGGACTATTCTAAGGCGGTGGTTTTCGTGTTGAATGTTCTTTATTTTGCTTTGTGTCTGATCGTTGTGGGACCTTTTTCATGAGTTGTCCTGTTCGCTGTCTAAAAGCTGTACAATCGTGCCTCAATAGCTCGAACAACGATGGCTCGTTTATCACGTCTGATTGGAACTCGTTTTTCAGTCCCTAAGAAATTGTTCCGATAGCTCAAGAAAACAAATATTTAGGGAAATTTTCTTATGTTCGAGGCGATTCTAATGAGCACACTCAACATACCATTATTGTCTAGAAGATCGAAAACAATCCCTAAATTATCGCCTTTGCTTTCTGACCTGGCGTCATGAATAACTCTCAGTGGCTCGAACTACGCATATCGCGACCAAATTTTTATGGTCCAAAAAAGGTTTGAGTTATCGAGATTCGACTGTTGTTGTGTATAGTGTATAATATCTAGCATTGTAATCACTTTGTAAAGGAAGAGGGAGCCGTTGCTGAGTTTATCTTTGGTGCCTGTCATGGCATGCATTGCGATCACCTCGCTTGAGGAAGAGAGAGCTAATCTTAGTGTGTTTCGTACTTTTGTTCGATTTGCGCTTGTTTGGTCTTGTCCGTTTCCTCTTCCTCCTGATGTATGGGAAGGGCTACGGCTTGTGATTGTGGTACTCCCTGGACTTTTTTCTTACCTTTTATGCTTTTTCTCTGGGTATCGTTTGTAGACTATGTTCTGTGAGTTTTGCTATTCCTGGACATAATTTGCTTTAAAACATATGCAAAGTGTGGTGATATTGATGTTGGCATTGTTTATTTCCCTTTTCTAGGCGGTGTGTTTCTCGATCTTCCTTGCATGGAATATACATATTTCAGCTTATTCGCTATGCAAGGTTTTCTTCTCATTTAAATGATTTTAACAATTAGAATAAAGCCTTGACTGCTAAACCCCTTACGCAAGGTTATCAGCATCATTAACTCCGATGTTTTAAAAAGCTATTTCAAAGGTTTGCCGCCGACACTCTGAATTGGATGATAAATGCCAAGTTAGCTTGAAAATTTCCGCAGCAAAGTTTATCTGAACAATAGTTTAATGGTGCTTTAGCTTATAAATTATAAATACAATGTTAGGAAATCTAGTTGTGAAAACAATTAAAACGTATTACCCGTTATAAAAGGATTGGATATAACAAATATTTTGTGACAGACAGCATGCTTGCCAGTGTTTAAACCAGTATTGTTTGATAGGTATGCTTTTTTCTTTTAAACTGCATGACGGTGAACTTGGCTCCAGACTATGACGGCGCGACATAGACCATATTTTAGACAGATACTGTCTTGATGCTGTGTCTCTGATAGGGCCTTTCGTGGATCTGCTAGTGGTTTTCTGTAGCTCTGACTGTCAGTGCCTGAGGTATTTGCCCTAAGCCTTGCATCTTAAAAGCCATCTGGTTTGCACGTTTGTTTCCTGTGATGTTTTACTAAATGAGTCAGAAAACCTTTATGCCAGCTGAACAACGTTTGCAGCGTTTACAAATTTGAACCTAGGATGAAAATTTGGTACCAGTATACTCGGATTTAAGCCCCAACTAATCCTGTGTTTTCAGTACTAACGTTTAAAGGTAGTTTGTATTTTAGCTCACCTTAGCACAACGTGCTCGGGCTAAACTATTGTGATTGCTCTTTGTCCGGCATCCTTCGTGCGTCGTGCGTCGTTCACAATTTGCGTCAAATGACATCCCCTCCGTAACTACTGGGCAGATTTCTACCAAAGTTAATAGGATTGTTTTTTGGAGGTCCCCTAGCCAAATTGCTTAAACCGTTCCGCTCCGCTAGACAAAATGGCCGCCAGAGCTAAAAATAGAAAATACTTCAAACGACATCTCATCTGTAACTACATGTACTAGGCGGATTTCAATCAATCATGATAGGATTGTTCCTTGGGCGTTTCTCTACCAAAATGGCACAAATCGTTCTGCTCCGCTGCACAAAATGGCCGCCAGAGCTGTAAAAAAAAAAAAAAAAAAAAAAAAAAAAAAACTTCAAATGACATCTTGTCCGTAACAACTGGACGGATTTCAACCGAATTTGATAGAATTGTTCCTTGGGAGGCCTTCTACCAAAAATCGTTTCGTTCCGCTGCACAAAATGGCCACCAGAGCTAAAAATAGAATAAACTTTAAATGACATCCTCTCTGTAAACACCGGGTGAATTACAAACAAAATAGATAGGATTGTTCCTTTGGAGGTCATCTAGCAAAATTGTTCAAATCGTTCGGCTCCGCTGCCCAAAATGGCCACCAGAGCTAAAAATAGAAAATATTTCAACCGACATCTCCTCTGTAGCTACTGGGCAGATTTCAATTTATCATGATAGGGTTATTGCTTGGAAGCTCCTCTACCAAAATTGCACAAATCGTTCTGCTCCACTGCACAAAATGGCCCCCAGAGCTAAACAGAGAAAAACAAATTCAAATGACATCTTTCTACTAAACTTAATAGGATTGTTTCTTGGGAGGTTCACTACCAAAAATTTTCAAATCGATTCGCTCCGCTGCACGAGATGCCCGCAAGAGCTACAAATAGAGTAAACTTCAAATGATATCTCCTCTCTAACCACTGGGTGGATTTCAACAAAAGTTGATTGGATTGTTTCTTTGGAAGTCCTCTTCCAAAGTTGCTCAAATCGATCGCCCCCACCCCCCCCCCCCCCCCCCCCCAAAAAAAAAAAAACAAAAACAAAAAAAAAACAAAAAAAAACTTCAAACAACATTTCCTCTTTAACCACTTGGCGGATTTCAACCAAACCTGATAGGATAACTTTTTTGCAAGGTCCTCTACCAAAATTGCTCAAACTGCTAAAAATAGAGAAAAAAAAACTCCAAACAACATCTCCTCCATAACTATTCGGCGGATTTCAACAAATCTGGGATTGTTCCTTTGGAGGTCCTATGCAAAAATTGCTCAAATCGTTCCACTCCGCTGCATAAAATGGAGGCCAGAGCAAAAAATAGAGAAAAAAAATTTAAATTACATCCACACCGTAGCCAATGGTGGATTTCAACAAAACTTGATAGAATTGTTCCTTGGGAAGTTCCCAACAAAAATTGCACAAATCGTCCCCCCTTCGATGCATAAAATGTGTCCAGAGCTACAGATATAAAAAAAAAAAAAAAAAAAAAAAAAAAAAAAAAACTTCAAACAGCATCCACCATAACCCCTACTGTGCTTTCGACATCTTTCAGAAAGTCTTTTTTTGCTCAGCGCTTTAAACAGAAGAAGTAAATTTGCAAACTTTTGTCATGATTTAATGCAAAACCATTTGTCATAACTACCTATGTGCAAAACGTTTTATTCTAGTCAGTGGTTTTTAAAAAAATTCAATATTTTCACTTTTTCCCATAGTAAAAATGAATGAAAATTATGCAGAAATTTGTAGGGTAGGTAACTTGGAGGCAGATTTTCGACAAGTTCTGCTTGTTCATTTTTTTCTGAAATTTTCACAATATTGTTGTGAAACATCAATAATTTAAATTCAGCAAAAACAAGTAAAAAATATTTACTAAGACAAACATTTCAAAAAATCACTTTACTATAGAAATTGCATAGGTCAGACCAACTTTTGGCGATAAATTTAATTTTAGGGTATATATTTGAGAACAAAACACAGAAACAGAAAAGACAAATGGTTTCTGATAAGATATAGTCAATCAGAACAAAATATATTCATTTAAGATAAAACACCAAGCAAAAAACGTCTTTCCGAGAGATGTCAAAAGGACAGTAGGCCGATTTCAATTAAACTTGATAGGATTGTTCTTTGGGAGATCCTCTGCCAAAACTGCTCAAATCGTTTGGCTCCACTGCTCAAAATTACGGCAGAGCTTAAAATAGTAAAAAAATTCAAACAACATCTCGTCCATTACCACTTGGCGGATTTAAACCAGACTTGATAGGATTATTCCTTGTTAGATCTTCTATTGCTCAAGCTGTTCCAATTCGCTGCACAAAGTGGCCTTTAGAGCTAAATCTAGAAAACAAACTTCAAACACCATATTCTCCGTAACCATTTCAACCAAACTTGATAGGATAGTTTTTAGGGAGATAGTCTACCAAAATTGCTCAAACCGGTTTGCTCTGCTGAACAAACTGGCCGTCAATGTTAAAACAGAAAAAAAAATAAAACACTTTCTCTTAAGTCACAGGGACCCGGCCAACTATGAAACTGTGTAAAATCACCAAAAGCAAAAAATAGAAAAAAACAAAAAAAAAAACAAAAAAAAAAAAACAATTAATAATTGGGCCAATTTCAAACAAACTTCACTGGATTGTGGATGTCCAGTAATGTCTTAAGATCTACACTGCACAGGATAAATCATAATGTGCCAAGACTACGGCATTTAAATATGAATATGAAGTATTGCAATTAAAGCAGATGCCAAGACTACGGCATTTAAATATGAATATGAAGTATTGCACTTAAAGCAGATGTTCTCAGGTGAGCGATTTCAGAGGCCGTGGCCTCTTGTTCGTTCTTTGTTGGGCTTTGCGGGTGCTTACTGCGGGATGATGCGTCTTTGAACCTATCCAATATCTTGTTAGTGTGCTATTTGGTCCTGTCTGGCATTATGGGCTTAAGGCAACCTCGTTGGGGACTAGACAGAACTAGTTATTTTTTTCTGTTTATTGTTTTGTTACGTATGAACTATCCGTCATACTTTGTTTCGAGGGTTGAGCGCAAGACTGGCGTAAGTCAGATGGTTGTTTTTCCCCAAACCTAATCTCCTCACCATGAAGGCGTTATGAAGATTACAACATTTCTTTCTGTAAACAATGAAAATTTAGGTGCCATTGCTCGTATGAGCAATGGCACCTAAATTTGCATTGTTTACAAAGGGGTCCAAGTTGCCCCTAATTAAGGGTTTTAAAAATATGTTTGAGTTACTATAGTCTTGCGCTCAACCCTCGGTTTACTATTCGATATTGATAATCAGCCGCCAAATTTTGACTGATTTATGGTCCTTTTTCGACTTATTTTTTGTTGGTTGTTGATATTGGTTTCCGATCAACAACTTTTGCAGGGACGCACTGATTTTATTAAAAGTTTGCAGAAGGATATATCATTGTAAAATGCAGGTCAAATTCGATATAAGTAATCATCCGCAAAATTTTGGCCGAGTTATTTTACGACTTAGTTTTTGTTGGGGTGTTGATATTGGTTTCCGCCTAATACCTTTTACAGGGATGCATTGATTTTATTGAAGGTTTGATTTTGATTTTTGATTGTGTTGGGGTTTAACGACACGTCAACCCTTGTGGGTCATTTTGTGTCGTCTCCCAGAGAAAGGGAGAAAAGAGATAGAAGAGATAGTAGAGGAGATGAAAGAGACGATTAGGGAAGAAATAGGAACAGGAATGAAAGTGAAGAAACAGAAGAAATAAAAACATTCCCCCTCTACCCTTACCTGCTACAAGGATAGCAGGCCTTGCCCAACTGTAAGCCAATTTCAGGTGGACGCCCCAGTGACGTAAGATACACGACACCATTGCCACTACCGACCACCCCCTTGAAGGTTTGAAGGTTTGCAGAAGGATATATCATAAAATACAGGTCAGGTTCGATATTGGTAATAATCCGCAAAATTTTCGCCAAGTTATGGCCTTTTTTCGACTTAGCATTTGTTGTTAGTGTAAAATACAAGGTAAAGATATTCTGTCCCATCAATAACTTTGAAGGGGTGCATTAATTTCATTCGAGATTTGCAGAAAGGTATATCATTATAGCATAGAGGTCAGGTTTGATTTTAATAATCATCCTAATATTTTGGTCGAATTATAGCCCTTTATTTACTTGATTTATAAAATTCAGACAAAGTAGTGAGGGGTTGCCTTTAGGTATAGGAGCAATAATTAGGACAAATACAGTGGTTTTTTTTTTTTTTTTTTTTTTTTTTTTGCCCTTTTTTTCATATCAAATGGTTGGCGCTTTAAGCAGGCGACACGTCCGGTTCTCGTTTTGTGATGGTGGCATATCCTAGACTGCTTCTTTACTATAATCGCCGCTATTCTGATTATTCAGACTTTATGATTTTCGTTTCTTTTGGGATCATTGGACCCATACTGGTATCTTCGAAAATGGAGTTCTACTCATGTATACGCTAGAGGGCGTAAGCAGTGCTGCAAACTACATTACTGCTTATGAAGAGTCTCAATAAAACCGAGATTCCCATTTCTATCTGTAATGTGTTCTTTGTTTCCAAAGGCAATCTTTTTGACTTTTATTTTATGAGGTCATAAAGCCTACTTTTTTAGGCGATAACGCCTGAATTGTCTGTTATTATTATTATTATTAAATAGTATAAGTATTAATGATTATTATTATTATTATTATTATTATTATTATTATTATTATTATAGATCGTGTATTAAAGGATCAGTGCACAGGACACTATTTGACGTTGGTACCCAGATTTGGTATATTGACAAGCCCAGGATACCCTAAGAATCCAGGAGGTAGTAGCCAAAGGTGTAATTGGGTTATATACCCTGAAGCTGACCAGACAGTAGACCTATATATTCATATTGCCTACTCAGTAGAAGGAAGGGAACACTGTAACTCGCGTTTTTTACAGGTATTTATTTTAAAAATTATTCATGCAGCCGCGTCAAGCGAACAAGTGCCTGAGCATGCGCAAAATGTGCGGATTTACATCATCTCACACACGCGCAAAGTCTCACGTGGGTATTTGCTTCCAATTGAAACTTTCTATGGTATCCATTGATTCTGTTAGCGGACAGTGAAGGCGCTGCTCAAACAGCGCGGATGCGCAGGCTGATCTGTGTCTTCAGCGTTCGTATATGCCTGAAGGCACGTTTTCGCATGGCGCGGCCAATTGATGATTGTGTCAATGCTTTGGTATTTTACCTCATCACGAAAACATGCCTATATAATTTTGACCCCCTTAAAGCCCACATTTATATAGTAAAACTGGGGTTCACAGGGGTACAGATTATTTTTCTTATTTCTGCTCGAAAACATAGATTGTGGTACTCGTTAGAACCTCCTCGCCGAGGCGGTCCTAACGAGTACCCACAATCTATGTTTTGAGCAGAAATATGAAAAATATCAGTTTTTTTATTTGAATTTTTTCAGTTTTTGGAGGTGGAATTTTCTGTTTATTTAAATAGGCATGCTTTCGTTATGTCCCTTTCAACATTATGTGATAGAAGGGTGATAATAAAGAACTATATGCAGTGAAATGTCATACGGACAAGAACTGAATTCCGTCTTCAGTGGTTATCCGAAATCGGTAGTACTAAACACTCGGCCTCCGGGCGCTTCAAAGCATTAACACAAACTGTATAAACGCACACATCTGAATAATGTCGTCTAGCATAGTTTCAGATAAATGAAGTAGACAGTATATTACTCATTTAACGCTCCTCGACGAAGCACTTCTACTTAGAACCTACAATATATGTTTTCTTGTAGAAAATACTGTGTCCCAGCTCAAGGTTGATTGTTCAATGGCATTATGTCTGCTGCAATTCTTCTTCGTCTGTTCGTTGTCTCTTTGTGTTGGATTTTCATGTAATTCAGCCCTGGCTATTAGAATCGCTCCAGTCTTTAGTGACTAAATATTTTTTTTCTTATAACCCTGTTTGATAACCCACTAAAATAAAACAAAAATTATATCCGCTAAAATAAAAACAAAATAATATCATGACTGTAAAGGCTGGTCACTAGTAACCAGCCTTGACAGTCATGATATTATTTTGGTTTTGTTTTAGTGGCTTATCAAACAAGATTATAAGAAAAAAATATTTAGTCACTGGAGACTGGAGCCAGTCTTACTTTATCTTGATTCGTATTTTATGATTGAGGCATTTCCTGGGTACATCCATAGTTATTTGTAAAAAAGTCGTATTGGCCTTTCGAAGGATAAAATTTGCATGAAACGTCAAACCTATTACCGGGGTAAAATAGGCATATCATGAATTTACCGTCTTCTGAATATGACCTGAGAGAGATTAATTTCACTAGCAACAGTAATGGTTATTGTAATGTTGTTTAAATATATACAGTCTGAAAAAATATAAGTGAAAATATCCAGGTAATGCCTCTTCGCGAGGCATCGAAAGATAACAAAACAACTGGAACCATTAAAAAAAAGGTAAGAGAAAAGTCAAAACCACCAACGCACGAAGAAAGAAGAAAGAAAAAAAAAGAAAGAAAACTGCTACAGAGAAACTGCCTAGGAGCGGCCATAAGGAAAACGACTGGGAGGCTTAACACTTTTACTAAGGTGAAACATCAACATTCTGTCCTGATGCAGCTTCAAACTCTAAAACAGTACAAACAGATAGAAAACAGAAATTTAAGTAGATGGCCATTAAAGAAGACGCCAACAATGCTAGCATCATAGTAAGAAAATAAAAATAAAAATAAAAAAACAACAACAACAAATAAACAAAAAAACAACAACAACAACAAAAAAAAAACAAAAAAAAACAAAAAACAACAACAACAACAACAAAAAAAAAAAACAGAAAGCAATATGGGCAGCCGTTTAGCGGGTGACCGCACTGCTCGAATCCCAACAAAGATGATTAACATCAGAATATCCACTTTGTTACGGGCAGCATTATAAACCACTAGTGGAGGTGCTTAAACCAAATCTCATTGCTACATATTAAACCATATGTAAATGCCTAGTGCTTAGCCACGTATTTTCAGATTGTATTGCATATGCAACAGAACTTAGAGTCCAACCATCATTGTTGTCAGTCTGCATCCTCTGTTGTTTCCATAATCATATCAACCGTGTCAAGCGAAACAGTGCCTTTGCACATGCGCAAAATGAGCAGATACAGATCATTCCGCGCATGCGCAAAATATCATCCGGACCTTTGCTCTCCCTTTATAAATTTGTAGGATCCAATGATTTTATAAGCGGACAGTGAAGGCCCTGATCAGACTGCGCGGATCTGGGCCTTCGCTGTCCGCATATGCTCAAACACACGTTTTCGCATGATGCAGCCTATATTACAAAAAAAATGTATCCATAACTAGATTGTCTGTGTGTAAGAGTAAACGGTATACATAAGCACTACATTTTTTGAGGCATCATTAATTAAATAGACCAGGCGGTAATTTTCGATAATTGTATTAAAAATAAATAAAATTAGGAAAATACAACTATTGAGTAATAATTTAAAGAAGCGTGTTTTCTACAGAAACATATACATGTTAGAAGCTTATACCAACTGAACATGCTCTATGAAACTTAACTACGTGTATATATGTACCGTTGTACATTTTGTATTAAGAAGTTTGATATCTAATATGAACATTTAGGACATTTTATTTTCTACTGTGAATTATCGTGAATAACGCATGGTGTTGGAGGGCACATTGCGAAGTATTTATTTACGACAGCAAAGCAGGAGTGAATTAATATCAGTTCCTTAGTTCACGTATTTACTTTTCCAATATGCATTGCTGTGCTTAACGTTGCTGTCCATCTGTAGTACGGAAGCACCACCCCTGTCAGTAAATTATTCCTGTTTATAGAACCCTTTCTGAAGCTACAAAGCAATATTTAGATAAGTTTGTCCCCCATGAAAGTGCACCTTTTCACCCTAGGACTTATAGATTGACATGGCGCGGGTCCATAAAATGACGGTATGAATCTATAAACCGGGAACTGTGACAAGTATATAACAAGATATAACAAGTATGGACTGGATCCCGCTTGATAGTTTAGCAGAACCAGTCTATACGTGTTATATCTAATTACATGAAATTTGTACTACATTTGTAATTAAAGCTTTACAAGAGGTATTTGTTTATTAAATCCCTGTACACCACCTGCCACATTGCATGAAAGTAAGCTAATTGGGGTATTCTCATGTTATATGACCTTTGTGTCGACAAAAAGTATATCAAGCACCTGGAATTAAAGAGGTGCCGTAGCCGAGTGGATAGAGTATTTGAATGCGGTGCGGAAAGTTCCGGGTTCCATCCCAGCTCAGCCCATAACTCAATGTTCACTCAGTAGTAAGCGTATATCTTCAGGAGAATGGTAAAAGGCAGCTGAAGAAGATTGGGCCCCACGTTTTATATGCTGTTGCCCAAGACACGATGTTCTCTTACCCTAACCGTCCCTCTAGCCGCAAAGCTTGGAGACACCTACATGGTGTTTTGGATATTGCCCGAAGTATCAGTCCGAGACTCCTTTATCATCTGCCCAAAGGCTTTAGATTGGTTACATAACCAATGTGTCATTTTGTGTTTATCGCATATACTAACACACTTTATTCTTGCCATTCGTAATGTGATACCTGATGAGCTTAATCCATGTACAACGAATGGACTCTTCTACCTCGACTATTTAGATAGGTACCATTTCTAATATAAAGGGGTGTCTACTTAGTTTTAATTATTACCAGGTTTCTTTTTTTGTAGAAATTCCTATATATAGTGCAAACAATGTAGATCCTGATCAGATGACGCGTTCTGCAAATGTTCCTTTAACTCGTGTAACAATGGTTATACTGTTGGGATACGTAAATGATTTTCTATAATTTTTTCCAGTTTTCTATGTAAAAAGTATATAAGCGAACACAGGAACTGATACAATCAGATCCATATCAAGTTTCCAAATCAAGGGAAAGACAAACAAATACCAACAAACAGCCACAAAAAGAATAGGTAGCAAGCAGAGCTGACAGCCCTTTCCCAAAAATGTGGCAACTCCGCTATTAGAACCTTACCGAACACATCTGTAACTTACACAACCGCCAAAAGAAAAACTTCCACATGTAAAACACTACAGAACTTTTAACAAAAAGTACCGCCTTTGAACGAAAAGTATTAAATTACCAGTGGCTTTAGATAGCCTAGTGGTGACGGTTGACCACTTAGCATATCTCTTGAATTGCACACCGGTAGGTCGGAGTTCAGACTCTATGATGACCCTGCCTTAACACTATTCATTTACATGAAATTTGCCGGAATTTTCGCGGGCCCTTGGCCTATGGGGCCAAACCGGCGGCTAAACTTCGCTACGGTATTCAAGTGGTGCTGTCTGACACCCCAGGGTTCTCCCGTCACCCCAACACGCTGAAATATTTATGACCATCATTCAGCATAAATCAATTGATGCATTTCTGTTTCATATCAGTATACACGAGATCATACTGAACGGATGCGCAGGCTGATCTGAGTCTTCGCTTGATGCATGCATCAAGCGAAGACTCAGATCAGCCTGCGCATCCGTTCAGTCTGTTCAGAGTATTTACAGGACACTTTGTTGGTAGCCAAGGATCCAAATCGCCTTCGGGGGGACAGCGAAGACTCTGAGTAACCTGCGCCACTGCACATGCTGAATGGTGTCTTCGCTGGGCGCACATGCAATCTAAAAGGAAATGCTGTCAGTGATAGTGATGTTCTTGTAGGTACGGGTCTACAGTATTGTTAGGGTGCCCGGCGCTTATAGAAGTTTTGTAAAATGTATAATATTTCGAAGAACAGAAACAATCCCATCAGTCTTTGCTAATATGTAGGCAGATCTGTACCTCCGCTGTTCACGTATGGCATAAGGCATAAGTCTTGACATGTAAATAATTTATTTTCTTTTATTTGTTCACTCAGGTTCAATATACAGTGTGTGAAACTAGGACGCTGAAAACCGACATTTTCTGTGACGAAGGACGTATAAATGTAAAGATTCATTCATGTGGAACTGCTTACGTTATGCATTGGCCCTACCCAGGAGGGGAAGAAAAAGGAAACAGATTTTTGATTTCATATCATGGTATGGAAAATATTTTTGATTGCTCCTAAAGTCTGTCATTATTGTAGTTCTCCTTAATGATGACGATGATGATGATGATGGTTTGATGATTTATGTCCTTTTCGACATCGTTTAAGTCATATCGAGACGATGGAAGGATGATAATGAAACACTCTGTGCAATAAAGCGCCTAACAGTCATGAGTTGAATTCCGCCTTTAGCAGGATTCGAACCCGGGACCCCGTGATCTAAAGTCGGAATCGCTAACCACTCGGCTATCCCAACGCATAACCGAAAGTAAATGCATCACGAAAACACGCCTATACGTATAGTTTTGACCCCCTTCAACCCCACTTTTATACAGTAAAATGTGGGTTTACAGGCCTGGGGTATACATTAATTTTTGATATTTCTGCTCAGAAACATAGATTGTGGGTACTGGTTAGAACCGCCTCGACGAGGCTGTTCTAACGAGTACCCACAATCTATATTTTTGAGCAGAAATAAGAAAAACAATGTATACCCCTTTAGACCTCCCAAGTTTTACTATATAAAAGTGGGGTTCAAGGGGTTCAAAATTATACAGGCGTGTTTTCGTGATGAACTGATTCGAATTTTCGGATAAGACTGCAAGAAACCTTAAAATTTGAGTGGTTTGATATGTGGCGTTTGTGTTGTCCTTACTTGTTCCTCAAGTTTCCTTCTTTTGGTGCCTCGGTGGGGGTGGAGGGGAGGGGTAGGGGTGGTTGTGCTTCGAGATTGTAGCATTTCCTGGGTATCTTCACTTATGTTTTTAAAACAGTATCATTAATAGGAAGAATGTATATATTAAAATTTCAGCTACATCAGAACTACTGGAGTTACTGCTCTGTTATCGCAGTTTAAGGAGATTTCATACACTTAATATATTTCTGCTATATTTAAAAAGGGAGGCAAGACATCACGAAAACACGCCTATAAAATTTTACCCCCCTTCAACCCCACTTTTATATAGTAAAACTGGGGTTTACAGGGGTATGCATTATTTTCTCATTTCTGCTCGAAAACGTAGATTGTAGGTACTCGTTAGAACCGCCTCGTTGAGGCGGTTCTAACGAGTACCCACAATCTATGTTTTGAGAAGAAACATAAAAAATATCAGAGTTTTTTTTTTCTGAAAATTTTCAGTTACTGGAGGTGAAATGTTCTATATATTTGAATCGGCGTGTTTTCGTAATGAGGTGACTTGTTTGCCTGCCTGCAAACCAATCTCTTTCTAAGAAGGGGTCTACCATTAAAAGAAAAGAAGCTCCCTTTTGTAACGTTACATGTAATACATTTCATGGAAGGAAGAGTAAATAAAACATTACCTGTTGTAACATTTGATATAATAAGTTTTACCCGGTTCGTACACATAATTCTTATCTAAAGCTACCCCCCAACACCCTCCCCCCCCCCACCACCACCACCCCCCCCCCCTCAAAAAAAAAAAAAAAATATTGTTCAAACGAATTCTGAAGAAAAGAAAACGACAACAACAACATTGCTTGTCTTATAGCATGCACTAGAATTTATAGAAAACGTCGCATGACATAACTTTGTGGTAAAATCAATAATATTTCAGGTACTATTCAGGAACAACCAACTTGTACTATGTGGCAGGTGTTTTGACCAGTAAGAATAGCACAGAATGACTCACACGCTCATGACATTCAATTAAGTCTGGGTGGTACAGTAAATGTTAGTATTAATAATAACTTAGTGAACAAGACTATTATAGAATTAAATAACATTTAACATTATAAACCTTAAGTATTAAAACCCCAATGTTCACATAAATATCATAATTTGTACAGTCTTTAGCTGTCGGTTTTTTGTTTATTTGATTTGGGCTTAACGTCGCTTTCAACAATCTTTCAGTCATATCGCGACGGTGTCTGGATGTGGCAGGGAGCTCAATGCTCACTTTTAGAGTGCTGCCTCACTGAAATATCACGCCCAGACACTTTGAGATGATATTCCACCCAGTCACATTATACTGACACTGAGCTGACCAGTTCTAGCTCTACTTTTTAAATGCTGAGCGCCAAGCAAAAGAGCAGCTAGTACCATTTTTAAAAATCTTTGGTGTGACTCGGCCGGGGATCGAACCCGCAACCTCCCGGTCACAAAGCGGACGCTCTACCACTGAGCCACTGTGTCGGTCCTTTAATCGCGGACCATACAGACTAATCCAATAAATATTTTTCGAATTAACATTAAAACTTTTAACTAATTTCATTGCCATAAATGAGATAAATCGACTAGACATTTAAATGTTAAAATAATGTCAGTGACATAATTAAGATAAATCGACTTGACATTTAAATGTTAAACACGTTAATATCATAATTGAAATAACCAGAAATTCCTATAATAGCGAGCAAAATTAACTAATTAATAAATAGTTTCAGAATCTGCTATGGAATTGAAAACACGAAATGTAACAGTTAAAGTTTACTATTTTACACTTTGGATGCAAATTCTTTCCTTTTAGAGAAGACCTTTTTTTTCGAAGAAGGCAAAACAAATTTTTAAAGCGTTGTCTCAAATAGAAATATATCTATTTCTCTTAATCCTATCAGTCTAACTACATATCGCTTTAAGAAGTTTTTTCCCCGGTTCCTCTATGCTCTTATCATTGATATGACACCGATTGCTCGTTTATTGTGGCTAATTCAAACTTGTGTTTTGAGTCCCTAGGTGTTATTCCGATACCTCGAGGCAAACAATTATTTAGGGATATTTTAAGGAAATTTTCTTATTTTATCATGAAAATGTATTTTTGATATACTCATTAGCGCGAGTCTTATAGGTATATTCAACATACCATTAATTTATAGAAGCTCAAAAAGACATCCCTAAACCTTTCACAATTGTCTCCTGACCTGGGCTAAGATTAACCCTCAGAGGCTCACGAAAACTTACCTATATAATTTTGACCCCTTTAAACCCCACTTTTATATAGTAAAACTGGGATTTACAGGGGTATACATTATTTTTCTCATTTTTGCTCGAAAACATAGATTGTGGGTACTCTAACGAGTACCCACAATCTATATTTTTAGCAGAACTATAAAAAAATAGCGTTTTTTTTTTTTCTGAAAGTTTTCAGTTTTCGGAGGTGAAATTTTCTACATATTTGAATAGGCGTGTTTTCGTAATGCCTATGTATAGTACACATTTACAAGGCTCGAAAGATGTTCGAGCCATTTGACTGTATGTTGTTTGCGTTTTGTGCTTCTGTGCACTGTATGACTTCTATTTTCGATGTCTTAGAAAAGATGTATTTTATGAAAGTGGACGTTCCTGCTTAATTTCACCTCTGTTTTGTTCGATGGTTTATTCCTATCTACTGTATTGTAGTGAGATATAAGGGATCTGATACATTTGGAAGCCGTTCCGCCATTTTTACAAGAGGGACAACGTTTGAGACAGCTATCCGTACACCGGATCCCTTCGGAATAAGTGTTTACTCTAAAAGGACAGAATTTGCGCCAAAGGGAGATTCTGTTTCATTTTTAGAGTGGACCTCTTTTCAAAGGAAAATACTTTATGACAGTCAGTTGCCGCCCTTGAAAATATAATCAGTCCGCATGAGAATAGAAACATGCATTTCTATACACGTGAACTATGCGCTAATTAGTATAGCATTTGGTTTCATTGCTTTAAAACTCAACATCTGGTGATCTTGAAACCTGTTTACTGCTTTGTGTTGCCATTTTAACAGAGATATCCAAATCTGATTATGTCGAATATTCAGGAGCCTTGATAAGCTTGGTAGACTTTCTGCCGTTTTAAACAAGGGCGCCACTTTTTTGTGATTTCCTGTCTGCTTTCCTATACATTCATTCCATTCTGAAAAGGGTTTAATTCTAAAACCAAATGAAGCAAAGGCGAGCAAATTCGTTTCATTTAGATTGGAGTTAAAACAGTTTTGCTTCCCCTGAAAGAATACCCATTCCCCTTAACAAAAAGCGGCACATGCCGTACATATAACTAAATTGAATCAAACTCGTATATAATTTTATTGCATGGGCACATAAAATGGAGTCTTCTAGCACAATGCGAACAATAAAGTGTTGCGCTGCTAGCCAATTGGATTACTACCTATGTCATCCCCTGACTATATTCTACCAATTCAAGAGATAGTGTGACCAAAATTTGCAGTACTTGATGGGCTGACCGGACTGACCCGGGGCTGCGCATGTCGCATATGCAATAACGAACCTTTATATTTGTTGTGATTCACAAAGCATCTATTTTCAACATGAGCAGCCCTGTGAGACCTTGAGCGTCTGGAAATATCATTACATTTGTCACACTGTGACAGTCTAATCATGCAAGCTTTTCCGAAAGGATGGGTTCTAACGATAGACGATAGAAATCGTGGTATATGATACTACAAGTAAATCGCGGGACGTCATATTTGGAAAGCATTTAGTTTATCTACGCGATTACGACATCACGTCATTTTTCATTATTTTTCTTGTCTACAGTTTGTGCTAGTGTGGTATGGCGGCTGTAAATCGTCTCCCCATACTTCACTGTAGTACGGTTTTTATGTACTGGCCTTCTACTATCATTGCAACGTATGTTATTGGTACCATTATAAACATATATAGTAAAACTTAAAATGTCTCGAACACCGCTAGCTCGTTTACCGTGGCCGATTTATTCGGTGTCAAGAATATGTTTATTGTTTTTGTTCATTGGAATTGCCTCATAAAGGCGATCCAAATGAGTACACTCGACATAACATTATTTAACCCTAGTCCTGCTGAACCCGGATATACCCTATTTTGCAAACAGTGTAGATCCAGATCAGTTGGCTTCACTGATCTGAATCTGCACTGTTTGCCATCAAGAATGTGAATTTATAGCAACAATCTGGATCAAGTAATCTGATTGGCTGAAAATTAAAAGTGGGTGTGGCCTCTTAATTTATTCAGCAGGACAAGGGTTAATAAAAGATCGAAAGACATACCTAAAATGTCTCTATTTGTCTCATGATCTGACGCTATGATTAACCCTCAGTAGCTCGAACTACCCATTTCTAGAACACACTTCCTTGGTTCAAAAGATGTTCGAGCCATTGAAGTTCGAAGACACATGTTTGAAAACTATAAAAGCGGACGGGATCGCATGGGTATTCGTTTATCTATATGAGAGTTACTGACGAGGCCTAATTGGCCAACACCAGCTTGTCCTGCCCAGAAAACATCGATACTTCTGTAATTTTCAGATGTGTATGTGCGTGCGTGCGTGCGTGCGTATGTGTGTGTTCATTGCTTGCAAGGGTCATTCTTTTAAGAATATGTTTATTTGTGCACCCGATCTCATACGTTGCCATTTATTATGACATCTGCTTCTTTGAATTGATCATCTGTAAAGTTATTTTTAAAGCTATGTATAAAACTGCATTTACCTTATTCCGATCGCACAGAAGCTCATTTTGACTTATAAATGCGTTATAGAAGTCGCGAATATTGGCGTTCTGCGTTCTTACGTACTTTATGACCGGGGGACCTGACAAGTAAACTTCGAAAGATCATTGACGGCCACCACCATCCGCATGTCCACATCAGGTATCGAACCCTGGCCATAGCGGTGATAAACTACAAGCTAGAGACATATACCTGCTATATTAATGTCACTGTGATCTTTAACCTTGACTTATTATAAGAATGTTCTGTTAACGATTTTCAGTTACTGCTGACCCAAACATTATTAATAAAATAAGTAAATATGTAACAAACGCATGTTGGTGTACTTATTTAGTGACTTATGCATTTGATTTTGATTTGGTGGTAGAGGTGTGGGAAGAATGTTTTTAAAATATCCAGAATACAATTTTGCCATTAAACAAGCCGTAACCAGGGTAAATTCTATTGCATTCTCTGCAGATTACATTATACAATTACAGGCTCGCGCCAAGAAGAACTAAATCCAAATCCAAAGACATCTTTCCAGCCCGCTCCCTTAATCCATGAAGATCCAATGGTCGGTCCCACTGTAGACTTAAGGCCTATTATTGCATAAAAAGCAGTGTCACACATCATTAACAGCCGTGCATTAACCGGTGAAAAGCCGTGTATTAACAAGGCAATTCACGCGCTGTTACACACATGTAATGCACGGCTATGCAACTTCCACTTTGATCGTACCGGGGCACAGATTTGATGCAGTTACGAGATGTGTACTGCCCGGCCTTAGAACGAGCATAGTCCGTGGAAATTACGTTCGCGATACATCAGTGAAAAGGCGAAACAAAATAGTGCAAGAAATAACGCGAAATGTAGCAATTGTTTTCAATTTTTATGCAATAATATCGATCGAGCATGGCTTTTCAATGCATTAACATTCGCCAGATCCCTTGGGAGGTGTTGAAAACCGCGGCCTTCGGCCTCGGTTTTCAACACCTCCCACGGGACCTGGCGAATGTTAATGCATGAAAAACCATGTTTGATCCCTATACTGTACTCTTTTTCAGTCACAACGCCGGGTTCTAACATAGCAGCCTATGCTCCATACATGTTCCCATGTGAGAAACTCAACCCTAAGCCATATACAATACCGAAAGTGGTGCTAGGAGAAACTACGGAGGACACTCAAATAACAACTCGACGACATATTTTGTCAGGTGATCAGCCAATTAACGACAGCAACATTTTCAGCGGAAGTGGTAGGACATTTCGCTCGTTTTCAATTGAGCCGCAACGTACCTTCGGACACGTGCCAAACTAAGACTCAAATAAGCCTGCACGTCCGCGAGTCATTATCCACATGAAAAAACATGCGTCCTTGGCTATCCTAAACGCGCCAGTGAAGATTCTGATCAGAATGTATGAACTTTCGCTGGGAACACATGATCAAAGGTTCGTTTTGTGACGTTGCGGCTGAATTATTGTTATTTTTGTTTTACTATTATCGATATCACTAACCATAATTAAGAAAACTACCTGTATAATAAATGCTGCCAGCAGGTGATTAATGACTGTCAAACATGCATGTTTTTTTTTTTTTGTCCTGTAAATATATCTCTCTCTTACTCCTAAGCGTTTGTGGATACATAATGTCGTGAGGCCAAAATGAGAACAGAAGAAATGCATACTGCAAAAGTCCGTGTCGTTTTCGACATGTTTTGCGACGAAAATGTTTAGTTTTGCACGTCATAAAATTATCCAGGTAACAAAAGTAGAGAAAATCTCCAGGAAGAGCCTCAATCACAGAATATAGCCTAGCCTTCCAACGACACCAAAAGGGAGAGCAAACAAGCCAAGACATACAGTACACAAGCACAAACCAAAGACAAGCAAAGCAATCAGCTCCTTCCTCCCTAACAAGCGCCCCCCCCCCCCCACACACACACAAACAACCCCACTCCACTCCTAGTAATTTTTACTGACCATTCCAATGCTGTACTTTTACTGTGGTACGTTTTGTTAAATGTTCTGTAGTGTTCCACTGATATATGCTTTCTTTTACTAGTTAATGATATATTCGGTTAGGTTTTGGTATCAGAGTTGCCATCTTTTCGGGAAAGGGTTGCCAACTCTGCTTGCCATCTGGTCGTTTAGTGGCTATTAAATCGTATATGCCTATCTTTCCCTTTGATATTGAGAACGTGGTGTGGTTCTGATAGTATTAGTTCGTGAGTTCGCTTACTCATTTTACAATGCAAGACAGGATCCACTAAATACAACAATAAGAAAACGAACAGCGCAAAACATGAAAAAGGTCTTGCATTGAGTAACCACAAAGCCACACATATCAAAAACGAAGCAACACTAGAATCACCACATTAGAACTGTCAGTATTAAAACTATCCGGGGATGGTAATCGTTTCTATTGGTACCAAAATAGAAATGAAGGCAATGATAGAAAGGAAGGCAAACCTGCTAGTAGTCTACCGGGTGTAAGCCGCATGATGGCATGCGCCTCTAGTGATGAAATATACCTATCTGTACATTCTCACAGTCTGATTGGACTTTGACCTCCGTCTGAAAACGCCTTTGACTGCGGATGAGCAGGATAACCCCTGTCATTGCTGAGCACACATGGTGGGTTAATTTTCAAACGTTGTGTTCATGTATTCAGCAATTACGTTCATTCTTATTGCATTGCATTATGTTTTGCACTACGTTTTGTTTAGCTTGACGTCCAAATTCCAACATTACATTTAAACATTTCATCGTACTGGTAAACACATTATTTCAAGCGCGAATACCACGTTTATTGCACATATTCTTTTACGCATATGCTACATATTTAGGAGTTCTGTGTATTTCTAATATATTCTTCTTTTATACACTGCCGCAATGCTTAAAATATTTGAGTTGCTCCATGCTATTTGCTTTCTGAATCTTAATTACCTAGTATCAGTATGATAATTTATTTTCCTTTGAACAAAGAACGCTACCATTTAGATATATTCGATGGACCTTAACGTTTTTGGAATTCATCGTAGGAACTATACCCCCCTGCACTTATATGGGTTTTGAAATGTCAATGGACTTAATCCACTAAATATCTTTATCAAGTGGTGATGGGGATTCGTCTGGCGTTGCACTCACTTTAAAAAATGATTAGGGAGTCCGAGCTACTGCCCAATTCTTGGCAGGTTTTCAGCAGAAAATTTAATGACTTAAAACACGACTTTGTTAGAGAGCGACTCTGAAGTGGGATTCTTAAAAAAATAACTCTCTATGGGAGATTGGTTCACCAAATGTAGGATATAAAATGTATTGCACAGTGTTACGTAATCAAATAATGCATCTCTACTTAAAGTAGCTAATTATCAGCGAGCATCATATTATCAGGAATATCGTGCAGATCTTATGTAATTTATTATATGTTCAAAGAAATTTAACACAGACAGTTAATTGAGTATTTATTTGAGGAAAGATGGGTCAGGGAAGTTTTCCTAGCCGCCCTTTATACTGATTACTCATTTTGGAGCTGAATAAACAATATCAGTATAGTTCGTCCAGATGTAAAGTATGTGCATGTTTTAAAAATTTACCTCAGGCTGACACTAAAAGGATAATTTGCCATTAAGATGCCGACAAGCGATACTTTGAATGGTTATCATATGTCTGTTTGATCATCAACAATCATTGGCGGTCTCAAAATAAATTAGAACCCTGATCTATAATTTAAGACCTTTCTTGGTTTGATTATCTCTTTGTAAAGACATCTGCTTACGTAGTCTCCTCTGTTGTGGCTTTGCGAATTAAAGACCAATTGTATATTGCTTATTTTATTAACGTTATTTTTACACATTAAATATACTGCAATAAGTTTATAGCTAAGGCTGAAGGAAGAAATTTCGAATGTCTGTGTTTGTAACAACTGACATAAAGAATATTCATTGGCAATGCCAGCTAATGAAAGAACTATAAATTATGGTTCGGTAAACTATTACATTGTACTAAGTTATGTCTAATATCTGGCGCCTTATTTTTGCTTTTTCTTTTTTTTTTTCGTTTGACATTTCGTAAGTATTAGAAATCATTGATAGGTATTAGAATTGTGACTTCTGGTTTGGAAGCATTGGCAATATCCCTAACAAGTTTTCCGGTTTTGTGTTTGTTCATTAAACAGCGGAAGGAAGAATATATAAAGGTTTCTTATAATTAAATACAATATAATTGCTAGCATTCGGAAAGGTCAATAATAATACTGAGACATATATGAAACAAACACATGCACGTTCATTCTGACAGCAAGAATTCTCACAACATGGCATATTTTTCAGTTCAGACTGCCTCTAAAGCCAAGAACAAAATCCAGAAGTCAGATCCTTGGAAAATGGTCACGTTACTGAGTAAGTAAACAGAAAAACTAGATAAAGGCATTAAAGAAACGTTCACAAGATAAAAAATACTTGTAATACTATTTTATTTAAGTGCGTCATTTGTTAATTCGTAGATTTATCGTTAAGTTTTTAACCAAACCGAAAGTCCAAATTTGGAGCGCAGAACTGGTTATGTACTTCGTTTTGAATAATTAACATGGACTAAGAAGAAAACAAAAAGCAGTTACCTGTGGTTTAAATATTTTGTGTGTGCCAACACCGCAGTTCTGTGGTAGACTGTAGCAACTGCAATTTGGTCAGCATGTTGATTGTTTGGTTATAAATTATAGTCTGTCTTTGTACAAAATTCCATTTCTTTTTGGTAAATAGCAGTTCATTTGGGCATTCCATAAGAGAGTGAAATGCAGAAATAATAATTAAAGAAAGAATATTTTCACTGCAATGATAATATTTTCTTAGCATGTAGCAAATTTTGCTTCCATATATTATTTTAATTAAGAAGTCAACAGTTACAAACTAATACACACTACAATCATCAAATAGAAAACAGAGCCCTTTACTTAGTTTTGTATATAAATCACCAAGCGTCTATAACAATCCAAGTTGCGGTACATATTGATATCAAACAACACCATCCATTACCTTCGTAACGCTGAATTATTTATAGTATTCGACGTTTACATGTATTTGCAGCGTTCGCTAACCTATTAATAAAATACTGACCGTGCTGGACAAACATTACAAGTGATAATACACAGGGGCATCATTCATACTGGAAAAAATATTACAAGTGATAACACATAGGGACATCATTCGTACCGGACAAATATTGCAATTGATAACAGATAGGGACATTATTCGTACTGGACAAGCTTGTTAAGGATATTGCTAATGCACTAATAAACATATAAGATTATCTAAGAATATAAACTTGTAAAAGAAATTCATTTCGGCATTATTTTTGACAAACCGGTCTGATAACTAGGGAATACGTTCGTTCAGGTGCTTTGCTTTTATAAACAGATTTGAAGTAATTAAATTCTGCATTAGAGTTTGATTCGATAAGTAATTTTGCAAATGTTATTATTCTACTTAAAACGACGACAGAATATACCTATCCTCAAGCTTTTCTATCAGCGAGAGTTTATTTCAATTTTCTCACTATTCTATTGTCTTATTGTTATATTCAAGCTTTATTTTGGGGAACGCTTTGTTTGGTTGCATGCTTCAGTCGTATTTACAGAAGCTTTGCAGTGCAGCAGCTGAAACAAACGTAGATTCAAATTAAAACAGTTGTCAATACTATCGTAATTACACTTAGGTCTGAGCAAACGATGGCGTCTCAGATCAGACGCATTCAGTCGCGGTACGGTAAATATACGTGAAGATACCCAGTAAATGCCACAAACACGAAGCACAGCCTTCACAAGACAACAATATAGAAAAAGAGATGATGAACAAACAGAGACAAAACAAACGCCAAATTTGAAAAACGTCGACTCACAAACATTACGAAAACATGCCTATTCAAACAAACTGAAACTTTTACCACCAAAAAATGGAAATTTTCAGATAAAAGATTCTGATATTTATCACATTTTTGCTCAAAAACATATATTATGGGTACTACTTAGAGTCTCCTCGGATGAGACAGTTCTAACGAGTACCCACAATCTATGTTGTTAAGTAGAAATAAAAAGATAATGTATACCCCTATAAAGCCCGGTTTTACTATATAAAAGTGGGGTTTATTGTTTGTTTTATTCGGGCTTTACGTCGCTTTCTTTGGTACAACTCTGCTGGGGATCGAACCCGCAACCTCCCGGTCACAAAGCGGACGCTCTACCATGTGAGCCATGGTGCCGGTTAAAATTGGGGTTTAGGGGGGTCAAAATTATATAGGCATGTTCTCGTGATGAATGAACTGCAATTGAGAAACCGCTTTGGAACGGTCAGCGGGAAAAAACTTCAGGATAGGTTGGGGGTGGGAGCCTTAAACCAATTTTACTTGCGCAAAATCTCGCCCTTAATTCTGATCCAGATACAAATTACATGCACATTTTCGTATGGGGGTCCTCTAACTAATCAGTGAAACATCATATTTAACAATAATAAAAGAATTTACCCTTAAGTAATTGAACCTTAATTAGGTTTGTCCAGTACGTGAGTTTAAATGATGCTTAGAAATACAATAGTATACATCAGAAGCAGGTTTAATTAAGGACAGTGGATGCAATTTCAGGGGCCACAAATCTGTCAAAATGTTTTTGCCTCCTGAAAAGGGGTCTACTCTAAAAAGAACGAATATGCATTCCTTGTACACACTTACAGAAAATCTACCTAGTTTGTCCAGTTCCCGTTAGAGTTTTTGGTCCATATATTACATTACACGTGCAATCTGGCATGAACATTTGATTGATTTTACAACGTTTGGATTGTTTTGAAAGTGTGAATTAGCCCAGCTAGCATTCTACGTAAATCTACATCGGGCCGTCATCGGCCCGTCAGCTACCCTGACGGGCCGATGACGGCCCGATATAGATTTACGTAGAATGCTGACTGGGTAGCCGCCTAACTTGGCAATGCATTTCATACGACAGTACATATGCTCTACCTTATATATTCTGACTAAGGATAACATTCTCATTTATAAAGTAGTCTAGGTCGAAGAGATGTATCGCTACATGCTAAGCAAACGTTATCGTCACAGCTTGGGAAGTTTGTGTTTGGTTTTTGGTAAATACTAACTGAATATCGCGATACTTCTTACATACTGCAGGACACGTGTATGATGAAATTTAGTAGATACAATCATAAATGAGCCGGGGTACAGCATTTCCTACAAAATTGCTTCTGTTCACTGCAAAGACACAAATCAGGCCCCGAGGTTATAAAACGTTTTTCACGCTTAACCCAGCTGAGCATGAAATTAGCCTTGCTAATAAATCTCAAATTACTAATAATTGGAAATTCTCTCTTGCTAAACATACCTGAGCATGAACATTTCTCTGCTAATAAACATGAAAATGCCAGAAGAAATTTCATGCTTAGCTGAGTTGAGCATGAAAAAAGTTTTATAACCTCGGGACCAGCATGCACATCTGCGCAGTCTGATCAGTCCTCACAGGGCATTTTGTGGGTAGCCAAGGATACAAAGCGTTATCAGGCGGGCATCGAAGACTCTGACCAGCCTGCATGCGCAGGCTGGTCTGAGTTTTCGCTGGGCGCACATGCAGTCTTGCAGGAAATACCGTGTCCCTGATCAAAACGAATGTTTAGTTCAGAGACAGTGCAAAGACTCCAGTTGTATCATACAAAGTCCTGTTACTATGATTAAATAAGTACATTTGGTAGTATAGAGTTAACGTTCTCTACAAAACATTTATCGATTGTTTTCTTATTCAGGCAAAATGCAGCCAAGTGGTTTTGGTAATTATCCGGGTAATTATCTAGCAATTATCCCTGCTTAAGAAGCTGCATGTTCTAGGAGCAAACATAGCTATCATTTACTGTGGCTGCACTTTGTTATACTTATATATCTGCTTTAGTTAACAGTCTATCATACAAAGCACGTAGATACATAAGATATAAGCTTGACCTTACCATTGTTATTAACATTATAACTGCTTCAATTTAATCATTTATGGATGGTATTTCGGCTCGCATTTTGAATGAAAATAATTATCAAACCTAGTTTTAGTCAGCCATAAAAATGGTTATGAATTTGAAAGTAAGAAAAGAATATATGTAGATCAAGACAATAGTGTGTGTGTGTGTGTGTGTGTGTGTGTGTGTGTGTGTGTGTGTGTGTGTGTGTGTGTGTGTGTGTGTGTGTGTTTATTAGTAAGTAGAATTGAACAGATTACGACCATCGATTATAATGTTCAAAGTAACCTAAATGTTTTTTTTTCTGAACTGACTGCCCATATCAGCCCAGCAAACATTCCACAAAATTTATATCGGACCGTTATTGGCCAGGCAGGATTCCTATCTGGCCGATAACGGTCCGATATAGATTTAAGTAGAATGCTAGTTGGAAAGTGAGAGAAAATAGTTTGAACATTTATTGATTAATGCTCTAAGCAGATTTTTATTATTTGATAACGATATTAATCTTGATAAAATAACATTAAACATTTAAATATTAAAAATGTGTTAATTGGCTAACTGGCATGCAGCTGTTTAGTACAAGCTGAACAAGCGAAAGTCCTGATCATCGGGGCTTTAATGTGTTTTCAAAATATACAACACAAACAGTAGATGTTGATAACTGTTTGTCACACCTTATCAGAAATCCATCACTGTGCATGTCATATAACTGTATATTAAGCTGGACTCTTTTTTCACAAATAAAACAAAACAGACATAAAGATCCGAAAGGACCACATAACCCAGTAAGCATTCTTTATAAATCTATAGCGGGCCGTTATCGGCCCGTCAGCTACAAATGTACCCTGACGGGCCGATAACGGCCCGCTATAGATTTATAAAGAATGCCTACTGGGTAACCTACATTTTAATAATAATGTGGTAGGGGAAGACGTTTCATGGCCGCCACAGTTATAACAGTTATAACATTCAGTTATTTGTTTCAAACTTTGCTGAACACTCTCTTCAGATCCCATTAACAAACATGCAGTTTTTTTCTCATGCACATCATTGCAAAAAGAAACAAAAATGTAAAGAAAACAAGATCATGTTTTCTCTCACATTTTTTGGAAATGCCTGAAAAACATTTCGCCAGGTCAGGAGGCGAATGGGATAATAAAGGGCTGTATTTCCGATCTTCTATAATATAATGATATGTTGAGTGTACTCATTAGAATCGCCTCGATGATACTATTCTAATGTATACATCAAACATGAATGTTCATGATAATATAAGAAAAAAACCCTACAATATCCCTAAAAATTTGTGTTCTTGTGAAATCGGGAAAAAAATCCTTCTTTTCTTTTATTTAAATTTATTTATTTTATTTTTTATTTTTTATTTTATTTTATTTTTATTTTTTTGATTTGGGTTTTACGGCCACTTCAGGAATATTTCCCTCATATCCAGCCGATCGTTCATCAAAGGTGGGCGAAAACCGGAGAACCCGGAGAAAAACCACCTGACCATCCGTAAGCTGAACTTGGCTTTCCCACATGTGACCCGAGCGAGGTTCGAACCACAGCGGTGAGAATCCTAATGGATCAAGAGTCAGCTCTCTTATCCACTAGGCTACGGTGGCCCGCAAAAAAAAACGTCTTAGGATTCAAATTCCTTAGGAGTCAAAAACGAGTTCGAATCAGCCACGGTAATCTAGTCATCGGTGTTCGAGTCATTAGAGTTTTACTACATATTGCATTTACTGCTTGGTGTATTCGTCACGAAAACATACCTATATAATTTTGACCCCCTTAAACCCCTCTTTTATATAGTAGAACTGGGGTTTACAGGGGTATACATTATTTTTCTTATTTCTGCTGAAAAACATAGATTATGGTACTCGTTAGACGCCTCGCCGAGGCGGTTCTAACGAGTACCCACAATCTATGTTTTGAGCAGCAGTATGAAAAATACCAGTTTTTTATCTGAAAATTTTCAGTTTTTCGAGGTGAAATTTTCTATATATTTGAATAGGCGTGTTTTCGTAATGACTATCAAAATGATGCCCTTTACAAGAATCCGTTCGTTTGACAAAATATACCGTGCTTTACCTGGTACAATGTGTGTGTGTGTGTGTGTGTGTGTGTGTGTGTGTGCGTGCGTGCGTGCGTGTGTGTTTCCATATCATTGCGTTTATTCTCAAAATACCGACTATTCCTAATATCCAACTGTTCTTTATATACGATTATTTCCTACTACCTTATTTTTTTCAGGAGTTGTAGTGGTAAACATATTTCTAGGCTTACTTATCATTGGACTTATCATGGCTCTGGTCTTTGTTTGTTATAGGTAAGAACGTGTGTCCAGTGCTTTATAATGAACAACGAAGATTGAAATATATAATGTATTTACTGAAACGTTTGTTTGTTCGTTTGTTTGATTTTCGCTTAACTTCACTTTCAACAATCTCTCAGTAATATCACGACGGTGGCTGGATGTGGCAGGGAGCTCAATGCTCACTTTTAGAGTGCTGCCTCACTGAAATATCACGCCCCAGACACTTTGACATGATATTCCACTCAGTCATAGTATTCTGACACTGAGCTGACCAGTTCTAGTTCTACTTCCTTAATGCTGAGCGCCAAGTACTATTTTTGAAGTCTTTTGTATGACCCGGCCGGGGATCGAACCCGCAACCTCCCGATCACAAAGCGGACGCTCTACGACTGAGTCACTGTGCCGGTCGTACTCAAATGTGCGCTAAAGTAAATGAAATAAACACAGTAGACAAATTACAAGTGAAAATTACAAACAGGACCACGGCGGGCCCGTAATATACCACGTGCAATGCAAAATATGTATTTCTTTACAGGATTCACATGTTCATTTTTTTGACTTTTATAAACCTATAATCACATCACTGCTTAAAGAAGACTTGAAAATCATTACTAGACCACCATTCTTATCGAAGCATTGCTATGTATGTTCGAATAACTGCGTCTCGACATGCAAACATTTTGTTGCGCACATGTGAGGAGTGCATACAGTGATTAGCGCGTATATCAGCGTGCGGTGTTCTAGGTTTTTATGGTATAAGATAATTTCTGAACAAAACCAGAAAAGTATATTCAGTGAAAACAGCTATCTTGAGCTACTTTTCAAAGGTGTCAGAGACACGAACATACACACCATAATGCATACCACTTATACATGTACAACACAATGCGGCGGCCTTGGTGGCTCAGTCGGGTGCAACTGATAATCTGGAGGTCGCGGTTCGATCCCCGCTGGCTCATGCAACATTCATGCGTAGAGATTAATCATGAAATATTTTCTACGGTCATTCTCCGCCTTCCGCTAATTCCAGAAGACCATTTAACAGTTTCTGGCGAAATAATGTGCACAAGTACTTGTTAGCCTCTTCGAAGACTAAGCCTGCCAAGGAAAACGTGTTGTTGGATAAACTGTCCAGCTTGACATGATCTGAATAGTTTTGACTTGGCCGTTAAACTCCAAACTAATCAAACATACAGCACATGGCTTTAATAGACAAATTCACATTAAAACTACAGAACTTCAAATTGCGAAAAAGCAAAATATCTTTGTACTGATGCACAAAATATTATTAGCGGACCATCTCTGCTCGCACGCGCATTTGTTCCTTTATTTATTTGGATTTCTGTATTAAAAGTGAGTGGCTCAAGTGAGTTATTTTCAAAAGCAAATTCTGATGTCAAAGTCTGAAAGCATTTTAACATTATCTGAGCTGTTATCAGTTCTCTTCCATGTTTACTGCATAATATTCTGTAAATACAAAAAAATATTTAATATACAAAGCCGCTTTTTATCCACACTAATAATAAGTAACTAGTGATTAAAAATGTCTTATGATTTTATTTTAAGTGAAATCCTGGAGAGATGGGATAGATGGGTTACTTATGAGGCATAATTGGCCGAAACTAAATGTTCTAGCCCAGATAACTTGACACTTCAGGTACATGTATATTTATGTTTTAGTGCAAGTGCCCTTAAGTGCCATTCCGTCTAGAATCAATTTTCTGAAATACGGATTAGTTGAGGCTTATCAGTATTCTAACACGAGACAGTGTTTGTTTGAGAACAAACAATATTCTTGCTTTATTTCAGGTATAAGACGTTCGGAAAAAGGCACCAACAAAACAATACGCCATTGAGCAATACAGCTACAACACTCGATGATAAAAATAGCACAGAAATGCACCCGTTACAAGGCCAGGACGTTAATCAGCAGGCCGAGACATATAGCAATACCAGGGTTCAGCTGACACCCACAGTTAATATAGAAAATGAACAGAAGGAAACAGAGTTTTCTATTGCGCCTTCTTATGAGACAACGATCTTTCACTTCAACAGACAGCCTGAAGGGCCTGAAGATCATCTTGTGTATGATTATAAAACTGGTGTGACGTCATTCTTGCCACAAGCTTTAAAGCGAGACTTAAGCCCTGAAGCAAATCCCCCAATTCTAGTTAATTCAATTCCAAGTGTTGAAGTGCATGACACTAATGATGCTCATTTAGATGACACAGTAGGCTCAGTAACAAGTCATTCAAAAGTTCCAGATACGGAAGCGTCAGCAAATATTCGCGATTCATTACATCATTATAAAATAAACGATGATGAATATGCTGTGGTATTAAGGTCGCCACATCGAAATAGACAATTTTCTGGTAATAGTGTTTATAGTGTTACGGAAGACCATATCGATCAGCATAGCTCAGAACAAACTTTAAATGAAGAGTCATGCAAAGGGAATACCTTTCAACGTTCTAGATCACATATCCACCCAGTGCCTGAAGACGATTACGTATCACGTACGACGATGCATTTGATACCCCAACATAACTGTTTATTGCACAAAATACCCCCGCCTCCACCACCTGTAAATAGGGGCCACTGGGGACCACCTTGATATTATTACAAAGCTCCAGATAAGGCGTTTTTCCCACCGAAAGTCCTGATATTTTTTTCTTATTTTACCATCAAAACATATGCTGTGGTACTCACATATAAGTACCCACAACATGTTTTCGTGTGGAAATAAAAAATATGTGATGTCCCTCTTATCTGGAGCTAAGGATTTCTATCATCAACGTTTGGCATAAGTCATATTTGGAATGGCAATTATGTACTCTGTTTGTCTGTGTACAAATCGATGAATGTTTTCTGATCACGACGTGGTTTGGGACTCCCGTGCTTTGCATTGAAAAATACAGTTGAACTTCAATGACTCGAACACCAATAAGGCATTTTCCATGGCTGATTTGAAATCGTGCTTTAGTTCCTAGGAATTTCTTTAGACAGTTCAAGGGAACAAATATTCAGGGATATTTTGTGGAGCTTTTCTTATTTTATTATAAAACATGTTGTGTCGTTTCATTACAGGCGATTCCAATAAGTGCATTCAATACACTATTATTTTATACAAGATCGGAA
Source organism: Anodontia alba (assembly GCA_964016985.1). Classification (NCBI taxonomy): domain Eukaryota; kingdom Metazoa; phylum Mollusca; class Bivalvia; order Lucinida; family Lucinidae; genus Anodontia; species Anodontia alba. The sequence goes on along the minus strand of OZ024833.1, from coordinate 61,753,032 downwards.
AGAACACTAAATTATCTCCATTTTTCTTCTGACCTGGCGCAATGATTTACCTTCGAACTACCCATGTCTAGAACAAATTTCCATGGTCCCTCGACTCACTATAATACAGAATATGTCCAGGAAGAGCCACATCCGCATAGATTATAGGCTACCAATCATTACGAAAACACCCCTATTCAAATATATAGAAAATTTCAACTCTAAAAACTGAAAATTTTCAGATGAAAAACAGTGATATTTTTTTTTCATACTTCTGCTCAAAACATAGATTGTGGGTACTCGTTAGAACCGCCTCGTCGAGGCGGTTCCAACGAGTACCTACAATCTATGTTTTTGAGCAGAAATAAGAAAAATAATTTATACCCCTGTTAACCCCAGTTTCACTATATAAAAGTGGGGTTGTTTGGATTTGTTGGTTTCCTCTTCCTCTTGGGGTCTGGGAAGGGCTGCGGTTTGTGATTGTGGCACTCCCTTGACTTTTCTCTTACCTTTTGTTTTAAGGGGGTCAAAGTTATATAGGCGTGTTTTCATGATGGACACTAAAAAATCAGTATTCCCCGTGCGGCTTAATGATCAGTAAATTATTTTTATAGAGCTCTCTATTCTCTAAAAAAACAAATCACGCCTCACCAAACCATGTCGAAGATGTCGCCATCAGCATTCAGAGATTTATACTCTGTATAAAATAACTAAAATAAACATACACATTTAAACACAGTACTCTGAAAATATGATAACACTCGTATATGCACCATGTCATTTTTCAATTAAGGAAATGGATACATGTTCAAGAGAAGGAACTCGGTCGAAATCTTTTATAAAAAGAAAGCATTTTCTCCCCCTCCCCCTCACTTGGGAGCAAGTTCTTTCCTTTTATAATGGGACTTGACGTACAGGAAACACAAATGTTGTCGGCCTTGTGAAAAATGCGAAAAAAACTACCAAGTGTATCAATTGTTTTGATATTGGACACATTAAGAGTAATTAGATATAATCTAAAAAGTGTGAAATCACGCCAGTCGAAGTAAAGTATGTTACAATTTTCCATGCTTTCTCGAGTTTTTTTTAAATATTCGGAGGACTGAAGCAGATAATGTTCAAAGCCCGTGGAGGAGAAAATCTTTTAGAAAGATGTTGTTTGCCCGTTGCTTTACATAGAGGAATTAAATTTGCAAACTCTTAATACAAAACATTGTCGCGTGAGTACCTATGCACAAAAGTTTTTTTTTTTTTTTTCTATTCAATACTTTAAAAGAAATCGAATATTTTCATTTTTCCCTACAGTATAAATGGAAACAAACTGCAAAAAATGATTAGGTAGATATATTTTAGGAATGTTCTCAACAAATTCCACTTATTCATTTTTTTTCCTGAAATTTTCTCAGTATTGTAAAACATCAATAAACAAATATAAGTAAAGGAAAATAAAATATATTTTCTAAGGAAAGATTTCTAAAAATTACTTTACCATAGAAATTGTATAGGTCAGGCCAATTATTTGGCCATACATTTTATGTTAGGGAAATGTTTTAGAAGAATGCAGAGAAACAGAAAAAGGCAAATGTTTTTGATAAGATATGGTCAGTCATAAAAAAAAATTATTTAAAATAAAACTGCAAGCAAAATACGTCTTTTCAAGTAATACCGAAAGCATAGCAGGTAATTGATTCCATTACATAAACAAGTATATCTAAAATAAATACTTCATAGAGGTAGCTCTAGATAAGGCGCTTCTGTCAGCTAAAAACTCTATCATTTTTCTTATATCATAAAATCATATTTTTGTGTTTACTCATTAGAAGTGTCCCGCAGCGGCGCTTCTGTTGAATAACTCACTAGAAACGCCCTGCAGCGACGTTTCTAATGAGTACCTACAACATATCAAGGAGAAATACGAAAGTATACATCTGCATAACCCATTTATATATAGCTATGTAATTCATAAATTTTAGGGTAACTGTACTGAAGTGAATAAGAAACGCAGGGTATTTTTTATATTGAATTAAACTTATGTTTTATGTTTTAAAAGGTATCTATAATATGTCTATATGATCTTAAAGAACACCTTTATTGAACAAAAAAAATTCCAGACTTTTATTAGTTTCTGACTAAACACCCGTCAGTAGTTAAAACACATTGGAAGGTACCAGTATTTATGATGATCAATCGGGGACAAAACTGGACTGCATAATGGCCAGGAGAACTGGATAATGCTATGATTATCCAGAAAATTACGACAAACTATGGCTATATGTAACAGGGCATTATTATGCTGTGAAATCATTTGACGTTGCTGCACAAGAGGGACTGCAACGGGGCAGAGGACTTCATCCTTTTATCTTACTACTGTTAAATTGTCCGCTACGATTACAATCAACTGTGGTTGTACACCATGAGAAATACCTCCCAAGACCATTACAGAATGACAACCATAAAATCTATCCCTATCGACAAGCATTACTGCGACGTCTATCATCTGGGTGAAAAGAGTGAAACGGGACTAGTCAGTAGAAAGGACCCGTCTCTACTGCCGCATCGGATATCTGGGGGCATATGCCGTCAAACGTGCCATATGACGCTTGCGATGTGCCTAAGTCAGGGGCGGACCGACATACATCACGAAAACACGCCTATATAATTTTTAACCCCTCAAACCCCACTTTTATAAAGTAAAACTGGGGTTTACAGGGGTATACATTAATTTTCTTATTTCTGCTCAAAATCATAGATTGTGGGTACTCGTTAGAACCGCCTCGCTGAGGCGGTTCTAACGAGTACCCACAATTTATGTTTTTTTATCTGAAAATTTTCAGTTTTTGGAGGTGAAATTTTCTATATATTTGAATAGGCGTGTTTTCGTAATGGGACGGCTGGGGTAGTGTGTACATCGACCAAGACAGCCGTTTACCTGGGTTTCGTTTATGGAGAGTAATCTGTATAATAGCATGAGTGTAGGTAGGAAACGTAAATTGTTTAAAATAAGAACACAACTTTATCCTGCGTTTCTTTTTCACTTCAGTATAGTATGGAAAATGGAATATTAAAGTACAAAAGATTGATGTATTTCCCTGTATACTCATGTTTTCAATATACGATAATATCATAGAAGATCGAGAACGCATCGCTAAATTATTCCTGTTTGCCTCCTTGCGCTATGATTAACCCTCAGTTTCTCGAAATATTCACATCTAGAACAAAGTTGTATGATCCCAAAGATGTTCGAGTCATTGAAATTCGACTGTATTACGGAGGAACACGGGGGTATATATTAAATAGACTTGTTAACGTTATGCATTACGCAGTGTCCAGTGATTGTGTAAGCAGGCGTTTAAAGCACTGACTTGATCTGCCTGCCAAGATGTACAGGCTGATCTGGAGCTTTGCTGTCCGAGTATGTCTGGTGAAAGTCTTTAGCTTTGTGCAGCCCTGTTTGTACTTGAGCATAAAAACCAGATCTTATGAATGTATCAAACATCTTCTTAAGCAATAAATAAGAAGCTATTAAGTTATAAAAAATCATCGTTGTTGAAAACCTGTTTAAAATGTTGTGAAGTAAATATATTTTTATAAAGAGTTCCTTGTTCCTTACTTCCATGAACTGTCTGTAGTTAGTACGAGTCGTATTCTGCTTAGCTCTTCTGCTATTTCTAATACGACAGACTTTAGAGAGCTTACAAACCCTCAAGAGGGGGGGGCTACAGAAAAGGTAAGTATAACGCTGAGATAAGTATAAAAACAAAATCTTACAGGATAAAAATGTTCAACCTGGCCAGCTATATGTGCGTAGACTTCATGTCAAATCTTTCATGATGGCATGAACAATAATGTTTCATATAATTTCAAAGGCCCAGTGCCAGGACACACCGGCTGTCTAATCGCTTTACTGGTTTTAGGGAAGATTTAATTTAAAACTGTTGACACTATTATTAAGGAAAAGTGACAAGTTCGTTTTAATGTATTTGTACTCCAGTATATATAAAAAGGAAACAATACAGGCATCCAGTTAAGCATTTATTTTTTTTTTTAATTTTTTTTCTAAACAATCCAATTTATGACAATATGATATCTGTAAACCTCTACCTGTATCCAAGAGTGAAACCTCCTCGTACCGAAATAAGTCCTTTGTCCTTCTAAGCTTATTACAAAGGTTTAAAACTCTTATTTTTATATGATTCCATGATGTGTACAGCCTTTGGGACGGGGTAACTTGCACCCAAGGGTCGTGCTAGTTTTACCCTTTTAGTCTTGAAAGGGTAATTAGCTAACAATGCATACTTAACATTACTTAAAATTAGACTCTTCCAATATATAGTGTGGGGGCTTTATTCAGTCTAAATCGAGATTTGAATATTTGGGCTGCCAAACCTGCCGAACGTACATATAAAGATATGGAAGTTAGGCCTCAGTCATGGAACACAGCTCTTCATTACGAAACCATGCCTATATAATTTAGACCCCCTTAAACCCCACTTTTATATAGTAAAACTGGGGTTTACAGGGGTATACATTATTTTTCTTATTTCTATTCAAAAACATAGATTGTGGGTACTCGTTAGAACCGCCTCACCGAGGCGGTTCTAACGAGTACCTACAATCTATGTTTTTGAGCAGAAATCTGGAAAATATCAGATTTTTTTTTATCTGAAAATTTTATGTTTCTGGAGGTAAAATTTATATATTTGAAAAGGCGTGTTTTCGTAATGTGAAAGGCCCTGCGGGCTGACCATTTAATGGCATGAAATGAAAACAAAAGGACAGAAAACAAACAATATTTCCTCGGGAACAGAACAACAGAATAAAGAAACTCTGCCTAGAAACAGTTTAAAAACATCACATGAGATAACCTCTAAATCACTCTAGATATGGTTTGGTATTTCATCCAAACTTTTATCAGTTCCTTGTTTTGATTTATATGTTTTCACTATGATTAGGAGCAATAATGCGAACCGAATTCTTCTGTATTTTATTTTAAAAGCAGTATCGGGTCCTAGGGTGAAGTTGATCGGCTGTAAAGCTGCTTTAAACATCCCGGTAGTTTATACTTTTGATCGTTCTAAGGCGGTGGTCCCGACGTTTGTTTTACTCTGTGTAGCTTTGTGGTTAGTTCTACGAGGCAATTTATATTAAATCTTGCCTTGCGTTTTGCCTTGGTTTTTTTTTTTCAGTCCTTTTAGCATTGCGGTCATCTCGCTTGGGGGAGAGAGCTGGTCTGTGTGCTTTTCGTGTGTGTGTTTTATTTTTTTTTATTTTTTTTATTTTATTTATTTATTTTTTATTTTATTTTATTTTATTCTATTTTTTATTTATTTATTTATTTATTTTTTTTTTTTTTTTTTTTTTTTTGTTTTTTGTTTTCCACGTGATGGTCTGTGTCTCCTTCCTTTTCCTCTTGGTGTCAAAGACTGTGCTTGTTGCACTCCCTGGACATTTCTTTGTGATTTTGCACTCCGTGGACTTCTCGTTTTACTTCTTAATAGGATATATACATATATATACCCAAACATAAACTTGTACTAGTTTTGTCGCCATTTGAAAAAAAATACAAAGAAGATACCGGTAGACAAAATGCACAGGACACTGAAGGAAATTTCAGAAATTATGATTTAGTACAATACGTAACAGCCTTCAGTCAACATATCCAAAAACATTTACCTCGGGATAATAATAATAATAAATCAATTATTTTAGGGATGATCGATTGAAATCACTATACAAGAGAAAAATATTTTAAAAGGTAGGCGCAAATAATCTTATTTGAAGAAAGTAGAAAGAAAAGCCAAATTTTCAAACAATCAGCCAAAGATATCTGAAGGAAAATGTAATGAACCCAGATATGGACTATGCAAATATATAAAAGAGGGTTCCACATATAATTTCAAAGGTGAAACGTTTACTGTAAACTGTGATATGTCATGTACAGTAAAGAACGTTATAAATGTCATTGAGTGCAGGGGCTACAATAAATATTACATTTGAGGAAACAATTTGAGAAAGAAAACAACTTTACACTGCAAACATACTAGGCACAATACTTGAGAATGATCCCACTTAGTGGGCGTATTGCTTCGTGTTCATCAACAGAACCCAAATACTGCATACTCCTTTTTATAAGCTGAAAAACGGACAGTATTGTTGGCAGAAAAGAAAAAGAAAATATTTTATACAAAAATATAGAGCAGAATTAATTAAGCTTGAAATATATAAGTGGAAACGCCAGATATTCTTCATGATTCAAACGTTTTAACTGATCATATTTCTTATACGTTATACGCTCTATGTTATATACATCTCGGTAGAAAGTTGGTACGTTACGTTATATTAGCTTCCTTGGTAACATAACGCCATTATATCTTAGTTGACGCTCCTAATAAACGGCTTTGAAAATTGACATTTTCCAAGAAAGCGGTTAGCCAAAAGTTTATTGAACATAGGACTTGTACTTTTAAAATTCGTGACATTTTACGTAACGTAGAGAACATAATGTTACTTTGCGTTATTAACGTTGTTTCTATACAACACCTACAATATTGATTAATGTTATGCTTCTAATGATAAAAAGTTAAACCAGTAGAACAGAGAGAAAATATTCATAAAACATTGCGAAATCGGATTTGGAATGTAGTTTATAGCTTACCTTATATATATATATATATATATATATATATATATATATATATATATATATATATATATATATATATATATATATATATATATATATATATATATATATATATATTAAATAAACACTTACTGAAAATAGAGGACGGCAATTAACGTCAATATGAACACTAACTGAAAATAGAGGACGGCAATTAACGTCAATATTGACGTTAATTGCCGTCCTCTATTTTCAGTTAGTGTTTATTTAACTTGGCTTTGAAAATCTTAATAAAATTGGCTTCTTTCATTTTCCTCATAGCAATGTCACTCGTTTGTACTTTATAAAATGGAAAAAAAATGAAGTATCTTGGGTACTCTTTTGAACATATATCTATATGTTTACTTAACGGAATCTTCCTTACGTTTATTTCTCTTATTTCTTAGCTATATTTGTCGGAAATGTTTCTATTTAAATTAATTATTTCAAATGACGTTATATTGCATTGTGTTATTAAACCAGTGATAATATAGAAAAGGCATTGTATTAATATTCATTTTAGCTATCCGCTAAAGCATATGCTGTGGGTACTTGTTATTCGTCTTCTAAAAAGTACGCACAGCCAATGGTTTGGAGAAATAATAATTAATATTTGTCTTGGTACCCGCTTAACTAGAGCTATTTAGGCTCTGGGAACTTTACGCATTTAAGCCTAGCGTCCCATAAAAGGGACATTGGCAAACAGTGTAGACCAGATCAGACGCCGCAGAATGCGGCGTCTGATCAGGGTCTACACAATTTGCATTAAATACAGACATTCCATAAAACATGATAATGATTAAAATTAATCAGACGCCCCTTATTTTGGAAATAGACCGGTCCAAAGAGTGAAGGTGGAAAAGTCCATTTGTCATAAATGGATCAACCATATAATATTGGAAGTATGGAGGACAATCTTTGATCATAAGCGTATCAAGACAGATTTTTACAGTAAAAAAAATGCTTGATTTCATTTCTTTAGATTAAAGACATGTGTGGGTAATTCACGATTTTTGTGTAATCCACAAAAATAAAAGTTCAACCAGAGCAAAAACGTTGCTATTATTTGGTACAAAACTGGATAATTTTAGTAAATAAGAAATTGATTTTTCTTCTGTTTTTAGCATTAAATTTGTCTAACATGGCTTCAAACTTGAGGAAAATAACGAAATGAACATTTTTGGATTTTTTTTTCACTTTTTGCCTTTATTCCAGATCTAATAAAGCTGAATTGGTTCAGCCTTTATCAAATGATTTATCTCAACGTAGAGTATCCCCTGTATTAGTATATAAGTAGAATTCGTCATATCAACAAAGAATAATGCAACCTTTTAGAGGATTTGCTGTATAACTGAGTTCCTGGATTTATATGGGGACAATTATATGTTTTCCTATCAAACTGAAATTTGCACGATGATTCACATATTTCTTTTAATTTTCTGTTGTATACATGTATTAACTCCCACGAGAGAGTAAACCTTGTTTTGTGAAATTTCCAGTGTAACAATTTTCTGTAAAGTTCATAATATGAAAGAAATGGGTATTTCAAGGATTTTTAGAAAGTGTCATAAGGTTCATAATATAAAAGATATGGGTTTATTTCAAGCAGAGTCTTGTCTTATCTTGACAAATGAGCAGCAGATGCGTTTCAATATCATTTCCTGTATTGTTCTGCTCAAAATTATAAAAAATAAAAGTAAGGCGAATGCTATTTTTGTCATACAATCCACTGACAGAATTATTTGCTTATATTTTCAGGAAAACTGTTCAGAGTGGAGTCATTCTAGGTCACACTGTAAAAGACGTAGCACGATGACGTTTCATTTTTATTTTAAAAATAGTCAACCGGTATACAATGTATGAAAGTAAATATATGCAAAGTCTAAAGCAGTTTGCAGTGCACGAAGTATTTTCCGTATATGTCCTTAACCATTGTCCTGCTGAACCCGGATATACCCTGCTTTGCAAACAATGCAGATCCAGATCAGTTGGCTTCTGAAGAAACCAACTGATCTGGATCTGCACTGTTTGCCATCATGTTTGTGAATTTATAGCAACAATCCGGATCAAGTACTCTGATTTTCTGAAAATTAGAGGTGGGTGTTGCTTCTTAATTCATTCGGCAGGACAATGGTTAATAATAAAGCTCGAAGGGCTTTATGATAGGTTTGAGAGTGATTTGCGGGCGTTTACACATCGATAAATTCCACACAAGTAAACTTTATTTGTTATAATTCCAACTAGGTAATATTTATGTCGATCTTATGGGTAAAATAGCTTAATTTAAAAGTTCGCGCGAAGAAATAGTACATGAATTCCTGCTCATTGGATTTAATGACGTTTCCAAATTGCTCTCGGCCAATCAATTTACGCTAAATAATTGTATACCTGTTGAGTAGAAATTATGAAAAAAAAATGGTTTAAAACTGTAAAATTCTGACAATCGCCCTTCTAAAGTAGATCTCCGTACATTGTCCTGTTTTCACTGTATGTAAAAGGAGAATATTGAGTACACGCTACATAGACTTGTCCACGTAACGAGAATTTTACAGTGCTTAAAGACATAGCTAAAATGAGATCAACATTGGTACTACTCATTAATGGTTTAATTGCTCTTACCTAGACGCTATGTCAGAAAGATGAAAGGCGTGTCATAAAGAGGTGATAGTGAGATGCCTGTAGGGGGTTGTTTAAGCCTTCAGAAGGGTAATGACATCACGAAAACATGCCTATATAATATTGACCCCTTTAAACCCCACTTTTATATAGTAAAACTGGGGTTTACAGGGGTATACATTATTTTTCTTATTTCTGCTCAAAAACATAGATTGTGGTACTCGTTAGAACCGCCTCGCCGAGGCGGTTCTAACGAGTACCCACAATCTATGTTTTGAGCAGAAATGTGAAAAATATCAGAATTTTTTTATCTGAAAATTTTCAGTTTTTGGAGGTGAAATTTTCTATATATTTGAATAGGCGTGTTTTCGTAATGATTTTGTAGGATTATTGCTGCGCCCTGGCTCATATTATATTACCTATGGAACACAGATACTTAAGCCAGTACTAAATGCTCCTATTAGAGATGTCCGAGAATTTACCGTAAGTTACGGCAACTACCGTACGGTAGAATAAATTTACCTAGCGCGGACAAAGCTTTAGATTAGGAGGGAAATGGTACTCTATCGAGTATATATTGAATAGTGTGGGTAAGGATAGATGTGTAAAACAACAACCGCTATATAAAACTTGTTTGTGTTGAGGTTTTACGGCCCAGTCAACCCAATGGGGTAGTGTCGAGCACGGTCAGTTTACCTAACCCCACTTTTTTCTGGGCAGGCTTAGTCCTCTAAGCGGTTAATTAGTATTGTGCACATTCTTTCGCCAGAAACTGACAACTGCCCATCTTAAATCAGCGGAAGGTAGTGATAGACCGTAGAAAATATTTCATGATCAATCTCCAGGAAAGAATGTTGCCAACTCGGCTTTGCTCATTGATACATTATAGCGTGTCACAGGAAAATGTATATTCTGTGCTTTTTCCGAGATAACTGAGCCAGACCATTTGCATATGACTAGGGCCTTTGTTATTTATCAGTATAGTCTGCAGTATCAAATGACCCTTTAAGCGGACAGCGATGGACCTGATCAGACTACGTTGATTAATTTTTTGCATGACACAGTCCATATACATGTCACGGTGCGACTCGGCAGGGGTTTTCCGCATACATTTATGTCCTGAAGGCATATTTTTACATATTTGTGTTACTCTCTCTCTCTCTCTCTCTCTCTCTCTGCGTTTCACAGGGTATGTGCGTCTTCATGCGTATGTGCTGAGCGTGCATCCTTGTACGTGCATATGCGTGTTGTTACTGTTGCTGAGAAGATGTGATTGTGTCTGAATTAGGTGTAATATATATTTTATATAAACTTTTAACGGATTTCACTGTGAATCTGATATCCATATACATTTTTTTATCATTATTATTATCTTATATTAGCGGGTGGGAATCTTAAGTGAAATCAATGACTATAATGATAATAAAGATAATGGTCTCATCAATCCTATATGAGTATAAATGTATGAAATGCATCCTGCTAGAACCGGTTTACTACAGTCATGGTAGATACACATGTACATGTATTATCATTCTACTAGTTAATACGGCAGCCAATTATTGCCACCGAAGTAAACAAAACACACACACACACACACACACACACACACACACACACACACACACACACACACACAAAACATTTTGACTTCATAGTGGATGCGTTAGTAGTCTGAGTTGTGGAGGAATATACGAAACCCGATACTCTTTGCACGCAGGTTATCACTTACAGCATATGTGCACAAGCGAGCGTTTCACGCACATGGTATATGATGTCTGGTGCATAAACCACTCAAACACAGAGTGCGCACTTCTTTCTCGCAGCCGCGCTGCTCCGGGTCGCCACGGTTAACCGACTAACGCACATTTTGCTCTAGCCGTGTCGACCGGCGATGAACCGGCCTGTCCCGACTGCACCGCTTTTAGTTGATTAGCTAAACATGGCGGCCAAGTAATTCGTCCGTTAATGACGAAAACCGCAATACTGCTTGATCGGTCATGTTGTTTTTAGCCCAGCATTATTTTTATTTGTAACGGACGGTTGACCGCCGTCTGGAGAAAAGAGTTCGCCCATTATCCCTTCACTATATTACGCCCCGCCAATCAAAGACTGGTGAAAGGGTATTGTTTTACCGCTGTCCGTACGTCTTTACGTCCGTTCGTCCGTGCATTTGTGTCCGGCTCATAACGCCTAAACGTATGGAATATATTAATGAAACTTCAGAGATGGCTAAATCATATCGAGGCGATGTGTCGCAAGCAAGGAAGAAAACACTGGTGTTTGAATTGTGTCCAGGCCATAACTCCTTACCCCTATTAGTGCTCGGAGTGCTAAAAATTGTGCCCGGGTCATAACTCCTAAACCGTATGGAATATCGTATAGAATATATTTATGAAACTTTACAGCTGACTACAATGAATAGCAAACAATGAAGACAACCTCAGTTAATTCGGTTTCGAATTACCACCTCTTGCCGAAATCCATATAGTGTAATGCTGGCGACTTTGGTTTTGGATTTATCCCCCCTTGCCTGAAACCCATGTCGTGTAATGCTGAAAATTCGTGTATAGCATATAACTCCTGAAACGTATGGAATATAGTAACGAAACATCACAGATGGCTTAATACTATCAAGACGATATGTCGCAAACAAGGAAGACATCTCCAGCTAATTTGGTTTTGAAATAACTCCCCTTACCGAATGTCAGTGTAGTGTAATGCTCTCTTTGTGTCCGACACATAAAGTAAAAATAGATATTCCCGCTGTTATTCCCGCTGTTCAAAACAAAATCAGAGAGAGAGAGAGAGAGAGAGAGAGAGAGAGAGAGAGAGAGAGAGAGAGAGAGAGAGAGAGATCCTAACCATAGATCTTGTGAACCTGAAATCGGGAGCGCCACATATAACTCCTCGGCCGCGCGCCAGCCCTGAATGGTGAAACAATCCGGCACCAACAGGCCATAACTTTCTTACAAATGTAAGAACCCATTAGCAAAACGCACAAATGTGAAATATGAATGAGCATCAGCCTCCTCCGCCATTGTGGCTAGCTGACCTATATTGAAAAATAAGCGTAAATCTTCAACGATTCCCATCTAAAGAAGAATTACTCTTTCAAACTGAAGTGCTGCGTGTGTCACGTACACATACCATATATATGTGGAAATAAAAGCCATGACATATTTATGCTGTCATATATTGCATAGGTACTGTATTGTTAACTGAGGGGTGATTAATAACTTCATGGTCTCTATAAGCAGGCGTACTGAATGTTAGTACAGTTCAACTCTTGAATTTGAAATTAGCAAGTTAAAACTGGAATTACTTCTGCCTCGGAGGAAATCAGGAAAACACGATGTGCAAGCTAGGAGAGAATGTCTCTTTCTACATTATGGTGAAGACGTCGGCTGCTCAATTTCAACATGACTAGAAGAATTTGTGTCTCTTTATACATTATGGTGAAGACGTTGGTTGCTCAATTTAAACCTTACAAGAAGAATTTGGTAGACGAACTCCGTCACCAAAGAGGAGACCGTTGCATTACATCATCATAGCAAAATCAGTGTTCTATTGCCTGTATGATAGGTATGTGTCTCCGAGGTATGTGTAACGCTTTTCAAAAGTTTAAAGTGTCACCTTAGTACTATTGGGCGTCCTATACGACTCACCTTGTTATGTTCAAAAGCTCCTTGGACCTAATAAGAAACGCATTCAACATATTAAGGAATAATATAGCCGTTTTATGGCGGATCCTTACAGACTTCTCCAGCGATTTATGAGCGCGGATCAAACCACTGCCAACGAGGGGCAAAGCAATACTCCTTTTATTTATTTATTTATTTTATTTTATTTTATTATTTTACTTTTATTTTTTATTTTTTTTTTTTTTTTTTTTTTTTTTTGTTTTAATTATTTTGCAATGCGATGATGTTTGCATGACTTCTATTTTTCTGGGATGTGTTGCAAGTGCTGTATATAGATAGAGACTACATACAGATACACTGCTGCTCCTGTGAGAACGCTACGGAAGACAGTCAAGCAGATTCGATATAAAAAGTTGATAAGAAGTATGCTTTTTCACCAAGATAATGCACACATACTGATTGCTGTCACGACTGCTTTCTAGAAAGGTGGGTGCAAACTTATCAAACATCCATCCTGTTCTCATGCTTTGGAAACGTCTTCCCAAATATGCAAAAATGTTGCGCTATCATACGACGTTAGGAATGCTGCGTTCCACTACACTACACAGAAGGGATCCAACAGTCTGTAATCTCTCAACTCAGTGTGAATGAAAAATGAATGCCTTTGATGTTTTAAAACTGACCCATTTTACCATCAACCAGGAACTTATGAATCGCCCCTCGTATATAGTCACATACATGTCACAGCAACATGGCGTGGCCATCGACTGATTGATATTCTCAGCTATGACAGAAACATTAAACCGGTTAGTACATTTGTTCTCATTAGCTCAATTATTTTACTTATCTAATCAATATTTTTATTTACAAACAGACACGGTGTAAGGTACATTATTCGAGTTTACCAGATTCGTGAATGTGTTCACGGTAACACATATATGTAACTATCGGCATTGGGGTAGTCGGGTGTGGCGAAGGTGTCGTGTATCTTACATCACTGGGACGTCCAACAGATATCAGCTTACATTTGGGCAAGGTCTGCTATCCTTATAGCAGGTAAGAGGGGGTGGACAGGGGGGTAGGCATTCCCCACTTCCCTCCCCCTTACCCCCACTTCCCTCCCCCTTTTCCCCCACTTCCCTCCCCCTTTCCCCCACTTCTCTCCCCCTTTACCACCACTTTCCTCCTCCAAGCAAACTATTCCCTCCCCTAAATCAGAATTTTTAATATCCCCAACGCTATAATTAAATTTAAACATGACTGTGCAATATACATTCATGCAGATTTTGACCCCAAACTACACCCCTAATTTTTGCCCCCAAATCGGTATTTTCCTTAGCATTTGCACCCTGTTTACGGAATAGCTAAATATTTGCACTCTTCGTTTCAAAAGTCTCTAACTATCACAAGGTGGTGGGCCTTGATCCGGTTTTAAACTGGTCAAGAAAAATAATGTTGTGGGCCTAGGTCCGAGCCCAAACTGATCCTAATTGGCACAAAAACAGTCGTATTAATCACTAAAATCAAAACTCAAGAATACCATTAAAATCTGCATCTTCTTTTAATATTTTTTGATAAGCATGGTCCCACACTTGGGGGTCAGCGAGAACAATAATCTTTTTTTTTTTTTTTTTTTTTTTTTTTTTTTTTTTTTTTTTTCTCAAAAAATGGGTTAAATGTCTAACGTGTTAGTGTGTGGTGGCTGACAAAACACGGACACGGACTCATGGACTTACGGACCTATTGGCAATACACGGACTGCATAACAAAATACGGACCAGTTATTCACGGATCACTTGACAAACCACGGGCCTTCAATTGATGGGCGACAAACCATAGACCTATTATTCACGGACTTGACAAAACACGGACCGTTATTTAAATTACGGACACGGAATTTTTATTGGTCCGTAAGTCCGTGAATGGTCCGCGTTTTTTCACCGGGCAACATGTGATTGATTTGACTGAGTTCGGGTTTAACGACAGGTCAACCCTTATTAGTCATTTTGTGTCGTCTCCCAGAGAAAGGGAGAAGAGAAATAGGAGATAGTAAAGGAGATGAAAGAGAGGGACAGGGGAGAAAGGAAAATGAATGAAAGTGAAGAAACAGAAGAAATAAAAGCATTCCCCTCTACCTGCTGCAAGGATAGCAGGCCTTGCCCAGCTATAAGCCAATATCGGTTACACGATACCTTTGCCTCACCCCATCACCCCACCGGATGGTGTTTGGAATACCTATCAGAAAATCCATGTTGGATCTTGAAGTGTGTGTGTGTGTGTGTGTGTGTGTGTGTGTGTGTGTGTGTGTGTGTGTGTGTGTGTGTGTGTTTTGAACAGCGCAAAAGTCCTTATCCAACAATAAGCAAATAAAATGATTGTCTACGGCAGACGAATAATTATTTCTAAAAATGTGCATTGCCACCGACAACGGCTTTCTTGTGAACTTTCGGAATCAAAGGGAAGTAATCAACTAGAGATAAACCGAAATCGGACGTAAACGAAATCAATGTGAACCACGGTTGGCGGAACACTTCTAGTCGGTGAAGTGAAATCAACGCCAGATTCATTGTAAACATACCTGAATTTTTTTTTAATACGTCTATTAGATACTTCTGATACCCATTTATTGCATTGCAATAATAAAAATAGAGTAAAATCGGTAAAATACAACAAATTTTGGTATAACCCCCGCCCCTAAAATTTCCCTACCCCCGCCCCTCTTCCCCCGTCCCCCGCCCCCTTTACCCCCGTTCCTCGCCCCGTTTACCCCCGTCCCCCGCCCCTATTATCCCGTATCCCCGCCTCCCTTGTCCACCCTCTCAGGTAATGGTGGCGGGGGATGTTTTTTTATTTCTTTTGTTTCTTTCCTTTCATTCCTGTTCCTCTTTACCCTCTGTCCCTCTCCTTCATCTCCTCTACTATCTCTTCTATCTCTTCTCCCTTTCTCCGGAAGACGACACAAAATGATCAAGAAGGGTTGACGTGTCGTTACAAATAATCTGCCGGCTGCCCAAGTGAAATCAACGCCAGATTCATTGTAAACATACCTGATTTTTTTTTAATACGTCTATTAGATACTTCTGATACCCATTTATTGCATTGCAATAATAAAAATAGAGTAAAATCGGTAAAATACAACAAATTTTGGTATAACCCCCGCCCCTAAAATTTCCCCCTCTTCCCCCGTCCCCCGCTCCCTTTACCCCCGTTCCTCGCCCCGTTTACCCCCGTCCCCCGCCCCTATTATCCCCGTATCCCCGCCTCCCCTGTCCACCCTCTCAGGTAATGGTGGCGGGGGATGTTTTTTTATTTCTTTTGTTTCTTTCCTTTCATTCCTGTTCCTCTTTACCCTCTGTCCCTCTCCTTCATCTCCTCTACTATCTCTTCTATCTCTTCTCCCTTTCTCCGGAAGACGACACAAAATGATCAAGAAGGGTTGACGTGTCGTTACAAATAATCTGCCGGCTGCCCAAACATGGCGGCGGAAATTTCCGCCTGTACACGTCATTATAAAATATCAACAAAAATCACATATGAAATGCGTGTCTCACAAATTGAATTGATAACTTAAATGTCAGGGTATATCAAGTGGTTATTAACAGATAAAAACGCCTTTTATAAGTATAAAAAAAAAACTTACGTTCTAACTTGCGTAGCCGGCCTCGGTGGCTCAATTGGATGCGCCGTCCGACTTGAGATCAGGAGGTCGCGGGTTCAACCCCCGCCGAACGGGCACATGTATCCTAGTGGATAAGAGAGTTGACTCTTAATCCATTAGGTTTCTCACCGCTGTGGTTCGAGCCTCGCTCGGGTCATATGTGGGAAAGCCAAGTTCTGCTTACGGATGGTCAGGTGGTTTTTCTCCGGGTTCTCCGTGGGGTGGTCGGGTGGTGCGAAGGTGCTGTGTATCTTACATCACTGGGGCGTCCAACTGATATTGGCTTACAGTTGGGCAAGGCCTGCTATCCTTGTAGTGGGTAAGGGTAGAGGGGGAATGTTTTTATTTCTTCTGTTTCTTCACTTTCATTCCTGTTCCTCTTGCTTCCCTGTCCCTCTCTTTCATCTCTACTCTCTCTTCTATCTCTTTTCTCCCTTTCTCTGGGAGACGACACAAAATGACCCTCAAGGGTTGACGTGTCGTTAAACCCCAACACAATCAATCAATCCGGGTTCTCCGGTTTTCGCCCACCTTCGATGAACGATCGGCTCGATATAAGTGAAATATTCTTGAAAGGGCCGTAAAACCCAAATCAAAAAAAAAAAAAAAAAAAAAAATCAACCCCCGCCGAGGTCGGCAACATTCTTTCGTGGAGATTGATCATGAAATATTTTCTACGGTCATTCTCTCCCTTCCGCTGATTCAAGGGCAGTTGTCAGTTTCTGGCGAAAGAATGTGCACAGTACTGGTTAACCGCTTAGAGGACTAAGCCTGCCCAGTAAACGTGTGGTTAGGTAAAATGACCGCGCTTGACATAACCCCATTGGGTTGACTGGGTATTAAACCTTAACACAAACAAACAAACTTGCGTAATTTTGAGACAAAACATTTCCTTTTTCTTTTCCATGAATACAAAAGTACTAATGGTATTTTGTTTTACAATGTTCCATCTAGGGCAACCGGAAAATAAAATATCCAAATTCATTCAAATAGAGACACACTTTGGCTACTAAGAAGGCTACTCAAACAGCCTTAAACAATGTACATTGACCGTACATATATAATGTACTTGGCTGTCCTCCTTGCACATGCAGATACAATATAAACCGGTATCCAGTCCGTTATATACATTAAAGGACAAGATTTTAGTTTTGTGTATCAGTTTGGGTACCTGCAGACATAGGCATATTGTGTTTTTATTTGAAAGCTTTTGGATATTTTAACTTCCGACTGGCCGGCCTCTGTAGCTCAGTTGGATGCGCCGTCCGACTGGAGACCAGGAGGTCGCGGGTTCAGCCCCCGCCGAGGTCAGCAACATTCTTTCGTGGAGATTGATCATGAAATGTTTTCTACGGTCATTCTCTCCCTTCCGCTGATTCAAGAAGGGCAGTTGTCAGTTTCTGGCGAAAGAATGTGCACAATACTGGTTAACCGCTTAGAGGACTAAGCCTTCCCAGTAAAAGTGTGGTTAGGTAAACTGACCACGCTCGACATGACCCCATTGGGCTGACTGGGCCGTAAAACCACAGCACAATAAACAAACTTCCGACTGCTCTAGACGGAACATTGTGAAATAAACTAACGTTAGTATTTTATGAATTTATGAAAAAGAAAAGGGAACATTTTTGTCCCGAATTTGCACAACTTATAATGTTTTTTCATACTTATGAAATGCATTTTTGTCTCTTGATAACGACTTGATATCAGTTGAGTTTGTGAAACACGCATTTCGTTTGTGATTTTTGATGAAGTGTACAGGTGACAAATTTCGCCGCCATGTTTGGGCAGCCGGCAGATTATCCTTACACCCAACACAATCAATCAACTATCGGCATATAACCGGCCTCGGTGGCTCATTTGGATGCGCCGTCCGACTGGAGACCAGGAGGTCGCGGGTTCAACCCCCGCCGAGGTCGGCAACATTCTTTCGTGGAGATCGATCATGAAATATTTTCTACGGTCATTCTCTCCCTTCCGCTGATTCAAGAAGGGCAGTTGTCAGTTTCTGGCGAAAGAATGCGCACAATACTGGTTAACCGCTTCGAGGACTAAGCCTGCCCAGTAAACGTGTGGTTAGGTAAACTGACCGCGCTCGACATGACCCCATTGGGCTGACTGGGCCGTAAAACCTCAACACAAATAATCGGCATATACATGTATTTGATAATAGACCCTTTTTATTCCATAGATGGATGTAAGAATCAACGGACGCAGGGACGGGCGGATAGACGGATAGACGGACGGACAGACAGACAGGCAGATAGATAGATAGGGGAGACAAATTATGGTTGTTTTGGTGTTTTGCGTCCCTTTCAACATTATTTAGCCATATCGAGAATATGGAAAGGTAATAATGAAAGGCTATGGGTAATGAAGGGTCGTACTCTTATGAGCTGAATTCAGCTTCTAACGGGATTCGAACCCGGGACCTCGTGATCCGATGTCGTGAGCGCAAACCACTCGGTCACCCCAACGCTTCAGAAAGGGAAGGAGACAGACATTTCGAGACAGACAGTGCCGAACACACACACATACACATACACACGCACACACACACACACACACACACACACACACACACAGAGCAATAACAACGTCGTATGGAAACGGCGACGTCGGTTCTTGGACCAGAAGTCGAAAAATGAAATTTGACTTTTCCCTTTTTCCGTTAAGCTGCATAAATTTAGGGTGGCGGCCATCTTGAAAATCAATTTTGAATTTCTCCTAAACCGAAAAGTCAGTTGACTCGAACCTTGGTAGGAAGTATCGTGGTGACTTGTGAATCAAAAGTATTTTTCCAATTGTAATTCTAAGAGGGCCGCCACAGAATCCGTCTTGAAAATCTATTTTGAATTCTTCTTTGGAACCAAAAGGCCAATTAACTCGAAATTTATTAGGAAGTGTTGGGGTTCTTTGTAGATCCAAACTAGCTAAAATTGTTTCAGTAGGAAATCCAAGATGACTGCATCTTGAAAATCTTTTTGGAATTTCTACTACTGAATCAAAGTGCAAACTGACTCGAAATTTAGTACGCAGTGTCGGGCTGACTTGTTGACCTAACACGGCTAAACTCGTTGCAATCGAGAATCCAAAATGGCCACCACAACTGCCGTTTTGAAAATTTATTTTCAACATATTCTCCTGAACCAAAAGGCTAATTGAGTTGAAACTTGAAAGGAATTATCGTGTGACTTGACTTGTTGATCAAAATAACCGTAATTGTTTCGATAAAAACCCAAAGATGGCTGTCACAGCCGCCATTTTGAAAATGTATTTAAAACGTATTCTCTTAAAACTAAAGACCAATTTACTAGACATTTAGCAGTAACTAGCAGAGAGACCTGTAGAAAAAATGACTAACGGCATTCCAATCTGAAATCCAAGATGACCACCATGGCCACCATTTGAAAATCTGTTTGAAATTTCTTCTCCTGAACCGAAAAGCCAATTACTCGAAACTTGATAGGAACTATCTGTGTGACTTGTAGATCAAAAATAGCTGAAATTGTTCCCATCGGAAATCCAACATGGCCGTTACCGCCGCCATTTTGGAAATGTATTTGGAACTTCTACTCCTAAATGGAAAGACAAGTTGACGCAAAACTTGGTTGGAAGCATCAAGGTTACTTGTCGATCAAATATAGCAAAACAGGTTCCGATCGGAAATCCCAAGAAGGTTGCAATCTTGAAAGTCTATTCTGTTTTTATTTTTTTTCTTCTGAACCAAAAGGCCAATTGACTCGAAACTTTGTAGGAAGTATCGGGGTTACGTGTATATTAAATACAGAAAATATAACTAAAATAATTTTGATCAGAAATCCAAGATAACTGCCATCTTGCAAATATATTTTTAACCGTTACTCCTGAACCAAACGGCAAATTGACTGAAAACTTGAGAGGGACTGTTTGGGTGATTTGTAAAGCAAAAATAGCTATATCGTTTCGACCAGAGATCCAAGATGGCTACCGCAGGCGCAATCTTGGAAATCTATAATGAACTCCTGAACCGAAAGCCCAAATGATTTAAAACTTGTCTAGTTCTCGAGTGAGCGATACAGGACCACCTTTGCCCTGTTGTCTGATGATTACCACCTAACGAACACCGTTCATAAGCGACGATTCTGTTTTTCCTTCCATCGTGCTGTTCATTTTAGAACTTTAATAACCTAACCCCACCTGGTGGCTGAGAATGCTCGTTTAAAGGCTCTCAAACCACAGAAATCTGAGGTCCCATTTTTTTTAACTTTGCTCAAATGTGCAAATAAATTTTCATAACAAGGCTAGGTTAGAAACAAATTTGCATGATATTAAAATCTTACGAACCGAATAGAAACCGGCAGCTTTTCTGATTTGGTCATTAAAGATCATTAAAGCGGCACTACCCTATTTTTTTTTTTTTTTTTTTTTTTTTTTTTTTTTTTTTCCTTCAGAATGAGCACCATATTCAGTCCAGAAACGATAATGATGTAGCAGGTGTAGGTTCTAATATTAGAAAGTGTTTGTAAAAAGATGAAAATCTTCATAAGACATGTTTTGCATGCACTGTGCTCTTTTCCGTATAATTCTTGAACGCCCCTCGAATATTGCTAGTACGCGCACGTGTAGTCCTAAAACACTAGTGCCATTTTACAGTCTGCATACAAAAATAAAAAAAAAATCAAACATAGGAGTCTGGGACATATTGGTACATACGGCAAATATACGTCAATTAGTTTTTCATCAAACCACACATCAACATACAAATCGTCTCGGAAGTCATCGAAGATCTTAAGTTAAATAGTCGCGTGAATGTTCCTTAATGTTGACGTTATTGAATAATTTAGACTTTTCATTAAAAATACATATTCAACGCCGAGAACAAGAAAACAACCTGCAGTACGCCGAGAATTGGTTAAACATAAACAATGTGGTATCCGAGAACCAGATAAGCATCTATTTTCGTTTTGCGCCGCGGTACAAATTCGCACCTAAATCACAATAGGCGCAAATTTTGGCAGGTACAAACGAAAAGAATATAATGGGAAAAGTCAAGTTTCAGTCTAAAATTGGTTCTGATTACATGGTTTCTTAGTATATAACGTGTTTAATACAGCCTTGCGCCGCGGTCAGAAAGCAAAACCCCGAAGCTTGTTATATGCTTAAATATATTTTTTACAGAAAAAAAGGTCGTCTTCTATTAGTATATACTACCAATTTCATTCTTGGAATATTAAAACTGTAGGATACCCCATTTTCCTTCAGTATTCAGACAAACACACCTGAGCAAATGATATATACCCAGATAAGCAGCTCATGTATATTATAATGTAGCTTGATCGGTAGCTAAGTAGTATGCGCGTCCGACTGGAGATCAGGAGGTTGCGGGTTCGACACCCACCACGTCCGAAAAAGTTTCTACGGTCTTTCTCTCCCTTCCGCTGATTCAAAGAGGGCATTTATCAGTTTCTGGCGAAAGAATGTGCACAATACTGGTTAACCGCTTAGAGGACTAAGACTGTCCAGAAAAATGTGGTTGGGTAAACTGACCGCGCTCGACATGACCCATAGGGTTGACTAGGCCGTAAAACCTCAACACTAACAAATCAACTTCTGCCAATCAGCCAAACTTTAAAATCAAGTTGGCATTCAATTTACAGGATAAATACGGTACCGAAGAAAATGTATCTAATACGTAGGGTAATTACGGTAATATTTCTAAGGTTACTGAGGAAAATGTTATGTGACGTCACCACATTGATCATCCGATTAGAAAAAGTGCGGTTGAGTAAGACTTTATGTGGCGAGAAAAGGCGTGTGCAAGAGATAGAAAAAAAAGAAAAACATTTAATTTTGAATAATAGTCAATGTGAATGACACGGTCTATTCTTTTTCCTGTTATACAGCATATATCACGTTTCTGCACATGTTTAGCTTGGCGTGCCTTGCAAAGTTGGTAAGGTATTCATCTGTCCGTGCAAGGACTGAGTTAGATTCTAATCTTTCTAGGGCAGCTGTATTGTGTTCGGAATAAAATCAGACCATCTGGACCGTCTCAGGCGACACTGAAAATGTATTTAACCATATATCCATGGCCGTCGAGTCATACTTTGCAGACAGGAAAAGATGTCCGATAGGTAAATAAGAGCGCCGTCATCAGCCCGTCAACAAAAGATACTAGCACAATAGCTGTTTCGGCTCCTTTTATGTTGGTCGACCCTCTCTCTGTCTCGATCAATCGCTTCTGATCACGTTGTCCCAGGTTCGAACCCCGCTAAAGGCGGAATTCAATTTATGACTCTCTCTCTCTCTTTCTCTCTCTCTCTCTCTCTCTCTCTCTCTCTCTCATGACATGCTATATTCTGCTATTTAGCCCCCTTTTTTAACTCACCTGAGCCAAAGGCTGAGGATGAGCTATTGTGATGACTTGCCAACATATGCAAATATCCGTGGTTGTTGCGTTATACGCATTAAATTGTTTTGTTACACAGGTGCAGAAAAGTGTTGAAAGTAGGAGTGCATGTGCTGTTAAAAAGAAACAAATATTGACAGCTTCGTACATTTACTGCCCAAAATTAAATGTTTTTCTCTTGCACGTGCCTTTTCAGACCAGTGTTTCAGCCGCATAATGTCTTAAGCCTTTCGGCTTTCGCCTTCTTCAGAGGTTTTCTATTTTAAACAAAAGACATAAAAATGTAAAATTTACGAATAAAAGATTGTGCCCTTTTCGGGCCCATAATTTACGAATAAAAGATTGTGCCCTTTTCGGGCCCATAATTTACGAATAAAAGATTGTGCCCTTTTCGGGCCCATAATTTACGAATAAAAGATTGTGCCCTTTTCGGACCCATAATTTACGAATAAAAGATTTTATTCGTAAATTTTACATTTTTATGTCTTTTGTTTAAAATAGAAAACCTCTGAAGAAGGCGAAAGCCGAAAGGCCTCAGGTAAACAAATTATTTGCACTGTTAATGATTAACTCTCAACATATATATATATATATATATATATATATATACACACACACACACACACACACACACACACACACACACACATATATATATATATATATATATATATATATATATATATATTCCTTTACGCATCATAATGCGAACACATTGAACGCTGATGATAAAATGATGCTAGGACATGAAGACAGCTTTTCGTTGTAGTTGGCACTGCAAACTTTCGGCTATCTATTACCTCCTTGCAACCTGTAGGCGATCAGTCGCCGTTTCACCAGTGATGCCGGCCTCGGTGGCTCAGTTGGATGGTCCGTCCGACTGGAGACCAAGAGGTCGCGGGTTCAACCCCCGCCGAACTCGGCAACGTTCTTTCGTGGAGATTTACCATGAAATATTTTCTTCGGTCATTCTCTCCCTTCCGTTGATTCAAGAAGGGCAGTTGTCAGTTTCTGGCGAAAGAATGTGCACGATACTATTTAACCGCTTAGAGTACTAAGCCTGCCCAGTAAACGTGTGGTTAGGTAAACTGACCGCGCTCAACATGACCCCATTGGGTTGAATGGGCCGTAAAACCTCAACAAAAACAAATTTCACCAGTGATCAGTCTCTGATCGATCGTCAAACAGTCGCCGACTGAGCGCCAATAGATCGCAGCAAAGTTGCCAGATTTCAGAGCCAAAGAGTTGGTGAAATCGATCGGCGACCGATAAGTGACTGGTGGGCGACTGATGGCGACTTCCAGAAAACCATTGCAACCAGTCTGCGACCAGAATTAGTCGTGGCTAGTCTTTGTGCATGCTCAAAAGCCTGGCTGCGACTAATTTTGTTCGTTACGCCCATTATTGCGACTTCTGCAATCTTCCTGCGATTGTCAATTTTTTTTAGTCGCGGAGCGGGGCTTTATAAAATTGTACTGTTTTTACTCGGATCATCAGCGTGGTCACTGCTGGCGCGATTAGATGTATAAGCATTTAAACCTGTCCTTACGTAGGCAACAAAAAAACAAAATTCTGCTTATACACACAGTTATGCAAGGCGTTTGTGCCTTTGCTATGTTCGATTTTCTGAGTTTGAGCGGAGTTTTTACGTTGATAACAACATATTAATAGACAGCTTTAAAATTTTAGTTTCAGGCGTTTTGTTGTCCCTAAGGTAAGCGATGAAAAAAAAAAAAAAAAAAAAAAAAAAAAAAAAGGAGGCCAAACTTTCCCTGTATCGCTCACCTGATTACCAGAGAAGTTTCCAGTCGACTGACCTTTCGAATCAAGAGAAGATTATCAAGATGGCGTCCATCTTGGATTTCCAATCAGAATGATTTTAGCTACTTCTTATGTACAAGTCACCTCGATAATTCCAATGAAGTTTCGAGTCAATTTCCCGTTTAAGGATAAAAAATTCAAAATAGATTTTCAACATAGCTGCTAGGGCAACCAACTTGGATTTCTGATCAGAATGATTTTAGCTATATATATATATATATATATATATATATATATATATATATATATATATATATATATATATATATATATATATATATATATATATATATATATATATATATATATATATATATATATATTTTATCTACAATTCACCTTGATACTTCCTATCAATTTTCCAGTCGGTTGGCCTTTCTGTTCAAAAGAAGTTCAAAATAAGATTTTCAAGATGGTGGCCATCTTGGATTTCTAACAAGAACAAATTTAGCTAGTTTTGTTCTACAACTCACCCAGATACTTCTTTCCAAGTTTCGAGTAAATTGGCCTTTCGGTTCAGGAGAAGTGCAAAATAGATTTCTATGATGGCGGCCATCTTGAATATCCGATGAAAAGGATTTAATGTGATTTTCATCTACAAGTCACGCTGATGCTTCCTACCAAGTTTCGAGTCAACTGGCCTTTCGATTCAGAAGAAGAAGCGTGGAATATATATATCCAAGATAGCGGCCATCTTGGATTTCTCATCGGAACGATTTTAACTTTTTTTTATATTCAAATCACTCTGATGCTTCCTACCAAGTTTTTCGAATCAGTTCGCCTTTTGGTTCAGGAGATGAAGCAAAAAATAAAATTTTCAAGATGTCAATCATCTTGGCTTTCCAATCAGAAGGAATTAGCTGTTTTGATTTACTAGTCACCTCGATGCTTCCTGTCAAGTTTCAAGACTATTTGACTTTCGTTTCAGGAAGAAAAGCGAAAAATATATTTTCAAGATGGCGGCCTTGGCGGCTATCTTGGATTTCCCATCAAAACAATTTCTCTATTTTTATCTACAAGTCACCCCGATGCTTCCTACCAAGTTTCAAGTCTATTGGCTTTTTGTTTAAGGAGAAGAAGAGAAAAATGTCAAAATGGTGGCCATGGCGGCCATCTTGGCTTGCGAATCAGTACAATTTTAAATATTTGTGCTCTACAAGACACCCCGATGCTTCCTACCAAGTTTCAAGTCAGTTGCCTTCAGGAGAAGAAGCAAATTAGATTATCAAGATAGCAACCATGGCGGCCGTCTTAGATTTCTGATTAGAACGACTTTAGCTATTTTTAATTTACAAAGCGCCCTGATACTTCCTACCAAGTTCCAAGCCTTTTGGTTCAGAAGAAGAAGCAAAAAATAGATTTTCAAGATGGCAGCCATGGTGGCCATCTTTGATTTCCGATCGCAACTATTTTAGCTTTTTTCTTTTTTCTGTTTTTTTTTTTTTTTTTTTTTTTTTTTATCTGCAAGTCACCCTGATGCTTCCTACCAACTTTCAAGTCAAGTGGCCATTCAGTTAAAAAGAAGAAGCTAAAAATAGATTTCAATGATGGCGCCCATCTTGGGCTTTCGATCGAAACAATTTTAGCTGTTTTTGATGTACAAGGCAACCAAATGCTTCCTTCCTACCAAGTTTCAAGTCGGTTGGCCTTTTGTTTCGAGAGAAGAAGCAATAAAATAGATTTTCAAGATGGCGGTCATGGCATGTTGATTTCTGATTGGAATTATTTTAACTTTTTTGATCCAAGATTCAAATTCGGTTCAAAATTCGGTTCAGGAGAAGAAGAGAAAAACAAACTTTCAAGATGGTGTTGGCGGCCAGCTTGGATTGCAGATCGGAAAGATTTTTAGCTAATTTTGCTCTACAAGATACTCCAGTGCTTCCTACCTAGTTTCAAGTCAGCTGGCCTTACGGTTCAGGAGAAGAATCAAATTAGATTTTCAAGATAGCAGCCATGGCAGTCATCTTGGATTTCCAATCAGAACGAGTTTTGCTATTTTACATGTACAAGTCACCCCAATGCTACCTACCACGTTTTAAGTCAGTTGGCATTTTGGTTCAGGAGAAGAATAAAAAATATAGATTTTTCAGACGGCGGCCGTCTTGGATTTTTGATCGGAACGATTTTAGCTATTTTTGATCTACAAATCACCCGACTCTTCCTACCAAGTTGCAAGTCAGTTGGCCTTTCGGTTCAGGGTAAGAAGCGAAAAAAATAGATTTTCAAGATGGCGGCCATGACGGCCATCTCAGATTTCTGATCGGAAAGACTTAAGCTAGTTTTCTTATTCACGTCACTTCAAAGCTTCCTACCAAGTTTCGAGTCAATCGACCCAGTGTGTAGGAAGAGTAGGCTTTTAAAGGAAACTGTTGATACCGCACGACGCACGACGCTATTATTTGACCTAATGACCTATTTTTGACCCCACATGACCCAGTTTTGAACTTGACCGACATTTTGTCAAGGACATCACTCTGAGAAAAATTGAAATTGATAAGACTGAAAACGTGGCCTGTAGAATGTTTATAAGCCATCTTGACAATGAAGGGGACATAACTCTGCCACCGTTGGTCCGATCTGACCAGTGTTTAAACTCGTTCGAAATTTTATGCATGCCATTGCAGACAATCCTCTTTATACCGACACTCGATACAACGACAAAATTCATTACAATGAAAATTTGATTGTCATGAAACCTTCGCTTAAGAGGTAACAGTTAGTCACAAATAATGTCAGAATATTGTATCAAATACTTTTAAGAAACTTATTCTAACAAATATCCAAAACATATTCTATGAGGAAATATAAGAAAAAGACAAGACCTTTGTTACATATCGATATGCTCATTAAGAATTCCGTACAACAGCAAATTCATTTTAATGAAAACGTCTTTGCGAACAAATGTTATCGCTGTAACGAGGGTTCACTGTATTATCTGTAAGTTACATGAAGGTACAGCAAAACCTGAAGAAGCTACGCTGTTCACATGATCAATAATGGCCATTTTGATAGCCAAGGGGATAAAACACTGCTACTGTTGATCCGATCTGGCCCATTTTCAAACTCGTCTGAGATTTTATCCATGTCATTAAAGGCTCCATATTCCTCAAAAATAGACATTTTTTATCCAAGAAAGATTTAATAAATTGATATATGGTATTAATACAATCATAAAATGTGGCATTTGACAGCCTGTGTAATTTCAGTTAGTCTCTCGTTTTTGAACTGGATCAAAAATGAAATGATTTTTATCCTATCTCTGAATAAATGTTGGTAACATTAATTCAGAGATACAATAAAAAATCATTTCACTTCAAGAACCAGAGACTAACTGAAATTCTACAGGCTGTCAGATGCCCTATTTGGTGATTGTATTAATACCATATATCAATTTATTAAATCTTTCTTGGATAATAAAATGTCTATTTTTGAGGGATATGGAGCCTTTAATATCTACAATTTCCATGAAGATCCAACAAAAAATAATGAAGCTACGCTGTTCAAAACGTCGATTATGGCCATTTTTGACAATTAACGGGACGCAACTGTACCAGTTTTGGTCCGATCTAACCATTTTTGAACTCGCCCGAGATTTTATGCATATTATTGTTATCTTCCAAGTTTCATGAAGATCTAACAACACGCTGTTCAAAAGCGCTTTGCTTGCAGGCTGCAAAGGTATTTCTTTTCGAAAGTGTGGACGACGAACGACAACGATGGACGTCGGGGGCTGCCATCCTATAAGCTCATCCGGAGTCTTCGGCTCAAGTAAGCTAAAAAAAGTGGCTAAACGAACTCCTGTTAAACATAACAATAAAACCTGCTTAACTTTACCGTTGCTAATAACATGGTAGGACAATCAAGTTCACGTGTGTCAGTGTTTGGGGTAGTGAGAGGGCATTGGGTGTGTTGGTGCAGATGGTGTGCATGCAATTACAACGAATATTGCGAAAGATTAACCAGAAGTTATAACTGTTATGTTTATGTTTGTCGCAGTATGATACCACTCTGGTTGCCATAGTAACCGTTTAACGTTTTGAACTTTATATTTTCTTTAATTATACAGCCGATGATGATTTAGACCAATAATGAGCATTAATCCTGAGGTCTGCTTAACTCAGATAATTGGTATTGAATATGTGAGCTTATCCGCTGAGTGGGAATAAGTTTCCAAAGGTAAGCTTTGAAAATAGTACGTGTTGAGCATTTTATTGTTTAAGAAATAGATCAGCTGTAGCAGTGATTTGTTGAGTAATAAATCACTGTTTTGAGATCCGTTGTAAAGTAGATCAAATCACGAGTGCAAAGGGCCAGTGGTTTACCTTCTTACAACTTACTGATAAACTGATTTTTTACTCAACAAATTACGCACAAGAGCGGATCTATTTCGATTCAACACGAAGAAAAAGTCAGACTTTATCAAACTTTCAGCCATCGCATAAAGAAATACCGCCAAAAGTTTTGACTGTAACGCTGCTGTTTACATCCATTTCTTAAGTTGTTGACGCGCAAAAAACGACGTTACACCGCCTAACGTCGTAAAAACGAAAAGTGACTTCAGCATAGTGTCAAAATGACGTCGGAACGGCGCAAGATAGCGTTGTCACCACGCAATTTGTAATAACGCCGCAATTTGTAATAAACTTGTTGATTACAAATTGCGGAGCATGTCACCACGCAATTTGTAATAACCGCAATTTGTAATAAACTTTTCAAACTTGGACTGTCCCAAGACTTACTCTTTGTTGCTTTGTGGTTTATTTTACGAGGCGATTTGTTTTATGTCTTAACTTGTGTTATTTTGTTCTTGTGTGTTTTCAGTCCATTTAGCATTGCGATTACCTCGCTTGGGGAAGAGAGAGTTAATCTTAGTGCTTTTCGTACGTTTGTTCGATTTGCGCTTGTTTGGTTTTGTCTGTTTCTTCTTCCTCTTGTGTCTGGGAAGGCCTGCGGTTTGTGATTGTGGCACTCCCTGAATTTTTCTCTTACTAATTTTTTTTGCGAAGTATATGTACTTGTACATTCCTAACTGCTAAACAGGGGACAGAAATGGAGAGTGTAGACATGAAAGATGAAATTTTTCATTACAAATAGCGTTGACTTTGCTTTTTGGCGATTTTCGATGATTTTCGCATTTGCCGCAATTTGTAATAAGCTTGTCAAACTTTAACTACCCAAATAATTTCGAAGCATGTGTATTTGTATCTTCGACACAACTAAACAGGGGATAGAAGTGGACAGTTAGACATGAAAGGAAAAGTTTTTAAACTTCATTATAAATTGCGTTGACCTTGTTTTTCGATGAATTTTCGCATTCGTCGCAATTTGTAATAAACTTTCCAAACTTAAAGTACCCTTTGGCGTTACGAAGTACGTGTACTTGTATCTGCCTTACAACTAATCAGGGGAAAGAACTGGACAATTCAGACATCAAAGTTTAAGTTTTTTATCTTTATTATTAATTTCATTGACTTTGCTTTTTGGCGATTTTCGATGATTTTCACATTCGTCCCAATTTGTAGTGAAACTTTCTAAACTAAAACTACACCAGAAATTTCGAGGTATATGTACTTTTATCTTTGTAACGAATACAGGGGACATAACAGGACAGTTTACGTATCAAAGGTGAAGTGTTCAAACTTTATTACAAATTGCGTTTAAATTGCTCTTTGGTGATTTTCGATGATTTTCACATTTGCAGCAATTTGTAATAAACTTTTCAAACTTGAACTACCAAATGAATTTTTGACATATGCACTTGTATCTTCGTTACAACTAATCAGGAGACAAAACTGGACAGTTAAGACATCAAAGACGTAGTTTTCAAACTTTATTGCAATTGCGTTGATTTTGCTTTCTGGCGGTTTTCATTGATTTTCACATTCGCCGCAATTTGCCAAACTTAAACTACCTTGAGAATTTTCTAGTGTATTTTCTTGTATCTTCGTTACAACTAATCAGGGGACAGAACTGGACAGTTTAGATATCTGAGACGAAGTTTCCGAACTTTATTACAAATTGCATTGACTTTGCATTTTGGCGATTTTCGATGAAGTTCATATTCGCCACAATTTGTAATAAATTTTCAGACTTGAATTATCCATGCGATTTCGATTTATACATGTATGTACTTGTATCTTCATTACAACTAATCAGTGACACAACTGGATAAATGAAGTATTCAAACTTAAGTATTCGAACTTAATAACAAATTGCTTTGAGTTTGCTTATTGGCGAGTTTCGATAATTTTTACATTCGCCCAATTTGTAATAAACTTTTCAAAATTAAACTACCCCAGGAATTTCAAAGTATATGAGGACTGAACTTGACAGTTCAGACATCAAAGTTGAAGTTTTCGAACTTTATTACAAATTGCGTTTGACTGCTTTTTTCGGGCGATTTTCGATGATTTTCGCATTTATCGCAATTTGTAATAAACTTTTCAAACTTAAACTGCCCCAGGAGTTTTCAAAGTATATGTACCTGTATCTTCGTTACAACTAATAAGAGGACTGAACTTGACAGTTCAGACATCAAAGTTGAAGTTTTCGAACTTTATTACAAATTGCGTTGACTGCGTTTTTTTGGCGATTTTCGATGATTTTCGCATTTACCGCAATTTGTAATAAACTTTTCAAACTTAAACTCCCCGAGGAGTTTCAAAGTATATGTACCTGTATTTTCGTTACAACTAATAAGAGGACTGAACTTGACAGTTCAGACATCAAAGTTGAAGTTTTCGAACTTTATTACAAATTGCGTTGACTGCGTTTTATGGCGATTTTCGATGATTTTCGCATTTACCGCAATTTGTAATAAACTTTTCAAACTTAAACTCCCCATGGAGTTTCAAAGTATATGTACCAGTATCTTCGATAGAACTAATAAGAGGACTGAACTTGACAGTTCAGACATCAAAGATGAAGTTTTCGAACTTTATTACAAATTGCGTTGACTGCGTTTTTTTGGCGATTTTCGATGATTTTCGCATTTACCGCAATTTGTAATAAACTTTTCAAACTTAAACTCCCCGAGGAGTTTCAAAGTATATGTACCTGTATTTTCGTTACAACTAATAAGAGGACTGAACTTGACAGTTCAGACATCAAAGTTGAAGTTTTCGAACTTTATTACAAATTGCGTTGACTGCGTTTTATGGCGATTTTCGATGATTTTCGCATTTACCGCAATTTGTAATAAACTTTTCAAACTTAAACTCCCCATGGAGTTTCAAAGTATATGTACCAGTATCTTCGATAGAACTAATAAGAGGACTGAACTTGACAGTTCAGACATCAAAGATGAAGTTTTCGAACTTTATTACAAATTGCGTTGACTGCGTTTTTGGCGAGTTTCGATGATTTTTGCATTTACCGCAATTTGTAATAAACTTTCCAAACTTAAACTGCCCCAGGAGTTTCAAAGTGTATGTACCTGTATCTTCGTTTCAACTAATATGAGGACTGAACTTGACTGATTAGTTGAGACGAAGATAGAAATATTTAAACTTCGAAATTCCTGGAGTAATTTTAGTTTGGAAAGTATATTACAAATTGCGGCAAATGTGAAAATCATCGAAAAACGCCTAAAAACAAGTTCAACGCAATTTGTAATAAAGTTTGAAATCTCCATCTTTAATGCCTAAACTGTACAGTTCTGCCCCTGATTAGTTGTAACGAAGCTACAAATACATACTCTTCGAAATTCCCGAAGAAATGTTAATTTGAAAAGTTTATTACAAATTGCGGCAAATGTGAAAATCATCGAAAATCGCCTAAAGGCAAAGTCAACGCAATTTGTAATGAAGGTTCGAAAACTTCATCCCTGGTGTCTAAACTGTCCTGTTCTGTCCCCTGATTAGTTTTTACGATGATACAAGTAATATACTTCGAAATTCCTACGGTAGCTTATGTTTGGAAAGTTTATTACAAATTGCGCAAATGTGAAAATCATCGAAAAACGCCAAAAACCAAAGTCAACGCAATCTGTAATGAAGTTTGAAAACTTCATTTTTAATGTCTAGACTGTACAGGTCTGTCCCCTGATTAGTTGTGACGAAGTTAGAAATATGTAAACTTCGAAATTCCTAGAGCAAGTTTAGTTTTGAATGTTTATAATAAATTGCGGCAAATGTGAAAATCAGCGAAAAACGCCTAAAACCAAGTCAACGCAATTTGTAATAAAGTTTGAAATCTTCATCTTTAATCTCTAAACTGTACAGTTCTGTCCTCTGATTTGTTGCAAAGAAGCTACGAATACATACACTTCGGAATTTCCGGAGAAGTTTTAATTTGACAAGTTTATTACAAATTGTGGCAAACGTGAAAATCATCGAAAATTGCCAAAAGGCAAAGTCAACGCAATTTGTAACGCAGGTTCGAAATCTTCATCCCTGATGTCTAAAGTGTTCTGTTCTATACCCTGATTAGTGGTTAGGATGATACAAGTAATATACTTCGTAATTCCTACAGTAGCTTATGTTTTGAAAGTGTATTACAAATTGTGACAATTGTAAAAATCATCGATAGATGCCCCAAAACAAGGTCAACGCAATCTGTAATGAAGTTTGAAAACTTCATCTTTAATGTCTAGACTGTACAGTTCTGTCCCCTGATTAGCTGTGACGAAGATAGAAATATGTAAACTTCGAAATTCCTGGAGTAATTTTAGTTTGGAAAGTTTATTACAAATTGCGGCAAATGTGAAAGTCATCGAAATACGCCTAAATCCAAGGTCAACGCAATTTGTAATAAAGTTTGAAATCTTCATTTCTAATCCCTAAACTGTACAGTTCTGTCCCCTGATTAGTTGTAACGAAGCTACAAATATATATACTTCGAAATTCCCGGAGAAATTTTAATTTGGAAAGGTTATTACAAATTGCGGCAAATGTGAAAATCATCGAAAATCGCCAAAATGCAAAGTCAACGCAATTTGTAATGAAGGTTCGAAAACTTCATCCATGATGTCTAAACTGTCCTGTTCTGTCCCCTGATTTGTTTTTACGATGATACAAGTAATGTACTTCAAAATTCCTTCGGTAGCTTATGTTTGGAAAGTTTATTACAATTTACGGCAAATGTGAAAATCATCGATAAACGCCTAAAAACAAGGTCAACGCAATTTGTTATAAAACTTCGTCTCTGGTGTCTAAATTGTTCTGTTCTGTCCCCTGATTATTTGTTTGGAACGTACATGTACACATGCTTTGCAAGTTCTGGGGCAGTCTGTTTGAAAAGTTTATTACAAATTGCGGCTTTATTACAAATTGCGTGGTGACATGCGCCGCAATTTGTAATAAACTTGCGCAGCAATTTGTAATAAACAAGGTTATTACAAATTGTGGCGTTATTACAAATTACGTTGTGTCATGCGCTGCAATTTGTAATAAACAAAGTTTATTACAAATTGCGGCGTTATTACAAATCGCCGGGTTTGCTAAAGGCAGGTAGTTGTCCTTTAAGTGGCTATTTTTGTGATTTTTGCGATGGTACAATATTTTGGTTTTGTTTGTGTTGAGGTTTTACGGCCCAGTCAACCTAATGGGGTCATGTCGAGCGCGGTCAGTTTACCTAACCACACGTTTACTGGGCAGGTTTAGTACTCTAAACGGTTAACCAGTATTGTGCACATTCTTTCGCCAGAAACCGACAACTGCCCTTCTTGAATCAGCGGAAGGGAGAGAATGACCGTAGAAAATATTTCATGATCAATCTCCATGAAAGCATGTTGCCGACCTCGGCGGGGGTTGAACCGGCGACCTCCTGGTCTCCAGTCGGACGGCGCATCCAACTGAGCCACCGAGGCCGGCCCAATATTTTGGTTGCCATAGTAACCTTTATAGTTGTTTATTTACATCACAGACAAATCGTTCATGTCACCTTAGTTGAAAATAGATAATGACACTTGAGATTGTCTAAGAAGATATTGCAGTTAGGCGAGGATTTTTCCTAATTGGCTCACGTGTTGATTACTAGATGTTTATTAGCTCATCTTCACACGAAGTGCTCAAGGTGAGCTATTGTGATCACCCTGTGTCAGTCGTACGTACATCATGCGTCGTCAACTTTTATGTTGTTCACCCTCTAGAGGCTAAAGGTTTTCATCAATCATAATTACCAGAATGTTTGACATGATGATATCTCGGTAAAATTCGAATAATGGTTATATCATCTAAAAAACTAGGTCACAAATGCAAATTTCTTTAAAACCTTGTTCCCTCTTTAGAGGCCAACATTTTGCTTCAGTCGTCATGAATCTTTACCAGAAATTTTTTCTAGATAATATCTCGGTCAAGTTTGAACATGGGTTATGTCGAGTAAAAAAAACTAGGTCTAAGTTTCTTTAAAACATTGTTCACCCTCTAGAGGTCACAGTTTTGCTGGAATCTTCATGAAACTTTACCAAGATGTTTGACATGATGATATCTCGGTCATATTCGAATATAGGTTATGTCAGATTAGACCGTAGGTCACTAGATTAAATTTCTTTAAAACCTTGTTTACACTCTAGAGGCCACATTTTTGCTTTAATTTTCATGAAACTAAACCAAAAGGTTTCTCTTGATAATATCTTATTCAAGTTCGAATATGGGTCATGTCGGATCAAAATCTAGGTCACTAGTTTAGATTTGTTCAAAACCTTGTTCACTCTCAAGAGTCCACAGTTTTGCTTCAATCGTCATAATTTTTTTTACCAGGATAATATCTCGGCTAGGCCGTGTTGGAATATGGGTCATTTTGAGTAAAAATAGGTCACTAGGATTCATTTCTTTGAAAAAACTTGTTCACCCTCTAGAATCCATAGTTTTGATTTAGTCTTCATGGAACTTTTCAAGACAGTTTTTTTTTTTTTCTGATAATATTTTGATTTAGTTTGAGTGTGCGTCATGTATGGTTGACAAAGAAGGTCACTAGACCGGATTTGTTTAAAACCTTGCTCATCCTCTAGAGACTTAACATTTGCTTAAATCTGGGTAAATTTTCACCAGAATATTTGTCTTATTAATATCTTGGGCACGTTCGAATTTGGGTCATGTAGGGTCAAAAACTACTTCACAAGGTCGAATTTCTTCAAAACCTTGTTAACCTTCTTGAGGCCACATTTTTCCTTCAATCTTCACAGAACTTTACCAAAATAATTAACTTGATATCTCAGTCAAGTTTGAAGATAGGTCATTCCGGATCAAAAACTAAGTCACTGTGTAAATTTTTTTTAAAACATTATTCACCCTCTAGAGGCCACAGTTTTGTGTTAATCTTCAAAGAACTTTACCAAAAGTTTTGGCTTGATAATGTTTCGGTCAGGTTGGAATGTGGGGCCTGTAGGGTTAAAAACTAGGTCACTAGGTCACTTTTCTATAAAACCTTGTTCACACTCTAGAGGCCACAGTTTTGCTTCAGTCTTTTTGAAACTTTGGTAGAGTTATTTTTAATGATATCTTGATCAAGTCTGAATATGGATCATGCCGAGTCAAAAACCAGGTCACTAGGTTAGATTTCTTTAAAACCTTTTTCAACCTCTGGACTCTACAGTTTTTTCTCCAATCTTCATGAAACTTTACCAGAATCTTTGCCCTTATGATATCTTATTCAAATAATCATCATGAATCTTGCTCAAAATACTTACCTTGATGATTTCTAAGTCACGTTTGAGACTAGGTAACTCGGGTAAAAAAACTAGTTCAACGGACCAAATCAAAGACAAAAATTAATAGCACTCTAGAGACCTCGTTTTGAAGTAATTTTCATGAATCTTGCTCAAAATGTTTGTCTGGATGATTCCTAGGTCGACTTTGAAACTGTGTCATTTTGAGTAAAATTATGTCACAAAGGAAACCATTGTAAATATTCTAGAGGTCACATTTGTTTTTGAGCAATCATCATGAATCTTGCTCAAAATGTATGTCTTCATAGTTTCTAGGTCGGGTTCAAACTGAATCACTTGAGATGATAATCTAGGTCACCGGTCCAAATCAAAGGAAAATCTTGTTAATACTGTAGAGGTCGCATTTTAAGTAATCATCATAAATCTTGCTCAAAATGTTTGGCTTGTTGATTTCTAGGTCAAGTTTGAAAGTGGGTTACTTGGTGTCAAAAGCTATGTCACTGGTTCAAATCACAGGCAAACCTTGTTAACACTCTAGAAGTCACATTTTGAAATGACAATCATGAGTTGTGCTCAAAATGTTTGGCTTGTTGATTTTAGGTCAAGTTCAAAACGTTTTCACTTGGGGTCAAAAATTAGGTCGCCAGGCCAAATTCAAGGAAAACGTTAACACTCTAACAGTTTACATTTTTTGAAGTGATTATCATGAATCTTGCTCAAAATGTTTTGTCTTGATAATTTCTAGGTCAAGTTTGGAGCTGGGTCATTTATGACCTATATTTCATTGTCCAGTGATTTTCTAAAAATTTTATTCTGTTTAAGTTAGTTTCTCGGTAACTATTAATCATACGGCAGTGACACTTGGCATTTGCATACATTTTAGCATAGGCTCTTGAGTGCAGTCATCCATATTTGACATTGACCTATATTTTACTGTCCACTGAATTTATGAAGTTTTTGCGTTTAGGTCAGTTCTCAGTTACTATTTGTCCAAACGCCAGTGATTCTTCGCACATACATACACCTTAGCATGGCCTCTTTAGAGCAGTAATCCATATTTGACCTTGACATATTTCATGGTCCATTAGACATGCTATATTGTCCTACTTGTTAATATAATCATCAGGAATCTCGGTCAGAATGTTTCCTTTGATCATTTCTAGGTCACGTTGTGTAAGTGCTCCAAAAGTGTAAGTGCTTTGATATTCAGGTGAGCGATACAGGCCTATCATGGCCCTCTTGTCACGTATTCCTGAGGCCCGACGTCTGAATCATGGCAGAAAGGAAAATTTATGCTTCTTATTATCAAGGGTAGATAACTCCAGCCCAAAAACACTTGTAAATTAGTACCATGTTCAAAACGATGGGACTGGTTTACCGCTTGAAGGACTAAGCCTGCCCAGTAAACGTGTGGTTAGGTAAACTGACCGCGCTAGACATGCCCCCATTGGGTTGAATGGGCCGTAAAACCTCAACACAAATAAACAAAACGATGGGAATTTTATTTAGTTACCTTTCCCTTTGGGAAATATTTCTTGCACCAAAATGACGAGAGCACAACACTGATTGGAAATTATATTTGAATGAATACAGTCTGTGCGCGTCTCCGGTATATTTTACTAGAATTCTGTTTCTTACTTACGGCGAAAATGCAGAATTAAATGTTTTTCATTAAAATTGTTATATAAGTAGTCCCCCTCCCAATATGTATGACATAAGTATGTAATATCTCCACCAAAATGCATCTTGGGTCGAGGGGGGGGGGGTGGGGTTCGCGGGGGTGTAAGGGGAGGGGGAAGGCATATTTTTATAATAACTTCTATGAAACTCAGTTTTGCATTTAAACCGGGAATGAGGAAGATAATTTAAGTCACGTATACTAGACTTGCACACTGACTATATTCATTTAACAATTGCAGTCTTGTGTTTTCGTTATTCTGATGCAAGAAATATTTTCTAAAGGAAAAGGTAACTACAGTCGAACCTCATTATCTCGAACTCGCTTATTTCAAATAACCGCTTAACTCGAAGTGAAAATCTGATCCCTATTTTAACATGAAATTATGACAATACGTAACAAAATAATGTGGAAAAGAGGAGGAAGGAGCAATTTCTCCTCTTTTCCACATTATTTTAAATATATATTTCTAACTTCAGGAGTCAAATTACACATTCATTTGTTAAATGCAATTGTTCAATTTATTGTTTTCCTCACTCTCTCAACTCTGATATGTCGATGTACGGATATCTCGAAGTATTTCAGTGAGTCCCTTGGAATTCGAGATAAAGAGAGTCGACTGTAAATGTATCTCCATCGTTTTGAATATAATATTAATTTATGAGTTTTCGGGCTGCGGTAAACAGGGCTGAATCATCTCTCCATAATCAGAAGCTAGTAGCTTATTTGCCGCCCTCGGTGGCTCAGTCGGACGCGCCGTCCGACTGGAGGCCAGAAGGTCGCGGGTTCAAATCCCGCCGAGGTCGGCAACATTCTTTCGTGGAGATTGATCATGAAGTATTTTCTATGGTCATTCTCACCCTTCCGCTGTATCAAGAAGGGAAGCTTTCTGGCGGAAGAATGTGCACAATACTGGTTAACCGCTTAGAGGACTACGCCTGCCCAGTAAACGTGTGGTTAGGTAAACTGACCGCGCTCGACATGACCCAATTGGGTTGACTGGGCCGTAAAACCTCAACACAAACAAACAAATCAAGAAGGGCTGTTGTCAGTTTCTGGCGAAGGAATGTGCGCAATGCTGGTTAACCGCTAAGAGGACTAAGCCTGCCCAGTAAATGTGTGGTTATTTAAACTGACCGCGCTCGACATGACCCCATTGGATTGACTGGGCCGTAAAACCTCAACACAAACAAAAGTAGCATATTTTTTAATTTCTGCTATGGTACAGACATCGGGCTGCCGGAATATGTAATAAAATCGCATATTGTAATTTCTAAAGTCTGGTCTAACACCTGAGCCAACTAGGAAAAATTTTCGCCTTACTGGAATATCTCCTTTTGCACGCCTGGTAAACTATCACAGGTACCTCCGCGGAGGTACCGATTAAATGATTGTGACAGATATCCGGAGCTACCTGTGATGGTCAAAAATTAGACATAAAAAGATAAGTGTCGTCTTTTCTGATAAAATACACAATAACCAGAGAGTTTACTGAAAATCAAAGAGTGCTATTCGACCCTTATAGGCATAAAGTTTTGTCACACGTCATATCCCCCAGAACTTTCCATATTTACCAAAGACACGATCTTTGAAGTGGCTTCGAAGACAGCCGAAGTACTCGAAACAGAAAAAGATCGATCGTTTTTGGTTCTAAATGCGGATATTTTGCATATACATCTGTTTATCTTGGTACACTGATATAAAGTAAACCTGTTTGCCTGAATACAGATATCGATAAACTCCAAATAAGGCTGGATTCTTCAAAAAAAACAGCTGGAGGTGCCTGTGACGTCGTGGAGGTGCCTGTGATGTAAAGGAATATAGTGAAAATCTGAAGAGTTATTGCAGCTGCAAATATTGATATAATTCTTCTAGATCACTGCCTGGAAAGAATCATTCATTCAGCGTCGCAATAAGCTATCATAATGTGTATGTCATGAATTTCCATGTTAAAAGTATAAAACATAATCTCAAAGAATTATTGGTGCTTTTGAGTTAGATTGTCATAGAATGCTCACTGAAGTAAGACTCTTTTTTTTCTTGAATGGTGATGACTGTAATCGGGAGGTGTTGCCTGCTCGTCATTCGAAATCGTAGAAAATTGTCTTTGCTCAATATATCACACGCCATGCCATCTACACATATGATGTACCAAACGTATAAAAAATGCCGATGTCTGTATTCGTAAATTAAGACGCAATTTGAGCATTACCGGAACACCAAAAATAACTACATTGTTGACCCTTTTGGTAACTCGTGGTCGGAATTTTACTGTAAATCATCTGAAATTCAGTCTCCAAATGGCCACTATGTGCATCAAATATGCTGACAAAAGAGCAATTTTCCGACATATTGTTGATTTTGCAAACGCTTTGACAAAATATTTTCATAGTGGTTATTTGGTGACTGAATTTAACACGATTTACAGTAAGATTCCGATCACTTCACTATATTAAAAGATGTAATGTCGAGATTATGTCATGTGTTGATGATGTAACACCTAGGCCTTACGGGTGTGTCTTACGGGTGTGTTTGAATTCTAGCGCTGGCAATATAAAACAGCAAGAGTGAATCACTTGCAACACCTTCGAGTCCACTCACCACAAGGTTAACATAAACGGCGAGCCATGCCGCGTAGCGCAGTCGGTAGAGCGTCTAACTCAAGAGCCAGAGGTCCCCACTTACTTTTCTTTCTCCTTCCGCTGATTCAAGAAGGGCAGTTGTCAGTTACTGACGAAAGTATGTTCACTTATTACCGGTTAACCCCTTAGGAGGTCTAAGCCTGCCCAGAAATAGTAGGGTAGGTTAACTGATAGTCCCGCCATGATTTTAATTATTTACAGAGGACGTAAAGAAACAAAACAACAAAATACAACAACACATACAGAGAGCGTCATACGACATAGGCCTATGCGAGCGATACGCATACGAGTTACCAAAAGGGTCAACATCGTAGGTTATTTTAGGTGTTCCGGTAATGCTCAAATTGCGTCATTATTTACGGTGACAGGCATCGGCATTTTTTATACTTTTGGTACACCATATATGTAGCTGGCGTGGCGTGTGATATATTTAGCAAAGACAATTTTCTACGAGTTGGAGTGACGAACAGGCAGCACCACCTTATTTGGAATTTATCGAGATCTGTATTCAGGCAAACAGGTTTACTTTACATCAGTGTACCAAGATAAACAGATTTGTATGCAAGATATCCGCATTTAGAACCAAAAACGATCGGTCTTTTTTCTGTTTCGAGTACTTCGGGCTTACTTCGAAGCCACTTCAAAGGTCGTATCTTTGGTAAATATGGAAAGTTCTGGGGGATATGACGTGTGACAAAACTTTATGCATATAAGGGTCCAATAGCACGCTTTGATTTTCAGTAAACTCTCTGGTTATTGTGTATTTTATCAAAAAAGACGAACACCTGTCTTTTTATTTCTAGTTTTTGACCATCACAGGTAGCTCCGGATATCTGTCACAACCATGTAATCGGTACCTCCGCGGAGATAGTGATAGTTTACCAGGCGTGTTTTGGCCTAAAGAATCGTTTGCTAGTGTGCCATCGTTGCCACTACGCAAGATGATGATTTATTCATTTATCTGTCACCACTCATTTTAGGTGAACTTGATTAAATCTTTTATTAATGAGAAAACTAAAAGTGAGCATCCAATTCATGCCATATGCAGGCACGATCGCGATATCACTTAAAAATTGTTGAAACCGACGATAAATCCAACTATAAACAACAACAACAACAACAACAAAGCGTTGCTATGTTATATTCCTTTTCATTCTCAACTCTACACAACTTCTTTCAAATTTTATAACATTCCTTTTTTGTGCCCTCTCGATCCTATTTTCTGCTATATTTTCTGATCAAACCCCTACCATAACCTAGATAAGTAGTTTCTAGACAAGCACTCCTCCATTCTTCTTAACCCATTTACCCCTGGCTTTATGAAAAGAAATTTAATTCCTGAATATTGACACATTCATTATTGCGAAGAAGGATTTCAGTCCAAAATCAATAACAGAGCGGCAAGCTGTGTAGATCCTAAGAAGATGGTTGGTTTCATCTGGATTTGCATTGTTTGCAGTGATATCTGAATCGGTCTGTAGGGACGAAAGGGTTAATATGGAAGGTTTCCCAGTCATCAAATGTAGCAGTATGTGGCATATGAAGTATAAAATGCATTCTTACCGACTGTTTATTTAAACCATCTTGGTTGGTTTGTATTAAGTTTCCCTCCTTGTCGTCATTCATTCACATGCTTTTC
Organism: Anodontia alba; assembly: GCA_964016985.1. Lineage (NCBI taxonomy): Eukaryota > Metazoa > Mollusca > Bivalvia > Lucinida > Lucinidae > Anodontia > Anodontia alba. The sequence goes on along the minus strand of OZ024833.1, from coordinate 61,710,701 downwards.
TGCAGATACAAAGTTTCGATAGTTTATATTGTATTATATGTTTTTTGTTGATATTAAACATATGAGCCCAAGGTTGTTAACAAGAAAAGATGAATAGCTTAATTGAAGTATTTCAGAGACCAAAGAAACTCTCACCTTTCTTTAGAAAACAGTACAGCAACTAAAGTGGTATTCTGTGTTTGGATGTAACAGGGAGCTCAGACATGGTGTATTCAAGAATTCAAGAATCCAAGAAAATATCTAGAGGTTACTGTCTGGGAAAGAGATAATCACTCATGGTGTAGTATTCATTCAATGTAGAGAAAAAAATATCTACTAAAATACTATAATTTTATTCTATGGTTCGTGGAATAGCATAAAATAGCCTTTGTGTCTGTTTTGCGCAAATGAGCTCTGTGGAAACGTTTATACTTGATGTACATTTATCAAAGATCGATTAGACTGGTCTGGATAATGATCTTTAAAATGCAATAATACATACCCAAAAAGAAATAGTACATAACACTGTTTCAGACCGTTGACAGCAAATCTACGGTAAAGAAGCATCCCAAATTAAATTAATACGGTAGTTAAAACAAATCGTAAAATAACCGCAATATCTCGGATGAATTGGCTGACCTAGTAAACACACAACGTTGAAACACAGCCTTGTTACTTTGGACAGCAGAAGGTAAGCAATTTAATAAAGGGTATAAAACCCGATACTGAAATTTCCAGCCTTGATAATGGCATCTATTTAATGTGTTTCTGACAACATTACAGGTAGAAAATTGGGAAATGAATTAGAGCATCCAAATAATAAAGTAAACATGACAGGAAAAATGCCTGCCCAAGGTCGGACTCGAACCCATGACCCAAGTTACACTCGTCCAGTTCCCTGCCTTCTGAGCTACCCGGACGGTCTTATTAAGTCCATGCATTTGAGCCACTGCACCCCTCCCCCTCATAAAATTTGGGATTCAGGCACCACCCAGCTGTCCTGAAGGTCTCTAGCCTGCAACCCCCGATAGGCCGCATTCCATGCACACCACTTTACTTCTGACACCAGTGAGCAGGGGAGGAAAACTGCCTTCCGAGGCGGGACGAATCCCCATAACACTAGTCAGGTGCTCCAACTACTGAAATGCGCAGACGATCTTATTTACAATGATTTGTCGAGGTAAGGATATATTATTGATGTAAATACGTTATCGGGTCTACTGCTCTTTTCATTGGTGCACCTTTAACAATACATCCAAGCTGACAAAATTTATCGACGCACATATCATTGGGGTCAAGTATCTTTCAACGATTTGCATCATCCTGCGCATGCGTTAAGTATAACCCGGGCCTTTGCTCTCCGTTCATACATTATGTAGTATCCAATGATTCTGCTAGCGGACAATCCCCTGATCAGACAGTGCGAATGTGTAGATTGATCTGGGCCTTCGCTGTCTGCATATACCCGAAGACACGTTTTCGCATGGCGCGGCCCATTTATTTGATACTTGAATTTCCAGACTACTATATTTATTTTTGGGATCACCAAAATTTTATTGTACAAATATAGAAATACTGGTGTACCGATAAAATTTATCAGTCCATTAACAATATTTTGTCATGGATATGATTACATTCATGTAATAGTGATTTGCTATCTTGGCCCAGTCCTGCGCATATGAATGCTTAGGGAGAAACAAAAAAGTGGACTTATTTGCATTTGAAAGCACTGTGCCCCTGGAGCTTTCTGTCTGTTAAAAACATGGAGAAACAAAGAATAGACAATACTTTTGCTGCCTATAATTTGTTTGTTTGCATTTTTATCTTTTGTAACCCGACGGGTTAAATAGTTGTACAGCATAACAGAAATCTATTCGGTATAACCCGTCAGTGAGTGGCCTTCCAGTGGGGATATACCAGTAGTCAACTCTTTTTTTTTTATTTATCTAGCATGTTCTAAAATCTAAATGTCATTTACGAACGGATATGACCGTTTTATTATTATTTTTAGGGTCATGTTGAATGCGGTCAATATACCTAACCACACGTTTTCCGAGGCAGGCTTACGGTGTAGAATATATATATATTACTTTATGTGTAATTGTGGCTGTTGCGGTTATTTTACTTTATATGTATTTGTGGCTGTTGCGGTTATTTAGATTCTATTTTCAGCAATATACATTTTTTTCGGCGTAGCTGTATAAGCTGGCTTTTGACATACTTATTGGTATTAGTCTCGAATAAATAAATAGTAATTTGCGATTGGTTAAAAATAAGTAAACTTCTGCAAACAAGTAGGGATAAGTATAGAATTTTTCCGATGTTTAACAAATATATTCATAACTGAACACTCGCTTGATTATGACATGTATCTATTTAAAGTTGTACAGTATGGCAATGCAGATGTTAAACAATGGAAAAATACCCATAATTTATATAATACCAATAAAATAGTTGCAATGAAATAAATGATTATAGACGAACTTTTAATTTTGTACAGTGTGACTAAATGTTTGATGTAAGCAGCCCAAACGCTAAGCGAACAAGGGGCGTTCAAGATTACTTCTCTCCACTGTGTCGATAATATACAGAATTATCAAGTGCCTTGTATTATGTACAAAAAGGGATATAAAATCGCATGGTTTAATTTTATATAATAAATAAACAGGAATTATGCCTTAAGCTTGATAGAAATATTGGCAACATAAATAATATTGTTCATAACTAAGAAATAGGTTTGTTGAACACCCCTTTTATTCATTCGCGGTGTAAGCGGCCTATTCGTAAACAACACGAAGAAGAAATATTACTCTATTTAGCTCCGCTTCAGGAAGGATTTTTTTTCTCTATTCATACCGAATGGAATTTGTTCAATAAAACACAGAGTACGCGAAAACGACGTTCTTTCTGGTGGTGTAAGCGCTATTCTGCGATCTGGTCTAATTCTCGAGAACATTCCAAGAATGTTTTTGCTGTCAGTCTGGGTGGCCGGGACAATGTACATGTTTTTTTATGAAAAACTTTCTCCGAATGTTCTCGAGAATCAGACCATGGCTCGGTTGTTCAAAGCGTCGTTAGCTTAACGAGATCCTTAAGGGCATTTCGTTAAATGTTTTAGCGGATTCAATATACAATATTCTGATATTTTTTGCTGAAAAAAAATGTGAGTAGCTTTTGCACTGCAGAAGTTACTCACATATTTTCAGCCAAAAAAAAAAAAACAGCATATTTGCGTATCACTCAATGTAAATTTTAACGAGTCGCTAACATCGTTAGTTTTAAACAACTGGGCCCAGATTGCAGAATAGCACCGACACCACCAGAAAGAGCTTGATTTTCCAAGTACTCTGCGCTTTACTTGAAAAAAAAAATCCATCTGGTATAAATCGAGATATTCTAAAACATCCTACCTGAAGCGGAGTTAAAAATAGTAAACTGTGTACATAGTCATTTGGTCACGTGGATTCCCCACTACAATCAAACTGTCTGAAACATCAATGTGTAGGAGAGCCGAATGATTGTTCAACGTTTGTGAATAGAGTTATCCCTCTTGTTGGTATAGCATCCAAATCTTTCCAAAATCTCCTCAGTACGGGCTGGTTGGATTTTTTTTACAGAGATTTTTCTTCAACAGAAGGTCTTTAAATCTTGTTAAAAGAATTCTGTTCCGTCTAAAAATATGGCTTCCAGTTGGCGTGGTTACTTTTCGTTATATATGGAATTATGTAGAGTAAACTTGACAGTTCTTCTTCTGCACAACCTATGGTCCACTTTCAAAATTTTTGCACAAATGTAACAAAGGTGAATGTCTATCAAATTTGTTCAAATTATTTTGTTTGATTCCTCATATGTCTGTCTAGAACACTTCAAATCAACAACTAACTAGATTGCAGTAATACTCACAAACATTACTGGATTGACCGTCCATCAAAAATTTTCAAATTAATTTGTATTACAAGAAAAAAATAAATAAATAAAAATAAAAAAAAAGTAAATAAAGTAAAATAAGATAAAATAAATAAATAAATAACCATCAAAGGGCAGGGTCTGATATATATATATATGCAGAAAACTTTGAAAATATCCTTCCGCCAGGTTAAAAAAAAAAACTGCTTCCCAGGTGTGCAATCTAGGGCCATCATGACCCTCTTATTACAAATTAAATATTTTTTTTCAGTTTTTGCCAATCTTCATGGCCAGTGTTACACTTTGCTTACTCTGTATCAAAAAGGTGCCTGGTTGGCATGGATTTTTTAAAACTATATTCCATACGCTTAAATGCTAAATTGCTTTTCATAATTTAGCACAGATATTTACACATCTGAGTACACTCCCATTCCTGCCAACCCTTGCAATGTTTACAATGTCGTACAGTATTAAAATTTTCTTGATACTGTTTGCATTCGTAATAACGTTTATATTTTAAAAGGCTTCTTCATTTCATACTGAATCACAAAGTAGTTTCAATATTCATATTCCAGTACCCTTTACGCCGTTTATCTTTTTGAAGATATTTCTTCTTTTAATAAAACAAAATTTGCTTTGATATTTTAACTCATATGACTCTGATATTTCTCGTGATCTGAAATATTTCATGCTCGCAGCATACGTTCCGTCAAGTATTTCCGGTTTAACACTTCTGGTGTGACAGATCTCATGGCCTGATAGATCCCACGCTACAATGTCATTCAACGTAAAGATTTTGCACTGTCGCTGGGAATACTTCAAAGTAAATAATAAGTCATTTCTATGACAATATATAGGGTTTACTCTGGCGTATTTGCTTCAGGCTGCATTGATCGTATTAGAGAAGGTCAAAATGAGAGCGCGTGAATGCAACAAGTAGACCTGGGCTTTTGATATTCACCTATATAATGACACCTTTTACGTTCAAGCTGGTTCGCGGCCTAATTTTTAGAGGGTCATTCTTAAAATCAGGGGACTGTAGGTTGCCGTTTTCAGACAGAAATTTTCGAACCATAAAATGCAACAAGAATATAGACTTCCTTGAGTTCAATAAATATTAGGGGGTGGTCGGGTGGTGCGAAGGTGCTGTGTATCTTACATCACTGGGGCGTCCAACTGATATTGGCTTACAGTTGGGCAAGGCCTGCTATCCTTGTAGTGGGTAAGAGTAGAGGGGGAATGTTTTTATTTCTTCTGTTTCTTCACTTTCTTTCCTGTTCCTCTTTCTTCCCTGTCCCTCTCTTTCATCTCCTCTACTCTCTCTTCTATCTCTTTTCTCCCTTTCTCTGGGAGACGACACAAAATGACCCTCAAGGGTTGACGTGTCGTTAAACTCCAACACAATCAATCAATAAATATTAACAGAGTGAAATATTTAGCTGCTTTACCTATGCGCTTTACGGGTAACGAAAGAAAGGTTTACAAAGTATACACCCAAATATACGCAACACCTACATATTATTTAAAGTGCCGAAACCCCGCAAAATATCACTACTAAAGACAGTCTCTTCTGCCATCACTACTCAAGTCTCTCTACATGTACACTTTTAATGAGAAGGAATAAACTTCACGGGAGGTAGCTCCGATTTTGTTCTACTTACGAAAAGGGGTCTACTCTAAATGTACCGCGTCTGCCTCTCTAGGTAGCCAACCTTTCTAGAGCAGATCCGCCTTTTAGAATGGCTTGAATGGTATGCAGGCAAGCAAACTTCTCTATAGTTGCAGCTGTTGTAACATATTACAGGAAAATCTGCCGACTGCATCCAACCCCAGAAGCGTTCGAGTGGTTAGCGCATCCGACCGGATCATGAGGTCCTTGGTTCGAAACTAGCAAGGTGGAATTCAGCTGATGTCTGTACTGCGCCGCTTTATTGCACAGGACCTTTCATTATCACCCTTCCAGCGTCTCGACAGGAGTTTATTGCTTGTAAGAAGAAACGTTAAACTCAAAATCAGCTTGATTTCATTACATAAAATATACCTATATTAAATAGAGGATTGCTGTGCTGGCCTTAAATATTCGGAAGACAGGCCATAGCAAATTAGGGTCTACACTATTTATAAGTCCTTCGCAAAATTTAGACACATCATATGTAGTCAGATAGACTTGTTCAAATTTTTCGATAAGTATGGTAATGAGGCAATGTATCCGGATACTTAGGGTCAGTATCCAAAGCTGCTTGACTTGTGTCTTGCAATTTCACTATATATGGATTCTAGTCTGCATGTGTATGTATAGTGTCCTTTTATACATGTGTAACATCATAGGTCTAGTGATATAGCAATTAGGGTTCAGGATTGGCTTTGGCAGTAAATATTAAAATAATCAATCCTGCACATCCTTCTTGTTATGATTATGCAATAATGACTTCACGCAAGTATGCAAGAGTTTGCTGTGCCTCCTCTGCAGGGCATGATGCAAATCATGCTTTGAAATGGACTCTTAAACAGAACCAATTTTTTTTCAAATCATATATTTGAACTTTATTATGAAAATTATTCTGATTTTATTTTAGTTTCAGGTTTTGTTTGTTTGTGTTGAGGTTTTACGGCCCAGTCATTCCATTGGGGTCATGTCGTGCGCGGTCAGTTTTCCTAACCACACGTTACTGGACAGGCTTAGTCCTCTAAGCGGTTAACCAGTATTGTGCACATTCTTTCGCCAGAAACCGACAACTGCCCTTCTTGAATCAGCGGAAGGGAGAGAATGACCGTAGAAAATATTTCATGATCAATCTCCACGAAAGAATGTTACCGACCTCGGCGGGGGTTGAACCCGCGACCTCCTGATCTCCAGTCGGACGGCGCATCCAACTGAGCCACAGAGGCCGGCCTTTTCAGGTTTTGAGGAAGAAAAATGCATATATAAAGGAAGTTTACTCTTTGGCGGTGAGATGCTTAATATTTTCATCGAGTGTAATAAAAAAAATATCATTATTTTCACGAGTGCGAAGCACGAGTAAAAAAATGAATGTTTTCAATACACGAGATGAAAATTGTTATTGTAGTCACTGAAAAAGAGCAAATTTTCTTTTACTTAATTGTTTACACGCCAATGCGCACTTCTGATATCATAACTAACGTCACCAAACAAAACATGAACGTCATGGCGTAGACGTTCAGTGTTTCACGTGAAGTGCTGGAAAGACAAAAACAAAAAAGTTCCTGCAAATGAAAATAATCTTGTTACCAAAATCAAGAAAATGCATACCGACACTTGACAGTTTTGCTCAGAAACATAGAAAATGCATAACGACACTTGCTAGTTTTGTTCAAAAACAGAGAAGCTGAAAAAAAAAAAAAATAAAAATAAAAAAGGAGAAAAAAACAAAACAAAAAAACAAAACAAAAAAAAAAAAAAAAAAAAAAAAAAAAAAAAAACGAAGCGGGATCGGTATCTGTTGGGGAAACAATGAGAATAGCGACGTCGTAATTCGAAACGAGTAGTGAAAATAACATCGATTTGTTGTATTTCATTTGTGAAAATATATTCTTTCATTTATGAAAATCTCATTTTAATCATTTCCGATATATACTGATTTCACCGCATGCAATAAGATACATGTATGTCACCGGCTCGATTCATATACTTGGACATAATTTAACGGAGGTGCCCACGAAGAGAAATAAATAGGGTACCGTATAACTCTGCGAGGTCGCCTCAGGCAATAGAACACACAGATGATCACGTACTAGTTAATTCTCTTCTTAGAATGTGAACACTATTTATTCTTTGACCTCCAGAAAAGACTATATATATCCTTACTTTGTTTAGGTCAATAATAATAATAATACGACTGTCTTATCAATATGAGTAGGAACCATGATTATATTAATTTCGGTTTCCTTGATGCTTGCATTCAAGTATTCATTGACTGGTCAACCTCGGCTGTTCAATTCCAGATCAGATACCAAATGGATTTGTCTGATAAGAATAAAATAATCGTAATCATCAATAGAGTCTCTGTGCAAAGTTTCACAAAGATATCAAACTGTATGGAAGTTTCAATGTAGCTATTTCAGCCTACACATTCTATTTTTATCGTTCGTACTAATTAGTAATAAGTGCGCTTGTGATAAGTAAGACACAAGCTAAGCGCGCAAGACACTGGTACTAAGTTGTGCGCACGTTTCCCCGTGTTCTTTGGTTTTCGACCACCTTTGATGAACGATCGGTTCGATATATGTGTAATATTCTTGAAAGGGCCGTAACCACCTCCCCCCCCGGCCCCCCCACACACACAGCAAAAAAAAAAAAAAAAAAAAAAAAAAAGTTGTGCGCACGAGATAATGTCAGGCACTCAAGAAATTGAACACACGATTTTTAATAGCTAGTGTGCACGATTTAGTATCTCGTAGAACCAATTTACTATCTTGTTTGTGTTGCGGTTTTACGGCCCAGTCAACCCAGTGGGGTCATGTCGAGCGCGGTCAGTTTAACTTAATACACGTTTACTGGGCAGGCTTAGTCCTCTAAGCTGTTAACCAGTATTGTGCACATTCTTTCGCTAGAAAATTTACTATCTTGTATGCCCGACACATGACTAAGTCGAGTGCGACGGCCTTGGTGGCTCAGTTGGATGCGCGTCCGACTCGACACAGGAGGTCGCTGATTCGATCCTCGCCGAGATCGGCAACATTCCTTCGTGGAGATTTGATCATAAAATATTGTCTACGATCATTCTCTCCCATCCGCTGATTCAAGAAGGGCAGTTGTCATTTTTTTTCTGGCGAAAGAATGCGCACAATACTGGTTAACCGCTTAGAGGTCTAAGCCTGCCTAGTAAACGTGTGGTTAGGTGGTAAACTGACCGCGCTCGACATGACCCCATTGGGTTGACTGGGTCGTAAAATTTCAACACAAACATTATCTGGCGAAAGAATGTGCACATTATTGGTTAACCGCTTAGAGGACTAAGCCTGCCCAGTAAAAGTGTGGTTAGATAAACTGACCACGCTCGACATGCCCATTGGGTTGACTTGGCCGTAAAACCTCAACACAAACTGAGTCGAGTTAGTATACAAATTCTGGCATCGCGTTTGCACGACTCTCATGGCAATTCTGGGATATCACATCACGAAAACACACCTATATAATTTTGACCCGCTTAAACCCCATTTTTATATAGTAAAATTAGGATTACAGGGGTATACATTATTTTTGTTATTTTGCTAAAAATTAGATTTTAGGCCTCGGCTAGGTGGTTCTAACGAGTACACAATCTATGTTTTGAGCAGGAATATGAAAAATATCAGAAATTTTTATCTGAAATTTTTCCTTTTTCGGTTGTAAAATTTGCAATATATTTGAATAGGCATACACATGTTCGCATTTCAATTTATACGATAAATATTATCATTATCATGCTGTCTCTAGGAAATATATTTAAACGCTGTATAGTTACCTTTGCTTTTTGTAGCGAAATAGGTATTTCTAATCAAAGCACGATAGCAAAACTAAACGAAGTTGTCAATATTTGCAATCAACTACGCTAGGTTTTTTGAAGAAACATAAACCATAAACTTAAGTTGAAGCTTAACTCTATTTGACAAACGAAATGACACCAGATAAATTTCCTATGAAAAGACTGTACCTCAGTCATTTTCGGGGATGTGATTTAAAGCTTTGTATCAGTCCTGGAGTTGACTAAGAAATTTGCAAAAGCAATTGCTCAAAGAAACGTTTATGTCTGTTATTGTACGGTGCTACAGGAGCATGAAAAAAAAACAACATAATTCTGTTTTTAGTCCAATGTATGTTGTTAGTATGTTCAAAATATTTATTCATTTGTCATAGTGGTTTGTTCATGTATACGCTAGAGGGTGTAAGCAATGTTGCAAACTTCATAAAACCGGGACTCCCACTTTCTATTTGTAATGTGTTTTTTGTTTCCAAAGGCAATATACATGTATTAATTTTTTACCCCTCAAATCAGAATTAACAACTCTTTTGCATTATGCCCAACATTAAGTAAAAGAGCTAGGATTGGTCGCATCAGTATCAGAATAATACGACCAGCTCGTAGAAGTATCACCTGTGGCATGGTAATGTAGTAAGACGACACTTTATAAGGGCACTAGTTTCAGAAACCGTAATAACATGGCTGAACTGAAATTAAATGGGACGCTTATTAACAATTTTACCCGGACTCGGTGGCTCAGTTGGATGCGCATCCGATTGGTGATCAGGAGGTTGCAGGTTCGGTCCCGCCGGATCGGCAACATTCTTTCGTGGAGATTGATCATGAAATATTTTCTAGGGTCATTCTCTCCCTTCCAGATTTAAGAAGGGCAGTTGTCATTTTCTGGCGAAAAAATATGCACAATACTGGTTAACCGCTTAGAGGACTAAGCTGTCCAGTAAAAGTGTGGTTAGGTAAATTGACCGCGCTCGACAAACCAATTAGGTTGACTGGGCCGTAAAATCCTCAACACAAACAAAACAATTTTAGATAAGTATTTATTTCCTATAGTGTTTGGTTTTTAGACCACTAGAGTGACGCTTAGGATGACTATTGTGACCTCTTTCTGTCTGTTGTCCTTCCTTGAAAACGTGCGCCTTTCACGACGTCTACTCATAAAATACCGATCAAATTTCGCTACATAACGGTTACTTTTAGAACTACAAAACACGTAAAAGAACCCAAATCAGAGTCCCAATTTATTGAGACCCTTCATATGGCAGCAATGTAGTTTTTAAGGTTGCATACGTCCCATACCGCCGGCTTAGAGGAACACGAGTTCCCAAAATACCAGAACGGACAAAATGGTGCCTAGAAAAATAAAAATGGAAAACTGCACTATGATTAAGTACAGCGAGACTGTTTACGGTCGTCCCTAGGCATTTAACACCAGGGGCAGGGAAGTTAAATGAAAAGGTATAAAGGTTGTCCTTGGAAACAACGAACATGGAAAAAATCGGAGTCTTAGGTTTTATTTAGACTATTTACAGAAAGCAATGTAGTTTGCAGGGCTTATTGAACCATTATCACTTAATTAATATATTTAAATCTAATTATCTAAATTTTGAAGAAACGTTGCTTGGGTGAAGACGTCTTTGAGCTGATCCGCCATATAGATACGATTGCCCTTGCAGCTAAAATGCCCCATAGACCTATAACTAGAAATGATTGGTCTTAATCTAAAAAGTCTCACAGAATACCGTTTACGGTTCTATGTGAATGTAATTAATAATGTTTGCCTCTCTATGAGGTCTTTTACAGGTCTGCGTTCAAATGTGCAAGTTCCTCTCGCAAGTATTTGCCCTTAATCCTTGTCCCTGCTCGTGCTCGACATTTGGTACAGGGATCTAGGGCAACACATTCGCTATATACAGGCAAAACCAGAAATCTCTCTCTCTCTCTCTCTCTCTCTCTTAGCCTTCTTTTAGCTCACCTGAGCCAAAGGCTCAGAATGAGCTATTGTAATCACTTGCCGTCCGGCGCCCGTCTGTCCACACATTTGCACTCCTCTTTAACCAATAGACGACTTCCTTCACATTTCATCTGGAGCATTCTTCTGTTAAAGGGGAATTGAAACATGGTACAAAAGGGCACCGCCATTGATTAAGATGGCCGCCACGCTCTTATATGGTAAAACACTTAAAATCTCCAGAACCGAGAAAATTTTGAGGCTGAATCTTGGTCTAAAGCATTAAGGGCTCAAGGTCTTTAAAGTCTTTTTTAAATGAATATTGAAGGCTGACCTTTGACCTACATATGGCAAGGTCATGTTTGCGTCCATCTACATTTGTATAGGAAAAATGTTGAAAAATCTTTTTTTTTCTGAAAACGTATAAAAGACTGATGGCTGAAACTTACAATATATGATTAAAATAGTAAAACTTTTTAGTTAAAATCAAACTTTTGTTCCCAGGCGTAATCTCCCTTGCCCCTGGACTATACACATGAATACATTCGTGTAACATGTAAACGTCTTCTTCTAAGGGATATTGATAATTTGTCCAAATGTTGCTGGACCGTTGAACAAGATGGCCGCTTTGTCCATATATGGTAAACAAGAGGATCAAGATGGCCTTGTATCGCTCACCTCATTACCAAACAAGTCTAAGTCGTTTGGCCGGTCGGTTCAAGAGAAGAAGTTTAGTATTGATTTTCAAGATGGTGGCCATTTTGGACTTCCAGTCAGAAGATTTTTAGCTACTTTTGATCTACAAGTCACCTCAATACTTCCAATGAAGTTTGAGTAAATTGCCCTTTTGGTTCAGGAGAAATGGTTCAAAATACATGCTGCTAGGGCAACCGTCTTGGATTTCTCATCAAAATGAATTAAGGCGTTTTTGATTAACAAGTCCCTCCTATATTTCCTATTGAATTTTGAGTCTGTGGGTCTTTGTATTCGGGAGAAGATGAGAACAGATTTTAAGATGGCAACTGTGGGGGCCATCTTGTATTTCTGATCAGAGCGATTTCAGCTATATTTGTCTATAGATTACTTTGATGATTCTAACCGAAATTCAAGTCAATTGGACTTTCTTTTCAGAAGAAGCAAAAAAAAAAAAAAAAAAAAATAGAGTTTCAAGACGGCCGCCATGAAGGTCATCTTGGATTTCCTGTCAAACCGGTTTTAGCTATTTTGATCTACCAGCCACCCCTATGTTTTTTACCAAATTCGAGTCATTTGGCTTTTCAGTTCAGAAGAAGAAGCGAAAAGTAGATGGCCTCTATCTTGGATTTCCGATCAGAACATTATTCTTTTTTATCTATTTTTGATTTACAAGTCACCTCAAAGCTTCCTACTCCGGTTCGAGTCAACTGGCCTTTCAGTTCAGAAGATGCGAAAAATAGATTTTTACTAGATGGCCGCCATGCCACCTTAGATTTCCGATAGAAACAATTTTACCTACTTTTAATCTGTCAGTCACCCCGATGCTCCCTGCCAAGTTTCGAGTCAATTTGCCCTTTGCTTCAGGAGAAGAAGCGAAAAACAGATTTTCTAGATGGTCAACATGGTGGCCATCTTGGATGTCCAATAGGACAATTTAGCTATTTTTGATCTACAAGTCACTCCGATGCTTCCTAACAAGTTTATAAAGTCAATAAGCCTTTCGATTCAGGAGAAGAAGCAAAAAATAGCTTTCCAAAATGGCCGCCATGGCGGACATCTTGGATTTCCGATCGGAAAGATTTTAGCTATTTTTGACCTATAAGTCAACCCGATGTTTTCTATGAAGTTTCGAGTCAATTGGCTCTTCAGTTTAGGAGAAGCGAAAAATAGACTTTCAAAATGGCCGCCATGGCAGCCATCTTGGAATTCAAACCGGGACCATTTTAGCTATTTTTTATCTACCGGTTATCCCAATGCTTCCTACCAAGTTTCGAATCAATTTGCCTTTCAGTTCAGTAGAATAAGCGAAAAATAGATTTTCAAGATGGCCGCCATGGCGGCCATTTGGTTTTCCGATGGGAACGATTTTAGCTATTTTGATCTACAAGTCACTCCGATGCTTCCTATCTAGTTTAAAGTCAAGAGAAGCGAAAAATAGATTTTCAAGATGGCCACCATGACGGGCATCTTGGTTTTCCGATCAAAACGACTTAAGCTTTTTTTTATCTAAAAGCCACCTCGATGCTTCCTACCAAGTTTGGAGTCAAATGGCTTTTGGGTTTAGGAGAAGAAGCAAAAAATAGATTTTCAAGATATCTTGGATTTCCGATCGGCACGATTTTAGCTATTTTATCTACAAGTCACCCCGATGCTTCCTACCAAGTTTGGAATCAATTGGCCTTTCATTTCAGGAGAAGAAGCGAAAAATAGATTTTCATGATGGCGGCCATGGCGGCCATCTTGGATATCCGATCGTAATGAGTTTAGCTACTTTTGATTGATAAGTCTCCCCAATGCTTCCTACCAAGTATCGTCAGTTGGCCCAGGGGTGTAGGAGGAGTAGGCTTTTAAAGCAATTGTTGACGCCGCACGACGGACGATGGACTACGCACGACGGACGACGGGCATTGACTGACATATAAGCACCCTGCTTAGGCTAAAAACAATCTTAAAATCCTTGTTCTCCAGAACCTACAATTTTGACGCTGAATCTTAATATATAGCATCTTCGACTCAAAGTCTACCAAGATTATTAAAAAATGGTCCGAAGATGACCTTTGACCTTTTTTACGCAATGTCAGGTTTGCATCCCCATATATTTGTAAAGGGAATACGTTGAAAAATCATTTTCTTTAAATTTATTACCGGCTGAAACTTACAGGTATGATTAAAAAAAGTAAACCGTTTTAGTTACATTCACAGTTTTGTCCTCGAAGGTTATCTGCCCTCGCCCCTCGATTATTGGATTATATACCAGTATAAAGCCGTATAAAATTTAAATGTCTTCTTTCCTGAAATCCATTGGCCAATTTTCAACAGATTTTTCCTAGTGCCTTCTGTCGAAAATTATCACATGATTAAAAAAAACAAGATGGCTGTCATGCCCAAATATGGTAATAAACACTCGATAATTTTGTTTTCCAGAACCATGAAAGCCTTTGAGGTTGAATCTTGGTATATAGTACCGCAGACTCAATGTCTGCCTAGTTCATTCAAAATAAGATCCTAAGATACTAAGATGCCCTTTTACGGCACTGTCAAATGTGTATCCTAGTTGCTGTGGCAATACTGAAAGAATGTTGCATGGTATCTACATATATGCAGTGGCTGCTTTACTCAGTTAAGCGAATTATGGGCTTCGTTTTATTATATTCCCTGTTTTGGTTGTTTGATAACCGTTTCATGTTGCCGATAGGTTTCAGCCATAGCTCATTTGTATTTTTACTAACCAGTCTAACAATTGTGCAAATGTCGTTTGCAACTAATGCACCAAGCCACTACCCCTACAATGTTCTGGAAATCTAGAGGCAAAAACAAGGCGTTTACTTCTGCGTTATCCTTGCTGTGCAATGGTAATTAATGCGTGGGTAATGAATTCATGACAAAATTAGCAGGGTATATAGCATTTGTTCTGAATCTCAGTGACCGAGGACAAGTATTGGAAGCTGTACCTTCCGTGTGTCTGCAGAGCTTCTCCCGGAATTCCCCGATGGCGTGGTTACCTATGACTATAGAGAACATAACTACTTATTTCCATACACTACCCAAACCTGCATAATTTTCCGCTGTTTGTACAAAAATATCAGGACCAACTTATTGTCGTTTTGTATTGTTGAATGCGCAAATTGTTGTATGTACATTACAAACTGTAAAATAAAATCTATGTTTAATCCAACCGAGTTCACTATTTTGTTGAATGTTTCCTAAAGATCTCTAGTTCGGGGTATTCTGGTGAGACCTACAATTATTAGGACATTTGCTTGTTACACAGCATAACAAGTATAATCATATTCAACTCATAACTGTAGGGCGCTTCATAGACTGGTATCAGTCTGTTAAATAGAGCAGTTTCATAAAACAAATTCACTAATAAACTGCAAAACATAAACACTAATATAATGTTCTCAAGTAATGTCTGATTCCTGTATTTTAGATAAGGGGCAAATAATAATACATATTTCTATAGGTTTACTATAGTTGTGTACCTTGAATGACTTAAATGCAGGGCCTAATTGCCAGGGTAGGCGCTTCATTGCACAGCCTTTGTCTCCTTTCCATCGTCTCGATACGGCTTAAAATGTTGAAAGGGACGTAAAACACAAAATCATCATCATGATCAGCAGCAGCAGCATCAGTTTAAAAACAACAACACATATCCATAGATATTTCAGTTACTTTAACGCATATGTGTTGTTCAATAAGATAAAGCTATGCTTTTTTTTTATTTTAACCCTCCAAATTTACGTCTTTGTCCGCGCCAGGTATTGATTTTTACCGTACGAAGGTTACCGTAACTTACGGTAAAATTTCGGACATCTCTATAGGGCCTCAACCTGTCTATCCTTTCTTGACGGACAACTAGGTTTTGTTGTGACCCGTCTCTTTTTCAGTGACAAGACTAATGACAGAGTCATGTCTTATTTTTATGTCTTTGAAACGGCTTGCTTTCAAGCTTTTCTGTGCTCTAAAAAAGAAATCACATTTTCTGACGGCTAGGAATAACTCCTGCATAATGTTATTTTGTCACTACTGTGTCGTGTCAGTAAGCCACGTGATTTGATTTGCACAGTTATGCACGCGAAATTAAAACAGCATTGCTTAACAGGATGCTACGCGTTATTAAGGTCCCAAGTATACAGTTGTTAGATTTTTTTTTTCCATTTCTGCTAAGAGAAACAACTTTTGTGAATTTCGGTTGGTTTCACTGCACGTCAAGCCACTTCAGGAAAGGGTACCTCTCTATAAGGGAAGAAAGCAATTTTTTTTTATTTTAGAGTAGACCCCTTTTCAGAAGGGAGGTGGTCATTTGTACAGAGTTGCCTCCCCTACAAATGCATCCATTCACCTTAAGATTGGTGGCATTTTTCCTCAATTATTCTATCCAATAGTTTTTGTTATTTCGTAGGGGCCAGGAAAAAGGGCACACTGGTACATACGTGCAGAATTGGCTTGCACAGTCTGCTAAGGACCTTTGCTACCCACTAACATAATTATCGGATATTGCAGAATGCTGGTGCCAAAGGCCAGTAAATGCCCGTATAAAGATATGCGCATGCGCATGATGATCGGGACCGGCGTATCTCGCAGGTACTCAACACACCTATTCGCCAGATGCGGCCCATGTTGACGTCAAACCGCAAACATGCGTGCTAGATTATGCGAGTATGCTGTTATACGCTCGTAGTCTGTATTAGATGAAGAATGAAATACTAATGTAAACAATAAGTATTCAGGAATCGGTTCAATAAAATTGTGTGTCTCTTGCTTTCTGAGCAATCTGTCTAGAATAGAGAGCAGTTTACGGAAAATGCAGTTTCTATGAAGACGGAATGTCTAAGGATGACGATTTTCGAGAAAATCTGTCTACCAAAAACTTAAAAATTCTCAGCACCAAACCTATGCAAAAACAAAAACATATATATCAAGTAAAAAATGTAAACTGCGCACCAAAATTTCGATTTTCAAATTATTTCAGCTAGAAACCGATTTTTTTTTTTAAATAAGGTTTAACGTCGCTTTCAATAATCTTTTATTTTTAGAGCAAAGGGTCTGCATTTGGCAGCGCTTTTAGAATGCTGCCTCACTGAAATATCACGTCCACAGACACATTACGAAAACACGCCTATTCAAATACACTGAACATTTTACCACCAAAAAATACGAAAATTTTCAGATAAAACTTCTGATATTTTTCATATTTCTGCTCAAAACATAGATTGTGGGTCCTCATTAGAACCGCCTTGCTGAGGCGGTTCTAACGAGTACCCACAATCTATGTTTTTGAGCAGTAATAAGAATAATAACGTATACCCCTGTAAACCCCACTTATACTATATAAAAGTGGGGTTTAAGGGGGTCAAAATTATATAGGTATGTTTTCGTCATGATATGACATGGCATTCCACACAGTCGAATTATACTGACATCGGGTCGACAAGTTCTGATTTCCAGCTCTACCTTTTTAATGTTGAGCGTCAAGTGAAAGAGCAGTTAATACTGTTTTAAAGTCTCTGGTATGGCTCAGCCGGGAATTGAACCCACAATCGTCCGGACACAAAATAGACGTCCTATGAAGTGATCCACTCCGCCTTTTTCTTTGCGACTGAACTACAGTGAAAGGAAGTATAAGTCAAAAATGACACGGACAAGGTTTACTTACATAAATAACTGGCTAGGAAGTTTGAATTATAACATAAATTATTAACGGCGAGAGGGGAGATAAAACTGGACACGCCTTAACCACCATTATTTCTACGAAGTTTGGTCCGCTACATGAATTTTTACGGCAGGGCGACAGAAATGTACAGCGGGAAACGCTTTAACTTAGCAACAATATATCATAATAACTAATTGTAGTGGGTAGACAAAACAACGCAGTATTGAGTCTTATTATATTGACATAGGGCCACAGCATCCTTAAAAAGGCACCTAGACTGATTATCCTGATAATAAGCATGAATTCACATATTGTGAAATATGACCTATACCACAAAATGAAAAACATCATAATTTCGCTGAAAAAGCCAAGCAAAGGACTTAAAGGTCATGCATAAATACACTTCACAATGGCGTTGCCAGAATGGAATCATTTTTACGCAGACCAAGAGAAAATCTTGAAACAGTCACCCTCGTATCGCTTCCTACAAAAGGGCTATTCTTTCCTTTGAGTGGTCCCAATTTGGCATCGATAAGTTTCTTCCTTTCAAAGCAGTCACTCTGGTAAAGAAGAAAACATATATTGTCAGTTGATGTCTCTTTATTGCAAATATTTTTTCTTAAGCATGTTGCATAAACATCAGGAAAATATACCTGAAAATATACCTATATAATTTTGACCCCCTTAAACCCCCCTTTTTACAGTAAAACTGGGGTTTACAGGGGTATACATTATTTTTCTTATTTCTGCTCAAAAACATAGATAGTGGGTACTCGTTAGAACCGCCTCGCCGAGGCGGTTCTAACGGGTACCCACAATCAATGTTTTTAGCAGAAATATGAAGAATATCAATTTTTTTATCTGAAAATTTTCATTTTTTGGTGATAAAATTTTCAGTATATTTGAACAGGCATGTTTTCGTAATGATGCGTAAAATGCGTATGAGCGCTACGTCTGTGTTTCTTGATTACCATTCCTATGATGTATTAATAGTTATATCGCATGAACCATTTAGAGCAATGGATACACTTTCATGGGAGACAACCCTGTCACAATTGTTTTGTCTTCATTTTGAAAAGGGTTCTAATCTAGAAGGAACGAGTGTGCTCTGGCAACTCAGTTTTCCTTATTTAGTAGACCCCTTTTTCAGAAGGCGACTGATGCGCAAAAACGGCAAACCTGAAGTCACAAAAGTATCCTTCAGGTAAATCTTCAGGTTTATCCATTCATATTAAAATATTCGTATATAAAATTAATTGTTAATGGCCATAACTCCATTTAAACCCAGTCGAAATATATTATCAGCACAAATATACATGTACTTTCCATGTTTAAAAATCGAAAGGACAACAAAAATATCAAAGCTGTATGTACACAATTTATACATTATTTCGTATAGTCGAGCTAAAACATATTAACTTTCCTATCTATCAGCGCAAAATGTACAAATTTCTACATATGCGTTGATGCTAACGCGAAATTAGAACATTTCTACATTTTTGTATTGACGTCAACGCAAAATGTAGAATTTTCCACATTTCGCATTGAAATCAACGCAAAAGGTAAAAACTACAGTTCTACTTTTTGCACTGTAACACAGCTCGATTGTTATCTCTGCGGAAACCACGGTAGGGACAAAT
The DNA here is from genome assembly GCA_964016985.1 of Anodontia alba. Taxonomy (NCBI): domain Eukaryota; kingdom Metazoa; phylum Mollusca; class Bivalvia; order Lucinida; family Lucinidae; genus Anodontia; species Anodontia alba. The sequence goes on along the minus strand of OZ024833.1, from coordinate 61,691,393 downwards.
CATTCTGAAATTGAATGGTCCGGGGAACATAAAAATGCATTAAGATATCTTATTACTTATCATTCTGGGTAAAATTTTAGAAGACGACATATTGAAATATTAATGTTTTCTTATTTTTCCCAGAAAACAGGTTTTGACATTGCATGCAAAATTGTCTGGATCGGACATGTGCGCCCAGTGAAGATTCGCGCACTCTGATCAGAGTCTCAGCCCGGCGCATTTGGAATAGCCAAGGAATGCAACATTTCTTCATGCGGACAACGAAGAAACTGATCAGACCGCACGGATACGCAGGCTGATTTAAGTCGTCGTTGGGCACACATGTCAAAAGGAACGTTTTCTCATATGTTTAAACTCCAGGGCCCAGTTGTTCAAAGCTAATGATGTCGTTAGTTAACGTATCGTTAAAACTTTGATCATTAAATATGGCATATACGCTTGTATTTTTGCTGAAACAATGTGAGAAGCTTTTGCATTTGCAAAAGCTACTCACATTTTTTTTTTCAGCAAAAATACTTGTGAATTAGATATTGTACTTACTAGTTAACATTTTGACCACTAACGAGCTCGTTAAGCTAACGACGCTTTGAACAACTGGGTCCTGGTGAAAGTGCTGCGCTTTACCAAGTAGGTGGTACGTGCGAGCAGCGCATCCGCGCAGTGTTATCAGATTATTGCCTGTACGCATAAACAATCTACAGATGATAAGAAATTCATGTGTATCGTGAACAGTGGAGACTCGGATTAGACTGTCATATAAAGCACAATCAATTTTACTTGCACTAATGACTGCCTCTGCTGTTAACCCTTCTCTTGCTAAACACGACATGCTCTGTCTTAGCTAACAGTGTAGATCCAGATCAGTTGGCTTCTGAAGAAGCCAACTGATCTGGATCTGCACTGTTTGTCATTAAAAATGTGAATTTCTATCAAAACCCCGGATCAAGTAATCTGATTGGCTGGAAATTAGAAGTGGGCGTGGCATCTTAATTTATTCAGCAAGGCAAGGGTTAACAGTCGGTATAAAAAAAGGAAGACTCAGTGTCTGTAAACGTATACAATAGTCTTACTCAATGCTTATCAGCTTGTACAATCTGACAATGGTCTGTATCGTTATAATTACAGTAAAAGTTCGATGACTCGAACACCGATGACTCGTTTACTGTGGTTGATTCCCATCACGAAAACATGCCTATATAATTTTGTTTGTTTGTTTGTGTTGAGGTTTTACGGCCCAGTCAACCCAATGGGGTCATGTCGAGCGCGGTCAGTTTACCTAACCACACGTTTACTGGTCAGGCTTAGTCCTCTAAGCGGTTAACCAGTACTGTGCACATTCTTTCGCCAGAAACTATATAATTTTGACCACCTTAAACCCCACTTTTATATAGTAAAACTGGGGTTTAGAGGGGTATACATTATTTTTCTTCTTTCTGCCCAAAAACATAGATTGTGGGTACTCTTAGCACCGCCTCGTCGAGGCAGTTCTAACGAGTACTCACAATCTATGCTTTGAGCAGAAATATGAAAAACGTCAGAATTTTTTAGCTGAAAATTTTCATTTTTGGTGGTGAAATTTTCAGTATATTTGAATAGGCATGCTTATGTAATGAACTCATTTTTGAGGCCCAAGGAAATTATTCGGTTGGTGCAAGAAAACAAATATGTAGGGATATTTTCGGGATTTTCTTATTGATCATGAAAATGTATGTTGCGTGCATTGATTAGAATCGACTCATCAAGGCGAATCTAATGAGTACACTCAACATACTAGTGTTTAATAGAAGATCGAAAAGAGATATCTAAATTATCCTCAGTTGCCTCCTGTCCTGGCGCTATGATAAACAACCAGTGGCTCGAACTACCCATGTCTAGAACAAACAGCGTGGTCTGCTATTTATCTACATGTGTATATAGTACGTGTTTTGTGGGTACAAACAGCATAGACGTAGCGCTAATTACGCACATTACGCATGCGTAACATGCATAAAAATATTCACAATAAAGAGACATCAACTAACATAAAATAATTTGCTTCTTTTCCATAAGGGCTGATCTTAAAGGGAAAATATCTCTTCTAAAATAGCGGCTACTCTTAAAGGCTCTATATTTTTCAAAAAATAAACTTTTTTTATCCAAGAAAGGTTTTATAAATTGTTATATGGTATTAATACTATCATAAAATGTGGCATCTGACAGCCAGTAAGATTTCAGTTAGTCTCTCGTTTTTGGACTTGATAAAAAATGAAATGATTTTTTTATCATATATCTGAATTAATGTTTGCAACATTAGTTCAGAGATAGGATAAAAAAGCATTTCTTTTTTGATCCAGTTCAAGAACAAGAGACTAACTGAAACTTTAGAAGCTACCAGGTGTCACATTCTATGATTGTATTAATACCATACATCAATTTATAAAACCTTTCTTGTATAATAAAATGCCAATTATTGAGAAATATGAAGCCTTTAAAAAGATTTTTTTTTTCTTTTAACCCATTTATGCCGAATGGACTCTTCTACCATAACTCTTTGGACAGGTCCATTTCTTATATCAACGGTATTTAGTTGTGTTTTTTTTTATTATCATATTTTAAAGAAGTGCCTGAACTTACTGGAAACAATGTGGACCCTGATCAGACGCCGCGTTCGTCAGCGTCTGATCTGGGTCTACGTTGTTTGCTGATGTCCCTTTTAAGGGACACTAGGCTTAAATGGGTTAATAGTAGCCCCTATTTTGGAGCGTTTTCAAAGATTTTTGCTGGGTGTGCATAAATTTAATTCCGTCTGGCTACTGTACGCCTCTGTACAGTGAAAAGGAAAAATCCAGGCCAGACTATGCGGATACGCATGCCGGCTATATACCTTAGAAACAACAATCATTTCTCTGGTTCCCGGTCAGGTACGTTTTTCTTTGATCCTATCAGCTGTTGGGAGTTCTGTAAGCTGGACCCAATAACACGGAGATACGATTTAACGTGTGCTTTGATTTCAACATAGGTAAGTAATTGAGAACTTCGGAAAGCAGAGAATCTGGTTACCTTCGGCACGCTCTGTGCAAATCAACAGAACACAAATTGGTAATACAGTTGAAACTCGTTATCTCAAACATTGATAACTCAAGCTACTACTTAAGTCAAACTAAATAAAGTACACATTCGCGTCCAGTGTGTTGTTTGTTTTTTACATTTTAACTCCTTTTATCTCCAACTACTGTTATCTCAAACCAAAATTTCTGATCCTTTGGAATTTGAAATAACAAGAGTTGATTGTATTGGTTTCTAATTTTCTGCAGACAATCGGGTTATATATTTTTTCCGTGATAATATTTAAACCACTTTTATCCGATGAAAATTACGGAAATAATTATTTCAAAATGTTATCTGCTGAAATTGTAACTTAGCATGCTAAGGGTTAACCTTTTAACTAGAAACGAATATCTTAGAGCGTTTGATGATTTGCCAAATATATACATTTTACTTACTTGTTCCATCAAGTTTTAAATCTTGGCTGCGTACCGATAATTAAACATAATTATTTGATAATAAACTACAGTATGATATAAGCCACATTACGAAAACATGCCTATTCAAATATACTGAAAATTTAACCACCAAAAAATGAAAATTTTCAGATAAAAAATCCTGATAATTTTCATATTTCTGCTCAAAACATAGATTGTGGGTACTCGTTAGAGCCGCCTCGTATAGATTGTGGGTACTCGTTAGAACCGCCTCGTCGAGGCGGTTCTAACGAGTACCCACAATCTATGTTTTGAGCAGAAATAAGAAAAATAATGCATACCCCTGTAAACCCCAGTTTTTCTATATAAAAGTGGGGTTTAATGGGGTCAAAATTTTATAGGTATGTTTTCGTGATGAACAGAACGGAGCATTCAGATTTGGCATAACTAAAAATAAAAACAAGAGGGCCATGATGGCTCTGTATCGCTCACCTGAGCCTTTTTTGCACATGGTTGTATTTATCTGGATGAAATATTTTTTTCAACAATAGTTCAGCCATATCATGGTCAGTTACATGTAACATATGCAGGTTGCCTGGTTCTGTTTCAGTAGTTTTTACTTGTCTAAGCAACTGGCTGCTTTTCAATTGAAGACAAATGGATTATATCCCAGTATCTTTATCTCAAACGCCAAGCAAAATTTTGGTGGAGCTGCTCATTTTACGAATAACCCCTGCACTTACAACTTTCACAACCGATTGAATGAACTGGCCCGAGGTTGTAAAACTTCTTTCATGCTCAACTCAGCTGACCATTAAATTTGTCCTGCTAATAAATCTAAATTACTAACAATTCTATTGTTTTTCTTGTCAAACATAGCTGGGCATGAAAATGTCTCTGCTAATAAATATGGGAATTCCAATTATTGTTGGCATATTCATATTTACTAGCAGATATTATTTCATACTCAACTGAGTTGAGCATGAAAACACTGAGTTTTATAACCTCGGGGCCTGGGTTCAGTACAAGACAATCATGTGCTCTTCTGGCTTGATTGATGTAATGATAGACCAGTTACTGGCAGCCATGTTTTTCGTTCTATAAGGATGGCATGAAGAAGTGGCGTCGCTGTAATATTAAAATCTATCAAGCATGTTCTGTGGAGCAGCTTTCTTAAATTTGCACTAAACATGTATATTGCCAAAATGCCCACCCACTGCGGCCATGGTTTTGACCAAACAACACGAGTTGAAGGAATATGATAGAGAATTAATCAAGGAACATTTCCATTTAAATTTATCAAGCACATTCTATGGAGAAGATTGTTAAAGTTCGCACTATAGCCATATAAAAGGAATAATAATAATAATAATAATAAGAACGTCCATCCGCGGCCTTTTTCTCCAACCGATCATTAAAATCAATCGAGCAGATTCTGAGAGGGTTTGAAGTTCGCACGAAGCCATATCATATGATAAGGCAAAAATGTTCCGCCCACTGGCGACCATGTTTTTCAACCGATCAAGTGAGTTGCAGGAATCTGACAAAAGAACATCCCTTTAAAGTTTGATTCAAATACCTTAAACAGATTCTGCGATCAACATGAGTCGAATGAATTTGATAGAGTCATCCAAAGAACATCCCTGAAACATTCTATTTAATTCCCTTGAATTGATTCTCAGAAAAAGTTTTTTATTTTTTTATTTTTTTTTTTTTTTTTTTTATTTATTTTTATTTTTTTTATTTTTATTTTTTTGAAGTTTGCACTATAGCCGTATATGGAAAAATGCCCGGCCCACTGGCAACCATGTTTTCAATGTATCAACAAGAGTGAAAGTAATCTGATAGAAAGTCACCCAAAGAACTGTAGTATTGAAAACCCATGAATGTACTGTGAGAAGAATGTTATAGCCCTTTATTACATTTTCAGCAGTGACTTACTGAGATTTATGAGTGAATTATAATTTACCGCATGAATTATTTCATTTCGAACGTTTTGACGTCATCATTGCTAGGCGACGTTGCTGAATTAGTTGGTAACAACAATAACAATAGTTGACGTTTCGCGGAAAATTTGATAAAATCATGGAAATCAGACTGCAATTTTCACGTCCAGTTGGCGTTTTTGAGGTAAGACCTGCGACACAAATATAAAGTATGATTTTCTTGATAATCCAGTTTTTGTGTCTGTATTTTTAAGCACAGGATGATTTTTGCAATAAAGTGAAAACAAGATGGCGACTGATTTTCCAACTAAACCATGCCTCTTGAAATTCATGAACTGACTGGAAGTTTTTTGGTAGGAAATCATAACGGCTGAATGTAAAAATTCAAAGGAAAAATATGGATAAAAATTATTTGATTGCTTTGACCGATTACTGAGAAATAATTCACTCGTGTTCTAAGGTTTGCTTGTAAAAAAAAAAACTCGTTCGCTTCGCTCACTTGTTTTAACGCGCAAGCCTTAGATCACTATTGAATTATTTTTCCGTAATCGATAAACAACTAAATAAACTCTATATAAGGCAAAGGACACCCTGTAAACTTCCATTCAAATCCCTTGAATAGATTCTGAGAAACAGAAGTTTTTTTGTTTGTTTTTTTTTTTCTTCTTCTTTTTCTTCCTCTTCCTTTTCTGCGTACCAATGCTTCTGTATTTTCGACCGATCAACACGAGTCGAAGGAATCTGACAGACATTCACCCAATGAACATCCTGTAAAATTTCAATGAAATCCCTTAAAGAGAATCTGAGAAGAAGATTTTCGAACTTTGCACAAAAGCCATATAAGGCAAAAATGCCCCGCCCACTGACGACCATGTTTTTGAACGTACATGCATCAACATGAATTGAAGGAATCCGACAGAGAATCACCCAAAAAATATCCCTGTACAATTTCATTGAAATCTCTTAAATAGATTCTGAGGAGATGGTTTCTAAAGTATGCTACTTTCCGTTGCAATGGCAACCATATACCTGCATAGATCCAATGTTTTGAAGGTAAGAGAGGGTGTTGAGAGGATGCTTTCTGTGAAGTTTCAGCCAAGTCGGTTTAACGGTTTTAGAGATGTTTAAAAGAAATTATGGGCGGACGATGACGACGACGGCCAAAGGACGACGAACGCCGGGCGACGGACACCAGGCGATCACAATAGCTCGCTATAAACAGGTAGGTGAACTAAAAGGTAAATGTCATGCTTTGTGCGAATACAATCCTTGACAGTGTCCTTTAACTCATAACCCAACTAGCATTCTACGTAAATCTACATCGGGCCGTCATCGGCCCGTCAGCTACCCTGACGGGCCGATGACGGCCCGATATAGATTTACGTAGAATGCTGACTGGGAAAGTGCTGATCACAACTGCAACAGACAAACTTTCTTGTAGAAAACATGTTCGCACTACGAATGCGAGCTGCCACTGAATAATTAATACTGTCACTACATTCTTAATTATGAAAATATTTGTAGTACAGTCAAAATTTAATGGCTCGAACATCTTTGGGAACATAAAAATTTGTTCTAGTTCGAGCCACTGAGGGTTAATCATAGCGCCAATTCAGGGGATAATTTAGGGATATCTTTTTCATATTCTATAAAACAATGGTATGTTGAGTGTACTAAAGCAACGGGGATTAAAGCACTTTTACAGCAGACTAACATCACCTTGGATCCCGATGCTACTCTTAATCACAACCAGTAAAACAGAAAGCAAACTGGGCAGCTGTTGAAGGTGACCAAAATGCTAACATCACAACACAACTAGTAAAACAGAACGCAAAGTTGGCAGCTGAACACAATGCTAGCATCACAACACATATAGAAAAAAAAAAGTAATGCGGGAATCACAAAGCTTCAAAGAGCACCAGGACCACCGCCTTAGAACGGTCAGTAGAATAAACCACCTGGGGGTTGGGGTGGGGGTTAAAGCACTTTTACAGCCGGCCAACTTCATCCTGAGTCCCGATGCTACCCTTAATACAGAAATAAATAAACTATCGGTACGCATAGAGGCTACCAACTCAGTCAATGCATCAAAGCGAAAGCATAAAAATCAAATTAATCACTGTGATAAACAAAGACAAGTACTCATGGCTAATTCTGCTGTGTGCCAGAGTAAATGAAAACCAATAGTTGAACCACGGCGGGCCAAGCCAAAGACGTATCGTCAAGCCTCAACCCGTTGGTTAAAGTTTTACGAAGAGGCCGTCATTGAGTGAATAGCCGAATTTTATGTATTTCTGTATTAAGAGTAGCATCGGGACCCAGGGTGAAGTTGGTCGGCTGTAAAAGTGCTTTAAAACCCCGGTTGTTTAATCTACTGACCGTTCTAAGGTGGTGGTCCCGGTGTTAGTCTTACTCTTTGTTGCATTTTGATTTATTCTACGAGGCGATTTGGTTTAAGCCTTGCCTTGTGTAATTTTGTTCTTGTGTTTTCAGCCCTTTCAGCATGATTGTGGCACTCCCTGGACCTTTTTCTGACCTTTTTAGCCAAAATATGAATTTTACACGTATTTTTTAATATGCCTTTTTTTTCAAAGAGCTCGTGTTAAATAAGTTTAATCAAAACTACGTAAGATCAGCTTATATGAAACTAGTTTAATCAAAACTATGCAAGAAGCAGCTCATAATAAACTAGTTTAATTAAAAGTACGTAAGAGCAGCTCATGTTAAACTAGTTTAATCAAAACTACGTAAATATATGTGAAGATACCTAGAAAATTCACATTCACGACGCACAGCCCTCCCGAGGCACCAAAGGCAGTAGAGATAGTGAAATTTTTTGTTCGGATGTTGCTTTACAGTAAAACTTCAATGACTTGACCACCGATGGCTTGTTTATCATTGCTGATTCGAACTCTTTTTTGAGTCCCTAGGAGATTATTTCTATAGATCAAGAAACCAAACATGTATGGATATTTCGGGAATATTTTCATATTTTATCATGAAAATGTATGTCGTGTGTATTCATTAGAATCGCCTCATCGAGGCGATTCTAATGAGTACACTCAACATACAATTATTTCATAGAAGATTGAAAAGACATCGGATTCCTAAATGTCCACATTTGCCTCCCTAACCGGCGCTATGACTGACCTCAGTGGCTCGAACTAGTCATGTCTGGAAGAAATTTCCCTGGCTAAAAGTTGTTCGAGCCATTCAGTGAAGTTCGACTGTATTTATCATCGCCGGTATTGTCCGTGAGAGACTCTGACTGTACACATTTTCGTCATCATAACATTTAAACCATTGTAGACTGAAGAAACTCGCCCATAACAGAAATGGTTCTGCAGCGTCCGATCTAGGCCTGTACTGTTTGTAAATTACCCTTTCCAGGGTCTCCAGACTAAAATGGGTAAACCTTTAGCATTCTGATGGCCAAATCAAAAGACGAAGTGCAGTGTTTTCAAGTTCAATGAAATGTCAAGTCAATTTTCTGTGACAAATCAGAAAGATATTTTAAATGACGTCTGCCTTTAATTTTAATCAACGGATTAAAGTTTAAGATTTCAACGTTGGAACATTTCTCATTTGCTTAAGAAAAGCAATGATCCGCCTATTCCAATGGTAGTTCAGTACAGTAAATGTCTCATAATCGTTACTTAGGTTTTCATTACGAAAACATGCCTATTCAAATATACTGAAAGTTTTACCACCAAAAAATGAAAATTTTCAGGTAAAAAATTCTGATATTTTTCATGTTTCTGCTCAAAACATAGATTGTGGGTACCCGTTAGAACCGCCTCATCGAGGCGGTTCTAACGCGTATCCACAATCTATGTTTTTGAGCAGAAATAAGGAAAATGATGTATACCCCTGTAAACCCCAGTTTTACTATATAAAAGTGGGGTTTAAGGGGGTCAAAATTATATAGGTATGTTTTCGTGATGAAACACAATGATAAAACGAAAAGATTCATTTATTCACTTTACAGGCCCCACCCATTTCACAATTTCACACAGAAAAAGAATGTATCAGGGATTTGGGGTCAGAAATTATAGGGAAGTTAACGCCTATACGCCTATTCAAATATATAGAAAATGATGTATACCCCTGTAAACCCCAGTTTTACTATATAAAAGTGGGGTTTAAGGGGGTCAAAATTATATAGGTATGTTTTCGTGATGAAACACAATGATAAAAAGAAAAGTTTCATTTATTCACTTTACAGGCCCCACCCATTTCGCAATTTCACACAGAAAAAGAATGTATCAGGGATTTGGGGTCAGAAATTATAGGGAATTTAACTGAAAGTTAAGTTTGAACGTGCTCACAGGTAAACATTAGAGCACCTTAATTCATTTCCCTTTCTAATCCGGGTATAAAGTAAAATGTTCGCTGGTAATTAATTTCATACCACGGAAATCGCAAAGATAGTGCATTGTATATATTGTGTACCTTTATGTTTACAAATGTTTTGCCCAACTACCGTGATGTTTTTTTGGGGGGGTTTTATAAATATAATATTAAATAAATAAATATAAAGATAAAACTCAACAAATTTCATAATGGTTGATTTACAGCATGACGGTGTCTAATTGTGTTTGCATATACAATAAAACTTCGATTACTCGAATACCGATCTCGGGCTCGTTTACCATGGCGGATTCCAACTCGTTTTTGTGTTCCTGGGAAATTCTTCCGATAGCTGAAGAAAAGAAATATTTAGGGCTGTTTTAGGAAACTTTTCTTTATTTTATCATTATTTTAAAGAAGACTGAAAAAACATCCCCAAATTTTCCCCATTTGCCTCCCTGACCTGGCACTAGGACCACCCCTCAGTGACTAGAACTACAGTCCAGTCAGGGGTTAAGTTAACCATTTTACCGGTCCACGGTCGTTCCAGTCCCGGTCCTCGGTCGTTCCGGTCCCGGTCCACGGTCGTTCCGGTTAATATAGCGGTATCGGTCGGTCCGTTCCAATCGCTCCATAATCATGACCGCCGTTCCGTTCCATTCCATTCATTCGTGTTCGCGTTATTGTGATAATAATTTACAATAAAAAAATCATTCAAATTATTTACTTACAATTAATCTGAATTGCGTGTGAAACAAAACATTCCTAAAATCTGTCTAGCTATCATTTTGAACGATTTACTTATTGAATTATGAATTTCTTTTTTCGTTTAAACTTTAATTCCTAGTTTTTTACGCGACCGCTTAAAACAGGCGACTTTGTGTCGCTTTCGCTATTATTATTATCATTATTTTGTTTCATGCAACGGTTTTAAAAGTTTTTTGTTTTTTTTTTTTTCATACAAACTCTTAATAGTCTCAACTATTGAATTCCAAGCCTGTTTTACCTATTAATCGCTGATGTTTGTCACGTTAACGACATCGCAAAAAAAAATTCCATCAGGACGGTTCACCAGTGACCGATAATTCGGAAAAAAAGATTGAAAATAATTTCATATTTTGTTGTAAAAAATACACATCGAACCTATCATCATGCACACACCTCACCCGTATGGGGAAAAAATCAAGTATCGAAATGCATAGAATTTGCTGAGTTAAACTTACGAGAAAATACTTTAATTTTCTGTACTAAATCATTGATCAGATATTTACTGGTGATACGTCTAATGATATCCATTCACCAAAGTAAACATGTCTAATGACATTCATTGATCTTGATGTAAGAATATATAGACTCTTGATGTAAGAATATATATACACTAAAGGCAGTTCTAACGAGTACCCACAATCTGTTTTTAGCAGAAATATGAAAAAAATGTTAGAATGTATACCAGTAAAATATTCTGATTCTGTCAGTAGCTGACAACTGCCCTTCTTGAATCAGCGGAAGAGGGAGATTTGTTTGTGGTGAGGTTTTACGGCCCAGTCAACCCAATGGGGTCATGTCAAGCGCGGTCATTACCTTACCACACGTTTACTTGGCAGGCTTAGTCCTCTAAGCGGTTAACCAGTATTGTGCACATTCTTTCGCCAGACACTGACAACTGCCCTTCTTGAATCTGCAGAAGGGAGAGAATGACCGTAGAAAATATTTCATGATCAGTCTGCACAAAAGAATGTTGCTGACCTCGGCGGGGGTTGAACCCGCGCCCTCCTGGTCTCCAGTCGGACGGCGCATCCAACTGAGCCACCGAGGCCGGCTATCGGAAGAGGGAGAACGACCACAGAAATGATTTCATGGCTTGCCATTGCCAGTCCCCACGCTCTTTACTAATGTTGCCGGCCTTGGTGGCTCAGTTGGATCACCGTCCGACTGAAGACCAGAAGGTCGCGGGTTCAATCCCCGCTGAGGTCAGCAAACTTCTTTCGTGCAGATAGATCATGAAATATTTTCTACGGTCATTCTCTCCCTTCAGTTGATTCAAGAAGGGTAGTTGTCAGTTTCTGGCGAAAGGATGTGCACAATACTGGTTAACCGCTTAAGAGAACTAAGCATGCCCAGTAAATGTGTGGTAAAGTAAACTGACCGCGCTCGACATGACCCCATTTGGTTGACTGGGCCGTAAAACCTCAAAACAAACTAACTTTGCTAATGTTGCTAATAGCATGACGGAGAGACAGACTTGCTCTTCTACATCCTGACCATGAGGGGAGGTCATATAGCAAGCTTGGTTCGATTCTGCCCAATGATTTAGATGATAGCCTGTTGGACGGACACCAGACGGACAGAAAAAAATGTTGCTTGCGCACACCCTTACCATGAGGGTAAGTAATGTAGCAATATTGGTTGAATTCTGCCCTGTGGTTTAGGAGATAGTGTGAAGAATAGATGAACGGATGACCAACACATCAAAAAATAATGTTGCTCTAGCACATCTTTACAATGAGGGAAAGTGATGTAGCAAGTTTGGTTGAGTTCCGACCAGTGGTTTAGGAGCCCTGGAGGAGATAACATGACAGACAGATGAAAGGATGCAAAGCCATGGCGGTTATCTTGCATTTCCAAATGAAACTATTTTAGCTATTTTTCATCTACAAGTCACCCTGATGACTCCTACAAAGTTTAAAGTCAATTGGCCTTTAGGTTCAGGAGAAGAAGCAAAAAATTGATTTTCAAGATGGCCACTATGGCGGCCATCTTTGATTTCTAATAGGATAAGTTTTAGTTATTTTTTACCTACGAGTCACCCTTATGCTTCCCACCAAATTTAAAAAAAATTGGTCTTTCGGTTCAAAAGAAGCCAAAAATAGATTTTGAAAATAGCTGCCATGGCGGCCATCTTGGATATACAATCGGAGGGATTTTAGCTACTTTTGATCTACAAGTCACCCCGATGCATCCTACCAAGTTTTGGATCAATTGGCTTTTAGGTTCAGGAGAAGTAAGCTTTTTTGATCTATAAGTCACCCCGATGCTTCTTACCAAGTTTCGAGTCAGTTTGCCTTTCGATTCAGGAGAAGAAGCGAAAAATAGATCTTCAAGACTGCCGCCATGGCGGCCATCTTGGATTCCAATCGGAACTATTTTAGCTATTTTTGATCTACAAGTCACCCCATACTTCAAACCAAGTTTCGAGTCAACTGGCCTTTAGGTTCAGGAGTAGAAGCAAATAATAGATTTTCGAGATGGCAGCAATCTTGGATTTCTTATAGGAATAATTGCTATTTTTGATCTACAAGTCATCCCGATGCTTCCTACAAGTTTTCCAGTCACTTGGCCTTTTGGTTCAGGAGAAGAAGCGAAAATATTTTCAAAATGGCCGCCGTGGTGGCCATCTCGCATTTCCAAACAGAACGATTTTAGCTCTCTTTTATCTATAAGTCATCCCGATGCTTCCTACCAAGTTTCAAATCAATTGGCTTTCGTTTCAGGAGAAGAAGAGAAAAATAGATTTTCAATATGGCGGCCATGGTGGCCATCTTGGATATCCTGTTGGAATGATTTTAGCTATTTTTGCAAGTCACCCCGATGCTTCCTACCAAGTTTGGAGTCAATTGGCCTTTCAGTTCAGAAGAAGCGATTAAAAGATTTTCAAAATGGCCACCATGGCAGCCATCTTGGATTTCCTATCGGAACTATTTTAGCTATTTTTGATCTACAAGTCACCCCGATGCTTCCTACCAAGTTTTGAGTCTATTGACCGTTAGGTTCATGAGAAGAAGCAAACAACAGATTTTCAAGATGGCCTCCATGGCGGCCATCTTGGATTTTCTATCAGAATGATTTTAGCTATTTTTGATCTAGAAGTCACTCCAATGCTTCCTACCATTACCAAGTTTGGAGTCAGTTGGCCTTTCGGTTCAGGAGAAGAAGCTAAAAATAGATTTTCAAGATGGCTGCCATGGCGGCTATCTTGGATTTCTGACTGGAATGATTTTAGCTATTTATCATCTACAAGTCATCCCCGATGCTTCCTACTAAGTTTCGAGTTAATTTTGGTTCAGGAGAAGATGGCTGCCATCTTGAATGTCAGATCAGAATGATTTTTGCTATTTTTGATCTATAAGTCACCCCAATGCGTCCTACCAAGTTTCGAGTCCACTGGCCCAGGGGTGTAGGAGGACTAGGCTTTTGAAACAATTGTTGAAGGCGAATGACGAACGACAGACAAAGTACGACGGACATTGACTGATCACAACAGCTCACTTTGAGCACTTTGTGCTCAGGTGAGCTAAAAAAGGTGGCTACCTGTATTCAATTTATAGATAACTCCCAAATTCTTGATGTATATACATATCTCAGTCATTGATGGTTGGGAAATCTAACCTCGGTGGACATACATGCAGTCAGTATGTCAGTCAAGATACTGTTCATCTTATACATAGGTATGTCAACTGACACATATATCTTCACCAACACACTTGGCTTTAAGTCTATTGACATGTAAATGGCTATATGTGATAAAGATTTTGTATTCAGAGCAGCATTAAAGATACAAATAAGATATATAGGTCTATTGTGGGGTTCTTGCATGGAGAAAAGGTTGGCAAACTGCAGTCGTATCTGGAATCTAAATCAGAAGATAAAAGTATTTTCAAACCTATTATTCTTGGCAAAGATCTGAATGGTTTTTGAATGGGGTGGGGCATACCACAGTCCACTGGGGACCGACTGTTGGTGTCTTATCATAAGGAGCAATAATATATATATGTTTAAGTGAGTGGGATCTCAACAGTGTCAGAGATATTAAGGTTTATGTGAACTGGATGGGGTGGGGCATACACCTGGGGACCCAGAGTCAGTGTCACTGAATGCGTCTTATCATACTGAACAACAATATATGTTTGATATATGTTTCTGAATGGTCTCTGAGATATTAAATCTTACATGGAGGAGGTTTGTTTGTTTGTGTTGAGGTTTTACGGCCCAGTCAACCCAATGGGGTCATGTCAAGCGCGGTCAGTTTACCTAACCACACGTTTACTGGGCAGGCTCAGTCCTCTAAGCGGTTAACCAGTATTGTGCACATTCTTTTGCCAGAAACTGACAACTGCCCTTCTTGAATCAGCGGAAGGGAGAGAATGACCGTAGAAAATATTTCATGATCAATCTCCACGAAAGAATGTTGCCAACCTCGGCGGGGGTTGAATCTGCGACCTCCTGGTCCCCAGTCGGACGGCGCATCCAAATGAGCCACCGAGGCCAGCATCAAACTGATTAAAAGTACAACACAGTAACACTGAAACAAAATCTAAAACCAGAGAAATATTTATTCTTGGTAATTTTCTTTCAGAATGATGACTGATAGCAAGTATTTGCTAACTTCAAATTCCTCTCTAATTTCAGTTCTTGATATCCATTCTCATTGTTCAGAATATTGTAGTCACTTTCTGTCAAAAGTTAATAGATAGCTCCAGATAAGAGGGGTATCCCCATATTTTTTTTCTTATTTCTCCATGAAAACCTATGTTGTGGGTACTCATCAGAAGTGCCTTGGCAACAACCTTCAGTTGAGTACCATAACATATGTTTTGTGGAGAAATAAGAAAAATATCAGTTCTTTTTAACAGAAAAAAATGCCTTATCTGGGGCTGTGTTAACAGTTCCAGTTTGTATGCTGTAAGAATTTAATTTAAAATCTGAAACATGCTATCAGGAAAAACAAACATCCATAAACGTGGATCCTTTCAGTAGCATTCCAATATTCTTTGCATCTTTTTTAAAGTCAAGAATATTCTTTTTGGAGTTGGTTTCAAGAGGATGAATGTCTTCTGCTGTCTTTGAACTCTTTGTTTTCAAAATCAAATCAAATCCAAGGTAAGGCCTACATCATGTCCTGCTGCTATTTTAATACCTGAAATAACAGAAACAATGCACAAATTATTACAGTTGTTTATTTATTCAAAACTAAACTAAGCGGTAATAAGCCCCAGGGCATTGCAATTTTTATTGCCAAAATGACAGTATTAAATCCAAATTTGGGGCAAAAATAAGATATTTGGATGGCTTAAACTCAGTTTTGCATGTGTATAATAATGGATTTCACCTACCAAAGTAGGAGAGGTGTGACTAGATATAATGGGGCTTACTTTAGTATAAATATAGTATGTACATGTATTCAGTCTCATACGCATTTTAAACTTTAACACTTTGTACTAGTATAGATAAAATCATCATGAAACTTAATTATTACTGATATTTTTCACAGAAAATAAAACTTTACCTTTCACTAAGATTGAAATTTCTGTTTGATTTGGAGTTTTGCAGCCCAGCAAAAACTGTCAACTTCATGTGCAGCCAGTCAATTAACCTACTTAAACTTTTCTGGGCAGACTTAGTCCTCTAGGCAGAAATCAGTACTTTGAGCACCAGTACTTTGTGTGCAGACTTTCGCCAGAAAGTGACAACCGCCATGGTTCTTGAAGCAGGAGAAGGGGGAGAAAGACCATAAAAGTCATTTCATGTCTAATCCATCCATCCCCACAAAAGTTATGGGACCTAGCTAGGATTTGAACATTTAATTCCTGGATCTGCAGGCAGTTGTGCTATTGACTGTCCTGTGGAGCTTGGTCCACACATAGAAGGAAGTGTGACAGAACCTTGGCCCTAAAATGGTCAGTATAAAACTACTTGGAGTGGGAGGGTGAGTTTGGGTAATCAATTTTACGAATCTAGGACATTTCCCCCCCTGGACATTTTCCCCCCTGTTCAAATTAGATGGGTAGGACGATTCCCCCCCCTGTGAAATGAAGTAAGTGGACGATTCCCCCCTCCTATTTAGCAAAGGACATTTCCCCCCCTGGACATTTTCCCCCCCCTGTTCAAATTAGGTGGGTAGGATGATTCCCCCCCTGTGAAATGAAGTAAGTGGATGATGGGAATGTTCCAAAAGGAAGTCCCTAAAGTGTAATGGTACTGCCACTACGGACCTGCAGGTAAGCTTTACTTTTCATTTTTCAATTTTTATACCCTGCCACATGATAGTGGCGGGGTATTATGTTATACCCTCCGGTGTCTGTCTGTCCATATGTCTGTCCATCCGTCCGCCTTCCGCACTTCGTTTCCAATCCATAACTTGAGTATTTTTTCACGGATTTTGTTCAAACTTTGCATACATATTAGTATAGGGGATGAGTGGTTTGGAATTGTTAATGGGCAAAATGTCTATATATAAATAAATTCCATTGATGAGATCTTTTGTCATATATATTGAATCGTATTTTTCAGTCTCTCTCTCTCTCTCTCTCTCTCTCTCTCTCTCTTAGTTAGCTCTGGAGCAGAAAATGGACGTAAATCTCACTCACTCAAAGGGTGGGGGGGGAGGGGGAATAGTCCTCCATATGCCAAAAATGAGGGGGAGGGGGGAATTGTCCTCTCTGTGCAAAAAGATGGGAGGGGAAATGTCCACCCCTTATTATATTGCAGGAGGGGAAATGCCCTAACCCTGCCAAAAATAGGGGGGGAATCGTCCTACCTACCTGATTTGAGCAGGGGGGGAAATGTCCAGGGGGGGAAATGTCCGGATACCCAATTTTACTGGTACCAAATCTTCACTCCATGTTCAAATGATGTAAAAAATACAAAATAATTATTCAGCTTGCAAAGGGGCTCCCTTATTAGGAGAAATTTGGCAATTCATTATTTTTTTAATGCTTGTGTTTAGATTTTTTTCTTATGAGTTGACATTGCACAAACCTATTCTAAGGGATTGATTAATCTGTATTCCCTCACCTTTTCTATTTTTTATAGAATGGAAATGCCAAAGATTAGAAAAGAATATTTTACATCAGCATGAACATGGGTTTTAGAGAAGGCAGATATTATGGTGCTCTGGAAAAGACGGGAATAAAATCATGGAAAAAAGTCTTACTGCTTCAGTGGTTTTGTTATTTAAAAAAAAATAACCAAACAAAATGGCCACTGGTCATAACACACAAACTAGAAAATCATCAAGATGATTATAATTCACATCACTCCACTTTTTATGGAGAAAATGTAATTTAACCACTTTCCTATTTAAAGTCTGTGGGCATTATATACTTATAAAATATTCAGAAAAGCAGGTCTGTGCAAACAGTGATGACCTTCATCAAACTGCTCCTACAAGATCTGGGTCTACACTCTTTGCCATATTCTATCAGAAATATTTACATGCTGGATAAAATATCTGTAAATCATGGTGAATAATCCAAATATATTTAGTAATTATGGTATAATTGTACATAAAAAAAAAAATAATAAAACAAAATAAACAAAACAACAATCCCTGAAGTTCTACATACCTATTTTTTTTTTTGAACATGCGACCTTAAAGTTAAAACACACCTATTTTTAATTGGCCATATCAGTATTTTAATTATTTTTCATTGAAATCTGAAAAGTAAATAAACTTGTTACTGTTGGAATAAAGCACCTTATTTGGAGCTCTGATCTTTTATATATTAATCTGCATTTTTAGGGCCTCCACACCAGACCTGTTGTGCTCCAGAGAAGATAAATTTTATTTTAGTTTATTTCATTTTTTTCTCAAAAAACAAAAAAAAAAAACCCAAAAAAATCAATTGATTTATTTTCTTTAGAACTCCATTAAAAGCGTTTTTAATGGGGTCCACGTTAGACTTGCCTCAGTGGCATAAGTCTATTCATTCATTTGGACTTATCTGGACAATGCCAACTTATCTGGGGCTACAAATCACCTAGCTTCTGTCCATTTTTAACTCTAATCCCTTTGTCTATTTGGGTACCATAAAACTTACAATATCCTACCATTTTATAACCATATAACTTCCTGTAAATACACAGATACACAGCCTATTATATTTAACAAAACCACACACAACAGTGAAATTGTTTTCTACACAAAATTTATATTTTCATTTATTTCATTTGTTCAACATTCAAATGTAAGAATACATGGCATTTCATTGAAAAGACATTTTGTCCAAATGACATTTCCTCTAATAGAAATTATAAATGGCATTTCACTGAACATGATATTTGTCTCAAATTTATCTCTAGTGTCCACATCACAAAAACATGCCTATATAATTTTGACCCCCTGAAACCCCACTTTTATATAGTAAAACTGAGGTTTACAGGGGTATAGATTATTTTTCTTATTTCTACTCAAAAACATAGATTGTGGGCACTCGTTAGAACTGCCTCACCGAGACGGTTCTAATGAGTACCCACAATCTATGTTTTGAGCAGAAATATGAAAAAATATCAGAGTTTTTTACCTGAAAATTTTCGGTTTTTGGAGGTGAACATTTCTATATATTTGAATAGGCGTGTTTTTGTAATGAGGTGGGTAAATGTCTGTGTAGGTAAATGTCCAGGTGTAAAACTGTAAATATCCTCCAAGCCACAACCAACCCCCCCACCCCCCTGCCCCACACCCCACCCCTCCAACCCCATCATCACCCCAACATGTTCCCCTGATACCAGCATCCCATTTTTTTACTATATAAAGCATAAATTTCTTTTTAATCCTCAGAAACAGTTTTGGTACTCATCACGAAAACGTGCCTATATAATTTTGACCCCCTTAAACCCCACTTTTATATAGTAAAACTGGGGTTTATAGGGGTATACATTATTTTTCTTATTTCTGCTCATAGATTGTGGGTACTCATTAGAACTGCCTCGGTGAGGCAGTTCTAACGAGTACCCACAATCTATGTTTTGAGCAGAAAAATGAAAAATATCCGAATTTTTTCTCTGAAAATTTTCATTTTTTTGTGGTAAAATTTTCAGTATATTTTGAATAGGCATGTTTTCATAATGTGTAACATTTTTAGTAAGCAGTCTATTAAAAAAGAGGCAGACATAAACTTTGCATTTTTATGTTTGAGGTTGTGTCTTTGATTTGCTGATAACTTAAACTTGAAATAAGAGCAGACAACATTCATAAAAGATTTCTCTTTTTCATCACAAAACAAATATGATGTTTCATACAAACTGTCTCTAAGAAGACAATTTGAATGACATGTCAAGCCTTATTTTGTGGGAAAAATCACAGATACTTGGGGTCAGTAGGGCAGTGCAGGCCCAAAAAAAATATCTTGTATATATTTTTTTCTCAAGTTATTGCTCGGCTGCAAATTCTAAGTCGAAAAAGGGGCATAACTGTGCCAAAAATATTTTGAGGGTTACCCCCCCTATTGGTATGAGTTCCCCTTTCCATAATGAACAACCAATCCGAGTTTCAAGTAAATATCTTCAGTAATGACAGAGATATTACAAAATGTCCAAGTTTTTGCACCACGACGACTCAGACGACGCCAGAGCTATGACAATACCTCATCGTTTTCTTCGAAAACAGCCGAGCTAAAAATAACTAGAGAAAAAATATATACAAGATATTTTTTTGGGCCTGCACTGCCCTACTGACCCCAAGTGTCTGTGGGAAAAATATCACCAAATATCTGATGACTTAGCCAACAAAGTGCTAAAGCTTAAAATGTATGTGATACAGAACACATACATGTATGTATTGTGTATATGGGACAACAAAATATATGCATGGACATGTTTGCATTTTGGTTTGACTGTTAGGGCATTAGGTGTGGGTCTGGGGGGTAAATTAAAATGGCATGAAGGGTAGAAATTTAAAATTATAGTCACTTCAAGTTTATTAGAACTAACAAACTGCTATTTAATTATGTGGAAGGTGTTGGTAATGATGAAGATTTGGTTATATATGGAGATGATGGAAGTATGATAATGAAAGGAATAGAACCAAGGACCTCATGGTCCATAGTCAGAAGCACTAAACACTCGGCCAACTTGAGGACACTTCATATCTTAAATAATTTGTCCTTGAATAATAACAAAAAAAAATATTTCACAATTACATGTATCATCTGCAACTGTGTTTGCCAGTGACACACTTGAAGATTAACAAATTCATAATGAATCATGTCAACCTTTGCAGATTATTATTATTATTATTTTTTTTTTGCAAAATGCCTGGTATGGGTAAAATAGTTTGGTAGATAAAGCATGCAAAACCAGATTTTAATGATGGTTATGAACTTTAAAATTGGATATGTAAGCCATGGCTATCTAGATAAAATGAGGTATTAAGATAATATTTTTCTTATTTCTACATGAAAACAAAGATTGTACATACTCATTAGAAGCACCTTGATAAGGTGCCTGTAATGAGTACCTCAAGTGCTCAACATACCATATTTGGCCTAGTTACCACACTGTGCGCTTAGGTTTTTCAAAAATGCTAGAAAGGCTTGTGGAAAGTATGTACCTACTTATATTAAGGAAACATTTTAAATAAAACAGTAAAATGATAATACCTCACCATTATCATGTCAAGGGGAGATAACTGTCAAAAACTGAAGAAATGTACCCATTAGCAATCCCAAACCAGATCAAAATATCAATGGAAATACAAAGTGGGTGAAAATCCTTTGAGATTTACTCAAGCTATTGTCCTGAAATGAATATGTGGCTGTGCAATGGGCAGAATACTCTGTCAAAAATTGGCGAAATTTGCCCATAAGCAATCCCGAATCAGATCTCCATAATAGATATGTACCATTTTGGTAAAAATCCGTTGACATTTACTAGTTATCAATATTGACTTGCTGCGGGCAGAAAACTGTCGAAAATTTATGAAATTTGCCCATTAGCAATCCCAAACCAGATCTCTACAATATCGATACAAACACTAAGTTTGGTGAAAATCCATTAATAAATTACTCAAGCAATCATCTGGCAAAGAAAAGTCAGGTGTGTCTCAGATATAGATAGCTCAGTCTGTCAGAAATTAGCAATCCCAAACCAGATCTCCACATTAAGATTGATTGACTGTGTTGGGGTTTAACGACACGTCAATCCTTGTGGGTCATTTATGTCGTCTCCCAGAGAAAGGGAGAAAGAAGACAGAAAATATAGTAGAGGAGATGAAAGAAAGGGACAGGGAAGAAAGAGGAACAGGAATGAAAGGGAAGAAGCAGAAGAAATGAAAATTTTCCCCCTCTTCCTTAACTGCTACAAGGACAGCAGGCCTTGCCCAACTGTAAGCCAATATTAGTTGCCCCAGTGACATAAGACACACGACACCTTCGCACCACCCAACCACCCCTTCCACATTATGAATGAACACACCAAGTTTGGTGAAAATCCATTGATATTCACTTAGGTTATCATCTGGAAACAAAAATAAGGACGGAGGGATGTAACTATGATAGATGAATTGACAGAGGGACACTCGTACAACCAATGTGAAACCATAATACCCCACCACTATCATGTGGCAGTGTATAAAAAGAAAAAGATCTGCTAAGGGCTCATCAAATGATGCTTGTATGATGTTTTTGTGTTGTTTTTTTGCTGATTTTTTTTTTTTTTATAAAAGCATATGTTGTGGGTACTCATTTGAACTGCATCAACAAATCATAGAAAGCAGACATAAAAAACTGGTAATTATCTTGAAACTATAGAATGGTAATTTTGGTAAAGGGCATTAGAGGAACATTTCTGTGAAATTATTTTGAAATCAGGCCATTAGCCTGGGAGATGTCCTTTAAAAGTTTTTTTTTTCCTTTTTAGCTCTGGTGGCCATTTTGTTCTGCTGAGCAAAACCATTTTAGCAATATTGGTATAATTCCTGTAAAATTATTTCAAAATCCATTAACCGTATAGGAGGAGAAGTCTCTTAAGTAGATTGTTGATAGATGCATGACTGTCTACTCCCTTTTCTTTTTTTTAGCTCTGCTGGCCATTTTGTTCAGCCAAACGGAACCATTTTAACAATTTTGGTAAAGGGTCATAAGAGGGACATTTCTGTGAAACTATTTTGAAATTCAGTCATAGGCCTGAGAGGAGATGTCAAGTAAAATTATTTCAAAATCCATTTGCCGGTTTAGGAGAAGATGTCTCTTAAGTAAATTGTTGACAGAGGCATGACAGTCTACAACCTTTTTCTATTTTTAGCTCTGGCTGCCATTTTGTTCAGCAGAGCTAAACCATTTTAGCAATTTTGGTAAAGGGGCATTAGAGGAACATTTCAGTAAAATTATTTTGAAATCGGGACCTTGGCCTAATAGAAGAAGTCGTTTAAAAGGGCTTTCCTATTTTTAGCTCTGGTGGCCATTTTGTTTAGTGGAGCGGAACCATTTTAGCAATTTTAGGTAAAGGGGCATGAGAGGAACATTTCTGTGAAATTATTTTGAATCGGCCACTGGCCTGGGAGGAGATGTCTTTTAAAGGTTTCTTCTATTTTTAGCTCTGGTGGCCATTTTGTTTAGCAGAACAGAGTTGGTAAAGGGGCATGAGAGGAAGATTTCTGTGACATTATTTTGAAATCAGGCTATAGGCCTGGGAGGAGATGTTGTTAAAAGGTTTTCTATTTTTAGCACTGGCAGCCATCTTGTTTAGCAGAGCAGAACCATCTAGGCAATTTTGGTAGAGGGTCATCTAAGGAACATTCCTGTGAAATTATTTCAAAATCCATTCAGTGGACTGGTCTAGGAGGAGATGTTGTTTTAAGATTTTCTATTTTTAGTTCTGGCCGCCATTTTGTTTAGCGGAGCAGAACCATTTAGGCAATTTTGGTAGAGGGTCACCCAAGGAACATTCCTTCCTGTAAAATTATTTCAAAATCCATTCACCTGTTTAGGAGGAGATGTCTTTAAGTAAAAAATTGACAGACGGACGACCAACAAAGACTGATCATGAAAGCTCACCGTGAGCCTTTGGCTCAGGTGAGCTAAACAATATACATGTACCTATTATAAAATAAAATTTGCACACTATTACCTCTAGACAATATGCTGACAAAAGTTTACGAAATTATGAAAAGGGACATAACTCTGCCAATATTTGGTGTACTGTATCCTCAAAATAATATGCGCTGCTCCACATCATTCTGTAACTATTTAAGAAGTTTCAGCATGATCGGATGTAAACTATAGGAGTTAGCCAGAAACGAAAAATTTTCAAAGGAGTATAACTGTGCTTATATTTGGTGTACTGTAACACTGAAACAATATACGCTGTTCCACATCATGGTAATTACTAATGAAGTTTCAGCTTGATCAGATGTAAACTGTAGGAGGAGTTAGCCGGAAACAAAAAGTTTACAGAAATTTTCAAAGGGGCATAGCTCTGCTAATATTTGGTGGACTGTAACCTAGAAACAATATGCCGTGCTCCACATAATGGTCTAACTATAAATTACATTTCAGCTTGAGCAGATGTAAAGTGTAAGAGAAGTTGACCTGAAACAAAAAGTTAACGGAATTTTCAAAGGGGCATTACTCTGCTAATAGTTAGTAGACTGTAACCCCGAAATAATATGCGCTGCTCCTCATCATGGTCTAACTATATACCAAGTTTCAGCTTGATTGGATGTAAACTGTAAGAGGAGTTAGCCAGAAACGAAAAAGGTTATGGACAGACGGACAGACGCCATACCCCGTAACATAACAGTCCCGTTTTTCAAACAGGCATATGAAAATTGATGAAACTTGCCAATTAGCAATCCCAAAGCAGATCTCCACAATTTTCAACCTCCTGATCACCAGTCGGACACACATCCAACTAAGCTACCAATGCCAGCTCATACATTCATGAAATAAATATCAACCTCAAGAGGGATTTGAACCTGGAATCTCATGTTCCAAAGTCAGGAGTGCCCAACTGACAATCTCCCTTCTTTAATCAGCAGACCAGGGAGAATGATGGTAGAAATTATTTCACGATCAATCTCTTGATGAGGTAGGCTGCCAAGCTAGGATTCAAACTTGCAACCACTAGATCTGCCGTCTAATGCACTAGTTACTGACTGCACTGCTGAGCAGGTTCCAATCAGCTGATGATCATACATGCAATCTCTCGGTCAATAACTTCTAGCACAAGAGGCCAGCAGCATTACTAATCTGCTTCCAGGCCAGAGTATGTGCAAGTACATGTACTGTTTCAAAGTCTTCCTGACAATGGTTAGATAAATGATTAAAATGTATAGTAGAGCCAGGTATTACCAGGTAACATTCCGAGACCTTTAATATTGCATGCCAGTATCCACTCCCTGCCTCTTAGAAGATCTCAGTGTCAAATATTATCATTTCATCAATACATGCATTTCTTTTTACCCAACAGAGTTAAATTGCAAACGCACCTGCCAAAGGCAAATATCCAGTATTGTGGATATTTTGATGTTCCATGGAAAAAATCTGAAAACATGCAAATCCATGAATATCTGACTATTGTTTGTGCCATGTGAAGCAGTTTTTTATCTAAATTGTTTCAAACATCCTTGAGCTACACAATATATAACAATAAAGCACGAATTCCATATAATCTGGTTATATTTTATGTCAAGGAAAAGAACACTAAAACAGTCCATAAGTGCACAATGTTGAGGCCACCCCAGGGATTTTGAGGAACAGGGGAACAAGGCCATGTATTACAGGGTGACGAGGGAAGATGAATCTAAAACAAGAGGTCCGCGGGTCACGACTCACTCGCCTGAGTGACATAGCTACTCCAGGTATGCACCCGTTATGCAACATTTTCCAATCCTATCATTGCAACTAATGAAAGGATGATCAATTAAGCAGTTCTTAGTTTTGAAGAAGGACACATGGCCATGGCAGTCAATGAAGCGTGACCATTTGGACAAACTCTCAATCATATTTCACTAGTAGAATCAATGTAAAATGATGGAAATTGGCTAAGTGGTTTCTGAAGAGTTGTTTAAACCCCCACCTGTTCTATAAAAGGATGTAGGCAGGGCTTATTTCAAAATGGTGCAGGACTTTTACATTTTGTTACTTGCAGAAGCTTTATCAATGAAAATAAAAGAACAAGAAAACCTTCATACACAAAATTTGTTTTGCTAGAAGGCATGCCTTTACTTTACACATTAACACTAAAATATTGTGTTATAAATGATTATTAAACAAGCAAGCTGAATAAAATAACCTGAAAGTGCTGAGAAATTCAAACTAGATATAACCTTTAACCTGGGTCATGTGATGTAAACATAGCAACCTGGAGTATAGAATACAAACACTGTCTACTTGTAAGATGGCAATCACAGTAAAAGCAGATAAATTATCCTATCTTTGATTCCTTCAGAGAAAATTGCACTCATATTCCATGATTCAAAAAGAAAATTGTTAAAACCATTATTAATAGGCATTTATAGGAGCTTATGCAATCTGCATACATGTAGGGAGATATTTTAAGTAGTCAGTTACAATTTTATTCGAGCAATGGAAATTGCACTAAAACATGTAATATATTGTGAATCCTGTTTCTTTAAACCAAGTAAAATATAGTAAACAAATTATGCCACTGTTTGTTGGGTACAGTTTATTTAAAGTCACAACCATTTGTGCCCCATGTAAGCCAGGCATGTTTGGTGCAAGTTTAAATCTTATTTGCCATATTCATACCTAGTAGTGAGTATATACATTATTCTGTAGCAAGAGGCTAGCAGACCCAGCTAAACATGTAAACAGCTGACCAGTAATCAATAAGCCCCACCCACATTTTCTGGTGGTAGCTGCTACCGCAAATGCCAGTTTAACAGTACCATGATTTTATACACAAGTAAACAGCACAGGGGCAGGGAAATATAATAAATGTCAAAATGATTACCTTTGGAAACAAAGATCACACTACAGATTAGAAAACGTGAGTCTTGGTTTTATTGAGAATCTTCATAAGCAGTAAAGAAGTTTGCAACACTGCTTTAATTGTGGTTTTGGAGGAGCTGTCATTAAAAAGAAATCATTTTCTAAAATTTTATTTTGCCATGGCAACCCAACAAATTGGTCACTGGTCATAAAAACACACAAACTGGGTAGACAATGATCATGACTGCAAAATATGGTTCACATTACTTCACTGGTTATGGAGAAAATGAATTAACCATTTCTTCATTATAACTGTATGGGAGTTTTCTGTTGCCATGGCAACAAAACCAAGAGGCAGACTGGCAGACTTTTTATCTGTTTTCAATTGCCCTTACCCATTTAACATTTGCACCAACTTAGAGTCCTACTACTTCAGTGGTTTTGGAGGACTGGTCATTGAAAAAATCTTCTTTTTTTTTTTTAAATTTAATATTGCCATGGAAACCAAACAAAATTCTCACTGATGAAAGGCACAAGCTGGGTAGACCATCATCAAATGTCATAACTGCCAAGTATGGTTCACATCACTTCAATGGTTATGAAGAAAATGCAATTTCACCATTTTCCCATTATATTAGTCTACAGGAGCTCTCTGTTGCCATGGCAACCAAAGCGAGAGGCAGATCACCATAATTTTAGCCATTCTGAATTGTCCTTACCCCAAAGCAGTTCATTTGTACAAAATTAGAATCATACTGCTTGATTGGTTTTGAAGGAGATGTCATTTAAAAAATTCCTTTTTTTTTAAATCTAATATTGCCATGGCAACCAAACAAAATAGCCATTGGTCATAAAAAATATAAATTGGGCAAACACTCATCCAATGATCATAACTGCCAAACATGGTTCACATCACTTCACGTTTTTGGAGAAAATGCAATTAATTTAACCATTTTCCCAATATAAGTCTATGGGAGCTTTCTGTTGCCATGGCAATCAAACCAAGAGGCAGATCACCAAAAAATTTGGCCATTTTCAAAGGACCCTAACCAAGCAACATTCTTTTCAAGTAAGGTACAAATCGCTTCAATGGCTTTGGAGGAGTTGTCATTTTAAAGTGTTAACGGACAGACAACCGAACAGATGTTTCAACAATTTGGGTTTAGGGACTATGTCCCATTATGAATTTCTATAGGGTTCAGACACAAAAGCGTGTTCAGACACCAAATATTCCCTTGCTTAGCCTAGGATCAATCCTTGTACCGTTAGCTCTAGATGTCAGTGCACTCACCACTGAACTACCACACTATATTGTAGTCTGTACATGAAATTTTTATTTTTTTTTATTATTAAGAATTTTTGCCAGACCAAATCTTTAACAGACATGTCTGCAGGCCCTACATTACATATACAGCTGACCACTGCTAATTAAATTCATGCTGCAGAATAACTGGTTCTGTACTTGTCCGACAACTGGTGCAAGACGAGTAAGTGTGTAAGAAGGTGATTGTTTTCCGATTTTGTACAAACCGAATAATACCTTATTGTTATTAGAGATATCACTGTAATTTTACGGACAGTAATGTTGTCAAACATAAAAGTAAAGCGTAAACACTTTAAAAAGAGGATAATAAGTAAACTTACATTTCGGGTGGTTCTTCTTTGTTCCAGCCAGCTTGATTGTGACGTTCTGAATATTCTTCCGAAAATGGAACACCTCTTCTTAGGGTACCGCACCGGGCCGGATATATTTAGGATTGTCTGTACAACAAGTTCATTTGCTTTTGTTGCAGTCTCTCTCTCTCTCTCGCTCTCTCTCTCCTTAGCCAGCCAACATTAATTTGTTTTGTTTGAGTTATGGCTATACCACCGAGAAAACCCTTAGGGAAGTCCTCCCAGGGGTGTTCCTGGTCCCCTGAAATAAAGTCAGCATTTTCCCTTGTTCCCCAAAATTAAAATCTTGACTTTCTATATTCCTTGTTCCCAATGGCTCAGTTGTCAGAGCATCTGCTTGACAGGGAGGTTGTGGGTTCGATCCCCGACAAAGGATACAAAGACCTGTCAGCTTCATTGTACCCCTGTGTCAATCAGTAATGCGGGGTATAGTGGTCTGTCACCTAATTGTATACCGGAATATCTGTCAGCGACAAAGTATACAAAGACCAGTGTCAACTGCACTGTCGGTTACCCGGAATATCAGTCAGGAACCCAGGGTATAGTGGCCTGTTACATGAAGTGTACACCCGAATATCAATCAGCAACAAAGTATATGAAGTCCTGCCAGCTACATTGCACCCTGATGTATCAGTCAGTAACCTGGGATATACACTTAGAGTGTATAGATATACTGGAATATCGGTCAGCAACAATTAAAGTATACGAAGATCTGTCAGCTACACTGGTCCCCGGTGTATCAGTCAGTAACCCGGGATATAACAGCCTGTCACCCAGAATGTTTTGTAGTATAGGGTCCCGTAGTATACTTTGTCGCTGACTGATATTCACTGGTTTACACTTTAGGTGACAGGTCCCTATACATTGGCTTATTGACTGATATACCAGGGAGCAGTGTAGCTTACAGGTCTTCATATATATTTTGTTGCTGGCTAATATTCCAGTATACATTCCATGTGACAGGCCACTATACTCCAGGTTACAGACTTATATACTGGGTAACAGTGTAGCCAACAGGTATTCGTATACTTTGTCGCTGACCGGTATTCGGGTATGTACTTAGGTGACAAGCGGCTAAACCTGGGTACAGTGTAGCTCACAGACCTTCTTATACTTTGTCGCTGACTGACATTCTAGTCCAGGTGAGAGGCTGCTATACCCTAAGTTACAGACTGATACTTTGGGGTACAGTGTAGCTGATGGGTCTTTGTATACTTTGTCTCCGACTGATATTCCGGTATACACTTTAGGTGACAGGCTGCTATACCCTGGGTTACTGACTGATACGCTGATATACAGTGTAGCTTGCAGGTCTTGGTTTACTCTGTCGCTGACCAATATTCTGGTATACTCTCCATGAGACAGGCCACTATACCCTGGGTTACTGACTGAGACACTGGGTAACAGTGCAGCTGACAGGTCTTTGTATACTTTGTTGCTTATTCAGGTATATTTATAACTGTCAGCTATCAAAAAAATAAAAAAAATAAGAAAAAATAAAACATTAACCTCGACACTGTCACATTGAGTAGAACATAACATACTCTCTATGCTGCGCATCGTGTTTGCAAATCAGTCAATCAATCAGCGATATGAAGTTCTCTGATACCAGGTTAGATTGTGTTTATTTTTAATTTTCAATTGCTGTTTTGTCAAGGACAATGCCAGTCACTGGCTTATAGTGTAATTCTTTGCTTATTATATGAACGTCTGTTTATACAGGGTAAAGTTTACTGAAACTTATATCAGGGATTTACATATTTATTCTATTAACTCATAACCTAAACATTCAGAGAGAGAGAGAGAGAGAGAAGCCTTTTTTCATAGCTGACAAACCAAGTAAAATCTCCTTTGGCAGCATATAATAGACAGCATTGACTGCTTTAAGATTATTTAGATTGTCATTTTAAGAAAGTACTGTTTTAGAATATGTATTGGAGCGGGAAGAGTGGTCACTTTGTATTGTTTTAAAGGTCAAATTGCGTTTCGTCTGATAACAACTCAATTTTAGTAAACACCGTTCCATTTTTTCACTGGAATGGACCGGAACGACCGGGAACGCTAAGAAAGCGAGAAATGGAACTGACCGTCGCTCCGTTCCAGTCGTTCCGGTACCGGTCCGGTCCCGGTTGCGTTCCGGTCGTTCTCCGTTCATCGGTCGTTCAGGTGGTAAAGCTAACCGCTGACGGGACTGTACCTATGCCTAGAACAAATTTCCATGGTACTTAAGATGTTCGAGCTATTGAAGTTCGATTGTATATTTATAAGTACAGGTCTGCTTTAACTCTGTTTCATACAGACACCGAAACTGACAGCAGCTAGTGCGCCACCTAAATCGCGTAACGAACGCCTGTTGCTCGTGAATACTCAAAGGAACATGTGGTTGTAATGTGAAAACCATTTACTCCTATATTTTATACTAAATCGAATCGATATACCTGGCTTACAAGCGACTAGGAAACGCGTTATCATTTATTATCCCGGAAAAGCAGAACAGAAATGCAATGGATGTATAGCCCATGGTTTCTGGGGTCCAAGTGGATTTATGTGATATTTATATGCAATGGAATTTATACATTTAACTCGGACGGTGAGTACAAAATACCGTATTTACCCTTAACCTATTTACGTCGAGAGGACCCTTCTACCACAACTCTTTGGACCTGTCTATTTCTTATAGCAGGGTGCCGGGGAAGTTTTTATTACTACTATGTTTTATAGATTCCTGCAGTTAATGTAAACATGTAGACCCAGATCAGACGCCGCGGAATGATTATTTCACCCTATACCATCGATGATGGGTCTGCATGTTTGCCCATTATTATTATTATTTTTTTTTTTTTTAAGAGGTTTCCGACTAATGAATCGTTAATATTTGACCAAATTAAATCCTAACAATACCATTACGAAAATATGCCTATACAGAAAATTTCACCAAAAACTGAAAAAAATATCAGATAAAACGTTCTGATATTTCACATATTTCTGCTCAAAACATAGATTGTTGGTACTAGTTAGAACCGCCTCGGCGAGGCGGTTCTAACGAGTACCCACAATCTGTGTTTTTGAGAATAAATAAGAAAAATAATGTTTACCCCTGTAAACCCCAGTTATACTATATAACAGTGGAGTTTAAGGTGGTCAAAATTATATAGGCATGTTTTCTTGATGCATGTCCTAAAATTTAAGCGTCCATTTTACCGCCTATTGATGTGTTTCAAAAATGCTGGTTGAGCAGTAGATAATGTAGAGCCTGATCCGACCGCTTGATTTGCGGCGTCTGTTAAGGGTCTTCGTTTGAAGCTCAGGCTTATATGTACCAGTATTTAGGGTAAATATGATACATCTTATCAATCAAAAGTAAAATTATGAACAAACTATCTTGGAATGTTGTAATTTCCTCTACTTGTTTATAATACTTATCATAGCTGCAGATGAGAGGGAGTAAATAGCTGTTTTGAAAATCAGCATTAAGATTGAAGCTGAGAGAGTAAAGAAAAAACTCTATGACATGTTCGATTTCACCACTGAAGTCAACATTTAGGAAGTACACATTTTCAATGAACATTTACATTTAATAGAAATATGACCATTGTTAGAGTAACTAATCTTGCTCTTTGATGATTTCATAATGCATTGTTGTATACATTTTAAAGGGAAATTGTCTATGCAGAATAGACGTTGACCATCTATTTTTTTATGCAGCTTACTAAACGTTTAGACGGTCAAAATCTATTCTGCATAAATACATTCTCTTTAAAATGCAATTTCCACACATCGATTCTTTTGTGAAAAGGTACTGGTACATTTGATGAAAAGGTATACCGATCTCTGCCCCTTAAACACCAATTACAAATACAGCAGGATAACCTGTTTTTTTTTTTTGTTTTTTTTTTTTGTTTTTTTTTGTTTTTTTTCTTTTTTTTTTTTTTTTTTGTTGTTTTTTTCTTTACGAAAACATGCCTATTCAAAATACTGAAAATCTTACCACAAAAAAAAAAAAAAAAAAAAGATATTCTTCATATTTTTGCTGAAAACATAGATTGTGGGTACCCGTTAGAACCGCCTCTGCGAGGCGGTTCTAACGCGTACCCACAATCTATGTTATTGAGCAGAAATAAGAAAAATAATGTATACCCCCGTAAACCCCAGTTTTACTATATTAAAGTGGGTTTGGGGGACCAAAATTATATAGGCATTTTTTTTTTCAGAGGAAATGAGGCTTGGCATTTCTTATGAATTGTCTGCTAGGTTAGTGGGTGGTTGGGTGGTGCGAAGGTGTCATGTATCTTTTGTCACCCGGGGCGTCCAGCTGATATTGGCTTATAGTTGGGCAAGGCTTGCTATCCTTGTAGCAGGTAAGGGTAGGGAAGTGATGTTTTTATTTCTTCTGTTTCGTCTCTTTCATTCCTGTTTCTCTTTCTTCCCTGTCCCTCCCTTTCATCTCTTCTGCTATCTCTTCTGTCTATTTTCTCCCTTTCTCTGGGAGACGACACAAAATGACCCACAAGGGTTGACGTGTCGTTAAACCCCAACTCAATCAAAAAAAAGTCTGCTAGGGTTAAGTCAATCAGCGCAGATGTGCATTTCAGCATTAACATTTTTAAGCAGGGAGTAAAATACTCAG
Source organism: Anodontia alba (assembly GCA_964016985.1). Lineage (NCBI taxonomy): Eukaryota > Metazoa > Mollusca > Bivalvia > Lucinida > Lucinidae > Anodontia > Anodontia alba. The sequence continues at coordinate 61,658,668 of OZ024833.1, read as the reverse complement.
TCTATCAAAACCTTATCTGGAGCACTGACTTACTGTTGTTTACAATTGAGGACTGGGCACCCTAATCGATTTAGATATATAGTAATATTTACGATATTTTAGGGTATTTGTTATTTTATCATGAATGTGTAGTGTGTACACATAAGTACATGTATCACCTAACCGAGGAGATTCTAATAACTACCCTCACCATATTACCATTATTACAGACACCCCTCTTTATAGCAACACTCGATACAACAATATATTTCGTTATAATGACACTTTCACTGTCACAAAACAGTCGCTTAAGTGGTAACAATTAGTCACAAATCATGCAAGAACATTGCATTCAATATTTTAAAGAAACATATGTTTTGGATATTTGTTAGAATCGCCTCAGCGAGGCGATTCTAACAAATATTCAAAACATGTACTGCGAGGAAATAAGAACAAAACAATACCTTTCTTACATATCATTTTGTCCATTAAGGATTCTTTACAGCAGCAAATTCATTATAATGGCAACATCTTTGGGAACAAATTATGTCATTGTAACGAGGGTTCACTGTACATAGATAAAAAACATTGTATCCCTAAATTATCTCAATTTGCCTCCTGACCTGACGCTATGATTTACCCTCATGACTCGAACTACCCATGTCGAGAGTAACTTTCGATGGTCCCGAAGGTATAATTGAAGTAAGACTTATACTTAAGGTTTCTAGGAAATCCTGACAAAAATGCCATGACTATATGTACTAAAAATGAAATTAAAATAAATTTAAGTTAGTTCCACTTGCACTCGATGCCTCTAGTGACATGTTATCCATAAAGAAAAACCTTATTCACGTTTGAGTACCACGAAACCAGATCAGAGCATTTTGTTGGCATATACACTGTGGTCTACATTGTATCTACACTCAGGTACTTTCTGTTTCGTCGCTAAATCGTCATAATATCAGGTAGATACGAAACCAAAACCGTTTATTTCTGATAGATTTCGCTAAAAAGGGATGTTTTATTGTCAAATATTCAGATCACATTATGAAGAAATTGCTAATTCCGGTTTGGCCATGAATCAATTTTGCCTTCTGGCGAAACCGGAACGACATTATTTTTCCCTATTTAGCTGATAAGCTGTAAATATTTCTTAACAGTAAATTATAATTCAAATGATAATATGTGTATATTTAAACTGAACACGATTAAGGCAATAGAAAACATTCAGTCACTTGTAAGTTCCCAAAAATCCAGAACTTGATTCATTTACCGTAACATAGGTTTCAGCGACTAAACAGAAATTGCCTGTGAAGACAGACCACAATGATATAGTCTATACAGGGTGCAAGGATTTTGTCAAGAAACTCAGATTATATACTATCGCTTTTTGCATTTGTTTTAATAATTGTGACCTGCCATGAAACTATTGTCCTTAAGGGCATCAAATTTTGTATTTCTGAACGCAAGTCATGAAGATAACAACATAAAGTCTGTCATGTGTTAATTACAAAACTATGGAATAGCTAGTTTGCACAAAAATGCACATGCAAACAAATGGTATATTTTGTTTGCTACATAAGACAGAATTTAGTTTCAAATGAGAAGAGTGCACGTCAGTCTTTCAAAAAAATATATACACGTAAAAATTGGTGAAGCGGTTGTCAACATATTTTCATTTTTAAAGTTAAAGATTTTACATAAATTAGCATCAGATATGCGAATTCGATTAATCAAAAATCATTAGGTAGAAAGGAACTTGTCGAGTTTAATTATCAAGAAAATATTTATATTGGAAAATGCACCCTCTCCTGTGTTAAAAACTGTTCCAAACCAAAGGCGTAAAAATAAAAATTAAATATCTTTTGCACTTTTTGCACTTGGTTTCATATGCAAATGCGTTGTTTACGAATCTTGAAGTGAAAAATTCAATATAAGTACTTGGCGGCCACTACAAATAATACCAAACATGCTCATTTGTCTGAAGGGGTTCAGAAGTTACTGCGTCTTGATGAGTTGTTTTTCCGGGGCGGATAACATTGTTGCCCTCGTGACATTTTTCATGCTCTGTAAAGCTAGACCCATACTATTCCTTTGTCTACTGTTTTCCCTACTTTACTAAAATCATTACACATTTACAGTTTGGGTTTGGTATTTTGTGAGAATATGTCAGAAGTACGAAACAGTTTCACTGTACGATTTCACCGAACGTCGAAGTTTAAAAGCTGATACATAAAAGTCATTAATAATATCACAAATCACGAAAGCATAGTTAAATTTGACCCCTTTAAACCCCACTTTTATGTAATAAAACTGAGGTTTACAGGGGTATACATTATTCCTCTTATTTCTGCTCAAAAACATAGATTGTGGGTACTCGTTAGAACCGCCTCGTCGAGGGGATTCTAATGAGTACCACAATCCATGTTTTGAGCAGAAATATAAAAATATCAGATTTTTTATCTGAAATTTTTTATTATTTGGTGGTAAAATTTTCAGTATATTTGAATAGGCATGTTTTCGTAATGTAAGATAAAAAGGTATATGTATGCCAGTGGGTACCGTATTTACCCTGAGCATGCGCATACCTTGACTCCTACATGTAACCATACTCATCCTTAAGTTTGAACAAGTCCCTGTTTAACTATCAATTGATTTGTCTGAAGTCTGCTGGATAAATTGAAAACCATCATAGGGGTAGCGCTGGTATACTGTCAATATCCGACAAACGGGTAGAGGACCAGTAGGGAAATTTAGTACTGGCATATTTATTAGATCCACAGGTGATATCAAAGCTGCAGATAAGAGGGGGTATTCACATAATATTTTTCTTATTTCTCAATGAAAACAGATGTTGTGGTACGCATTAGAAGCGCCTCATCGAGGCGCTTCTAATGAGTACCCATCATATGTTTTCATAGAGAAATAAGAACAAATCGGTTGAAAAAGCACCCTATCTTGAGCTATGGGTGATATCCCCTTCAGTATATCTATTACCCTGCAGAGGGCCTCTTAACCACCCCCTGCTGCTATCTCATAATCACCTCCTTATCACATGCCTTTGAACTCGCTTGCATAGTGCCTAAGTAGGAACAATACAATCATTAGCCAGTGGTACCACTTTTGGTCTTGTTTTACCTTTGTCTTTTAACCAACGCATCGGATATGGAGAACACGATACAGTTGATACTATAGTGTGTAATATGATACAGTTGATACTATAGTGTGTAATATGATACAGTTGATACTATAGTGTGTAATGACTTCGAATTTTAAAGTCTGTCTATGAATCAAGTTGCACGCACGCTATGTCTGTGCCCTTGAAAGCAGAATCAACGAGAAGTACAGACATTCCTTTAAATTGTACCAGGAACAGTATGAAAAGTAAGGACACTGACTAGAATAGACAACTTGACTTTCTATTTTTTAAATAAATATTCTCACTATCAAAACTACAATCAAACGAGCCAATGAAGACCTGTCTAATCTAAGGACAAATGTTATACATGAACTTATGCCAAATATGTTATCGTATTGACACAATATTATAATAATTATTATTATTATTATTATTATTATTATTATTATTATTCTAATACCACTTAAACTAGCCCGCATTTTCTTTGTATACAGTCGAACTTTTATGGCTCGAACATCTTTGGGACCATGAAAATTTGTTCTAGACATGGGTAGTTCGATCCACTGAGGGTTACTCATAGCGCCGGGTCAGGGGGGCAAATGAGGATAATTTAGGGATGTCTTTTCCATCTTCTATAAAATGATAATGCGTTGAGTGTATTCATTAGAATTGCCTCGACGAGGCAATTCTAATGTGTATACACAACATACATTTCTATGATGATATAAAAACATTTCCCTAAAATATCCCCAATATTTAATTTCTTCAGCTGTCGAAATAACTCCTTAGGGACTCTAAAACGGTTCGAATCAGCCGTATAAACGAGCCATCGATGTTCGAGTTATTGAAGTTTTACTGTTATTGTAGACTGAATACATGTTGATTGCAGTTTTAACGTGTGACATCTGAAATAACAGTCACTGATAACATTTGCTTTTGGTTTTCATGAATATACAGGACGTAAATATGAAATACAGAACGCATAAGTAACGAACAAAATTGTACTTTTTTTTCTTGTATGTATACATTTGCAGATTGTGAATCATGGGAACCAGAAATTATGAGAAAGTTCACGTAATGTGATTGCTGAGACAGGACATATCTTTCCATCATCTATACATGAACCGAAACGTGTGAAAACGTACCTTTTAACATGTGCGCCCAACTAAGACTAAAATCAGACTGCACATCCGCGCAGTCTGATCAGAGTCTTCGTTGTACGCATGAAGAAAATTTGCACTTGTGGCTATCCAAAAATGCGCATAGCGAAGATTCTGATCAGACTGCGCGAATGCGCAGGCTGATCTGAATCTTCGCTGGGCGTTTATGATCCAAGGTACGTTGCCTGGCGTTGCGGCTCAAACGCATCGCAGAATCCATATAAAAACATATAAAAACGAACAATTACTATGATCGATGTTTGATGAAAAACAATCTAAGTATTAACACACATGTTTCTGGTAAAGTCTGGAAATTACATCATTTCATATTTTGTGAAAATGATAATGCACTGGCTTACTTCTAGATACAGATACGCCCAATATTAATGACAAAATAGCCGTTCATAATAGAGCATTCCATTCAAATGCTAAATGCCAGCTAGATGTTATTGAAATGCAGTACATGAAATGAGTCGTCGGAAAATCTCCGGATCGCGAAGGGCTGAATCAGCCTGCGCATTTGCGTAGTTTGTTTTAGGGCCGTTGCTGCTTACAAAGTCACTGGCTGTCGAAGAATGTATCAACATATGCCAAAGCCCCTGATGAGACTATGCTGATGTGCAGTTTGCACTGAATATGTTCGAAGAGACATTTACGCTTGACACGCTACAATTGCTCGTAATTATGATGCGCGCCAATATAAAGGACATGAATTGCGTACAATGAAGGTTGGCTCAAAGTTTGCAGCAGAAGTTGCTACTGTGTTAAATGAATAGGTCCTTCCGGACTGCTCCGACATGTTTGCTATAGTATATAGATCAAATTAGAACAGGTCTTGATGTTCGCATTATGACATTATGCTGTATAGTAAACCTTCAATGACTCGAACACCGATGGCTCGTTTATCATTTTTGAGTACCTAAGAAATTCTTACCGACAGCTCCTAAAAAGAAATATTTAGGGATATTTAAGAGATTTGTTTTAATTCTAATGAGTACACTCAACACACCATAACATTATTTGATAGAAGGTCAAAAAGACATTCCTGGATTATCCTAATTTGCTTTCTGACCTGAAGTTATGATTAACCTTCAGTGGCTACAACTACCCATGTCTAGAACAAATTTCCATGGTCTTTAATATGTTTGAGCCATAACAGTTCGACTGTAAAAGACACATCCTTGCTTGATGCGATACGTATATGATCCCACGTGAGTAAATCTACCTTATGCTACTGATACCCAAAGAAGAATCCTATCAGTCTTCGTATCCGCGCAGTCTTGTCAAAGTCTTCGTTACGTGTGCTCTCTAGATAGCCAAGACTTCAAGACAACTGCACGCGAGTAGCAAATACTCTGATCAGACTGTGCAAATGCGCAGGCTAACCTGAGTCTTTGCTCGCCGCGTATGGCATAAGATACATATGGTGCATTTTACACGTTACATGTAAGGCCGAATTTAAATAGTTCTATTCAGTTCAGCTGATAAACCTAATCCATTTTAGTCTGGCATCACGAAAACATACCTATATAATTTTGACCCCCTTAAACCCCACTTTTATATAGTAAAACTGGGGTTAACAGGGGTATACATTATTTTTCTATTTCTGCTCAAAAACATAGATTGTGGGTACTCGTTAGAACCGCCTCGCCGAGGCGGTTCTAACGAGTACCCACAATCTATGTTTCGAGCAGAAATATGAAAAATATCAGAATTTTTATCTAAAAAATTTCAGTTCTTTTGGAGGTGAAATTTTCTACATATTTGAATAGGCGTGTTTCCGTAATGAGTTCTATTCAGTTCAACTGATAAACCTAATCCATTTTAGTCTGGAAACCCCTAAAAGGATAAATGACAAATAGGGCAGAACTATACCAGACGCAGCAAGTTGTGGCGTATGACCAAGGATTCCACTGTTCGCAAAAGTGTAATCATTTTCTCAAGGTATATCTCAGATATAATCACGACAGCACGCCTATATAATTTTGACCCCCTTAAACCATACTTTTATATAGTAAAACTGGGGTTTACAGGGATAAACATTATTTATCTTATTTTGCTAAAAAAAATATGGATTGTGGATACTCGTTAGAACCGCCTCGCCGATGCGGTTCTAACGAGTACCCACAATCTATGTTTTGAGAAGAAATATGAAAAATATCAGATTTTTTTTTTTCTGAAATTTTTTATTTTTGGGTTGTAAATTTTTCAATATATTTGAATAGGCGTGTTTTCATAATGTACAGTTAAATTCTGCTATTACGACCACTCGAAATTAAGACCATCCCACCAATAAGACCAGCTTTTGACAGTCCCAAATGTTTTCTTATTACGGTAAATGTCCTACATTTTACACAAACGTTTCTGACAAAATGGCAAATGCAAACAATGTAGACCCAGATAAAACTGCTGCAACAGTAGCAGTCTGATCAGGGTCTACATTGTTTGCCATCCCACTAAGTAATTTTTTAATGAAAGACAAAATTTTGGCCAAAAAAGTACAAAAAAGTGTCCGAAAGTTGAGGACATTTACCATATTCCATATTTAATATTAACCCAATTATCCCGAATGGACTCTTCTGCCTTTACTCTTCGGACCGGTCCATTTCCAGTGTAAGCTGTGTCTTGTTATTCTTTATTATAAACATGCTATATAGAAATTCCCGTATTTAATGCGAACAGTTTAGATCCTGATCCGAGGCCGCCTTCTGTGGCGTCTGATCTGGGTCTACACTGTTTGACAATGTCCCTTTTATGGTACGCTAGGCTTTAATCGGTTAAGACCACCCCACTTATAAGACCACTTTTAGACAGTCCCAAAAGTGATCTTAACCCTAGTCTTGCTGTCTTTGCAAACAGTGTAGATCCAGATCAGTTGGCTTCTGAAGAAGCCAACTGATCTGGATCTGCACTGTTTGTTGTTAAGTATGTGAATATGTATCAAGAACCTGGACCAAGTAATCTGGTTGGCTGAAAGTTAGAAGTGGGCGTGGCATCTTAATTTATTCAGCAGGACAAGCGTTAATAACGGAATCTTACTGTATAATGTGTGGGAGTTTATTCAGTCTAAAATGGGCTTACATAATAGCTCATGTTACATCAGTACGTTTTCAAGTACTTTCAGAAAGTGCCTACTTGACTTTGGCGGAAGTTGGTTCTTGTCCAGGGGTTTTCAAGTCTTTTTATCTTTAGAGTATTTAATTACGGTCAAGTTTACATGCAAGTAAATACTTTAGATAAACATCGTTTGGAAACATATAAACATACAGCTACCAGATGCAGTAGTGCGCATGTTCCTGAGGTTAATTTCTTCGACAACATGAAAGCATCACGAAAACACGCCTGTATAATTTTGACCCCCTTTAACCCCACTTTAACAGTAAAACTCGGGTTCACATGGGGTATACATCATTTTTTTTCTTATTTTGCTAAAAACATAGATTGTGGGTTCTCATTAGAACCGCCTCGCCAAGGAGGCGGTTCTAACGAGTACCCACAATCTATGTTTTGAGAATATGAAAAATATCAGAATTTTTTTTATCTGAAATTTTCCTTGTTTGGTTGTAAAAATTTCAATAAATTTGAAAAGGCGATTTTTCGTAATGGGGAACAGGAGCCTTATTTCTTTTCCATAGGCTTGCATTATAGTATTTGACTAAATTCTGACCTTTGCAATATTCTTTTACTTCCAAATTTAGTCTCAAATTAATATTTTGGCATTTTTTTGCCCTTAAACACATGGACCCTCACTGCGTTGGAAAATAAGAGAAACGAAAAAAAGAAAAAAAAAATAAACAAAAAAAAAAAAAACGAGAGACAGAGAGAGAGAGAGAGAGAGAGAGAGAGAGAGAGAGAGAGAGAGAGAGAAAGAGGAGTTTACTAGGTCTGATTTTCCAACACTAGCACAATTAAAGTACCATTCGCAAATTTAAATTTGGTCTGAAATTGGATGACGTGTGTGTGTGTGTGTGTGTGTGTGTGTGTGTGTGTGTGTGTGCGTGTGCGTGTGTGTGTGTGAAACTGACATAAATTCAAATATTCTCGTCCATTATTGTCCAATCAGAGTCAAGTTGTTTTTTTTATAATAAATAGTCCGTACACTGTTTGCTGGTTTTTGTCCTCGCCACCCTAACTGGTACCCTTGTCAGTCGGTGTCGGACAGCAGGAAGCCACAAATGAGCATACCTCAACCGCAACGGATCGCGAACGGCAGTAGCCGCAGACATCATACCTTTGACGTTTTTTTCTTAAATTAAATAGTCCGTATACTGTTTGCTGGTTTTTGTCCTCGCCACCCTAACTGGTACCCTTGACAGTCGGTGTCGGACAGCAGGAAGCCACAAATGAGTAAGCTGAGCGGTGCATGTATGAGCTGAGCCTGTATGTGTGTGTGTCGGGGGGTGGGGGGTGGAGGGGGGGGGGGGCGGTGAAGCGCTTCCAGTGAGTACCAACAACATGACTGTGTTTTTGTGCAGAAATAAGAAAAACTATTGTCTTATTTAGCTATGAAATTATTAACGTTTTCTCACCCGTTTCAGAATTGCATAATTAATCAGGTTTACTTTGTTTTTATTGCCAACAAATGGAATATGCCTTTCACAAGTACTCTATTATTCTACAAGTTTTCTATTATAATACGAGTTGCAACGCCCACAAACGTACCTTCGGAAATGTGCGCCAAGGCGAAGATTCCGACCAGCCTGCGCATTCGCGCAGTCTGATCAGAATCTTCACTCGGCGATTTCTGGATAGCATATGATGCAAAGATTCTTCATGCGAACAAAGAAGACTCCGATCCGACTGCAAGTATATGTAGGCTTATTTGAGTTTTTGTTGGGCGCACACGTCAGAAAGTATGTTTTCTCATGTTATCTCTTATAATCATAACAACATCAGTGTTTTTTTCTTCTTCTTGCTGATACAATGTTGCTGATTATTCATTTTTATCAGGTAATCGTTTGAATGGTTCCTGTTTACTGACAGGTTCTGAAATCGGCGAGATTTAGAGCGACGTAGACTGTTTCGTAGACTGGCTCCAGTTTCTAGTGACTAAGTTTTAATTTTTCAAGAATTCTCTTTGATAAAAACACTAAAGTGTCTTGGCGTTTGTATTTACCCCAAGAATTCGGAGAGACACTTGTGTGCCTTCCAGAATTGTTTTCCACTCATCCAGCAGTTTTAGACACATGACTACATCACGAAAACATGCCTATATAATTTTGACCAACTTAAACCCCACTTAAATATAGTAAAACTGGGGTTTACAATGGTATAAATTATGTTTTATTATTTCTGCTTAACATATAGATTGTGGATACTCGTTATAACCGCCTCGCCGAGGCGGTTCTAACGAGTACCCACAATCTATGTTTTAAGCAGAAATACGCAAAAAATCAGAGATTTTTATCTGAAAATTTTCAGTTTTTTGGAGGTGAAATTCTCTATATATTTGAACAGGCCTTTTATCGTAATGTCACGAAAACATGCCTATATAATTTTGACCCCCTTAAACCCCACTAATATACAGTAAGACTGGGGTTTACAAAGGTATAAATTATTTTTTCTTATTGCTGCCCAAAAACATAGATTGTGGTACTCGTTAGAACCGCCTCGCCGAGGCGGTTCTAACGAGTACCCACAATCTATGTTTTAAGCAGAAATATAAAAAATATTACAGTTTTCTATCTGAAAATTTTCAGTTTTTGGAGGTGAATTTTTCTATATATTAGAATAGGCGTGGTTTCGTAATGAGGTGGCAAAACGGACTTTGTGAAGTTTTAGGACAAGTCCGATAAGGCGTTAATGTGTTCGAATATTTAGGGTGAACATGGTATTAGGTATTTGGCAGCCTATTTACAGATTTCTGATTCATTGTGTGGTTTGTTTATATATTGTGGATTGTTCAGACGTTTATAGGCCTTATTTAGAACCACGTGCTCTCTGTTTAGTCTTTGATGCGGGCATACGTTTGGACTGTATGCAGTCATTCAGAGAAAGAATAAAATAGCACACAAAATAGACTAGCCACTAGTTGGATATCAATATTATTTTCATCAGTCAATTATAATTATTAATTCACTTAATGAACTAAGGGCCATCTACTGCTTACTGCTTGCCTCACCTCTTTGACAGCAGCAACTAATCTTGGAGATATACTTGATGTCAGCTACCTATGATTAGAGACTGTCTGTACGAGATATCACACATAAATTTGAATCAGCTTATTGTAAGGAGTAATAAAACATGACATCAAGGTCTAAGAGCTAGTCTACACACTATACAAATAATTGTGTTTCTAACATGATTGAACAGTATCTGTAATAAAACTCCTCTCTCCCAAGTTAGTCCTTCCAACTCTGTAGACTAAAACAAAACTACTTATGCAAACAGTGTAGATCCAGCGAGATTCACTTGGCATAAGTAGTTTCATAGTCGGAATACCATTGGTACATTTTCCGCCATTTTTACGAGAGAGACGACACTTGCGACATCCTGTTTACTTTCCTATACTTATATACCTTCCGAAAATGTGTGTACTTTTAAGGGAAATAATTTGTTCCCAAAGGCTGACGCTCTTTAAAGTGTATCTATCTCCCTGAATGATTGATTAAGCTGAGGTTTTACGTCCCAGTCAACATAATAGGGTCATTTCGAGCCTGTCAGTTTATCTAACCACACTTTTCCTGGGCCGGCTTAGTCCTCTGTGCGGTTAACCAGTATTGAGGCGCATTATTTCGCCAGAAACTGACAACTGCCCTTCTTGAATCAAGGGAAGGAAGAGAATTTCCTTAAGAATATTTCATGAGCAATCTCTACGAAAGAATGCTGCCGGACTCGGCCAGGATCAAATTCGCGACCTTCTGATCACCAGTCGAACGCCCATCCGAGGCCGACTCCATTCCACTGAAAATGGCCAGGAGCCTAATTACTTTTCTATATGCTTTCATTATAGTACAGTCGACTCTCGTTATCTCGACTTCCAAGGGACTCTCTGAAATACTTCGAGATATCCGTATCTCGACATATCAGATTTGCAGAGTTCAGGACAAAATAATTCGATTTACCACTTTTAATAAATATATATGAATTATACACTTGAAGTTAGCGATATATTGAAAATATTGCGGAATAGAGGAGAAATTGCTCCTTAGGAGCATTTTCTCTTTTCCACAATATTTTTACCTGTTGTTAGATTTTCATGTTTAGGCAGGGACCAGATTTTCACTTTGAGAAAAGCGGTTATTCGGGATAAGCGAGTTCGAGATAGCGAGAGTCAACTGTATTTATCTCCATTCTGACTCTCATAATATTCCTTGATGTCCTATTTGATATCAAATTGATCTCAATTAAAGGTTAGCCTTAGACTGACAGAAAACATCACAAGAAATGGATCTATCGGCATGTTTTGGTACTGCTCAGTCCTTAAACAGATGTACCCGGATTTTCGTGGAAAATAAACAAAATAAAAAAAAGTTTCACAGATCTGATTTTTCAATACTAGCACACTCTCTGAAATACTTCGAGATATCCGTATCTACCATTGACAAATCAAAGTTTGGTCTGCAATTAAAAGAAATATAGTTTTGTGTAACACTGACATAAATTCACAGTCTTATTTATTATTGTCCAATCAGAGGCAAGCTTTTCATCAAATATAGCCTCCCATATACTTTTAGCTTGTTCCAATCCTCACCACCCTAATAGGTATTCTCAGAGTTTTCCCGGACTCGCATATTGGCATTGCTTATCCTAAAACCAGGTTTTGGACCTCAAATGGTAATGGCAGGGGTCTTGAGTGATGGATAATTGATAAGCTTTAAAATAGTTTCCATTACGAAAACATGCCTATTCAAATATATTGAAAATTTTACAACCAAAAAAAAGGGAAAATTTTCAGAGAAAACATTCCTATATCTTTCATATTTCTGCTCAAAACATAGATTGTGGGTACTCGTTAGAACCGCCTCGGTGAGGCGGTTCTAACGAATACACACAATCTATGTTTTTGAGCAGAAATAAGAAAAATAATGCATACCCCTGTAAACCCCAGTTTTTCTATATAAAAGTGGGGTTTAAGGGGGTCAAAATTATATAGGCGTGTTTTCGTGATGATTTATTTTTAGCTTTGTATTTTTCTGACGTAAAGGACAAGTATGACAGGACTTTGCATAATAGTTAACCTTTTTAAAACAACATATCCCTATATCTTATTCCTCATGTCCCATTACGAAAACTTCGCCCACCTTCGATGAACGATCGGCTCGATATAAGTGAAATATTCTTGAAAGGGCCGTAAAACCCAAAATCAAAAAAAAAAAAAAAAAAAAAAAAAAAAAAAAATTACGAAAACACGCCTATTCAAATATATTGAAAATTTCACCACCAAAATTGCAAATTTTCAGATAAAAAAATCCTGATATTTTTCACATTTCTGCTCAAAACATAGATTGTGGGTACTCGTTAGAACCGCCTCAGCGAGGCGGTTCTAACCAGTACCCACAATCTATGTTTTGAGCAGAAATAAGAAAAATAATGTTTACCCTCTAAACCCCAGTTTTACTATACATGTATAAAAATGGGGTTTAAGGGGGTCAAAGTTATATAGGTGTGTTTTCGTGATGCTCACCAGGGAGTCCCTAGGATCCTGATTTACAAATACTGAATGAAATCGTGTACCCTGTTTACTAAAATATTATTTCGATTATTGAAGTCATTGACGTACAAACACTAACACCAGTCATCACATGAGAATGTCAGCAATACATGAATGTATACCATCATCTGCACAGCTGGTGCTTATCGGCATCAGCGTGTTTCTTAAGATATTAGTCCTATCTTGTCTGAGATCAGATTAGAATGAAACAGTAATTGTCCATGTTCAGCAGTTATCATTCACTTGGAATGATGGGTTGATATATTTATGTAATCTGGAGTAGATTTAGTTTGAACTGACTTACATGCTTGAATGTAGTGATTCATTGTACAATGCACAGAGGGAGAGATAATATCATAGTATCTGATTCATAACAACGAAGACAGCGCGCAATTCATAAACACGGACCTTGAAAGGGGATAGCTAAAGTTTTAACGCCAACATGAACTAGAGAAACAACCTAGGCAATAAAATGATTTAGGTACGGACAAGGAGCCTAATTACTTTCCATAGGCTTCCAAGTTAGCCTACATAAACGCCTATATGAACTAGAGAAACTAACGAGGAAGCAAAATGATTAAAGTAGGGACCAGAAGCATTATTACTTTCCATTGGCTTCCATTTTAGCATTATAGCTAGATTCTGACCCGCACAATAATCGTTGACTTCCATATTTGGTCTCACATCAAAAGCTAGCCTTAAACTGAATAAATACAATACAAAAAAAGAAGGATCTGTTTGCATGTTTTGGCACTTTTCTGCCCTTGAATACATGTATCCTCATTTTGTTGAAAAATTAACAAAAGAAGAAAAAGAAGTTTATCAGGTCTGATTTTTCGGCAAAAAGCTTATGTAAAATACCACTGACACGTTTTTTTCGGTTTGCAATTAAATGGAATATTTTTGTGTAAACCTGATATAAATTCAAACAGTCTAAACTAGTATTGTCCAATCAGAATGCCACAAGAAGAAGACCATCAATATTACATATCCCCAAGTTTGGCAAGGATACCACACAGTCTCGTACGGCTGATTCTTATAACTGTGTAATCTCAAAAAGAAGATTATTAGTATTCTAAAAATTGGCCAAATATTACCTATCAAAGAATTATGTTCTCCTAAGATGAGCAGTTTCAAGCCCTTTATACGAACTCACATTGATGGGCGCTTATGCGTTTAAATTACCTGAAGGTCTTCATCGGCGCAGCGCACATGATGCATGTGTGTCAGGAAATACATTTGCAATAAAGAGAGATCACCTAATATAAAATATATACTTATTCTTTATCATAGGGGCTGCCCATAAAGCCATAAAGGAAAGTATTTGCCTCTTGGAGTAAATATTTTCCTTTAAGAGTAGCCTACATTTTAAAAGTGATACTAGAGAGAATCGTAGATTTTTCTTGCGTGTGAGTAAACATAATTCCTTTCTGGCTACCATTACGAAAACACGCCTATTAAAATACACTGAACATTTTACCACCGAAAATGACAATTTTTCAGATAAAAAAATTCTGATATTTTTCATATTTCTGCTCAAAACATAGATTGTGGGTACTCGTTAGAACCGCCTCGTCGAGGCGGTTCTAACGAGTACCCTCAATCTATGTTTTAAGCAGAAATAAGAAAAATAATGTATACCCCTGTAAACTCCAGTTTTACTATATAAAAGTGGGGTTTAAGGGGGTCAAAATTATATAGGCATGTTTTCGTGATGATCTTTGGTCTTTATTGAACAGTGCAACTTCATGAAATACGGTTCTTTGCTACACCTTTGGTCTTTATTAAACAGTGCAAGCTAGTCTTTTTATGAATTTCGTTACAGGACAATTAGTGGGACAATTATGTACATAATTTTACGTTTTTATTTATTCTTGTGTTTATGGACTTACAAAGTACAAAATGGCTAGAAAAAACACAGATAAAACATACAAATGCAATGTACATTTTGATTTGCAATCCTCATTATATTCTTGTGTTTGTGGAGTTACAAATACAGAGTACAATATGGCCAGGCACGCGCGAGTTAAAGACAGAATTTGGATTGCACATTACCCTTGTGACTCTTAGCAGATTAAGATAAAAACATCTTGGTGACAAAGGCCACTCTTACAGGTAGGGGCCTGATAAGGGGTAATTAGATTAAGTATCAGCAAAGTTTATGACCTAGACAGGATAACAGATGGGTAGTTTGGTGATAACTGATATTTTTCTCTTTATTCAATGAAATGTATCTGGTTGTTATTCATTAGAATTGCCTCGCCAGGGCAGTTCTAATGAATACTCACAACATGTTTAATGGAGAAATACAGATACGTATGCTTTTATGCTAATTTATCATCAAATGCCCTCGTAATCTGCTTCTTTGGATCAAATACAGAAAATTGGTAAGATATAAAGTATTTTATTTATTTATTTATTTATTTATTGAAGAAGAAAAGTTTTAAGACATAAAATGCACATTCTAAATTGTCTATAAGAATTTTCTGACATATTCCATAATATGTTGTTTTACTGAAGTTAATATATTTAGTTTTGAGGCAGCTATGGAATAATTGTGAAGTGTGCTTATTTACTTAAGAAAATAAATAAATAAATAAAAACTTTCAATTTTATATTTCTATTTAAGTTTATTTGTATTTTTTGACAGTGCAAGAAAAAAAAAACACGTTGTAGTTTAGGGAAAAAATATCAAAAAATGAATAAATAAATAAAGTGATACAATACAAATCACTACCACTAAAAAATGAAAATTTTCAGATAAAAAGTTCTGATATTTTTCATATTTCTGCTCAAAACATAGATTGTGCCGGCCTCGGTGGCTCAGCTGGATGCGCCGTCCGACTGAAGACCAGGAGGTCGCGGGTTCAACCCCCGCCGAGGTCGGCAACATTCTTTCGTGGAGATTGATCATGAAATATTTTCTACGGTCATTCGGAGCTTCCGCTGATTCAAGAAGGGCAGTTGTCAGTTTCTGGCGAAAGAATGTGCACAATACTGGTTAACCGCTTAGAGGACTAAACCTGCCCAGTAACGTGTGGTTAGGAAAACTGACCGCGCTCGACATGACCCCATTGGGTTGACTGGGCCGTAAAACCTCAACACAAACAAAAACATAGATTGTGGGTACTCGTTAGAACCGCCTCGTTCGAGGCGGTTCTAACGAGTACCCACAATCTATGTTTTTGAGCAGAAATAAGAAAAATAATGTATACCCCCGTAAACCCCAGTTTTACTATAAAAAAGTGGGGTTTAAGGGGGTCAAAATTATACAGGCGTGTTTTCGTGATGGTTATCAGGACTGTATATTGGAGCTGATCATGAGAGTGGGGTCTAGCCAAAGATGGAAACAATGTGTCTTTAAATATTTATTGTAATGCACATCCTCATTTCTATTCTTGAGATCATCACGAAAACATACCTATATAGTTTTGACCCCCTTCAACCCCACTTTTATATAGTAAAACTGGGATTTACAGGGGTATACATTATTTTTCTTATTTCTGCTCAAAACATAGATTGTGGGTACACGTTAGAACCGCCTCGCTGAGGCGGTTCTAACGAGTACCCACAATCTATGTTTTGAGCAGAAATAAGAAAAATGTCAGAGTTTTTTTATCTCAAAATTTTCAGTTTTATGGAGGTGAAATTTTCTATATATTTGAATAGGCGTGTTTTCGTAATGTTATGAACGTACAAATACAAAATACAATATGACCAGAAACGCACTATGTAAGCATTTAATACAATGCACATTTTGACTTGTATCTTCATTTCTATTCTTATGATTGAGGACTATAAAGTGCATTATGTCAAAAAAACGCATTATTTTCGAGGTTCATTTCTGTTAAAAAATATGTAGATTCATTACGGAATTAACATAGCATAAACAGACTGACCATTTTATTTTAATTGTGTTCATCCGTATTTGTTTTCGAGTGTTGTTTGTGTGGTTACGTATCTTTTTTAGACTGGCTCCAGTTTCTAGTGGTTATATTTATTATTTGTTATAATTCTCTTTGATATAGGCACTAAAATTAAAGCAAAACACTATTAATATGCTAAGAATATGAAGCACTAGTGCTTTATAAATTTAGCATGTTAATATTATCGTTGTTTCATTTCCGTATTTGTATCAAAGAGATAATAAAGAAAATAATTTTAGTCATTAGGAATTGGAGACAGCCTAAGATCCTTTTGTTGCATTGCGTAGGCTGTGTTTTGTGATTGTGGGCTTTCTCATGAAAGCTGTCTACCTTTGATAAGGGAGGTTACAGCTTTTATCTTTGAAGTGTTTCCATTCACGTTAATCTAGGGAGTGTTTATTAATTTTACTGAAAAAAAAATGTTTTGCCTCCATGCTGAAGAGACGTTTACTCTAAAACAAAAGCATTTGCAGCCATTTCCTTTTAAGTAGACTCTTTTTCAGAAGGGGATTAAAAAGTTATTTTCCTTGATAAAAATGACGAAATATCTCAGAAGTGTACTCAGTTTCATAAAGCTAGTTTCAGTAAGTTTTTTATAGCCAGTTATTTGGACTTCGGGATCCTACTACGAGAATTTGCTGGTTGATTAACCTGCTCCAAACCAATAACAAAGTCTATATACATCACGAAAACATGCCTATATAATTTTGACCCCAATAAACCCCACTTTTATATAGTAAAACTGGGGTTTACAGGGGTAAACATTATTTTTCTTATTTCTGCTCAAAAACATAGATTGTGGGTACTCGTTAGAACCGCCTCATCGAGGTGGTTCTAACGAGTACCTACAATCTATGTTTTGAGCAGAAATAAGAAAAATATCAGAATTTTTCACCTGAAAATTTTCATTTTTTGGTGGTAAAATTCTCAATATATTTGAATAGGCGTGTTTGCGTAATGCATACCAGATATACATTGAAACAATTGTTCATTTAAGTGATGTTTGTATTGTGTGTGTGTGTGTGTGTGTGTGTGTGTGTGTGTGTGTGTGTGTGTGTGTGTGTGTGTGTGTGTAAAAAAGCCTCTAACAAAATACATCCTGAGTCGAAAACATCGAAATAACAAGAAACGTGTGGTCAATGTAAACCTTGAATTTCTCAGAACATCTGTGAACAAAACAAAAGAGACCCGTGTAACATCGTAAGGAACTATTAGATATTTGCAAAAGAAAAAGAAAAAATACAAACAAAAAAAGATTATAGAGACGCGCATGCGCACCAGTGCAGACTGGCTACATCCTCTCTGTTTAGTCATACTTCAATGTCCAGATATTATCAAGGGGAAAAGAGAACACTAGGCTGCGCGAATCCCTCAGCCTGGTCTGAGTTTTCTCTTTTCGAGTATTTAATTAGGTACGTTTGTTAATCGATCGGTCCGTGAACGAACAGCTGGCCTGTATGATGAGGAAAACCCTGTGAAATATGTGAATGATTTTATATACGTCTGTTGGCGAGAAAACAGGTAAACTTGCCTAACAAGATCTCAGATGCGCGTGCAGGTGTAGTTGCCATGGTTACACGAACTTTTTAAGTACTAGATAGCTCTTTGAACATAATTCCGTATGTTAATACCGTATGTTAATACCTTTAAAATTTTATCTCATATTAAGTAAGATGTAAGTTTAGTTAGACATAAGTTGTGGGAGAATTTCCACCATTATAGAGGTAAACCAAATTTGAACGATATTTAGTCAGTGTGTGCGAGGTAAATTATGTAACCCTCATTTTGTGCGATATGTGTGCGTGCGTGCGTGTGTGTGTGTGTGTGTGTACCAATTCTGCAGACAACGAAATGATGATCGCGATTTCATCACGAAAACATTCCTATATAATTTTGACCCCCTTAAACACCACTCGATGAGGCGGTTCTAACGAGTACCCACAATCTATGTTTTGAGCAGAAATACGAAAAATATCAGAATTTTTATCTGAAAACTTTCAGGTTTTGGTGGTGAAATTTTCCATATATTTGAATAGGCATGTTTTCATAATGCTATTTCCCTAGGGTGATAGTAGAAATATCACATGCGCAGCAGAGGGTGCGCGTTCCGTTCGTTATATGTAAAAGACCTAAGGGTGATATTTTTTTTTACTATTTCCCTCGGGCGATGGAAAAAATATCACATGCGCAGCAGAGGGTACCAAGTGTAAAAGTTTGGTATAATAAAATAAATATTACACTCCTCAGAGGGCGATAGTAAAAAATGTCACCCTGAGGAATATAATTATCGATCGAAGCGAAGCCCTCTCAGGAATGTTATATTTCTGTAGGTATCAAAACCGTAAGATGGTAAGTAAACAGTCGCACACGGCGAATATGAATGCACGTTTTCGTTCCTCGCGCCGTATGTCAACAGGTATTAAAATAATACAGGTGTCGAAGCAAGACAAATATCTCCATAATTCATCTCGGTATTCTGAATTCAAACGCAGCACGGAGAAAAGAAACAAAAAAAAAAATACTTTATAGACAGCAGCAAAATAGGAAGTCAATATTGGGGCAGAAAAATTCTGACAATTCTCACGCCTTTTCCCGTATTCAATATTCGCTTCCGTTGCGCATGCGTTCTGAAACATTTCATGGTCTTAAACATCTCACATTACACCGGTCCTGAAGGTGCTACAACATATAAAGTACTGCCATCAGAAAAAAAAAAAAAAAAACAAAAAAACAAAAACGTATCTAATGTAAGTCAATTTAAGCCCAGATCAACAGCGCAACCGCACAGTCTGAATAATCCCTAATTGAAGGGTTACAGAACCATAGGATACTGTCGAATGTATGAACAGAGCACCAGATAAGAGAGAGTAAAGTATTTCAGCAGTGATGTTTTCTTTTTTCTTTCTTTCTTTCTTTCTTTTTAATCAACATTTAACTTGGGGCTTAGGGCGTAAAAGTACAAATGTATTCCATGATATTTTGGAGTTCAGTACTAAAATCAAACTAAAGGGGTTAATATTTTCATTGGACTACATTGTATACATTTAATAGGGAAATGATCGTTGTCCGAGTAATTCAGCTTGCTCTTTGGTGATTTACTATGATCGCAAACATCTATTCTACAGATACAATTTCTCTTCATTAAGCTAGTTCTTTCGTGAATAGGACTGGTACAATAGATGGGAGCGGGTACAACCCTTTAAGCGCCAATGACAATGCAAACAGACGACATCCTGACTTTTTTTTTTTTCTGGCAAAATAAGGCTTGACAATGCATGTAAATTATCTGCTCGGCAGAAAATTCAAATGAAATACCATGCCTTATTGTCTCTGAAAATAATTGTATGCTACAAGTTTGCTTGGAGCTTTTAGAGTTAAGCATTGCAGATGTGCATTTCAGCATTAAACTTTAAAGCAGGGGATAAATATATTTAGTGTACCAAAACCTTATCAGAAGCACTAATGTATGGAGGAAGGAGACCTTATCAGACTGAGTGGATGCCCAGACTGAACTTCTATGTTTACCTATCGAGGGTTAAGCGCAAGACTATGGTAACTCAAACATATTTTTGAAACCCTTGTTTAGGGGCAACTTGGACCACTTTGTAAACAATGCAAATTTAGGTGTCATTGCTCATACGAGCAATGGCACCTAAATTTTCATTGTTTACAGAAAGAAATGTTGTAATCTTCATAACACCTTCATGGTGAGGAGATTAGGTTTGGGGAAAAACAACCATCTGACTTACGCTAGTCTTGCGCTCAACCCTCGATATGACTTGATGTCACCATAAGTTTTACTATATAAATGCCACACTTCAAAACCATTTTGTGAGAGTGCCAAAATAAAGATATGTTCGATACTCACCATTTAAGGAATTCCTTTTTAACCGTTTTCTGCAACATGTGGCAATAATCTAAGTGCAGATCTATATTTAAACTAGACCTGTGTGCGAAACACACTCATGCCCACCACCCAGGCACCATTTTTTAACAAAGGCTTGATTAATGAAATTCACAATATGCTTAAAATGGGAATTTGCGTGAAACATGTTTATCACAAAAAGAACTGGAATTCAGCAGGATAACAGGTCTGACCTACTAAGCATCATGTGCAGCATATCAAAAGCAATGGCTGCATCACAGCACTGATTTTCCATAAAGTGTCAGTGTATATATCCCCTGTTTTAGATAACATCAGAAGCAAAGTAAAAGTAGGTATTCTACTAGTATGCAGTGCTGGTTTGCATTACCCAATCTAGTGAAACTCACAGACATTTACAGGCCAGGTCCTCTCACTAGATGGAGAAATTCCTACTTTATCATGCTTATGATGACAAGAAGCGGTTCCTAATACTGCACTGCGCATCACCTCACTACAGCATTAAGTTGGTCTAATGACACCTCCATACTTCTTGCAGTCTCGTGTTCAGTGCCAAGTTCTTGACACTGACCTTTTGCCCCGCCTCCATTATCTTATATTATGCATGTGTTCCAAAGCAAACACAAATCAACCATTTAATAGCTACATGTATATAAGGCAAAGTTACTAATTTGCCGTCTTTTTTAACAAAGCAAACACAAATCAACCATTTAATAGCTACATGTATATAAGGCAAAGTTACTAATGTGCCGTCTTTTTTAATAAAAAGGCGACATACTCCATGCAAAAGTCATAAAATAGTTATGTAACTTTTTTCTTTGAGGTCTCTATAATGTAAGAGCCTAGTGTTTTAAGTTTCAAATTAATCCTACAATGACATCAGAAGTTTTTAATCAAAATGTCCCTCAATGGGACAATTTCTAATTCAGCAAGGGGTCATAATCCATGCAGAACGCAGAGCAGAGTAGTGGTACATGTATACAATTTCTTTGTAAGATTATAGGCTAGTATTTCAAGTTTCAAATCAATCCCCCAAAGATGACAAAAACCAAAATGCATCTAAATGGGACAATATCAAAGTCAGAAAGAGGCCACAATCCATGCAAAAGTGTAACAGAGTAATGATACTTGTTCTGTAATTCTCAGATAAATAAATGTAATATCCTGGGCTACTATTTCAAATTTTAAGTCAATCCGCAATAATGTCAAGACCGATGAATCAAAATGCAACTGAATAGGACAATATCTAAGCCAGAAAGGGGCCATAATCCATGCAAAAGTCAAAACAGAATGATGTAACTTGTTCTACAAGTTTTCTGCAAGATAAATGGCTAGTATTTAAAGATTTAAAAATCCAAATCAATCCTTCAAAGAAAGCAAGACTTATAAATCAATATGCATCTAAATCGGACATTTCCTAAGTCAGAAGGGGCCATAATTTATGCAAAATGCATAACAGAGTAATGGCACTTGTTCTACAAAATCTCTGCAAGGTAGTATTTTAAGTTTTAAATCAATCCTTCAATGAAACCAGAAGTTATTAATCAAAATGAATCTAAATGAGACACTTTTTAAGTCAGAAAAGGGACATAATCCATGCAAAATGCATAATAGAGTGATGGTACTTATTCTACATATTCTTTGTAAGGTAACAGGCTAGCATTTCAAGTTTCAAATCTATCCCCGAACGATAACAAGAGTTATGAATCAAAATGTATCTAAATGGGACATTTTTAAGCCAGAAAAGGGCCATAATCCATGCAAAATGCACAACAGAGTAATGGTACGTGTTCTACAAATTTTCTGTAAGATAACAGGCTATTGTTTGAAGTTTCAAATCTATCAGCCAAAGATAACAAGAGTTATGAATCAAAATGCATCTGATTGGGACAATTTCTAAGTCAGAAAGGGGCCATAATCCGTGCAAAATGCCTGCTGGTATTATCTAAGTTATCCCCTCATTCTATCTTGCTACAATGTGTATCTGTTCCAAACTATAAAGCAATCCACCAAAGATAACCAAAGTTATAAGCAATATTCAAATGCAACGGGATGGGACGGGACGGCACGCGACGGCATGCGACGACCAAAGTGAATCCAGTATAGCCCCCACCAAACCAGTTATGTGGGGGCATAATTAGCGTTTTCACTTCTTACGAATATCTTCAGACATTAATACCAAATCAACGAAAAAGCATTTTTTTTTTTTTTTTATTTTATATATTTTTTTTTAACTTTCCTGTTCTGTTATAATTTTAGCTTTCACTTCTTATGAAAATCTCAACGAGTTAACAAAAAGCGCATCTTTCTTTTACTTCCTGTTGTTTTATTTCGTTAGCGCTTTCACTTCTTACGAAGATCTGAAGATCGGCGTAAAAAGTGAAAGCGCTAATAAACCAGCAGAAAAATGAACGAGAAGTACGCTTTTTTCCTTCGTTTGGACCTCTCTCTCTCTCTCTCTCTCTCTCTCTCTCTCTCTCTCTCTCTCTCTACTTTTGCCTCCTCAAATATAATGCCATGACCATATTTTGTTTCTCTTCCAGTGTTATGGGAAAGCTGCGACACAACCATCTGTGGCAGACGACAACTGAACATACAGTGCGACGTGTCGTCCTACATCCTTATTAACAATGTCACTTCCGGTTTGGGTCAAGCGTTTGATAGGCGTAGTTATCTCAACTTACGACGAATGTGCCTAGGCATGCAAATGTGTGATCCGAGTAGATCTGGATTTTGCAGAACACATTCCAACGCAGAGTTCAAAGTTAGTTATGTATGTGTTAGAGGTAAGGTCGAACGCATCACAGGGTTTCAAACATGCATAATGAATTTTCTACACAGAATACATGTACATGTCGGTCATAAATGAGCATGGACAATGATTTCCTTCAAGATGACATGTACGCTCTGTACAGACTCTGATCAGCCTGCGCAGAAAATACACAATATGGGTAGCCAAGGATCCAACGGCAATGTTCAAACAAGAGTTGTCAGAAGACAACGCAGCTCGCCGGAAAGGGTTGATCGGATTAGAAAACAATCTTTAAATATTAAAGATTAATGCAAATTTAAACATAGCTTTAAATGACAGAGTATGACCTGACTTTGATGTCGGAAGAATGTCAAACTGAGGGATGGGGTATATGCCATTGAAACGTCTTCCCTTAGGTTGGTGTGGACAAAAGATGAAAGCTGTATCTTACTTGCTGAATCCCTTAGGTTGGTGTGGACGAAATATGAAAGCTATGTCTTACATACTTCAGCAGTCATGTACACTTTTCAAAAGTTAAACACAGCTGTAAATGACAAAGTATGACCTGACCTTGACCTTAGCAGAAGGCAAAACTGAGAAAGGGGAAAGAGGTGTGTACTATTGAAAGGTCTTACCCTAAGGTGTGTGTGGGCCAAATATTAAAGTGGTATCTTTAATACTTCTGCAGTTACAAACACTTTTCAAAAATTAAACGCAGAACTTAAACATGGGTTTACATGACAAAGTATGACCTGTCCTTGACCTAGGTAGAAGGTCAAACTGAGAAAGGGGATGGGTGCTATTGAAAGGTCTTATCCTAAGATTGATGTGGGCCAAATATTAAATCGGTATCTTAAATATTTTAGCAGTTACAAACACTTTACAAAACCTAAACGCAGAACTCGAACATGTGTTTAAATGACAAAGTATGACGTGACCTTGACCTAGGCAAAAGTTCAAACTGAAAAAGGGGTGTGTGTTTTTGAAAGGCCTAAGCCTAAGGCTGGTGTGGGCAAAATATTAAAGCTCCATCTTTAATACTTCAGCAGTTATGTACAATTTTCAAAACTTAAACGCAACACTTAAACATGGGTTTAAATGACAAAGTAAGAGCTGACCTTGACCTACACAAAGGGTCTAACTTGGGGATGGGGTGTATGCTATTGAAAGATCTTACCCTAAGGTAGGTGTAGGCCAAATATGAAAGCAGTACCTTAAACAATTAAAAAAACTATGCACACCTTTGGAAACTTAAACATTGTGCTAACGCGGAAGCCGACGCTGACAGACGCCGACGCCAACGACAGGATAACAACATAAGCTCTCCAGGACATAGTCCCGGGGAGCTAAAAAAAAAGAGAGAATGTCATGCAATACTCTTGTCTTTTAACTTGTTTTCTACTCCAAGAAATATTGTCAAATCTGTACGATCTTGTCTGAACCATTTGTGGCGTAGAGTATTGGTCAATTTACATGTCACCAAGCGAACGCCGATGTCAATTTAGGTTGATTTTGGATTCAAATTGATATAAGCTTGAGGACTTAGGCAATTCTAAAGTGGTAATTTACCCATATGAAAAAATTATGCATTGAAACTAGGTAACGAATATTCATCACGAAAACATGGCTATATAATTTTGACCCCCTTAAACCCCACTTTTATATAGTAAAACTGGGGTTTACAGTGGTATACATTATTTGTCTTACTTCTGCTCAGAAACATAGATTGTGGGTACCCGTTAGAAAACATAGATTGTGGGTACTCGTTAGATGCGCCTCGCCGAGGCGGTTCTAACGAGTACCTGCAATCTATGTTTTGAGCAGAAATTTGAAAAATATCAGTTTTTTATCTAATTTTTTTCAGGTTTTTGGAGGTGAAATTTTCTATATATTTGAATAGGTGCGTTTTCGTAATGGACAATAAAATAAAGGCTCCGATTATGTCGAGCGGCTCTGACTATGTCGGTCGGCTCTTATGTCGGAGGGATTGTCGACTTAAGGTCACTACTGACATCTGTTTCAACTTTTTTATCCGGACAATAGAATTTTTTTTTATTTATTCTGCATTTTGCTTTCCCATTACATTGTTAAAGTTATAAAATAATAAAAAGCTGGTCACAGCCTTGTATCAGAGTTCTGGTGCGTCTAAGATGTACCCCTTAGGCATTTTTTCACATTTGTTCTAGAACCTAGTAGTACTGATAATATCATTCTAACGCAGCAACTAAAACATATGAGCTACCTTCAATTATTGCAAGAGAATGACATTAGAATATGCAAAGTGCAGAAAAGCCTTAAGGATGTAAAGCAAACTTTAATATACCTAATAATCAATATTTTTTTCCACGGAAGTGGTGAAAATTTACTGTAGTTTTAACGGAATTCAATAAATGTTTAAATATTAAAGACACTTTCCGGCAATAAATTTTCATTAAACTTTCAAATAATGATCAGTACTTATTGTGCAGTCAGTACGAAAACACGCCTCTTCAAATAAATAGAAAATTTCATCTCCAAAAACTGAAAATTTTCACATAAAAAACTCCGATATTTTTCATATTTCTGCTCAAAACATAGATTGTGGGTACTCGTTAGGCCCGTCTCGCCGATGCGGTTCTAACGAGTACCCACAATCTATGTTTTGAGCAGAAATAAGAAAAATAATGTATACATGTACCCCTGTAAACCCCAATTTTACTGTATAAAAGTGGGGTTTAAGGGGATCAAAATTATATAGGTATGTTTTCGCGATGATTAGTCTGAAATGACAAAAATTTTCATCACCTGTAAAAACGAGATAACGCTACCCCCTGATAGCAAAATTCTATTTATCTGTGTAGTTGAACAGTTTTGATAAATTCAATTAATTTTAAAATGTCAGTTTTGCTTCAAAATGGTATGTTGTCATATTCTAGATATATAGAGACAATCTGAATAATAATGCACACCAGAATTATAATCTGCCGTAGCAAATATCTTTGAACTGTTACATGTACCCCTTTCTAGAAACATGCGCTGCACATTTGGAACACTGGATGAGTTTAAAGGACGTATTTTGGTATTTTGACGACCTAAAATTGCTAAATCAAGGACAATGACTCATGCCATACACACTGTTTTATGTAAACTGGTATACTGGCTGTGAGGATTTATCAAGTGGATACTCCCATACAAATTTCATTGTAACCTTATCTCCAGTATGAAAATTATTAAATGAAAACATGAATTTTACCCATTTTTCCAAATAAACGCTATGTCTCAGGGTGTTAACTCCTGCATGAATAAATACACTATTTGTCAGAAGCATCTATGATGTGCAGTCTGTCATAACAAGGTTTCATAACAAGTTTTATCTTATCTTAGAAACAGATTGTAAAGATATTGCATTATCACTAAGTTAAGTAGAGTTTTTCCCATATACCACAATAGTAAAATAGTAATTAGGCCAAATACCCTATGTTAGAATAAAAAAAAACAACTTTTTTTTTTATCTTAGTATAACTGTATTTCAAGTGTCAAAAAAAAGGTAAGAGAAAAGTCCAGGGAGTGCCACAATCACAAACCGCAGCCCTTCCCAGACCCCAAGAGGAAGAGGAAACCGACAAATCCAAACAAGCACAAATCGAACAAACGTACGAAAAGCACTAAGATTAGTTCTCTTTTCCCAAAGCGAGGTAATCGCAATACTAAAAGGACTGAAAAACACAAGAACAAAATGACACATGGAAAGACATACAACAAATCGCCTCGTAGAATAAACCACAAAGCAACAAAGAGTAAGACTAACACCGGACCACCGCCTTAGAACGGTCAGTAGAGTAAACCTCCGGGGGTTTAAAGCACTTTTACAGGTAGCTAACTTCACCCTGGGTCCCGTTCCTACTCTTAATACAGAAACGCATAAAAAGTCGGTTGGCATAAAGGCTCCCAACTCAGTCAATGCATCAAAGCGAAAACACAAAAATCAAATTAATCACTATAATAAACAAAGACGAGTGCTCATGGCTAATTCTACTGTATGCCAGAGTAAATGAAAACCAATAGTTGAACCACGGCGGGCCAAGCCAAAGACATATCGTCAAGCCCTAACCCACTGGTTAAAGTTTTACGAAGAGGCCGTCATTTGGTCTGAGGCCCGAACCGCTGTCGTGCAATTAAAGAGTGAAACATAGCCATCAACAATGATTGGGTAGACAACTAGGCATGCAGTCTGCCGCATAATATCCAGGCTATAGCCAATTCTTCTATAACGGTTAATAAGTTTTCTGAATTGCTCCGAAAAGTTAGATTTACCTACATTTTTTTCTAAATCTGTACACTAAGTCACCGTAAAATTCTGGTTCCGATATACCTTGTTGCAGAAGTGTTTTCAGACTGACGCTATATTTTTCTTACAAGGCACTGTGTCTGCGATAAAATTTCGAAAACGCCTTACGAAGTTTAAAATAACGATAGTCCTGCCTAAGACGTTTGTCAACAAGGGCTTTATTACGGTCAGTGTATATGTGCAAGTTTCAGATGAATTGGGTAATAGATACTCAAGTTATAAGGCAAAATGTGATTTGTCTTGCAAGAGTTGTCGTTACTGATACCAGTAGTGACCTTAAACTATGGTTTCCAGAACGGAAACGCCTTATGCTTAATCTCACATGCCCTGAAACATTCTTTTTCCCTTATCATGCAAAAACATTATTGAATTTAAGACCTATAGATATACTTGGATGGAACTGAATGAATTTTAAACAAAAACGCTCTCAGACATCAGCGCCAACCGATTCAGTCAGAGCCCCTCGATTCAATTGGAGCCTTTGTTTATTTACTCTCAATATTCGTTATTTTATTTTCAATTCTTGCTTTTCGGGAATCGGGACAGAAAAGACAATCTGTTCACACTTTAAGAACACCAAAACTCTCGTGCATATTTCAATTTAATGGCAAAATCAGTCGTTATAAGAGTCGATGTTTGCTTGGAAATCTGTAAATTGACCAATACTCAATTCACGCCGCAAATGATTCAGACAAGATCGCACACATTTGACAAATTTTCTTAAGAGTAGAAAACAAGCCAACAGACCTGAGCATTGTATGACAATCGCCTTTTTTGAAAATTACTGTAACAAAAACAAATTTATACGATGAATGACAAACCTATCTTTTCCGATAATTCTTTGGGCTGTTATATTCGGAGCCGCACGTGTTCCGGAAGACCCACATAACATTTGATTTTCAGAGCCACTGGCTCTTGTTGTAAAGTTATCTACCCGTGTTCTTGTGCGAAGAGTATACAGGACTCAATAACAATTGATTGAGTTGGGGTTTAACGACACGTCAACCCTTGTGGGTCATTTTGTGTCGTCTCCCAGAGAAAGGGAGAAAATAGACAGAAGAGATAGCAGAAGAGATGAAAGGGAGGGACAGGGAAGAAAGAGAAACAGGAATGAGAGTGAAGAAACAGAAGAAATAAAAACATCACCTCCCTACCCTTACCTGCTACAAGGATAGCAGGCCTTGCCCAACTATCAGCCAATATCAGCTGGACGCCCCGGGTGACAAAAGATACATGACACCTTCGCACCACCCAACCACCCACTTCTCAATAACAAATTTACCCCATATAAACAAAAGAAAAAGGTCTTTTTTATTTACTTCTAATTCATTAAACTTTGAGACTGGCGTTAGCATACCCAAAAGATATTCCCCTTGCTTTCTTTTTATAATGTGTGGTTTTCATTTACTATCCCCGCGCTTTTCGAAGAAAGAGCGGGGATATTGTGATATCCCACCCGTCCGTCCGTCTGTCTGTAATATCACACCATTGCTCCTAGACCATTTTAAGCTGGAATCTCGAAACATTCACAGGCGACAGCCCTATGGATGAGGACTGGAGGAACACATTCGGAATTTTGATGTTACCCCTTGGGGCAGGGCCAGAGGGGTGGGGGTGTAGCCCCAAAGGGTCGAAAGTCCATTTTGTAAAAACACAGTCATGTTGCGTATCAAATCGAAGGTAATGAAGAGTAGAATACAGTGGTGCAAAATAGTTTGCCCCGGGGCATGTCTGGGGTCAATAGAGGTCAAAAATGAGGATTTTGGGTCCTTTTTTTTTTATTGTCACACAACTCTCATAGGCTTTTTGAGCTAGAATCTTGAAACTCACAGGTAATAGCCCTATGGATGAGGACTGAAGGAACGCATTTGGAATTTTGATGTGCACGGAGATATGCGCTGGCGCTGGCGCGGGGATATGCGATTGAGCACCATCGACTTGCTCTAGTTTTTCCTGTATAATGATTGTATTAATAATATAAGTGCTTTTAACAGTTTTCAACAGGAGGTCCGTTTTTATTTTAATGATGCACAGCAAAAATAGAGCTGTTAAAACTAAATAAAAACAGCTATTAGTTCAACAGAACATTTTTACCCCGATTCTTACAATACCCAAAGAATTCAACAGAACGTTTTTACCCCGATTCTTACAATACCCAAAGAAATACCGAGAATTTTTACAGACCCCCCAAAAAATAGTCTTTTTTTTTTTAAAGTGACCCCAAACAAATACCTGCAAATGGCCAATACCTCCAAAAATAGCCACTTTTTTTTTTTTATCTCAGTCCCAAAGAAATAGTAAAAATTTAAAACTCTAAATCCAAAACAATAGTCTTAGCCTATGTAGCAGGCAAAATTCAGTATCCCCATCCACCCCTCTGGGGTTGTAGGACGTCGTTTTGTTTTTTAAATGACGTTACGTAAACCTTACGCTGATGACGTCACATGTAAATTTATTTCAAACAGTAGATTAGTATAATACAGAAATATATATACAAAACAATACAGAAATAGTTATAGAAAATAATTATATTTAAGATAACTCCAGTACCTATACAATGTGTAAATAACAGCTCAGAATCAGACTATAGGGCCTTAATTAACCCCGCACGCCTCCATCCCCACCCCCCCCCACCCCCAACCACCAACAAACCCCCCCAAAACTCTTAGCGGTTATTGTAGGAGCCTGAGCTGCGTTCGACTGTGCTGCGTTCGACTGTGCAAGTCACTCGCGAATATTTTGCCTTGGATCCCTGCTTCTGCTGGCGCTCATCATTAGGCATATGGATCCAGGTCAAAACGGTCGCTATCACATCATGAAAACATGCCTATATAATTTTGACCCCCTTAAACCCCACTTTTATGTAGTAAAACTGGGGTTTACAGGGGTAAACATTTTTTTATTTCTGCTCAAAAACATAGATTGTGGGTACTCGTTAGAACCGCCTCGCCGAGGCGGTTCGAATGAGTACCACAATCTATGCTTTGAGCAGAAATAAGAAAATATCAGATTTTTTATCTGAAATTTTCGTTTTTTGGTGGTAAATTTTCAATATATTTGAATATGCATGTTTTCGTAATGATGTCACTTCCAAACGCAGCTTACATTTTTTGAATGTGTTGATCTAGCAAACTTATGATTGAACTCCAACAATAAGCCTACAATCTCAAACTTTACTATCATAATCGCACATAATGCATTCCACAAGAAAATGCAGTTATGATATTGGTACGAAATTGAAGTCAATGGTTCCAAGATTAATGTTACAACTAATTGCTTTATGTGTACCAAGCTATTACACATAGTACCAGATAAGCCGCCTTTTCAACCCAAAATATGAATATTTTCTTATTTTTGCATAAAAACAAATGTTGTAGGCACTCATTAGAAGCGCCTCAGTGAAGCGCTTCTAATTAGTAGCGACAACATATGTTTTCATGTGGAAATAAGATAAAAATGATAACCTGATACATGTACTCCTTATTTGTAGCTACAATTATACATCACGAAAACATACCTATATTATTTTGACCCCCTTAAACCCCACTTTTATATAGTAAAACTTGGGTTTACAGGGGTATATATTATTTTTCTTATTCTGCTCAAAAACATAGAGGCGGTTCGAACGAGTACCCACAATCTATGTTTTGAGCAGAAATATGAAAAATATCAGCATTTTTCTCTGAAAATTTTCATTATTTGGTGGTAAAATTTTCATTATATTTGAATAGGCGTGTTTTCGTAATGAGTTATCTTAATGCGGGCCCCGTAGCCTAGTGAATAAGAGAGTTGACTCTTAATCCATTAGGTTTCTCACCGCTGTGGTTCGAGCCTCGCTCGGGTCATATGCGGGAAAGCCAAGTTCTTACGGATTGTCAGGTGGTTTTTCTCCGGGTTCTCCGGTTTTGCCCACCTTCGATGAACGATCGGCTCGATATAAGTGAAATATTCTTGAAAGGGCCGTAAAACCAAAATCAAAAAAAAAAATGAGTTATCTTAAACCGGACACGCACCAACGCATTAAAATTACAACATAATATTTTTGTCCCTGAAATAGCATGTACAAAGTCTATCAAACTTCAAAATCACTGTAAACAAATTATCGCCTAAATAATGATAACTTTTAATTGATATTCTCATTGACGTAGAATACATCTCCGTATTATCAGAAAACCACTTACATGTAGTAACCTGTTGAACATTTCGCTATAACGCTACACCATGCACTCGGTATTACATGTAGCTTTTCATGACCATATGCATTAAAAATATAAAGATATGCCATCCACAAAGTAATAATATTGTAACACTATGTTATTCAGATATATTGATGTTACATAGGTCTCTCAAATGTGACAAATGATAAAGAATCCCTTTTTACTTTGGAAGATACAGTATATAATAGAGCTGTTCTCTTCTTTAAAGCATTAAGAACTATCTACCGGCTGCCCATACATGGAA
Organism: Anodontia alba; assembly: GCA_964016985.1. NCBI lineage: Eukaryota > Metazoa > Mollusca > Bivalvia > Lucinida > Lucinidae > Anodontia > Anodontia alba. The sequence goes on along the minus strand of OZ024833.1, from coordinate 61,626,388 downwards.
GCGAACTATGACACCTCAAAATGTCATTATAAAATATCAACAAAATTCACAAATGAAATACGTGTCTTGGAAATTGTTCTCACATATTTAACTTTCAACTTCAATATGCCAAGGCATATCAAATGGTTATTAATACATAAAAATACATTTTATAAGTATAAAAAAAACACCAAAAAACAAACAAACTTACAAAGTTGGCTAGCTGCAAAAGTGCTTTAAACACCCTCAGGCTGGTGGTTTACTCTACTGACTGTTCTAATGCGGTGGTCACGGTGTGAGTCTTTGGCTACCAAGAAGGCTGCTCAAGCATAATTGTATGTTAAGAGTGCTCGTGAGAATCGCCTCTATGAGGCAATTCTAATGAGTACACACAACATACAATTTTATGAAAAAATAAAAAAAAAATCCTTAATATTTCTTTCTTGAGCTCTCGGAAAAAATCGTAGGGACTAAAAAAACTTCCAGTTAGCCATAGTAAACGCGGCATCGGTGTTCGAACTATTGATGTTCTACTGTATATATTTGAAGAGTCGAATTACAATCTCAGGTATGTACTGCTATTTGATTTGGATATTCTAAAGCGGACATTGTGTATGCTACGGTCATGTTCGTTATTATTACATGTACTTCACAGCTCCAGTAGTCTTTAGGAGACTGAGTAGATTTGGTAGACAGTTTTTGCGATATCTAATTTGCTTTCCTGTACACCACCCCACTTCTGAAAAGGTGGTCTGTACTGAAAACGGAAATACTTTGCTCCCGTTCCAAATTCTTTCTTTTTAGAATAGACCCCTTTTCAGAAGGGACTGGGTGTGCAGGAAAGCAAAAGTAAGTCAAAAATATGCCACTCTTGTGCAAACTGGCGAAAAATTACCCAGTGCATCCTGTCTCCAAAAATTTAAATAATTATAAAATATTGGTAGAACATGTGCCTTAACCCATTTATGCCGAGTGGACTCTTCTACCTTCACTCTTAAAACCAGTATAAGAGGTATCTGATTAGTTTTTATTTTACCATACTTTGTAGGAATTTCTTAACTTAATTCAAACAGTGTAGACCCTGATCAGACGCCGCGTTTTGCGGCGTCTGATTAGGGTGTACACTGTTTGCCGATGTCCCATTTATGGAACGCTAGGCATACATCGGTTAAGGTATTGCCATGTTATTTATTATTCAGCCATGGATGTGGACAATGAATGCGTAGCTCCTGGTAAACTGGTATCTAATCGGGTTGGGTTTATAACGAGTCCCAACTACCCAGCACTGACACAGATCAAGAACAGACGGGAAGCCTGCAAGTGGAGCATTAGTGTCCCCTCCGGTCATTATCTTCATATAGTCTTACACGAGGTGCGTATTATTTCTCAGATCATCTTCAACTTCTTAAATAACGTGTCACTTCTCTTATCACACGTAACTTCCCATATTCCTCATTCTCATATTATCGTCCATTCTCGTGTTATCGTCCACCATTCAATACTAGTACAGGAAAATAGCCAATACTTCGAAACAAGTTTACAAGTAAATTCTGGCTAAAATAATAATCTTTATTACTTATTTGTTTGCGAAATATTATTTTCAAACATTTTCTGGAGTAAAAATGTGAAATATGCAAAATTTTCTAATTTTCAAGAGGGTACCCCTAACAATTTACATTTATAACAAAATGTCTAGTTCTAAAATGAAGAAGCCCACACAGAAGTTGGTATGATTGATGGTTCTGTAAAACAAAATAAGTAAATGCAGGTTTGTTTTGCTTTTGGTTTTAATTTGAACAATGTACTTGGGGTGGACGATAACAAAAAAAAGACATCCCCAAATGCACTAAAAGTTTGTAAAGGCTGGGAAAATATGAAAACGACAAAATTTCTTATAACTGCTTAAAGACATCATTTAAAACATACCAAGCGCTGAGGTAAAGTGGAAAAGTTGGGTGTACGATAGCTGGATAAAAAAGCATATTACATGCTATTTCTCATACAACTTTTCAGCTCACATGCAATTTCTTAGATCACATGCCGTATTTAGATCGCATTCAATTTCACAGATCACACGTAGCTTCTCAGATCACATACAACTGTACAGTTCACTTGCAACTACTCAGATCAAATGCAATAATCAAGTCATATGCAATTCTCAGCTCGCATGCAACTCCTCACATCACATGCGACTTATCTGATTACGTGCAGTTCACAGGTCACAGGCAAGCTCGCAGATGACATGCAACTTCTTAGATCAAAATCAATATCTCAGATGACTCACAAAAACACATGAGCCATGCCATTTGTAAACCTGTTTTGGGTTTAATGCGGACAGTCAAGGCTCGACGCAGTCTGCTCAGGGCCTTCGCTATCCGCTTACAAAATCACTGGATATTGATTTGTTTGTGTTGCGGTTTTACGGCCCAGTCAACCCAGTGGGGTCATGTCGAGCGCGGTCAGTTTACCTAACCACACGTTTACTAGGCAGGCCTAGTCCTCTAAGCGGTTAACCAGTATTGTGCACATTCTTTCGCCAGAAACTGACAACTGCCCTTCTTGAATCAGCGGAAGGGAGAGAATGACCGTAGAAAATATTTCATGATCAATCTCCACGAAAGAATGTTGCCGGCCTCGGCGGGGGGTGAACCTGCGACCTCCTGGTCTCCAGTCGGACGGCGCATCCAACAGAGCCACCGAGGCCGGCATTGGATATTGAAGATAATATTGAAAAGGAAAAAAAAAGAACTGATCAGACAGGGTGAAAAATGCGCAGTCTGCTTGATTTTTGTTTGTTTGATTTGGGCTTAACGTCGCTTTCAACCTTTTTCAGTCATATCGCGACGGTGTCTGGATGTGGCAGGGAGCTCAATGCTCACTTTTAGAGTGCTGCCTCACTGAAATATCACGCCCCAGACACTTTGACATGATATTCCACCCAGTCACATTATACTGACACTGAGCTGACCAGTTCTAGCTCTACTTTCTTAATGCTGAGCGCCAAGCGAAAGAGCAGCTAGTACCATTTTTAAAGTCTTTGGTATGACCCGGCCGGGGATCGAACCCGCAACCTCCCGGTCACAAAGCGGAACAGTCTGCTTGACAATTGATGTCCATATGTTGATTAATACCTACAAAAGCAGAATTTTGCATTATATGCAATAAAATGATCAGGACAACATAGTCTCAGGACCAGAGTCTACAATTCTCTGCCGAATCTGCCGGTCTACCATAAACACGTTTATCGCGGTACACGCTGGAATGAGGCAAGTGCGTATGTTGTTTTGTTTTGAACGTTGTTTCATTGATATGTACTTTGTGGTTGTAATTTCCATCTATTTGTACAATGAACATCTTGAATAAACAGTTTGACTGAGGGTTAGGTTAGATGAAGAGACACTAAAAAGTAAGCTTGAAGAAACCTTGGACCTTAGGGTATCAACAGAGCACATGTATTGCGATACGTTTTCGCACATAATCATTCGTATGATCCATTGGCTTGGTCAACGTTATTCATGAACTAAAACACACTAATCGTATTATGCATTACGAAAACACATGAGACATCCTTCCTTGTTGTTTGGAAAGTGTTCTGTGCTTAATAAAATAGAGACACATTGTTCGTTTCAGGTCCTGCCGAGCTCTTCGGTCGATTTATGCAAGGGACTACTTTTTCAAGCGGAGTCTTCGTGTGGGAAGCCTTTCCCAACATTTCCTATATGCGACGAATCTAGAGTAGGGACTACAATCTCATCATGTAGTGATACAACGATCATCATGAGTGCTAACAGAAAACATGCTATAAGATTCTGGCTGTCTTATTATGGTAAGCGTGCATGTACTAGTATATTTTCTAGGTTTTATCGCCTTCATTCTAACTTAATTTCTAGGTATGGCGTTGGCTTAAAACACTTCTCCAGGCATCACGAAAACACGCCTATATAATTTTGACCCCCTTAAACCCCACTTTTATATAGTAAAACTGGGGTTTACAGGGGTATTCATTATTTTTCTTATTTCTGTTCAAAACATAGATCGTCGAGGCGGTTCTAACGAGTACCCACAGTCTATATTTTGAGCAGAAATATGAAAAATATCAGGATTTTTTATCTGAAAATTTTCAATCTTTATGGTGGTAAAATTTTCAATATATTTGAATAGGCGTGTTTTCGTAATGGAAATCGCTTCTAATTAGTTCCCACAACATATATTTTCTGGGGATGTAGGACAACACATTTATCTTGCTACACCTTATATATAGCGTTTTGTAAGGCATGATATTTTTACCATATAATATTGGAAATGAGGTAGAGTTTGGCTACTTAACACATATTAAGACAGATTTATACAGTCGAAAAGGTTTGAAGAAGTTAAAAACAAAATTTAAAAGTAAACAGCCAAATTTCGAAATCCCCACTTATAATGCAGGACCCTGGCATACCTATGGTTTACTATATACAGTCGAATCTCAACAACTCGAACATCTTTGGGACAGTGAAAATTTGTTCGAGATATGGGTAGTTCGAGTCACTGAGGGCTAATCATGGCGCCAGGTCAGGAAGCAAATGGCGATAATTTAGAGGAATCTTTTCGATCTTCTACACAATGATGGTATGTTGAGTGTACTCCTTAGAATCGCCTTGATGAGGCGATTCTAATGTGCACACACAACATACAATTTCATGATAGGAAAATTTCCCTAAATATTTGTTTTCTTGAATTATCAGAAGAATTTCGAAGGGACTCAAAAACGAGTTCGAATGAGCCATGGTAAACGAGACATCGGTGTTCGAGCTATTGAGGTTTTACTGTATCAGGGGAAAACATGGGGATACACAGACTTACAGAGAGTTGTTATCGTTATATACAGTAAAACTTCATTGACTCGAACACTGATGGTTCGTTTACTGTGGCTGTTTCACACTCGTTTTCAAGTCCATAAGAAATTCTTCCGATCTCTAAAGAAAGCAAGAATTTTGGGATATTTTAGAGGAAAAAATTCTTTTTTTATCGTGAAAGTGAACGTTGAGTGTGCTCATTAGAATCTCCTAATCTAGGTGATTTTAATGAACGTACACAACATACCATCATCTTATAGAAGATAAAAAACAAGACATCTTAAAATTATCCCCATTTGCCTATGATTTACCCTCAGTGGCTCGAACTACCGATGTCTAGAACAAATTGACATAGTCCCAAAGATGTTCGAACCATTGAATTCAAATGTAATTCTTTTGGTCCTTTGGGAATGATGTGTATTGTAATTATGGTATTTTCTGTGCAACTTAAATTCTAGTTTTTGTTTACCCTTAAGTTTTCCGACCAAAACTCTCGCCGTCTGGATAGGCACGCGTGTAGTGGAACGTACTTCAGTGACGTCAGAATCGCTCCGATTGAATTGAACCGCAACGTCAGAAAACGTCCAACTTACATATGCGCCAAACGAAGACTCAGATCAGCCTGCGCATCCGCGCAGTCTGATCAGAGTCTTCGTTTTCCGCATGAAGAAACTTTGCATCCTTGGCAATCCAAAAAAAGGCAAGTGCAGGTTCTGATCAGTCCACGCGAATGCGCTTGCTGATTTGAATCTTCGCTGGGCGCATATGTCTGGAGGTACGTTTTCTGTTGTTGCGGCTTCATTGATTATCACAATGTTTACAATGCGTGTGGGCTGAAAAGTGCCGAGTGTTCCAAAAATTACCAGACCCGGATATGCAAACTAATAAACTGAGTACGGAATCCAGGTCCCTGATAATATATGGTTTTGAAAATAGTTATATGGTCTTATTTTCATTTTGGTAATCAGATAATACGTTTTGGGACTCCGTTTGAATTATCGCGACAAAATGAGTATATGCGGTTTAAAGGCATATATTTTACTGGGGAATAACAGACAACCGTTCTTGTGTATATGTATCTCATCTAGAACCTTGATAAATCATCTGGCAGAGGTCCATCTAGAAAACACAAACCTGTGATAATTTCTAGTTAATTGTTCTCGCTTCAACAGGGACAAAAATATCAGGACTAAAAGCCCCTGCCTTTTTCATTATCTTCCGATGTCGGTGCCAAAACGTCATCGAGTGCAACGTAATTACTTCAATTATCTAGGTAACATGAGTATCGTCACGTAAACTTCCTCATAATTTTTTACCCCACCCCATTCATTCCACCCCATCCCGATTACAACTTGTTTTCTATATAAATTTGTGAATTGGGGGTCTGCCTGAAGTCTGAATATATACAGCATTTCGTTTTATGGTTATGATTTAAACCTGGACAGCAATCTATGATACCGTTCTGCTTGTAAAACCGTCCTCTAAAAAAGCACGGAGCCTAACTTTGCGCAATCACATTAGAGAGGTTCCTAAGTTGAATGCATACTGTTTATTAATACAAACACTCAACATTAGAATAGATAATCATTTTTATGGCTGCATTTAAAGCTTCAGAAAGTAACTGGAAAACCACTTTGGTCACATAAATCTTCAACAAAAAACGGTCGGAGACTGACTGTGCAAACACATCAGAGAGGTTCAATAAAGGAAAGCTTAAACTTGAAGTCAGTGGTGTTGAAGATTATTATTATTATTATTATTATTATTATTATTATTATTATTCTCGCTTCTGTCTTCTATCTATACAGAAAACGAAGGCCCAGGTTAACCTGTGCATCCTTGTACATTGTCCCAAGTTTTCAACTTTCAGATTTTATTTCTTTATAGTTCAAATATTTGGTGGTGCTGTACTGGTATTTTTGCTCAGAGTTAAATTTAAATATCACTGTTCTATGCATGTTTACTAACCCTAAATGTATTACTTCTAGGGCTACAATGTAACTAATCTTCTTGTAGAAACACTCACTTGGTTAAATAATTGCATATTTAGAATACAGTCAGCCCTCTTTATACCGACACTCGATACAACGACAAAATTCGTTATAATGACAATTTGAATGTCCCATTAATGAGACATTATGCAAAAACATTGCATAATATCTTCAAGCAACATATGTTTTGGATATTTTTTTAGAATCGCCTCAGAGAGGCTATTCTAACAAATATCCAAAACATATGTTCTATGAGGAAATAAGAATAAAACAAGGCCTTTCTTACATATCATTATGTCCATTAAGGATTCTTTAGAACAGCAAATTCATTATAATGGCAACATTTTTGGGAACAAATGCTGTCGTTGTAACGAGGGTTCACTGTATTTTAATTTATAAATTTAGCTAACTGAATCTAACTTAACAGGTACTGTTTTCACTATATAACATTGCCAAAGATACAAATTCCGACTCATGATACAATTAAGGAATCGATACTCTTTCAAGGGAGACAACTCTGTCAACATTGTTTTTGTTCCCTTCTGAAAAGGGGTCTACCCTACAAGAACATAATTTGCTCCCCTTGGGATTTGTATATCTCCTTTTAGAAAGGTATTGTTGTACAGGAAAGCAAACAGGCAGTCACAAATGCCCCCACCTCCAACCCACCTTGTGACACATCACGAAAACACGCCTATATAATATTGACCCCCTTAAACCCCAGTTTTATATAGTAAAACTGGGGTTTACAGGGGTATACATTATTTTTCTTATTTCTGCTCAAAAACATAGATTGTGGATACTCGTTAGAACCGCCTCGCCGAGGCGGTTCTAACGAGTACAACAATCTATGTTTTGAGCAGAAATAAGAAAAATATCAGAGTTTTTTTTATCTGAAAATTTTCAGTTTTTGGACGTGAAATTTTCTATATATTTGAATAGGCGTGTTTTCGTAATGAAATGACAGAAGATCTACCAAGTGTATCCAGTCATCATAAACAATTCTAATTGCATTCCCACTGAATTTTTTGGGTAGATTGATTACAATCGAGCCATAGTATACAAACACCAAAGTTTCCTTAATTTAGTTATCATTGACCAATGTAATCAAAGCGCGCGTTACATCACGTAAACATGCCTATATAATTTTGACCCTCTTAAACCCAACTTTTATATACTAAAATTGGGGTTTACAGGGGTATACATTATATTTTTTATTTCTGCTCAAAAACGTAGATTGTGGGTACCCGTTAGAACCGCCTCGACGAGGCGGTTCTAACGAGTACCCACAATCTATGTTTTGAGCAGAAATATAAAAAATATCAGAATTTTTTATCTGAAAACTTTCGTTTTTTGGCGGTAAAATTTTCAGTGTATTTGAATAGGCGTGTTTTCGTGTTGTAGACGAAATCCAGGTAATGTTTTTTTTAGCCGCGCTATTCTTGTCGCTGTGACGACGGAGTGCTGTTGACAGAGGGTTATCTTTAAACCTGGACTGGGACATTTGTGACATTTGCAAACAGTGCAGACCAAGATCAGACGCCACAGAACGTCTGATCAGCATATGCAATGTTTGCTTAAATTACAGGAAGTTAAGGTTAAATGAAACAGTCTTAAGTCCCCGTTCAGGACCATTTTTCTAGCCTATATTCAGAGACAATAGACCCACCAGTGCTCCCAGTGCTTAGGTTTTACATGGTGGTATATCTTACCATGCCCGGATGCTTGATAAGCAGTGTACATTCTAGATACTGATTTTAACTTATACTGTTTGCTCAGGCCTATATGTCATAATACCTAGGGTTAACACGGTATGTCTTCAAAATCGATGAAATTTGGCAAAACATCACGAAAACACGCCTATATAATTTTGACCCCCTTAAACACCGCTTTTATATAGTAAAACTGGGGTTTACAAGGGTATACGTTATTTTTGTTATTTCTGCTCAAAAACATAGAATGTGGGTACTCGTTAGAACCGCCTCGACGAGGCGGTTCTAACGAGTACCCACAATCTATGTTTTTAGCAGAAATATGAAAAAATATTAGAATATTTTATCTGAAAATTTGTCACTTTAAGGTGGTAAAATTTTCAGTGTATTTAAATAGGCGTGTTTTCGTTATGTATAATGCAAACGCAAGTACCATTTCAAATAACTTCATTTGTATATACATGTATGTGTAGTGTTTGATATAAAAAAAAATATATAAAAGCACATGTATTGAGCTATTCTGTTTGGTTGCAATAAAATAGTATTTCCATCATCGAGTTTTTTCGACGTCTAATTGTCATCTATTTGCAACAGCAAATCATACCAGCCGAAACAAATGTTTCCTAATACAACTTCTGTAACTCTACTTAATTCTCGCCTGTGTAGAATTGGCTTGCCCATGTTAAGGCACCAACACAATGTCCTTTCGAACAAAACATTTCTCTTTGTAAATCTCCTAATTGTAAAACCTCTTGGTTTAAATTTGAGTTTTTCTTTAATATTTCAGTAGTGCCCGTTTCAGATCTCAGGGAAGTTCTTCTATTTGACATAGATATCACGTGTAACGCCAACAAGAAAGACAGACCTGTGTATAGGCCAAGACCATTAACCACACTTTATACAGGTATTTGATTATAATGTATTGACACGCATGGAAATGCCTAGATCTGCAAACAGAAAACGCCTAGCTCTCCTATTTTCTTATTAAATGTTTGAACTCAGTAGTCTCAAAGGAACAGAACAGTTAATAATATCAGCTCTTTATCAAAGATCGGGCGACGTTTTACAGTCTCTACACAGGCACGTAACAGCAGCTGCTGCGATCACAAAATAAATACAGAACAAAATAAACGAGAGAAAATAGCCGACAGTTTGTTCGAGTCTGTTAATGGAGGTGGTGGAACATGAATATACACGCAACTTGTTATAACGCCGCAATTTGTAATTAACTTTTCAAACTTAAAGTACTCTTATATGTACTTGAATCTTCGTTACAACTATTTAGGGGACAGAACTGTACAGTAACTGTCTAAGTCTGTCCTCTGATTAGTTGTTACGAAGATACAAGTACATATACTTCGGAATGCATTGGGTAGTTTAAGTTTGAAAAGTTTATTACAAATTGCGGTAAATGTGACAATCATCAAAAATCGCCAAAAAGCAAAGTCCGTGCACTCAATAATAATCTTCGTCACTGATGTCATAACTGTCCATTTCTGTACCCTGATTAGTTGTAACGAAGATACAAGTACATATATACTTCTAAATTCCTGGGGGAATTCAAGTTTAAAAAGTTTATTACAAATCGCGGCATCATAACTATTGCGGCATTATTACAAATTGTGGCGTTATTACAAATTGTTAGGTGACATCCCCTCTAGCAGTGCCTTAAGCGGAATTGTATTTTCACATAAAATGTATGATTTTTATTAGTCCTCAAGGATTGTACTTAGTTATCACTTTGCATATTACCATTCCCTTTGGCATATATCATTTGGCTATTCCAGGGTACATCCATTTTGTTTGAGTCGGGTGAAGCATTTCCTCCAAGTCAAGCTCAGCGAAGACTTAGTTTAGCCTGCGCATCCATATAGTCTTATCAGAGTCTTTGCAGGGCAGAGTCTGCGCGATCGCGCAGGCTGAATTGAGACTTCGCTGTGCGCAAATGCAGTCATATAGGAAATTCTGGGCTCCGGCTCTTTTTATATTCAAATGATCTGCGCCTTGAGAAAATTAATGTGTCTTCTGATCATAAGCGACGGCTCTGATCAGGCTGCACAGCATAAACTGGTCCTTCAATACAATATAGAAATAGAATACAAAATTGTCCGATTTATAGGCTATATCGAGGGTTGATCGCAAGACTGTATCAAGTCAGATTGTTGTTTTTTCCAATACTGAATCCGCTTACCATGAAGGCGTTATGAAGATTACAACATTTCTTTTTGTAAACAATGGAAATTTAGGTACATGTATCAAAATTGCTCCTAAACAAGGGTTTCAAAAATATGTTTGAGTTACTACAGGCTTGCGCTCAACCCTCGATATATTCTAGCAGGTTTTTGCGATGAAAAGAAAGTTCGATTATTAGCATACGTTCTGCATAATGTAACTGCAGAGTATAAGTGGCTTGATCCGATTTTCAAGATTTTGTGGGTTCTTTGTTTCCAAAGGTAATCCTTTTTTACTTTTATTTTACTCTACTGTAGCTGGTGTTGTGCCGTGTGGCGGCCGTAAAAAGTCTCACCGTATATCATCATAATGTAGATTATATTTTATTTCCTTTGGGATCATTGAGCCCATCCTGCTTATTTTGAAAATCGAATACCGCTTAAGCCGGCGCTAGGAGGATTATGCAGCCTCGCAAGCTACAGAGTTGCATATAAAGAGACTCAATCAAACCGAGTTTCCAATTTTCATGGTTTTGTGTGTTCTTTGTTTCTATAGGCAATCATTTCTGACTTTTATTTTGCTATTAGCTGTTCCGTAGCTAAACTATAAAATTGTTAAGACAATGATATCATGACGGTACTAAATCTTCCATAAAGTCTGCCTAAGCCAAGTAAATCATGTATGAGCTCTGTATCTTATTGTCTAGATACAAGATACGAATGTTCATAAACACCAGAATAGAAACGCTTCCAGGTCTGAATGCGCTAAAACTATGCCTTCAGACTTGAAAGTTTGAACAGTGGCATATTCGCGCTTCCATTCGCTCCGATCACTGATCAGATAATCGCTGATAGAGCAGTAGACTGGCTTCAGTCCCTAGTGACTAAATGAATTAATGTTTTAAAATTTATTTCATAAATAAAACAAAGCCAATATTAATATGCTAATATTATGAAGCATTAGTCACTGGTGACCAATGCTTCATAATCTGAGCATTTTAATATTTTCGTGATTTTTATTTATTAGTGTCTCGTATATCAAAGAAATATATAATAAAACATATTGTCACTAGGGAGCCAGTCTAACAGAGCGGTCATGTACTACATAAGATTTTACTGAAGGCCAATATCGACGTATATGTATCCGCCTTTCATGTTAACAAACATATTTACTAGAATCCGGCCCATTAAAAACAAAATAAAGTATCAACATCCGTACATCCAAACAGGAATGGGAAAATTGCCGAAACGCATGCATTGATAACCTAGATAGGAGTCACGAAAAAAAATCGAACAACATAATAAGCAAGAACTTGGAGAGACTATCTTCTTTTCATACGTGTCCCCGACTTTGAACAGAACAATCATTTAACTAAATATACAAGCTGATGTGTCTAAGAATTGCTGGATGAACGCAAACAATATAGACTCTGATCAGACGCTTAAGCAAGTACTTAAAAACTGTATCTCATTTTCATAATTGTCCTCAACACTTTGAGCAGAATACCCATTTAACTAAATATATTTGTTGATGTGTCTATAAACGGCTAGATGAAAATCAAACAATGCAGACTCTGATCAGACACTGTTTGAATGCTTAGGGTAATTACGGTACGGTAGTTAGAACCTCTCCCACTTTGTCAGCAACATGTATAGTGCTTAGCAAAATTGTCGCAGACAACAGTCTATTTTTTATATCATTTTTCAAAGAACATTAAGACTTCACATTTCATGAGAAGCGTCTGCTTGGCAGACGAAACACGTAGAATGTCAAGTCGTATTCTCCAGGAAAAACACAAAACGAATATCAGAATGTCGCCTGCTTCATTTGTTTTGTTTCAGATCGAATAACTTACGACATCACTACAGCCCTATCAAACAATACTCGTGAGGTTGCGACTGGCTCCGACACTGAAGACGACGATTATGGTAAAAAACAATCGTCACTTCTAGATTCGTACACTCGACTTTACATTACGAAAACATGCCTATTCAAATATACTGAAAATTTTACCATCAAAAACTGATTTTTTTTTTTCAGATAAAAAATACTTATAATTTTCATATTTCTGCACAAAACATAGACTGTGAATACTCGTTAGAACCGCCTCGGCGAGGCGGTTCTAACGAGTTCCCACAATCTATGTTTTTGAGCAAAAATAAGATAAATAATGTATACCCCTGTAAACCCCACTTTTACTATATAAAAGTGGGATTTAAGGGGGTCAAAATTATATAGGCATGTTTTCGTGATGAAATAAGCAAAACTGATATGCCACGGTTACTAAATATCATCTACCATTATTCTTTATGTTCCAAACTCTCATATGAATTTCAAGCGTTTACTATAATCATGTTTTTAGATGAATATTTGCAATTGAAATCACGGTAATAATCTTCAAAAATGAAAACTAAATAAGTGAACTCAGGAACTGATACAATCAGACCTAAATCATATTTCCAACAACAAAGAGAAAGATCAACAAAGGGAAAGATCAACAAATACAATGAAACAGTCACAAAAAGAACAGATGGCAAACAGAGTTGATAACCCTTTCCCATAAAGAAGGCAACGCTGTCACACAAACTCAATTAAATATATTTTAAAATTACATTATTATTAAAAGAAAAAAAGACATTTATAAGTAAACACTACAGAACATTTAACAAAACGTACCACAATGAAAGTATCGCCTTGGAATGGTCATTAATAATTTACTGGGGAGAGAGGCGGGGGGCGGCGGGGGGGGGGGGTGGGGGCGGGGGCTTTAGCTAGCACCAAGGTAGTCCAACCCTGGCTCTCAGCTTCCATAGTGGTAAAACATATATTTGTTCGGTCCGCGTGTATGTCTTTCAACTCATCCATGAATCATTACGGGCAACAAATCAATCATAGATAAGGCCTACATTGAAGCAAAGATGAGGACTTATCAGGAACAACATGTTGTGACACTTGGATATCCCTGTGGTATCGAACAGCACAACTTAAAAACTGGAGGGAAAAAAAAAAGAAAAAAAAGAAAAAGAAAACACCGGTGGACCGAGGAAGAGACACAAAACGTTCCGACCTATACCATCTAAATGAATAGTTTTAAGTCGGGCCCCGACCCACCGGCGTGCCATTAAAGAGTAAAGCAAAGTGGTCAGCCGTGATGGTCAACCACTAAGCAAGCAGACTGTTTTATATCATTAATATCATACGCCTTTCGTTTATAATATATGACAATTTTACTTAATTGATCAGAAAATTCAGAATTACCTACAATTTTTCTAAACTTATTCACTAAGTCACCATAAAACTTAAGACCCGATAGGCAAAGTAGCAGAATTGTTTTAATCCGGTATCGTATTTAGAAACCAATTCTAAATATCGACGATAAAACTTAAAAAAAAAAAACTTTCCGAAGTTTATGCTACCGAAAGTTGTCTTGGAAATGTTTATTTTTCACTGTTATTTGTGTACATGAAATTGATACTTTTGGCATTTTGGTACAATAATAAGACAAAGCATTTCTTACAGTTGCACGAACAAAAATAATGTCCCTGTTATTTTATAAATGCTGGATTCTCCATGAATGAAACCATTCAAACATGGACCAAAACTTGCCTAAATTTTTAAAGCTTTCAGAAAAGTTGCTTTCAGTTACCAAGCTTCTTATAATTGCCACACTGGAAGACACTTGCTAAAAATGGAAACGTACGTTGCAGACGATGTTTCCAATACACCTCAAAGTGACTTAAGCGCACGAAAACACGAGAATGAAGTCGATAAAAATTAAATTGTTTCTGACGTGTGATATACAAAATAGCTTTTATGCTGCATGCGGGAATCGAAAACCCTGACTAGCCTGCGCATTCGCACAGTATGACCAGGGTTTGGTTATCCGCTTTGAAGAGTAATGGAATCGTCGTGGTAGTGTTAACGCAGAGACAGATAAACTGTAGAAAACATTTTTCGTCTTTAGTAACTCTCTTTTACATCTTTTCAAGGTAAACAATTTAGTGTAGCAGGGCTTGTCATATTCCTGTTAGTTATTTCCCTTAGCTGAAAAGATAGATAAATAGTAAAAGGAGACTGAACGGAGACATGCAAACTGAAATAAAAAAAAAAATCATGTAAAAATGACAGTAGCAAGTTAAATACTGCATCACTCGTTTCACATAAAGATAACAATTATTAATTGAGCTGTCTAAATATAAATATCAAAGTTTGTTCTATCATCAGGGCCCAGTTGTTCAAAGCTAAAGACGTCGTTAGTTAACGATTCGTTAAAATTTCAATCAAGTGATACGCAAATATGCTGAAATTTTTTGCTGAAAAAATGTGAGTAGCTTTTGCAGTGCAAAAGCTACTCACATTTTTTCAGCAGAAAATTTCAGAATATTGTATATTGAATCCCCTAAAACAGTTAACGAAATGACCCTTAACGAGCTCGTTAAGCTAACGACGCTTTGAACAACTGGGCCCAGATCTTCTACATGTACTTCTAGTTGTCAGAACACTCGAATTGTGTTATGAATTTGAAGTCCATCACTACAACCAGCCCGGTCGCCCAAACGTAGATTTTGTTTGTGTTTGTGTTGAGGTTTTACGGCCTAATGAACCCGAAGGGCTCATGTCGAGCGCGGCCAGTTAACCACATTTTTACTGGACAGGCTTAATATTCTAAGCGGTTTACCAATATTTGCACCTTCTTCCGCCAGAAACTGAAAACTGCCCTTCTCGAATTAGCTCAATGGAGAGAATGACTGAAGAACATATTTCATAATCAATCTCCACGAAAGAATGTGGCCGACACGGCGAGGGTCGAACCTCAATCTCCTGATCGCCAGTCGGACGCGCCGCCAACTTATAAAAGATAAACTTATTGATTTAATTAACCGAACGTTTATTCGGGAGAATACCCAATATTTGGCTTGCAACAAAGAATGTGCTTTTTTCATTTCTGATGTGTATAATATCACAATTTTTGGTCGAGTCAAAAAGTCTGTGATGCCCTTGTTTATCTTTTGGATAACATTTTTATTAGATTTGGAACTAAACTTTATAGACAAACTATTGGTATTCCGATGGGAACTAATTGTGCTCCTCTTGTTGCAGATTTGTTTCGTTTTTGTTATGAGAGAGATTTCTTGAAGTCTCTCTCACGTGAAAATCAGGCTGACATTATTGAGCCTTTCAATTCAACTTCAAGATACCTTGACGATTATTAAATATTGACAATATTTACTTTGACCAAATGGTGGACCGGATATACCCTACAGAACTCCAATTAATTAGAGCAAATTCTTCCGATACCGAGGCACCTTTTTTTGGATTTGAATCTATGTATATCTAATGGTACAGTTTCCACCAAAATTTATGATAAACGGGACGATTTAGATTTTGATAAAGTCATTTTCCCTATTCTGGATACGATGTCCCCCGGCGTACCTCATATGGGGTATACATATCTCAACTTATTAGATTCGCCAGAGCTTCTTCAAATCTTAATGACTTTAACTACCGTAATAAAGCCCTTACTGCCAAACTTTTAAGCAGGGCTATCGTTATTTTAAACTTCGTAAGGCGTTTTCGTAAGGCGTTTTCGAAATTTTATCGCAGAAACAGTGCCTTGTTAGAAAAATATAGCGTCAATCTGAAAACACTTCTGCAACAAGGTATATCGGAACCCGAGTTTTACGGTGACTTAGTGTACAGATTTAGAAAAATTGTAGGTAAATCTAACTTTTCGGAGCAATTCAGAAAACGTATTAACCGTTATAAAAGAATTGGCTATAGCCTGGATATTATGCGGCAGACTGCATGCCTAGTTGTCAACCCAATCATTGTTGATGGCTATGCTTCACTCTTTAATTGCACGACGGCGGTTCGGGCCTCAGACTCAATGACGGCCTCTTCGTAAAACTTTAACCAGTGGGTTGGGGCTTGACGATATCTCTTTGGCTTGGCCCGCCGTGGTTCAACTATTGGTTTTCATTTACTCTGGCATACAGTAGAATTAGCCATGAGTACTCGTCTTTGTTTATTATAGTGATTAATTTGATTTTTATGTTTTCGTTTTCGCTTTGATGCATTGACTGAGTTGGGAGCCTTTATGCGAACCGAAATTTTATGTATTTCTGTATTAAGAGTAGCATCGGGACCCAGGGTGAAGTTAGCTAGCTGTAAAAGTGCTTTAAACCCCCCGATGGTTTTGCTCTACCGACCGTTCTAAGGCGGTGGTCCCGGTGTTAGTCTTACTCTTTGTTGCTTTGTTGTTTATTCTACGAGACGATTTGTTGTATGTCTTTCCGTGTGTTATTTTGTTCTTGTGTTTTTCAGTCCTTTTAGTATTGCGATTACCTCGCTTGGGGAAGAGAGAGCTAATCTTAGTGCTTTTCGTACGTTTGTTCGGTTTGTGCTTGTTTAGATTTGTCGGTTTCCTCTTCCTCTTGGGATCTGGGAAGGGCTACGGTTTGTGATTGTGGCACTCCCTGGACTTTTCTCTTACCTTTTTAGCCACCGAAGCTGGCCCCAAAAGTAGAAATACGAACAGAGGCATCATAAAATACGTAACATGCACCACAACAGATACCACTAGACTAGACTAGAGAATGATCAACTAGACAATGCATAGATAAGCTGCTTGAGAAGGTCGCACTTGCGGTCAACGAAGGTCCGATCAGTCTGCACAGTCTGGTCAGGTTCTTCGTTGTCCGCTTACGGTTATTTGCTACTGTAGATTATATTGAATAGTTTAGAAAACAGTGATAAAATGTCGCATATTGCATCGGCTAATTGGGTATTTATTGAGCGTCGAGTCAAATTAAATATATTCACGTAGTGGTTTATTTCTCAGGAAGGGACCAGCACGGATATCTTTAACAAACCATTAAATTTTAAGTTTTCTCCTAAGAATTTAGAATTAGACAATACATTCACAGATATGTATTGTTTGATACTCTTTTGTTTCAGTGATCTACGTTGCTGTAATTGTGGCTGTGGTTGTCGTATTGACTGCAATCATTGTTGTTGCGGTCTTATATATAAGGTAGTAATATTATTTATTTATATTACATATCTGAAGCTGTCTCAGTGATTTCTGCGGGAAGTCTAACTCACATTACTATTGAAAAAACATATTTCTTTCTAGAGCAGGGAAATATTTTCTTTAGAACGTTATCAAGTGATGTTACGACTGTAGATGATGTAACGTCGCAAAATGTTTGTTTTATTCGTGATTTACTTCGCTTTCAACAGTGTTTTAGTCGTATGGCGACGATTGCTGAATGTAGCAGGGAACTCAATGCTCAGTAGAGTGCTGCCTCACTGAAATATCACATCACAGACACTTGACATGATATTCCACCCAGTTACATTATACGGACACTGAGCAGACCAGTTATGATTCCTAGCTCTGCTCTCTTAGTGGTGAGCGCCAAGCAAAAGAGCAGCTAGTACCATTTTTGTAGTCTTTGGAATGACTCGGCCGGGGATCGAACCTCGCAAAGCGGAAGCTCTAGCAACTGAGCTACTGTGCCGGTTTAATGCCATTTAAAAACGTTGCTGGAGAATACTTCAAAATCTTCGGAAAACTATTTTTATGATATGTAGGTAGATAGACACTGGGTTTAAAAGATATTTTTTCCTCGAGACTGAAAACCTTATAAATACACATGCTATCGCACTCTTTCTTGATCGGACGCAACTCTATCGAGAAATAGTCCCTGCAATTCATTACGAAAACACGCCTATTCAAATATGTAGAAAATTTCACCTCCAAAAACTAAAAAAAAATCAGATAAAAAAACTGTGATATTTTTCATATTTCTGCTCAAAACATAGATTGTGGGTACTCGTTAGAACCGCCTCGCCGAGGCGGTTCTAACGAGTACCCACAATCTATGTTTTTGAGCAGAAATAAGAAAAATAATGTATACCCCTGTAAACCCCAGTTTTACTATATAAAAGTGGGGTTTAAGGGGGTCAAAATTATATAGGCATGTTTTCGTGATGTAAACTCATGTTGCATATGTAACCTCCATAAACTCACCAATGGTATCTTGGTTATGATAGCACCTTCTGACTGCACAAAATCGAAATGAAAGTCTGTAATGCTGTAATCTGATTCAATTTCAAATGCTCTCCAGGCTCTTACATACATCGACAAATTGATAACAATAAATGACTTTCAAAACAGTTCTTATCGAAGATTTAATGCAATACTACTTGAAAAAGGGATATTGAAGGATACGCTTCACTGGAAATTCTTTATACTGATATATATGTCCGATGTTTAATTTTGTTATCTTGAGAATGAAACCAAAGTACATTCACAAACACTGTTTAGGAAAAGTAAGGAGTCAAGGCGAACATCTCTGTTGACTGCTTTATTGGATAGGTTTTATAGTCGTATAATCACGACCGACAAGCTAAATCGCAGTTGTGCATATTTTAGTAACCACAACATTTATATGCAGGTATTAGCTTAGGTATTTACAGCGCTCAACTTCCTATTGCCTAGGTTTCTTTACTGGCATGTGTGGCTGCTAAATACGATGCCTGCTTCTTATGGGGAATTGGTACTCTTTCAAGGAGGCTTTTTGCCACACTTCTGAAAAGGGTCTACTTTATTGAGAATGAATTTGATCCTGTTGGGAGAAGCTTCTTTCCTTTTAGAATAGACCCCTTTTCAGGAGGGCTTGTTGAGCAGAAAAGAAACGGGAAATCGCAAATGGCAGAAAATGTACCGAATGTATCCACCCCCCCCCCCCCCCCCTTCAACGGAGTGCTAAAGATAGTTTAGAAAGGAATTGTGAAGCAATTTTATTCAATTTTTCAGGCGCAGACAAAAACAGAAAACTTCCAATACACTTTCTCCGTCAATTTCTAACTCGACAGATATACAGAAGCGTCCGCTTCCTGAGTTTCAGACAGCAGCAGACAATTCTGGGGGACCTACTCTACACGAAGGGTATTTGGTTTCTTGAATAGATATTTATTTGTTATAGTGTTGGCATTAAGAAGGCCCCGGGGAAATGAATCTCAAATTTCTAACAACTGCAAATTCTTTCTTGCTAAACGTAGCTGAGCATGATAAATTCTCAGTTATTAAATATGAAAATGCCAACTATTGTTGGCATTTTTATATGTATTAGCCATGAAAAATTAATCCTCCGCTGAGCTGAGCATGACATTCTGCATACATGCGCAACAACAGCTGCAATAAATAATAAAAATGTTATAATTAGGAGGAATAGATACTTGATTTTCATCGGGGTCAAACTCAGTTATTAGAGAGCTGCCTCCCAAGGAAGTGTATTAATTCACCTTACAGTATGACAGTTGTGAAACGCAAGCGAATTTATCAGCACCTGTGACTCTAAACGCACGCTCCATTGGTCAGGTAAACCAATATGGCAAGTCATGGAAATCGCCACAAACTTCAGTAACTGAAGGCAAGGTTAGCTGTACCGGAAATAGTAAACATCTCATGCTTTTCTAGTATCGCTATTATATTCACGCAGACTAAGCGTGTATTAGAGAAATACGAATAGAAAAGGCTCGCATAGTAATCTGGAAAGCGCTTAGATTAATGTATATCCTTTTGCTCGTAAATTTAAATAGACATAGCCTAATAATGAATACTTTATTTTACACTCTGTATAAACAGCATACATAGCTTTATGGTTTCCTGCTTAGATTATTTTCAAAGCGTTTGTACATGTATCTGTACACTCTACATTTATGTTTGCGTTTAGCCACCATTAATAGTTCAACTCTTGCAACATTGGTTGACTTAACTTTGGTCTTACTGAACCCGGATATACCTTGCCTTTGCAAACAAAGTAAATCCAGGTAAGCTGGCTCCTTCAGGAGCCAACTGACTTGATCTACACTGTTTGGTATTAAGTATTTGAATTTGTATCGCCAACCTAGATCCAGTAATCTGATTGGTTGATATTAGAAGTGTATGTGTCATCTTAATTTATTCAGCGTGACAAGGATTAAGCATGGGGCTGTATTGATATATTAGAAGAGGTCTAGCTGTGTAAAATTGTAATACATAGAACCAAGATAAACGGAATACCACGGCCAATAAATGTACCCAAAAGGGCACAAAAATGTTATTTAGCAATAACGATTAAAATGTTAGAGATAAACAAGCACGAGAGTGCTCGACAAATGACAAAAGTGACAAGTTATATGTAAAACTATAATGCTTTATTTGTTTCACTATAATGTTTCATAGATGACGTAGGGGACCCCATAGTTGATCAAATATTTATTTGTTATTTGGAGCTAGTGAGGATTCGCTCGAGTATACCTAGTTTAAATCCTAGCAGTTTTCCTACTGACCATTCCAAGGAGGATCCTCTATTGAAGTTCTTCTTTCTTTGTGCGTCGGTAGATATATGTGTGGCTTTTGTTTTGTCATAATTCGTTTCTCAGATCTCTTTTTTGTTTTGAGCGTCGGAAAGGCTGTGCTTTGGTATTGTGGTTTTTACTAGAAATCTTCATTTGCATTTTTTATACATTATTCATCTTAATTTCAAAGTGACTGATAATACGGAACAATTTACCACTTTGCACTTTCCTATTTTCAGGTACAGCTGTGTTGCTGATGAAATTACATCTTCAGATGCCCGCAATGGCCACACTTATTCCACGTATGCAGAAATAGAGGACTATAGTGATGGTAGTTTGAAACCAAATCCTACAGTTACCAACAGACGGTCCATTGGTAGCTCGGTCAGAGAACTACCGGCGACACCTGATGAGGAACCATATAATGCTACTTATTCCGAAATAGATGACAAAGATCGGTCTGTGGAAGATAACTCCAAGAAAAACGACAAATGGTTTAGAACTAAGAAGCCATATTATTCAGTACACGACAGGTACAAATTTGATAATAGGTATAGCGGATACAATAAAGGAAAGAAGTTGTCAAATGCAAGTAATATTTATGCAGATGTGTATGATTCAGGGGAAAAGCGTGATGCTGACAAAGTATATGTAGACATGTCACACAAAGAGTCGGATAAAGTAAACAACAAAGGAGTGAAAGATAAATTTAACCAGTCTAAGCGAAGTCAAGGAGTAACAGTTTCGCCGACTATAGAAACCAAAGACACAAAAAAGATGAATTTTCCAAGAGTAAGCCAAACTTCAAAAAAAGAATCTTTAACGAGTGCCGAGTCTGATTCTGATGATGAATTATATATTGTTGAAAATGAGCTGTATGAACCTTTTGAGTCAGCGAAGGTATAGGTTATTGTCTCTTTGAAAACTTAACATTGCGGAAAAGTTAAAAAGACACCTTAATATCAAATGCATCATCTTTTATGTTATAGCTACAGTCAACCTGTTTTACCGATACTCGACACTATGACAAAATTCTTTGTAATGATAATCTGACTGGCACGAAACCTTCGTTCAAGAGGTGACAGTTAATCAAAAACTATGCAAGAACATTGTAGTGAATACTTCAAGAAACAAATGTTTTGGATATTTGTAACATATCTTCTATGAAGAATGGAAATAAAAATAAATCATTGCCCTTTGTACATATTGTTCTGTTCATTAAGGATTCTTTTCAACAGCAACATTTTATTATTTTATTGAAACCATCTTTTGGTACAAATGCTGTCGTTGTAACTAGGGTTCACTGTATATGACAGTGGAGGTATTTTTGGCATATCTGGGTCTAGAAATTTTATCATTCGTCATTGTCCTATAGCTGACAGCACGTTTAAAATGAAGTTTAATACTTTATTCACATTATACCCGATACATTTTATTCCCGTTAAATGGCACGCGGAAAGGTGGTGGTTTGAAATATCTCGAAAGGTGACCGTTTGAAACACCAGGCTAACTTAAGGGCTGCGGTTTGTGATTGTGGCACTCCCTGGACTTTTCTCTTACCTTTTTTGCAAGACTAAATATTAAACTCGCACATGTTTGGTCTGTTAATATATCATACAATGTGAGAAAGTTTAACAAATAGTCACTGCTTAGCCACAGTCACTTTTAATGCAATACAGTGAACCCTCGATATAACGACAGCATTTTTCCCAAAGATGTTGCCATTAAAAATAATTTTCTAGTTTTAAGAATCTTTGACTAACAGAAAGGCATTTTCAATCTTATTTTGTCTTAGAACATATTTTGAATTTGTTGAAATTGCTTTGGTGAGGTGAATCTGACAAATATCCAAAACATATATATTTTTTTCAAACATAAAAAACAACAACAATGTTTTCGCATAATTTCTGATTAACTGTCACCTCTCGAGAGAAGGTTTCGTGACAGCAAAAGGATCATTATAACGGTTTTTTGTTTGTGTTGAGGTTTTACGGCTCCCCATGTCAAGCACGGTAAGTTTACCCAACCACACCTTTACTGGGAAGGCTTAATCTTCTAAGCGGTTAACCACTACTTGTGCAAATTCTTTCGCCAGAGACTGACAACTGCACTTCTTGAATCAGCGGAAGGGAGAGAATGACCGTAGAAAATAGTTCATGATTAATTTCCACGAAAGAATGTGGCCGACCCGGCGGAGGTCAAAACCGCAACCTTCTGATAACCAGTCGGATCCAACAACCACCGAGGCCGGCTTATAACACGTTTGTCCTAGTACCGAGTGTCGGTTAAGAATGACTGTATTTCGGAAATGATTTCCTGGCGACATGAATGCAAATCCAAAATGATTTAAAATGATTTTGAGAATCGCAGGGTCACGCATTAAACACTAGTGGACAGCTAAGCGTACAAACGTTAATGTACTTCATTTTATTTTGATTTGAATTGTCGTTCAATGTAATGATTTAACAACTGTAGAATATCTAAACTTCCTGTCAATTAACTGTTATGTAGGTATCAATTCTTTACTCTAGATGGTGTAAAAGTTAATATTTACATGTTTAAAGCCGTTTCCTTAAATAAAGCGTTATGATTAACCTTTAACTCTAGATATTAAGAAAATAGTTCCTGTTAGGTAGAATACTACCGGAAATTGCATCAATATAATAATAATGTACAAGAGAATTGAAAGTCAGGTTTTTATTTGCACGGAATGATGAAAAGCATTTGACTAGGTCTTCGAGAAGCTTTTCGGGTGTCACAATAATTGAGATTGCCTAATGTTTAACATCATCCAGTACAAGCTAAAATCTGAATTTCAATTCTAAACTGGTCTTAGGCAATGTCCTAGTTTGTACACCTCTCCAGTCAAAAAACATGAATGAGGTCTAAATTTGGAGCAACTGCTGGTCAAATGTGATCAGATCAAACAGTGTACAGTTTTAGATTTAGCTTAACCCATTCACTACGGAGTTTCTTGTGTTGAGCCTGCCATCATTGAAATTGAGCATCTTTAGCGTTGCAAATATGACTGTCAGTACAAAATTGTAAACTGAATGGCAAAGCTACAAGGATAAAGATTTATTATAATGAATTACATTTAACTGCCGCACTTACATGTAAAGATCTTTGTTTAAAACTGACTTCATCAGAGTTTGTACGCTTTTGTGTCCACAGGTGTAACACTGTTTATGAAAATAAAAAAAAAGTATTGTTTTTTTATTTAAACAAATTAGAGCACAAACTACTATAGATTTATTTTGTTTTATGAGAACTGTTATTAAATGTTGATTACAAAAAAAGTCATAACTTTATATTCTTTGTATTCTGTGCCCTTTATATATGAGTTGGTGTTTACGTACCTTTGAACAATATTTGTCATATCTAGAAGATAGAAGGATAATAATGAAAGGCTCTGTGCAATTAAGCGCCATAGAATCATTAGTTGAAAAGAAATAAGTGAACTCAGGAACTGATACAATCAGATCCACATCAAGCCCCCAACACCAAAGGGGAAGACAGACAAATACAATGAAGCAGCCACAAAATAAACAGATGGCAAGCAGAGTTGGCAACTTTTTCCCAAAACTCCGCCTCTTGCAGGATTCGAACCCAATACCTCGTGATCTGGTCAGGAGTGATAATCTCATCTCCCTTTTGAAATCGCATACAGTAGGGATGTTTGGAAACTATGCAAAACAGTTTGACAATAAATGTGTCATCCAAAACGTGTTGCAGAATGTTCTGAATTTGTTCTCCGCCGCATGGTTATCCTAAACTTTGTACAAAATAAACTGAAACGAAACATGTAAAGTCTGTGTTACGTTTGTCTGGGATGAACCGCCTCCGCTGAGTAGAACTCATCACGAAAACATGCCTATTTAATTTTTGAACCCCTTAAACTTCATTTTATATAGTAAAACTGGGGTTTACTAGGGTATACATTATTTTTCTTGTTTCTGCTCGAAACATAGATTGTGTGTACTCGTTAGAACCGCCTCGCCAAGGCAGTTCTAACAAGTACCCACAATCTTTGTTTTGAGCGGAAATATGAAAATATCAGAATTTTTTATCTGAAAACTTTAAGTATATTTGAATAGGCATGTTTCCGTAATGTGTTCCCTCAGTAGCAAGATCCTAAGGCGACTGGATACCCTTTGTAGATTTTCCGCCATTATTGTACAAATCTTTGTTTCTTTGGCAACTTTTTTTTTCTTTCGTTTTAGGGTAGACCTGTTTTCAGACCGAGATTTGTGTGAAGGAAAGCAACAGCACACAAATCTCCTTCTGAAAACCGGGCTAACCTTTAGAAAAGAAAGATTTCGACCCAAGGCAGCAAATAATTTGCTTTTAGAGTACATCCTTTTTCAGAAGGGAGACAAACATGTTTATCAAAGTTATCTCCCTTAGAAGAGTACCCCTTCCCCTTAAGTCTGCTACGGCTCTGCGAATTCATCCAGTTAACATTCTGATCCAAAGGACAGTGTACTGCATTACTAATGTAATACCATTACTGCTTAAGGTGCCAAGGGAGAACATTCAGACACATACTACTGTCGCGTCTCCATTTCCGTGTCAGTTACATGTCAAAGACTGTTGTTACCTAACCTACTGGATTTTTTTTTGCAATCGGATGTTTTTATATCATTGCATGAACAAATTGTTTGTGTTCAAAATGCTTATTAGTTTTCTTCCACGTCGCTTAGAGCTATATCTCAAGATTCCGTAATATAAGACCACTGTCAGGCCTACCCCGATTCCGTTAATATCGGTACACTTGATATTGAGAGACACTTGGGCATGCAAGCTTGATAGAAATGAACCAATTATTACCTTTCATTGGACATTATATAATACCTCAAGTCATTTTGTTTCTGACAAAAATCGTTTCACATACACATGCAAGTGAAAAGGTGGAGGAATGTCAGATATCATTAACCCATTTATGGTTAGCGTCCCATAAAAGAGACATTGACAAATAGTGTAGACCCAGATCAGACGCCGCAGTACGCGGCGTCTGATCAGGGTCTACACTGTTTGCATTTGGTTTAGAAATTTCTACAAAACATGGTAATAATAAAAACTAACCAGGCACCCCTTATATCGGAAATAGAAGAGTCCATTCGGCATAAATGGGTTAAACATACACTGACTTGCGTCTGCATTTGAACTTAAACCAATTATGCCATCGTTTAGTACTGGATAATGAAAGTATAATCAACAGAACGTGAGCTTGCGGAAGTTATCAACAAGAAAAAACGTCAGAACTATACCGTAAACACCAGTTCCTCTAGCTCTATGCAAGCACAATATTGCATAAACTATTCCAGTGAAAATAACAATAAAACTAGGCGACCCGCTTTGGGCTCCAAAATACAAACATTTTACTTGTCATAAAACACATACCGTTCCTGTTTTTGAGTTCTTCTCTTTATAATATACTTACCTTTGACTAAACTTCGAGCTGACAATAAAAATTATCACGCCCTCTCGTGTCAAAGAAATAAGCTTTGTAAACTCAAAAATCATGTAGCCGCAATACGCGTCTAAATTTAGAACAAGGAAAAACCAGAATTTGAAATAACGCAGCCGATCAATATCATTCCAAATCAAATTCACTGGATTCCAATTAACAATAAGGCAAATAACCCAGGGTAAAGTTTATGCAAGTGTCTTTCTTCAAGTTAACATGTCAAAGACAAAATGACCCGTATTAGGCCATCACGAAAACATGCCTATATAATTTTGACCCCCTTAAACCCCATTTTATGTAGTAAAACTGTGGTTAACAGGGGTATATGTTATTTTTCTTTTTTCTGCTCAAAACATAGATTGTGGGTACTCGTTAGAACCGCCTCGACAAGGCGGTTCTAACGAGTACCCACAATCTATGTTTTGAGCAGAAATATGAAAAATATCAGAACTTTTTATCTGAAATTTTTCATTTTTTAGTGGTAAAATTTTCAGTATAATTGAATAGGCATGTTTTCGTAATGCGATGACCCGGAAAGAGTGATGTGACTGTATTTGTAATCCTGAGCAGAGACCGAACCCAGAACTTTTACATAACATCACGAAAACATACCTTTTTAATTTTGACTCCCTTAAACAAGTACCCACAATCTATATTTTGAGCAGAAATATAAAAAATATCATAATTTTTACCTTGGTGATGAATTTTTCAATATATTTGAATAGGCGTGTTTTCGTAATGAAAAGCTAGACTAAGTGCACTATTCACTAGATCATCACGCTCTCTAGGAAATACTGTCTACATTCCAGTAGGAAACAGATGCCACCAGTATATACTCATCTATCCAATACTTCTATAAATACCATTTTCTTGCGAAGCAGACAAGCGTAATGAGTCTCACGTATTGCAATACGACACTCAGGAATGGAATTTCTTTCAGTGAAACAACCAAGTATCCAAATGTACGTGATCTGCAAATTATATTTCACACGTCCGAAATAACTCGTTTTTTTTTTTTGTTTTTTTTTTGTTTTTGTTTTTTTTCAAGTTTCAGAGCTTACTTAGCAGCAAGTTCTCAAATGAATAAAAATGAGGTGACCTGTGACGTCTGGTTTCAATTTTCTATTTGATGAAATACAGCTTGGCATCAGAAGCCTCGGTCACCTGACAAGGTTATGTTTTTTTATGCCCCCGCATCAGATGATGCCGGGGGCATATAGTTTTTAGGTTTTCGGTACGTGCGTACGTGGGTACGTGCGTACGAATGTACGTCTGTCTGTACGAATGTGTGTACGTATGTACGTAGGTACGTACGTATCTACGTACGTGATCCTGATTAGACTCAGGTTAAGGCATTTGTACCAGGTAGAACTTGAACTTTTTAACAGCTCATATTTTCCAAACCATCTGATACATTTGGTTCATATTTGGTTTGATGATAGATATAGGTCCAAAGTTTTATTCACCAATACCCCACCCATGCCCATGATGGACAGGTCAAGGTCATGGACTTTAGAAATTTTTTATGTTAAAGACTCGGGTTAAGGCGGAACCTGAACTTTTATGATTTATTTGGTTCATATTTGTTATGATGATAGATACAGGCTCCAAAGTGATATTCAGCAATACACTCGTCCATGTCTATGACCTCAAGGTCAAGGTCACAGACTTGCAAATTTTTAATATTAAAGATTTTAGAGCTCATATTTTCCAGACCATATGATGGATTTGCTTTATATATGCTATGATGATAGATACAAGTCCAAAGGTTTATTCGTCAATACCCCCACCCATGCTTATGACTTCAAGGTCAAGGTCACAGACTTAGAAATTTTTAACGCTAATGTTTTTTAAGAGTTCATATTTTCCAAACCATATGGTGGAATGGGTTTATATTTGATACGACGACAGATACAGGTTCAAAGTGATATCAGTAATACCCCAATCCATGCCTCAAGGTCAAGGTCACACACATAGAAATTTTAAATTTAAAGTAAGTTTTCATATTTTCCAAACCATACAATGGATTTGCTTCATATTTGGTAGGATGATAGTTACAGGGCCAAAGTTTATTCAGGAATACCCCCGACCCTGACCTCAAGGTCAAGGTCACAGATTTAGATGTTAAAGTTTTCAAAAGCTCATATTTTCCAAACCATACAATGGATTTGCTTCATATTTTGTTTGATGATAGATACAGATCAAAGGTTTTATGCAGCAATCCCCGCGCCCATGCCTATGACCTGAAGGTTAAGGTCATAGACTTACAATTTTGATTGTAAACATTTTAAAAGCTCATATTTTCCGAACCATATGATGGATTTCGTTCATATTTGGTATGATGATAGATACAGGTTCAGAGTCCTTTCAATGATACCCGGGCCCATGCTCATGACCTAAAGGTCAAGGTCAAAGGCTTATTTTAAAAAAAAATGGTGTATTGGATTCATATTTTATACGCAGGTATATAATCATAAAATATAGGTCAAGTTCGATTTAGGTTAAAATGTGCCAATTATTTATGAGAGTTATGACCCTTTTTTCAACTTATTGCTTTGCAAAATGCCTGCGTGTGGATGAGGATGGCCGTGGGCGGGGGCATCTGTGTCATATTGACATATTTCTAGTTTTTCTACATATGTTCCACATGTACATGTATAATTACACAGGTTTACTGTAAATATACATGTACATGTGTATGCAAAACAAGCATCAATATAAGTAAAAATATAATCTTGCCCGATGACGTGAGACTTCTGGCTACAATTTTCTATTTAACGTAATGCAGCTGGAAACCAGAAGTCTGAGGTCACCGGACAAGGTTACATTTTGATCTATAGTGATAATGAATGGTTTCGATTTCTCATGCACGTCTCAACTTCGGGATAATCAAAAATGCTGCGCACATGTACATCAGGGCCAATGATTATCCTATATACAGGTATAAATGGAATAATTCATGTGTACATGCACTGTTACGATTTTTCCCTTCAGTCATGTTATAGCATATAAACTGAGCCGTGGCACAGCATTTACTACAAGATTGTAAGCGCGCCCTGCGAGACTCGGATCAACCTGCGCATCTGCCAGTCTGATCAGTCTTCTCAGGACGTATTATGGCTAGTAAGGAGCAAAAGCGTCTTCAGGTGGCAGTAAAGACAGATCAGTATGCGCTGCATAGGCTTATCTGAGTCTATGCTCCGCGCATCTGCAATCTTGTAAGCAATGCTGCTTCCAGGCCCATGAATGTCTCTCTCTCTCTCTCAAATCCTATTATAAAATCACTTAGGTATCTTACCTTCCGACGACGTACGATGGCCCCAAAATCATATCCGGTTGGACAGCTGACCCACTTTTATTAACTCAAAACGTCAACGGCTACTATTCCAAACACTGATGAATACACATGGACACATGAATAACTCCAATTTAAAGACCAAGTGTGTCACAACGTGAAAAAATGTACCTGCTGACAAATGCGTCCAACGTAGACTCTGATCAGACTGCGCATCTGATCAGAGTCTACGTTGTCCGCATGAAACAATAATGCATCCTTGGCTATCCAAGATGCGCACAGTGAACATTCTGATCCATTCTGATCTGCGCCCAGCGAAGACTCAGATCAGGCTGCGCATCTACGCAGTCTGATGAAGGTTTTTGTTGTCCGCATGTAGAAACTTTGTATCCTTGGTTATCCAAGATGCGTCCAGTGAACCTTCTGATCCGATACGTTGCGGCTCAAATTTAGAATAAACTATGTACATTTACACAATGATAAAATAATCTGTAAAGACAGGCAAGAATAAACAGCGTGAAACGCGTGCGCTGTACTGTTTATATCCAAGTAAAAAGCGAACACAAAAGGTGAAAGGTGTGTAATAAACTCTTTTTTTTTTTTTCTCGCTTAGTTTTTCGCAATAACTTTTTACTTTTGATTTTAGCGAAATATGGTTTACGATAAAGTTGTAGCGCGCGACCTCCGCAAACTTCTCCAAAAGGTCCAAGCTACATATGTGTATCTGCATTCAACAAATATTGCTCAATTTGCGTCAGCATTTTTCATTTTGCAAGATTCGTCTCTGAGATGTTCAATCAAGCAACTATGAGGGTAGATAAAATTGTGTATGGCCAGTTATCAGCGTTCGTCCATGTATCTGTAAAACGTTGATTTTTATTTACTTATTTATTTATTTTTTGTTTTATTTATTTATTTTTTGTTTATTTATTTATCTGAGATACTCAATAAGAAAACATTACGAAAACACGCCTATTCAAATATATTGAAATTTTTAAAACTAAAAAAGGAAAATTTTCAGATAAAAAAAAAAAAGGATATTTTTCTTATTTTTTCTCAAAACATAGATTGTGGGTACTCGTTAGAACCACCTCGGCGAGGCGGTTCTAACGGGTACCACAATCTATGTTATTTAGCAAAATGAGAAAAATAATTCATACCCCTGTAAACCCCAGTTTTACTATATAAAAGTGGGGTTTAAGGGGGTCAAAATTATATAGGCGTGTTTTCGTGATGAAGTGCTTTCTAGGCTTATGCTAATAGAAAGGCTCCTGATTAGCCAGCGGATCTTATATAGGGACTTTGGTATATACATGTAAATTGATACGTACTTCAATATTCAATGATTCTGTAAGTGGTCAGCGGTCTTTCATTATGAAAACAGGCCTGTTCAAATATATTGAAATGTTCACCAACTAAAACTGAAAGTTTTCAGATAAAAATTCTGATATTTTTCGTATTTCTGCTCAAAACATAGATGTTTTGAGCAAAAATATGAAAAATATCAGAATTTTTATCAGAAAACTTTCAGTTTTTGGTGGTGAAATTTTCAATATATTTGAACAGGCGTGTTTTTGTAATGTGGAGCTACATCACAATAATGGGCGAGTAAAACTAGTTAAGCTCCCAACCTCTATGTAGTTTTCCTACTGATCGCTTCAAGGCGGTATCTCTGTTGCAGTTCTTCATTGTTCGTGCGTCTGTGGTTTCATAAGTGGCGTTTGTGTTGTCTTTTTTGTGCAGTCCCCTCCCCACCCCCCCCCCCCGCCCCCTCTTCTTGTACCTCGGAAATGAAGTGCTTTGTGATTGTGACATTTCTTCAGTATCTTTACTCATATTTTCCATAGTACCTGTGCGTACATTTGTAACTCTCTCTCTCTCTCTCTCTCTCTCTCTCTCTCTCTCTCTCTCTCGTGCGCGCGTGCGCGCGCGTATGTGCCCCATTGTTTTCAAGCTGACTATATACGCCGAATTTTAATTTTTAAAAATGAAAACATGAAAAATAAAAATGAAAACAAATGAGGAACTGCAATGGAAATACAGCCTTGGAATAGTTAACATACAAAGTGTGGGTATTCGAGCCGACTGTTAGTTTGTTTGTTTGTGTTGAGGTTTTACGGCCCAGACAACCCAGTGGGGTCATGTCGAGCGCGGTAAGTTTACCTAACCACACGTTTTCTGGGCAGGCTTAGTACGGCGCGTTTCGAACACATTTAATGACCTTAAGCTAATTTAGGTTCACTGGGTCATTAATGCTAAGCATGCGGAGTAAAATATAATCAGCTGACGACATTTTGAAATATTGTTTTTCTTATTTTTGTTTTCAAATAAAATATGCTTTGACATAAGTTCTAAACTGTATCCTAAGGAGGCTATTTGCATGAAATGTTAAAGCCTATTTTCTGGTAAAAAAAAATGAAAAAAAAAAAATAAAGAAAAATGTATCATCAATTTTTTGTCTGTTGACTAAGCCAAGAGAGTGATAAATGTTAATATTTATCTGTTTGGCTAGTTTGTAGACATAAAACTTTATCCTGCACAATAGTACTTGGATGACGCTATACTTTCATACCTAATCTCTCAGGGAATCTCAGTTGAACAATGTCCTGTCAACATTGATGCAACGTTACGTTATATACCTATTAAAGATTTTTTTTTTTTTTTTTACCACCAAAAACTGAAAGTTTTCAGATAAAAATTCTGATATTTTTTTCATATTTCTGCTCAAAACATAGATTGTGGGTACTTGTTAGAACCGCCTCTCCGAGGCGGTTCTAACGAGTACCCACAATCTATGTTTTTGTGCAGAAATAAGAAAAATAATGTATACCCCAGTAAACCCCAGTTCTACTATATATAAGTAGGGTTTAAGGGGGTCAAAATTATATAGGTATGTTTTCGTGATGACATCGCTTTTGCATGTTACATTTAATCACTGTTCAGCAGCTGATTATAAATAATGTGTAGCGGTCGTTAACCTCGCCCCGCACTTCACTTTAGTATAGCTTATATGTTGTAGTCTTTTAGGTCGGTGACATATTTGGATTCGAAAATAAAAAAATAAAAAAATACTAAAGCTTGAGCCGTGAAGAACGTTTTAATTCTGTTCATGAACCTACCCAATAAAATCGAGTGTTGTATGTATTTCCTATGCGATGTGTGCTATTTGCTTTCAAAAGATCCATCCTTTCGGAATTTAGTCATACCCTAAGTAGTCGGACGGGCTGTTCAAACCAAAGATTTTAAACCCAAATCAGACACCGCAGAAGGCGGTGTCTGATCAGGCAAAAAATCACAAAAAAAAAAAAAAATACATTTGTAACACATCCAAACAGAAAATAGCAGATTCGGTTTGATTTAGCATTATGGAAACAGGCCTATTCAAATATATAGAAAAATTCACCTCCAAAATCTGAAAATTTACAGATAAAAAAAAAATATCTGGTCTTTTTTCATATATCTACTCAAAACATTGTGGGTACTCGTTAGAACCGCCTCACCGTTCTAACGAGTACCAACAATCTATGTTTTCGAGCAAAAAATAAGAAAAATAACGTATACCCCTGCAAATCCCAATTTTACTATACAAAAGTGGGGTTTAAGGGGGTCAAAATTATATAGGCATGTTTTCGTGATGGTGTGCTCGTGAGGAATAATGAAATACTGGAATTCCTCGACGCACCCTAATAGCTTTTAGCGGGACTCTTTCACACCTAATGCATAAGCCGACTAGTCCAAAAAGACTTGAAAATGAAATAATATTAGCATTAATTTTATCGGAGTACGGAGTGACGTTTACTACCTCCCAACAATGACAGCCGTTGTAAAAAACTCATGTGTTGTTGGATGCATGACATGCGTTAGAATACGATTCTCATACACAAATGCGCAATTGTGACCTATATTTGATATATAGTTATATCATTTTACAAATCATGTCATCTAAACCAGTGTGTACGCTCGTAAGACGATATGTTGATAACATACCACTGTTGTGTAATTCTCAAATCATCGGAAGTCCACTGAACCCATTATAGTCTGGAGACCCCAAAAATGGTAACTGGCAAACAGTGCAGATCCAGATCAGACGCCGCAGAACGCGGCGTCTGATCAGCGTCTGCACTATTTACAAATAGTATAGCCATTTTTCTCTAGGAATATCTAAATCTCAGAGCCGGACTTACCTCAGATTGAAATTGGACTCTTCCAATTTATAGTGTGGGAGAGTTTATTTATTCTACAATGGTTTAAGAGGAATGAATACACTTTTATGGGAGGCAACCAAGTCAAAAATATTTTGCCCCCGTTCCGAAATGGGGTCTACCATAAAAAGAAAGAAGTTGCTCTAAATGGGTCCAAACTCTTTCTTTTTAGAGTAGAACCTTTTGCCGAAGGGAGTTGTTGTGCATGAAAGATGACAGGAAGTCACAAAAGTTTTCTCCCTGGAAAACATGGCGTATAGACTACCACGTGTAGCCAGTGCCCTTAAGTACTATGCTACACAAAGCAAAAATATATTAATCATAATCATTCTTATCAGTATGACATAAAACCTCAAAATATGAAGTGCTATCAAAAGTGGGTCGACCTCTTCAGACAGTATGTTGATACTTTTTCATCTGGATGAACCGACAGGAAACGTTATAGCTACGGAATTCGTCTCTGAACACGTACGTACAGTTTCATTTAAGCCGCAAATGCTTCTCCTGACGTGTAGGCCCAGATTAGATCAGCCATTGCAGCTGGACAGTTTAGTCAGTCTTCGCTTTATGCTGTGTAAATAGGTAGGGATCCGAAAATTCTTCAGGCGGCTATCGAAGACACTGATCAGAATACGTGGATATGCAACTTCCGGTTTACTGACCTTTTGGGGAAACATATTTCATAAGGTACATGTTCTCACGCAAGGTAAATAAAATAGTCTCACGCAGAGGCCAAATTGTTACATAATATAATTGTGTCATACAATATATGTTTCACTTCCATAAAACTGTTTTCAATTATGTACATCAGTTTTCTAATAGATGATTGATGCAAGTTTTGTGTCGCTTTATGTACATTTAAATCAAACTTCTGTTTTTCTTTTTTGTTTCTAGTAACGATTGTATATGAAATAAGATTGTTGTTTCGTTGAATGGTTTCACTTTATGTTGTCGATTTATATGTACAGTCGACTCTCGTTATCTCGAAGTCTAAGGGACTCTCTGAAATGCTTCGAGATATCCGTCCCTTGACATATCAGATTTGCAGAAATGAGGAAAAAATAAATCGAACAACCACATTTCACAAATGAACATATAATTTGACTCCTGAAGTTAGAGATATATTGAAAATATTGTAGAAAAGAGAAGAAATTGCTCCTTGTTAGATTTACATGTGAAAACAGGGACCAGATTTTCACTTCGAGATAAGCGGTTATTCGAAATAAGCGACGTCGAGATAACGAAAGTCGACTGTATGTCAATGTTCTGATAGATGATAGATGCAACAGTTTTATGTCGGTAACCAGACTATTTCTGCCTATTTCCATGTATATTTAAATCAAACTGCTGTTTGTCTCTGAGCTGTTTGTCTTGTCGGTTTCTAATTATGATTGTATATCAAATAAGAATTTTGTTTCGTTTGATTGTTACACTGCATGTTAAACACAGGTTGTTTCATATCTATAATTATAATCAATGAGAAATCAAGTTTAATTTGCCCAACGTGGTCTTGCTTGTAGCCGTGTTTTGCTTTGGTTTTAAAATCGTCATTGCGCCCTCTACCTCGTTTCATCGCCGTGTTGCGATTACTTGTGCTTAACTGTGATGTTTCACTGATTAGATAGAGGACCATGTGTGGACCGAACATATATATAAATATTACAGCCCTAAGAGGGCGATAGTCAAAACTGTCGTCTTTCGGAATATGATTATGGACCTCGGCTTCGCCCCGTTCGATAATCATATTCCTCAGGGTGACATTTTTTACTAGTAAAAAATGTCACCCTGAGGAATATGATTACTAGTAAAAAATGTCATCCAGAGGAATATGATTTTTAGTAAAAAATGTCACCCTGAGAAATATGATTATCGACCGGGGCGAAGCCGAGGTCGATAATCATATTCCGAATGGTGACATTTTTTCTATTGCCCTCTCAGGAAATGTAATAATTATTTTATTATACCATACATTTGGTTCCTTTTATATATAAAACGAATCGTACGCGCACCCTCTGTGATTTATTTTCACTTTCGCCCTCGGGAAATAGTAAATAATATTACCCTTAGGCCTTTATTACCCACAGGATTTTTTATGGGAATTTCAAGTGAGGTATAATTACAGTAACTGTAATTTGGAACTGCATCTGAATTGAGGGCGAGGTTTCGAACGAGTAAAACTAGTTTAAGCCATCTGTAGTCCTTTAGGCTGACCGTTCCAAGGGGGTTCCTCTTTTTCAGTTCATCTTTGCTCGTCGGCCATTGGAACTGTACCCATAGGCGTAGCACACATTACGCACATTACACATGTGTGTAACATGCGTAAGAAAAATATTTATAATAAAGTGGCGGTGACACAAAATATTTTGCTTCTTTACCATAGGGGCTACTGTTAAAGGAAAGAATTTACTCCCTCTGGGAGCAAATTCTTTCCTTTAATAGTAGCCCCTCTTTTGTAAGCGATTCTAGGCATAGATTTTATGATTTTTCCTGGGTGTGCGAAAAAATAATTCTGTTCTGGCAACGCCACTGGTACCGTTGGATCTTTCATTGCGTGAGCCTCGTCTTGATTTCTCTCGCTGCCACGGGAAGGCTGTGTTTTCTGATTGTGGCTTCATTTATATGTTTTATATGTTTAGCAAAGGGGAAAAGGTTTTATTCTGTGTATATGCGGATGACAACGACCCGGAACAGCCTGTACATTAGGGCAATCTGAATAGGACAATCACTGTGTACATACTGCGCGACTCGAAAATTTTGATCATTTTTTGTAGGAAACCAATACTTTTTTCCGTAATATTCGTTCAATACTGATTGAATGTCATGGACCTGGTGGAAGGACAGCAGAATGTTACTACGTTAATATTATTCATTTTGCGGTATGTAAAAGAATTAAAATAAAGATCAGTCAATTCATTGTTGTGTGATGCAGAGTAAACGTATGTTGCCTGTCTGATACCGGAAATGAGTCGACTAGACAAAGATAAGAATACCACAAGTATTAGCTTTCAAAAAGAAAAGCTCGGTCTACGCTTAGCAAACAATGTGTGCTAAGCGTAGACCAAACTATTTTGTGACAGCTAATACTTGGTTACAGTAATGTTGAGCAGTCCAAGGTAAATAGCTTTGGACCAGTCCACGAACTTTTAAAATGTTCTTGGTTGGAGCAATATCAAGATGTGACTGTCTACACCCATGGGCGTAGACAAGATACACGTAAGTTTATGGGAATTTCAGGGGATGTAACACTGTCAAAATTTGTTTTGCCTCCCTTCTTACTAAAATGGGTTTACTCTTAAAGGAAATAATTTGTTCCCTCCACGCCTCCTTCCCCCACCCCTAGGGAGCAAATTATTTCCTTTTAGATTAGACCTTTTTCGGAAGGGATGCAAAAACTTCTGAAAGGAAAACAGCATTTCTTTCAAAGTAGACCCCTTTCTAGAAGGGACATGTTGTGCAGGAAAGCAAACAGGAGGTTAAAAAGGTTACCTTCCTGGTCAAAAATGGCAGATATTTTACAAAATATCCAGTCCTATTAAATGTAAGTTATATGTATACAACATCATAATAAAAAATAAGGTTGTATTCATTTTATTGTGTTTTCAGAAAATAACATGAAAGGCTGTCAACAAAATGGTGGCTCTATTTTCCTTTCTAAAGTCAGTTTATCTAATTCTGCACACGTGGATTCGAATGGCATTTGTTCCCCTGGAGAAACACGAAAAGCTAAATCGCTGTATACAAAACTTAAATATGACAAACTCTATCGGAAGAAAATAGCACATACGATAATTCTTGGATGGGCATTCTTCTTCCTAGTAAGTATTACATGTATATGATTTTACAAGCACATACCTTTTGGTTCGTGCCTGGTCACCGATATCTGATCGGACCTACTGTCGTTTAACGTTAGCACACCTCTCCGTTCGACGCGGCGTCTGATCAGGGTCTCCACTGTTTGCAAATAGTTCAACCATTTTTCTCAAAGAATATCTAAATGACATAGCCTGACATACCCAAAATCGATATTAGAATGTTCCAGTATATAGTGTGGGAGAGTTCATTCAGTCTACAGTGGGTTAACTATAGCTTTAGATAAGCCATTTCAACCCATTGTATACTGAATAGATTCTCCCACACAATATATTGGAAGAGTCCAATTTCAATTTTAGGTACGTCCGGCTATGAGATTTACGTATTCCTAGAGAAAAATGGCTAAACTATTTGCAAACAGTGGAGACCCTGATCAGACGCCGCTGTCTGTGGCGTCTGATCTGAGTCTGCACTGTTTGCCAGTTACCCTTTTACGGGTCTCCTGACTACAATGGGTTAAACAACAATATTGATATTTGGTCCTACTTCTCTACATAGAGGTTAATTTGTGGGTACTCATTACAACCTCTAATGAGTACCGATAACGCTTATTGATATAGAAATCAAAGCACTGATAGCACTGGTGGGTCGATTGTCACGGAGTGTAGGCTGGGACGGTCCTAAACGGGTACTTAAGACTGTTTCATTTAACCCTTAATTTCCTGTAATTCAAGCAAACAGTGCCGACCCTGATCAGACGCCGCGTTATACTCCACCCGCGTTAGTAGCGGGATATTATGGTGTCACGTTGGTTGTCCGTGTATCCGTCCTTCTGTCGTACGTCCGTTCGTCCATATTTTCGTTTTCAGTGATAAGTTGAGTAAATGCTAATAGATTTTAACCAGACTTGGAATATGCATTGATATTGTGGAGATATGGTTTTAGGCTGCTAATGGGCAAATTTCTGCGATTTTTGACAGAGTTATCTGCCTGCGACACGTCCATATTTTTGTTTCTAAATGATAATTTGAGTAAAAATCAATGGATTTTTACCAGCCCTGATTTGTGCATTGATATTGCGGAGATCTGGTTTGGGATTGCTAATGGGCAAACTTAATAAATTTTTGACAAGAGTTATCTGCCCGCGACTCGTCCAGATCTTCGTTTTCGGAAGATAACTTCTGTAAATATCAATACATTTTCACCGAACTTACTACGTGTTTGTATATTGTAGTCATCTGCTTTGGGAATGCTAATGGTGATAAATTTCGTCAATTTTTGACGAGTTATCTATATTTGTATCCGGGATACAATAGTGGCAGGCTATTGTCGTTACACGATTTTCCTTACTAATGATTTCCTTTTGTCTTCAGAAAGTCATTAACCCTGTCATCCCTGAGTTTCTGAAGTGGGCTCTTTAATATTTGAATCTGATCAGAACCATTTCTTTAAATAGGGGTCTCAGTGAAAACTCAAAATAGAATTGCAAACAGTGTGGATTCTAATGAGACGGTCTTGAACCATGTAATCAGGATCTCAACTGTTTGCAACAGGTGTTTTGTAATTTTCTGTTAGTTGGTTTGTTTTATTTAGTGATGGATAAGAAATACATCAGAATTATATTTACATTTTGTAAATAACAAATAACTGTATTACAAACATACCTTCTCTTTAGAACCTTTCGGAAACTCATCAGTGAGCAGCGACAGAAAGTTGAATTGTCAGTTATTTTGAATTAATCTTTTGGCGTGATCTATTTAGATGATTTATACATTTTCTGTTCTTCAATTTATTTCAAAGCGACCAAATCATCATTTCTGCGTATTGGATTCATTTCAGGGCTGGAGTATTGGCATGTTTGGACCATGTTTTCCAGACTTAATGTTGATTTTGGATACTGACCTAGAAAAGACATCATGGCTGTTTACTATTGGGGCTTTTGGCTACCTAGTTGGAGCAATGCTGGGCGGTGTTGCCTATGACAGGTTTGTGTTGCGGTTTTACGGCCCAGTCAACCCAATGTATGACAGGTGATTTTATTACAGTCAACCCTCTTTGTACCGACACTCGATACAACAACATAATTCGTTAAAATGATAATTTGACTGACCCGAAACCTTTGCTTAAGAAATGACATTTTATCAGAAGGTGTTCGAGAACATAGTACTTGACACTTCAAGAAGCGTGTGTTTTGAATATTTGTTAGAATCGCCTCACAGGCGATTCTAATAAATGTCCAAAACATACATGTATGTTTTATGAGTAAATAAGAATAAACAAATGCATTTCTTTCATATCGTTCCGATTATTCATAATTCATTACAACCGGTATTAGAGCCGCTTGAGGACCGTAAACGTCTTCCTGTACTTAACAATAGTCTACTGTCCTCATTTCAAAAACACACCTATTCAAATATATAGAACATTTCACCTCCGAAAACTGAAAATTTTTAGATAAAAAAAAAAAAAACGCTAAAAATTTCATATTTCTGCTCATAACATAGAGGCGGTTCTAAACAGCACCCACAACCTGTTTTTGAGCAGAAATTTGAAAATAATTTATACCCCTGTAAACCCCAGCTTTACTGTATAAAAGTGGGGTTTAAGGGGATCAAAATTATATAGGTATGTTTTCGTGATTTATCTGACTCTGCTGTTTGGCTGCTGTTTAGATTAATTCAGACCAGCCTAGCGTTCCATAAAATAGACAATGGCAAACAGTGTAGACCTAGATCAGACGCCGCGAAACTCGGCATCTAATCAGGACTAACACTGTTTGCATTAAAAAACAGGAATTTCCCTAAAACATGACAATCATAAAAAAACTAACCAGACATATCTTCTATTGGAAATGGACCGTTCCAAATAGTTGAAGTAGGAGAATCCACTCTGCATAAATGGGATACATTTTGTAGTATTTCTGCCATGTTGACGAGGGAATCACGCTTTTTAGACTTCCTGTCTGCTTTCCGGCACACTAAACCATTTTTGAAAAGGCGTCTACCCCAAAAAGAAAAAAAAATCGCCCCACGGGGAGAAAATTAACTTTGTTGAGAACAGACCTTGTAGAAGAATTTTGACAGAGTTGCCGCTCTTGCAAGTGTATCAATTCTCCGTATTGAATGCTTAAATTATCGCGTGGAATCAGCCATTAATACTAGTTACTTGGAATCAGCTATGAATATTATAATCCCTAGATTATGGTAAATGAACGCATTGTTTTGTTTTTTTTTGTTTTTTTTTTTTGCATTTGGAATTTACCCCGTCCGTGATATTAAAAAGCTTAGAACAACGTACATTCAAAGTATGTGATGCTCTTGTCATTTTGTTAACGTTGTAAATGCATTTGACTGATTTACTTACTTAAACATTTTATCTGTCTCTGTGTCGTAATACGTACAGTTGAATTATTCCTTTAGGTACAACAAGATGTTGCTATTATTCGTTTGTATGACAGGAATGGCGATTACCAACGCTGCAATTCCTTGGTGTACTTCGTTTCCTATAATGTTGTCAATGGTTTTCTTGTGTGGTATGTTTGAGGGTAGTATAGAAACGGGTACGTTATCTACTTGCTCCCTTAGTTCGCTTAGTTTAACCCATTGTAGACGGAATAGACTCTCCCACACTATATATTGGAAGACTCCAATTTCAATTTTAGATACGTCCGGCTATGAGATTTACATACTCCTAGAGAAAAACGGCTAAACTATTTGCAAACAGTGGAGACCCTGATCAGACGCCGCGTTCTGCGGCGTCTTATCTGGGTCTGCACTGTTTGCCAAATACCCTTTTACGGGTCTCCCGATTACAATGGGTTGTCATAGTTTTGACGAACAAGGTTGAACTGCTTTGCCTCTGTGTGTGTGTGTGTGTGTGTGTGTGTGTGTGACTATATTTGTTAAATGTGTTTGCGTCTTGCACACCTTGTCTTTGTTTCTGGTCACAGCTACATGTGTAAGATGCCGGCCTTGGTGGCTCAGTTGGATGCGCCGTCCGACTGTAGACCAGGAGGTCGCGGGTTCAACCCCCGCCGAGGTCGGCAACATTTTTTCGTGGAGATTGATCATGAAATATTTTCTACGGTCATTCTCTCCCTTCCGCTGATTCAAGAAGGGCAGTTGTCAGTTTCTGGCGAAAGAATGTGCACAATACTGGTTAACCGCTTAGAGGACTAAGCCTGCCCAGTAAACGTGTGGTTAGGTAAACTGACCGCGCTCGACATGACCCCATTGGGTTGACTGGGCCGTAAAACCTCAACACAAACAAAACATGTGTAAGACACTTCGACATAAAACGGATTCTCTAGAATGCATCGGTGTTGTTTCCTATTTTTGCAATAAAAACAAATCAGAAAAAAGTACTTTTTTGCAAGCATCATAATCTCCTAAATTATGCGATTATGATATGAAACCATTCATGTTGATTGATTATGTTGGGGTTTAACGACACGTCAACCCTTATGGGTCATTTGTGTCGTTTCCCAGAGAGAGAGAAAAGAGAGAGGAGAGATAGTAAAGGAGATAAAAGAGAAGGACAGGGACTAAAGAGAAACAGGAATGAAAGTGAAGAAACAGAAGAAATAAAAACAATCCTCCAATACTCTTACTTGCTAAAAGGATAGCAGGTCTCGCCCAACTGTAAGCCAAACTCAGTTGGACGCCCGGAGACGTAAGATACAAGATACATTCGCCACACCCGACCACCCCTAAGCCATACATGTATCATACGTTTCAAGGAGGTGTGTCTTACTCCTCGTTGAAACGTACGATACATGTATGGTTACATCGAGGGTTGAGCGCAAGACTATGGTAACTCAAACGTATTTTTGAAACCCTTGTTTAGGGGCAACTTGGACCCCTTTGTAAACAATGCAAATTTAGGTGCCATTGCTCATACGAGCAATGGCACCTAGATTTTCAATGTTTACAGAAAGAAATGTTGTAATCTTCATAACGCCTTCATGGTGAGGAGATTAGGTTTGGGGAAAAACAATCACCTGACTTGCGATAGTCTTGCGCTCAACCCTCGAATGGTAACCTGTAATACATGTATGATACATGCAATTACATTACGTTAACAAGTCTACGTAATGCACATCCCCATGTTACCTGTAATATATAGTGAAACTAGGGGATACGCAGGGGTTTACATTATTATGCAAAAGAATTTCTGAATGGTTCATTCTTTTTCCAAATCTGATCTCAATATGTTGTTGTTGTTTTTTCTTCTGTCGGTCTTTTATACTGCATAAATGTGTGTGATGGATGTAAAAATCACATTTTCCTTATAGTATTAATATTATAATTATAATGATAGAAGTAACATTACCAACACTGAACCATTATTGTTGAAAAAGGCCTTACCTACAGCAATGGAAAAGACCTAATGTATATCTAATTACTCCTTTTATTCGAAGTACCGTCGATATTCTATTGCTCAAACATCTTTGGAACTATGGAAATTTATTCTAGACATGGGTAATTTGAGCCACTGAGGGTTAAGCATAGCGCCACGTCAAGAGGCAAATTGGGATGATTTAGGTTTCAAATATATGGAAAATTTTACCTACAAAACCTTAAAATTTTCAGATAAAAATCTCTGATATTTTTCATATTTCTGCTCAAAACATAGATTATGGGTACTCGTTAGAATTGCCTTGCCGAGGCGGTTCTAACGAGTAGCCACAATCTATGTTTTTGAGCAGAAATCGGAAAAAATGTATACCTCTGTAAACCCCAGTTTTACTATATAAATAGGGATTTAAAGGGGTAAAAATTATATAGGCATGTTTTTGTGATGGATGTCTTTTTGAGATTCTATAAAAGTATAGTATATTGAGTGTACTCCTTAGAATTTTCATGATAAAATAAGATCATAATTCTAAAATCCCCCTAAATACTTGTTTTCTTGATTTATTTAAAGAGTTTCTAAGTGACTCAAAACCGAGTTCGAATCAGCCACATTAAACGAGACATCAATGTTCAAGACATGTTTTTTCCAGGTGGGAATGCTGATGTGGTATCTATTTGGAAAGCTGAGTGTAGTCCATTCATGCTAGCTATTCACTTTGCATACAGTGCCGGAGGAATTATCTCCCCCTTTGTTACGGAACCATTTCTCGCAAAGAATCAACATAAAGCAGACTTAAATGATAGCTGGAGTGATGCGGGCAAAAGAAGCCAAGTAGTTAGTTTTGACGGTGCAACGAATCTACCAGTTATTGACTATAGGACTCGTGCATCATTTCAATCTGTGATAGCTGTCGTAACAGAAGCCACGCATTTAGCCAGACATACCATTGTTGAGAAATATGATTCACGCATAGATGCAAGATATGAATTACAATTATCCAAAACAGATTGGACGACAGTCACCAGAACACTAAACGAGGCTCAAAATTCACCCATAGAGAACACGACATTTAGTCACAATAATGAAAATGTAACAGCTATACAAAAGTATGGTGAAACAAATATTCACTTTTCATTTATGATTGCTGGTGTTATGACAATGTTGGCGGCAATTCCTTTCTTAGTGTTATTTCTGTCATCATATGGAGTAAGGTTGAAAACAGTCAAATCAACAAATTCAGATATTGGCAAGGGTAAATCAAAGGCGTACGAGGACCTATCTCCAAAACTGAAAGTAGCTTGTCTTTCGCTTTTATCTTTTATTCTATTTCTGTACAGCGCCATAGAGGACAATTTCTTTGGTCTCCTTATGACGTTCAGTATTTCGCATTTGGGCTGGAGTAAGGCATATGGTTCTGTTGCAACATCACTCGATTGGATGTCCTTTGCAGCAGGAAGACTTGTCGGAATTTTCTTAGTAAGACACTTTGAAACAAATACCATACTAAC
Organism: Anodontia alba; assembly: GCA_964016985.1. Lineage (NCBI taxonomy): Eukaryota > Metazoa > Mollusca > Bivalvia > Lucinida > Lucinidae > Anodontia > Anodontia alba. The sequence goes on along the minus strand of OZ024833.1, from coordinate 61,581,706 downwards.
GTCACATCTGGTTGGTTTAGTCATATCTTTTACGGGTTTTCTTATATCTAGTCTTACGCTGAAGACATTTCTAATCTGGGCATTTGTGCCTTTGGCTGGTTTTTCACAGTCAGTGATACTACCCGCCATATTTACCTGGACAGAAGAAAAACTTTTACCAGTTACAGGGAAGATATCAGGTTTGTATTTAGTGACAGGATCCGCGGGATCTATGGTTACACCTTTATTATTTGGATATCTAATGGAGGAATATACTTCAGTTTGGTATGTGTACTTATTGCTCCTGATGAGCACAGTTTCTTGTGTTTGCTTTTTCGTTGTTCGAATCACAGAACATTGTTTAGTAAGACATGTGACAACATCTGCAGGAACAGATGAAACGGTAAAGATGCATTTGAATGGTAGTATATGAAAAAAAACAAGATGTTATGAGAATAACAGAAATTTCATCAAATAAATTAATGTCTAAGTTTTCTCGGTTAAAACGCTAGGCAATATAGTAGTCAAAGACGCAGCAAAACGCAAACATATTTTAATATTCCGTCATGAATGTCAATTAATGAATGAGCATTAGTATTTAATGTATGTATATGAAGCAAAATTCATTTTCTCGGTTAGTGCATGTATCTGAATATGTAGTAACAACATTCAAAATAACATTAATAATGGTACCGACTATGCATAGCATTCTATTTCCTGCAACGGTTCAAGGAAGTTAGTTGTTTGTTATACGAAAATAAATACGATGCAATGTTTGTCATAGCAAAATGAATGTGACTTAAAATGGAGTATAAGGTACTCAGTAAGGAAGGATCAAATCATATTGCTGGAATCGGAGCCGTGATTTCTACGTACAGAAGCTTTGGACATTGTAAAATATATTACAAAGCAGAGTTTGGACTGCATTAATACCCTTGGCCTTCGTTGTTTGTATATGGATAAGGGCATTATTTCAACGTTGTACATCAAACATATTTTTTTTACAATTGATTTGCACTATAGCTGATGTAATGTTTTACTTGAATTATCTGAGCATGTGCCAGGCCATTAGAAATAATGTCCAAAACATATGTGGACAGCGAAGATCAGATAATGTCACGCGGAAATGCAACATTGTCAGGGCCTTCGCTGCGCGGTTACGGAATCATTGATAGTGTAGAAGGTAACCTAATGAAGCTAAGTCGCAGCTGAGACTATCTCCAGTATAGTTTCGAACGCTGATCTGGACCTTACCCGTTTGAATATTCCTCGAAGACATAATTGAGCCACCATATGACAAAAAGGATGTGCGCCCAGCGAACTGAGCTCAGCCTGGACATCCACCCAGTCTGAGCAGTCTTCTCACTGAATGGGTAGCTAAAGAGTTTTCTTCATGTGGACAGCGAAGACTAATAAGACGGGGCGGATGCCCAGGCTGATCTGAGACTTCGCTGGGCGCACGTGCCATTTTGTTGGTTTTGTTATGAGGTGGCTTAATATTTTGTCATGGCAATTTCGAAAAAAGTGTGAACGCACGGCCGACGGAGCCTTGCTAAATTATTAGCTCACCTTGTGAGACTTTGGCTCAGCTGAGCTAAAACAGTCTCGTAATGCGCGGGCTGAAATAAACTGACGTATTTCACGTATCAGAAGACATGTTTTCACTTGATGAGACAAAATATCTATCAATGGCGCTACTTGATGCGTAGTGATGACCATCCAGACTAGCATTGTGTCGTCATTTTGCTAATGAAATAGATTTCAGAATAGATGACTATTGAGAGCAATGAACGTTCACTCAAATTTTAAAATGACTGAAGTGTTTAAGTGTTCTGGACCAGAGTAGCTGTTTCGGTCCGTTAAGCCTCATCAGTGACACTCATACATTTCTCAATATGCCTAGTGATTGCAAACGATACATCATGAAAACATACCTATATAATTCTGACCGCCTTAAACCCCACTTTTATAAAGTAAAACTGGGGTTTACAGGGGTATACATTATTTTTCTTATTTCTGCTTAAAAACATAGATTGTAAGTACTCGTTAGAACCGCCTCGGCGAGGCGGTACTCGTTAGAACCGCCTCGGCGAGGCGGTTCTAACGAGTACCACAATCTATATTTTGAGCAGAAATATGAAAAATATCGGAATTTTTTATCTGAAAACTTTCAGTTTTTGGAGGTGAAATTTTCAATATATTTGAATAGGCGTGTTTTCGTAATGGGAAACTATAAATTATATTATGTTGAAGCACAGAGACAAGTGTACGGCCGCAGCACGGCAGTGACACCAGCTGGGTAGTGAAATACTTCCTAAAAGGAATGAACCGTGAGAGCAATGAACAAACATTCAAAAATAAATAAAACGGTGAAGTGTCTAAGTTTCCTCGGCCAGATTTGTCAGTTTAAGCATTAGGAGGACTGGATACACATAATGCTTTTTTCACTGTAATTTACAATAGAGACGATTTTTCATCTTCGTGTTTTTGTATGCAATATAAATCCCTCCTGGTCAAAGGAAACAATGTGCACCCAAGGGAATCAACTGCTTTCCTTATACAATAACTCTTTTGGAAGAAACGCAAAATATTTTGATAAAGTTATTTCCCTGATGGTATACCAATAACCCTTCAACAGCATATTGCAGTGCTGCTATAAGGATAATAAAACACGTGGTTAGAAACATATTGCTCTGTCGGAGATATTTTGAACCATTCTTATGAAGGAAAGCACTTATCCAAACGAATGGGGTTCAGAAATGGAAGTAAATCTGGCTTTTGTTGCTGATATTTTACCAATCTAGCGATTGGAGTAAGCAATTAGTAGTTCAATGAAACTTAATATTAGTATCTGCATCAATCTGCGTGTATTTCAACGATTTTTGCCGAACACAACTATATTTAACTAATTTGTTTTGCATTCGTACAACTGGCTGTGTACTTCGATAAAAGGCAAACTACAATAACGCGAACATCTTTGGGACCATGAAAATTTGTTTTAGACATGCGTAGTTCGAGCCATTTCGCACAAATGTTTATGTATTATGAATTGAAACTTTGCACTAGAAGAGCTGCAAATGAGAACACTCAACATACCATTATTTTATAGATCAAAACTTTACCTCACAATTATCCCCGTTTGCCTCCTGACCTAACCCTAAGTGGCTCTAACTATCCGTGTCTAGAACAAATTTCTGTGGTCCCGAAGATGTTCGAGCCACTGAATTTCGAATGTAGATGCAAAAGTTTGTCTCGCAGTTTATTCGTTCACCACTGAGTGTCTGATGTTCACTTTCCATCTTTGCATTTGGTCTCCCACATTTTAGTGAATGGGGGAAGTCAGCCAAAATCAGAAACAGAATGACAAACAGAGTAGATAGACATGAGACTAGCAATTTCAGTCATCAGGATATACACTGCGTATGACTCTGTTTCGATCTGCATGGCTTAAAGACTTAAAGTTTATATATAAACCTTTTTGTGGTATCTATAAATTGATTTAAACAAAAAAGAAATAGCAGTAGTTTTCTACTATCCCCATTGATAGGTAACGGTTTAGGCAGACTGAATTGTTTGTGTTGAGGTTTTACGGCCCAGTCAACCCAATGGGGTCATGTCGAGCGCGGTCAGTTTACCTAACCACACATTTACTGGACAGGCTTAGTCTTCTAAGCGGTTAACCAGTATTGTGCACATTCTTTCGCCAGAAACTGACAACTGCCCCTCTTGAATCAGCGGGAGAGAATGACCGTAGAAAATATTTCATGATCAATCTTCACGTAAGAATGTTGCCGACCTCGGCGGGGGTTGAACCCGCGACCTCCTGGTCTCCAGTCGGACGGCGCATCCAACTGAGCCACCGAGGCCGGCAGGCAGACTGAAAACTAACTAGGTCATTGTAATTGGAATCCTGTGTTTTTTTATAATATAACCTGAATGAAATGTCACTGATATTTAACTTTAACTTGTTCCACTTTCACATGAAAGATTAAAACAAATGATCAATACTACTGCACAGAAAAAATGTTTCTGTCTGATAGTTTGGGAGCTTTATTGGCATATTACTACGTTTATATTACAAATCTGAAAGAAAAAGAAGTTATTCCTAATGGAGGGTCTACAAATGAATGTATAGGACCTCGTTATCCAGAGAAGTTAACTTACTGTTGTCTCCCATTGAAAGTACATTTAGCGTCAAAAGAACTGATAGGGAAAACTGTTATGCGGTGATATACGTTGTATTTTTATTATTATTATTTCATTTTATGCGGATGAGACAAGGATTGTCGAGCTTATAACATTAGTAAAACAGAAAGTTAAAATAATATAGATATTAAGCAATAGCCGATACAAATACATGAGCTGCGTCAAGAGAAACATGTTTTTCAGGGCTTTCCGTGGAATCAATCTTTCAGGTCGTATGTTCTGCTTCTTTGGCTGAAGTTTCCCCTTGACCTACCGCTTACCTGATCGGACAGCACAGGTTCTGGCGAGACTGTGCGCATGTGCAGGCTCGCCTGAACCCATGCTGTTCGCACATGCTCTTTTCCCATGACACGTCTCATATGTATTAAATCACATCATATTATACTTAAGTTTTTTCTCTCATTTGCGTCGCGAACATTTCAACAAACAGAGAATCTGACTGTCACAAACATGTTTGTCAGTTAATTCTGTTTCTAAATGATTATATATCACTGTTGATAGCACAAATCAATTGCAACGATAATAAGACTAGTAAATTCAAAATCTAGAGCGATTGACATCAATAAGCTTTCAATTCAATTAGGATAGTTTCAGCTTAAAATTGTTGCATGTGATGGTACGTAACGCTCGCCTTCTTTTCTGTCATCAGTGGAATAATGCTTTGAACTTCACCGTTACGTTTATGTTAGCAAAGTTATGAAACAATTGGACGGCAGACTGCAATGGACCCCAGTAGGATCAATCCAAACATTTTTTTTTATTTCAAAATTGCACTGAGCCTTAGTAAACTTTATTGACTTCCTATCATGACTGTATCTTCTTCTATCATAGTATAACATGAACCGAGGACTTCAGATGGTAAATCCATTGTAGCTGACAACTTGTCAGATATGTTAGTAAATTCTTCATTGCAAGTTTTGTGTGCACCTTGCAGTATGTCTTCTATAATGGGTATCGGATCCGCAACGTCAGAAAACATCTTCGTAAGGTTTACGTCAGTGGGTACGATTTCTGACGTTGCGGCTCATTCTACTGACAAAGACTTAGGCAGCAAAAGTCATTCAGAGAACCGTCTCTCTCTCAAGGTCTGGCTGCGTAACACAGTCTTGTATGGAAATACTGGTAGTGTAGTTGTTATTCGTTTTATTCCATACTCCATTACTGCGGTTCTGATTTTTAATGTTCACTGATTCATTCTTGAGGGCTTCATTTGCTTGAAGTAGTCGAAGTTGTTCTGCAGCTGTATTGTGATTCTGAAATATAGATGACAAATAAAATGGTAACGCAATAGACAGATATAAATGAAAACGATATTCATCCTTGGTTCCTGCCTACAGGAGACGAAGTGAACCGTTTATTGTTTAAATGTTCGTTTACCTGAAGATGTGTGCGACATCGGTAACAATAAACATAGAACTCAGGTAGGATTGATAGATACCTTTTTCCAGGGTCATCAATAATTCTAAATATCGACCAATTGAGAACCTATAAGTCAAATTGCAGCCAAATTTATAATAATAAATATAATCACAACTAAAAATATGTTTGTAAAAGACTATGCCCCGACTTTATGCTTGACCATATAAAATGTCGAAGTTGAAAAGGAGCATAAATCTTAAATCCGATTTGTTTCAAAAGTTAATCAGGTGATCTACTTATTATCACCAATGAGCTCGCTACGTTTAGAGGCACAAGTTTAAATAGTTTTCGAGATAACTTGCTTACAAGTTTAAAATGCCAAAGGACCATCTCCGGAAAAATAAGGTATTTTCTTGTTGTTGTTGTTGCTTGTTTTTTCTATTTGTTTTTAATTAGAATAGTTCATCTACCAATCATCGCCTATCAGCTCAAATAGACCCTACCACAAATATGCCAAGATATCTTGCTGACAAGTTAATAACGCCGAAGTTTTCAAAGAGCCATAGCTCCAGAGAAATAATATATATGTATTCTTCTTAATTTAATCAGGTAATTAACAGATCATCTTTTATCAGCCGGAAAATAAGAATTATATTTTTTTAGATTTAATCAGGTAATCTATTTGTCATTCCCTATCAGCTGACTAAGTTTAAAATCTCTAGTTCAGATATTTTCCGAGATATCTTGCTGGCAAGTTTAATATGCCTTAATTTTCAAAGCGCCACAACTCCGGAAAAATAAGGTGATTTTTCTTCAGTTTAATCAGGTAATTTATTCATCATCCCCTGTCAGCTGAAGTTTCAATCCCCCAGCTCAAATAGTTTTTGAGATCTCTTGCTGACAGGTTTTAAAACGGCCAAAGTTTCAAAGGGACATAACACCGTCAAAATAAGGTATTTTGTGTTTTTTAATTTAATCAGGTAATTAACTCATCATCCCCTATCAGCTGACCACGCTTCAAGCACCTTACTCAAATACTTTTCGAGATCGCTTGCTGAAAAAATGTCATTCTGATTTTTTTCCAACTGCCAAAATTTTCAACGGGTCGTAACTCTGGAAAAATAAGGTGATTTAAAAAAAATATAAAGGTAATATACTCAATATCCTCCATCAGCTGACCAGGTTTCTAGCCCCTAGCTAAAACTTTTCAAGATAGCTTGCTGACAAGATCTCAGTCAGATTTTTTCAAAGGGGCAAAACTCAGAAAGGGAGGTTTTTGTGTTGAGGTTTTACGGCCCAGTCAACCCAGTAGGGTCATGTCGAGCGCGGTCAGTTTACCTAACCACACGTTTACTGGACAGGCTTAGTCCTCTAGGCGGTTAACCAGTATTGTGCACATTCTTTCGCGAGAAACTGACAACTGCCCATCTTGAAACAGCAGAAGGGAGAGAATGACCGATAGAAAGGGAGGTAATTCGGGCAAGAAAAAATACGGTTCACTAGTTTTTCCGTGAGAAATCCCTATTTGAATTTTCAAAACCCTAGCATGCATTGTTCATAAGCTATGGCATGCATCATATTTTATTCAGATTTTATTCAAAGGGACATAACTCCTCAAAGGGAATACACTCGGACAAGAAAAAAAGCGTCTGTCAAAAAAATGTTCATGTGAAAGCCATATATGCAAGTTCAAAACCCTAGCATGCCCGGTTCTTGACGAACGGACGGACGCACGCTCGATCGCCCAATCCGAAACCAACATGCCCCGTCAGCTTTTTGAAACTAAGGGCATAATCATCACGAAAACAAGCCTATATAATTTTGATCCCCTTAAACCCCACTTTATACAGTAAAACTTGGGTTTACAGGGTTATAAATTATTTTTCTTATTTTGCTAAAAAACATTGATTGTGGGTACTCGTTAGAATTGCCTCGCCGAGGCGGTTCTAACGAGTATCCACAATCTATTTTTTGAGCAGAAATATGAAAAATATCAGAGTTTTTTTTTATCTGAAAATTTTAAGTGTTTGGAAGTGACTATTTCTATATATTTAAATAGGCGTGTTTTCGTTATGAATGGGACAAAACACTATCAGTACTTCAGAACACTATCAGTACTCGAGGGTATTTGGCGTTGTACCGGTCGAACACGTTTGTATCGTCCTCGGATGAATAGATATACCTTAATGATTTGCCGCCGAAGGGACAGAGCTTTAGCAAGCGTATTTTGCCTCAGTAGTATTTAAAACCATTATAAATTGTTTTAAGTACATCTCAAATAGATTACGTCTACACCCAAACCAATTAAAATCTTAAAAAGAAAGCCATTATTCCCGGAGGAAGCCAATTCTTTCTACACGGTAGGCACCCCTTTGGCATTGTAAAGGGAGGCAACTAATCCCTTGTGGGTAGTATGACCCTCTGATGTCATCCTGTCTCCTAAAATATAAGTGTTCCCTCAGTGGTAATGATTAAGTCTGGCATCTGAATTATTATGCCGAGCGTTAAAAAGTGAAAGCACGTACAAACTTGCCACGTGTTTTTGCAGAATGACGGGGAAGTATTCCAGATGTATCCGCGTATATAAGTGTCAGTTTTCAACCTTAGCGTCATCTTAGATGAAAATGTACTGAGGTTATTTGAATATCACCCGTTATAGACCAGGAGAGACATGAACATCACGAGAACATACTTGTATAATTTTATCCCCTTAAACCCCACTTTTATATAGTAAAATTGGAGTTTACAGGGATATACATTAGTTTTCTTAGTTCTGCTCAAAAATACATTGTGGGTACTCCTTAGAACCGCATCACCGAGGTAGTTCTAACGAATACCAACAATCTTTGTTTTGAGCAGAAATATGAAAAATATCATAGTTTTTTTTATCTGAAAAATTTCTGTTTTTGGAGGTGATATTTTCTATATATTTGAATAGGCGTGTTTTCTTAATGTAAACCACGTTACATCCTGTTCATAAACAGATACAATAAAACCGAGAATGCTATCTTTATTTGTTTATGTTGTTTGCTTCATCGTTTTTTTTTTTTTTTTTTTTTTTTTTGCTTTTTTTTCTGATAGTGATACATCCCCACTTGGATGTCATAATCAGGTGCTCGGTGTGTTTCATACCGGAAATTAGTTGTTTTGCTTTTTTTTTTAATTTATAATAAGAGAAAAAGAGAGAAAAACAGGTGAGGGTGAAATAAAGATTAAATATTAAAATTTTAAAAGCCCAAAAAGTATTTAAAAGTATTTCATTTATACTTATGAATAAATGAATACTTTATTCATTATTTTTTCTTCGAAAGGGTTCATCTTGCTGCATCGTTCATTGGTAGTCTGGGTTAAACATTTTGTCGTCTCTGCTCTGAAAGTTTGAGAAGAAAATGACGCTGAATGCAATTTCTCAGTTGCATATCGACTGACAAAAACAAGCAAACCTATACAGAGATGTCACAGAAGGCCACAGTAACAGAACAAGGTCATCTTATGTCACTAGGCAAGTGTTTAATGACATGAAGTGACGATACAAAATATCACTTCATCAAAAGCAGAATAAACGAACAAAAGAACTAGCAAAACGCATTTGAATGGTCAACAGCGAAACCGCTGGGACCCTAAACATAGTTGTCCTTAATCTCGCACACCAATAACAACACACCGCTGTCCGGTCCGCGTATGGGTTCCCCTACTCTCTCAACACTACAATGAAACAAAAAACAGGACGCGACCATTAATTAAACGTTAGAATAAAATAATAAACCAGAGCACAATTAAGCATGCCCATAGAAAAGCCATCAAAAATAACAACCAGGATTGATCTGCCGACAAATCCACGGTCCAAGCCACCGCCGCGGAACCAAAGAGGGCAACTCAGCTGTCTCTCCTTATTGAGCAAACCACCAAGTACGCAGTCCGCCGCATCATTTACACATGTTGATATCTATAAACAATATCCCTTAACCCCGAGCCTGCAAAGCTAGTAATCACAGAACACGGAACCCGACAGACGCCGCTACAGTAGACCCTGAAGCCGGTGACGGAAATTTTAAATACCTGTTGCTTATTATTTTGAAATAAAACGTACATAGATTAGTGGCGCCAGCTTTATTAATCAGTGCACTAGCAAATAGCACATATTTATGATACATTCTCGTTTAACGTACAGTAACGATAATTCAGGCGCAAGCATTCTGCATTCAAATTAATATCAAATATATGCGATAAAACGTCCACTGGTTATTATAATTGTAGATATGTAATTTAGTTAAACAGAAAAGAACACTCACCAAACACACATTATCTGTGACGTAGCCGATCATGCATGAATCCGATTTTTTTTATTCACGTATACGATAATCATTATGATTATGTACGAGTATACACATTATGCTAATAGCAGCATTTTAGAACAAACAGTCTAACCTATAAGTGCATATTTGCGAATGTGCTTGTCAACATTTACATGAAACGTAGCATACTAACATTTATAATATGATGTCGGTCTAAACAATGATTTCTTGTCCTTTCGAAAAAAGCGCCACAGCAAGTAAGGGAAACTTACAATCTTAAATTATTTAGTTTCCTTCGATATAACATAAATTTGAACTTGTTTCCTGTTAGGTAAAATTTGATCGCATTCTTTCAGTGTAATCTCTAAAATCTGTAAAACTGGTGAATGATTTCTTTATTAGGCTTTCGGAAATGAAAAAAAGCTTTACATAAGTTGCAAGACTTTCTTCTGACTCTTATTTGTATGTAAGCTTTTTATCAAATCCTGTACCATATAATATTATGCTATGTAAAAAATGTTGAACAAAATATTGTTTAAACCCTATTTTTTTATATATTTGGATATGTCAGTTCTCCGAAATGAACTTTGGCCAAATGCTTTCAATGTCATCTGACTTATATTGTAAAGACAAAGTTTGTGAAGTTGGCTAGCTGAAAAAGTGCTTTAATCCCTATTCCCCCCCCCCCCCCCGCCCCCTCCCCCTCTGGTTTATTCTACTAACCGTTCTAAGGCGGTGGTCCCGGTGTTAGTCTTACTCTTTGTTGCTTTGTGGTTTATACTACGAGGGGATTTGTTTTATGTCTTACCTTGTGTTATTTCCTTCTTGTGTTTTCAGTCCTTTTAGCATTGCGATTACCTCGCTTGGGGAAGAGAGAGCTAATCTTAGTGCTTTTCGTACGTTTGTTCGATTTGCGCTTGTTTGGTTTTGTCTGTTTCTTCTTCCTCTTGGTGTCTAGGAAGGGCTGCGGTTTGTCATGTGGCACTCCCTGGACTTCCCTCTTACCTTTTTTTGACCCATTTTTGTCGATTTTGTTTTCTTTTATGCCATTTAACAAACATTAGATTATTTTTCTGTCTAATAAAACTTGATTAAATACTTTCATTAACATCAATTTTATGTTTTAAATGATATATTCACCCATTTAAAGGCACCATATCCCTCAAAAATAGACATTTTATTGTCCAAGAAAGGTTTAATAAATTGATACATGGTATTAATACAATCATAAAATGTGGCACCTGACAGCCTGTAAAATTTCAGTTAGTCTCTCGTTCTTGAAATGAAATGATTTTTATCGTATCTCTGAATTAATGTTGCCAACATTAATTCAAATATATGATAAAAAATCATTTCATTTTTGATTCAGTTCAAAAACGAGAGACTAACTGAAATTTAACAGGCTGTCAGATGCTGTATTTTATGATCATATTGATACTATATATCAATTTATTAAATCTTTCTTGGATAAAAAATGCCTATTTTTGAGGGATATGGAGCCTTTAAGTCTGGAGACCCGCAAAAAGATTCATTTGCAAACTGTGCAGTCCCAGATTAGACGCCGCAGAATACAGCGTCTGATCAGGGTCTCCACTGTTTGCAAGTACCTTAGCCATTTTTCTCAAGAGATATCTAAAACACATAGCTTATGCCTAAAATGAAATTGGTCTCTTCTAGTATATGGTGTCAGGGAGTCAATTCAGTCTAAAATGGGTTAAAGTTGATACCACAACTGTTACAACTATGAAACAACAAAATGATTAGAACATCACCGTCTTAAACATTTTCATTTTCTCTAGCTTTTGTTTGATAATTAATTTGTCCGTAGAATTAAACAGCTAGCTGTACTGTATTCTGTTCTGACAGATGTTTAAGTTGGAGTTTAACTGCACTGTTATAAGGGAAAAGGCAATATCGATAAAGATTATATATAAAATAAAAGGCATTTACAAACTATTTATTTCGACGTAAATTTGATCAAAAGCAAGCAAATAATAATAACATTTTCGAAGCTTGCAAATGTCAAAATTGCTTCTAATAGGCACCGCCATTTTGAATATTTAATGAGAATTAAAGACGTATTTAAACCATTATTTGATAATGCAAAGCATACATAAATAATGTATTACTGCTTTATTGGAGCATATGGCTTCTTATCTAGATGTTTATTTATTTGGCTTAAAACCACACTGTTTCCTGTTTGAAAAAAATATTTTATCAATCTTTTGACTTTTTTAATCTCACTAAATATTCAAAATGGCGGCATCTATGAAAATGGTTTTGAAATTTTTAAGTAATAATAATAAGTCTTTAATTGGAGACGGACTTCATAAGTCAAATGACTTTCTTCTGAATCCCATTGTATAATATTGTAATGTAGTAAACACATGTCTTGTATATATTCAAATATGTTAATATCATATATGAAATACACGTTTAAACTAAATCTTTAAGTGTTACATTGGTATTAACTTAATTAGTTTTCATTCACTTTTGATTAAATTTGCATCTAAATACAAGGTTTGTCAAGAACTTTCATATAAGATACACTCTTTACCAACGTTGCCTTTCCCTTTAAGGTCATGTCCAGTCGGCCAGTTAACCTAGAGTTCACACTTTTCCTGGACAGGCTTAGTCAGACAGACATACCTTAGCAAAAGATAAGGAGTATATAATTATAGAACAGCAATAATAAAATATAATCTGATTCTAGAAGAAATTATTCCCTGTTGTATTGTATTGCTTATAGATTTTGTAGGCGTGTTAAGTCGTTTGTCTATTTATGTAAATATTACGGCTATGCTGTTTATACATGCAAAAATATAGTATCAATATTTATTTTTTAATATTTCTTTAAATAAGATATCAATATGTCCTTTAATATGGTATCAATATTTCTTGAAATATGTATCAATATTTCTTTAAATATGGTATCAATATTTTTTGGGGATATAATATCAATATTTCTTTAAATAAGGTATCTCTATTTCTTTTAATATGATATCAATATTTCAAATATGGTATCAGTATTTCTTTAAATATGAGTCAAACACAATATTAGACAAGTAAGCAAATACATTAGGCACATGGATTAGGAATTACGTTTCGTATTCTTGCAGATAAACATTGCAGTACAAAATGAGATTGAAACATGCACGATATAACCAACTGAAGCTTCAGGAAGGCCGTGATTACATGTAATAACTTTGGAACCTCCAGCCCACTCTACGTGTTTTAGCACTTGTTTTCTGTAATGAATTTCTTTTAATTTCGCAATTAATTGTATTTTTATACCATAACATTAACATACCTATAATATACATGGTCCTATATGTCACTGTACTTACAGACTAATATCGCAAACCAGTTACATAATTAACAAACACATATGGCTTCATGTTTTTAAACAACCAACTCGCCTTAACTATAAGCAGTACCTGTAAAAATCTGCCTTCGTGGGCAGAACTTATTCGCCCAAAAAAGAAAGGACCTGATCGTCTTAATCATCCGCGCAGTTTGATGAGGACCTTTGTTGTCCGCTTAGAAAAGTATGGCTACTTTAGGATATATCATTGTATATGAAAGACCCTTATTAAAATATGCGTCCTCGCTGGCTGATCTATAGCTCTACTGTTCGCTTATATACTGAAAGTAATTTTGTCCCATAACACGGCTAGTACATACATCAGTACCTTTCTTAGTTAGATAAATGTTGTGATGCACAAGAGTGGATTACTATTCATTAAATAGGTTTGTTAACTTAGTGATACAAAACGGCTATTCTTTCGGTCTGTTTGCAAAAACGCGCTGTTCGGTTTCAGCATGAAATTAGCTAATCTGATTTAGTTAACGCTTACGTTGTTTTCATGAAGAAGGTGATTCAGAATGGATTTATTTTACGCAAAAAAGCAACGCCGTAAGTCTCCATTATTTTTAAATTAAGCCAGCTTACAACAAACTTCTACATTCAGATTTGTGCGACCAGCGAAGATTCAGATCAGCCTGCACATCCGCGCAGTCTGATCAGTCTTTGATGATCGTATGTGCGTTCTACAGGCTCCTGGCTATTAAAAGAAGGATATACGAGAACTATTGCCATACTGTGTGGATGTACAGGCTGGTCTGAGTCTTTCCTGGTTCCACATGTCTTATTGTAGGTTTCATCATGCGCTGGCTCAATTATTTATTGTAGGTTATAATTTGCAGACGAAAGTAATTGATATATATCTTATGTCCCCTGAAAAAATGCTTGTAGTTCTTAAAGTCTATTATTCATCATGAACCGTCTCATAGAAGCCAATGTTCAATTCTTGTTTAACGACATATCACCTCTTGTGGGTCATTTTGTGCCGTCTCCGAAAGAAAGGGAACAATGATACGGAAGAGATATAGTTGAGGAGAGGAAAGAGCGAAATACAGCAGGATTAAGGAAAAAGCGAATCCCTTCAGAAACAGAAAAATGCTAACATACCACCTTCCCTTCCCGCCCCTGTTGCAATTACAGGCCCTTACCACCCCTCACACAAGTCAATCCTTATTATCAGTGAGAGTACAAACACACAACGCTGTCTTTAAGAGCAAGTACACTAAAGGTTAATATTAGAATCCCGCAACATCAAAGCAAACAAAATAGATTCCACGACGTGCACACACAACCATTAATCTAGATGCAATCATCTATTGAGATGTTAAGTGAATGCAACATGTTAAGCAAATAAAACACGCCCACACGTGTATATTGTATACGTCTATGTCGTGACAATTTGTGCATATTTCTGCAGTTATTTGAATATTAATTGACAGTGAATAAGACGACATGTGCGACTGTTACAAGCATACCCGGGAATAGGAAACAAGACACAACAATCAAGGTTTCCATTCTGATTTTTTTCTCAGTCTTCAGACCTCGTATGAATTTAGCAATCTGCATATATTAAAGGAAGCCAATCAAATTTCTGATTCAATAATCTGACCACTAACACATCTCCTAGCTCCAGATAAAAGGGGTAATAGGAAAATATTTTTTCCGATTTCTCCAGGAAAACATATGCCGTTGGTACTCATTAGAAGCGCCTTCATTAGAAGCACCTTACAAAGGCGCTTCTAATGAATACCACTAATATATATTTTCTTTGAGAAATAAATATCAACATTGTTTGGTTGAAAACGCCTTACCTGGCAATATGCCATCTAAAGCCTTTCAAGTTATTTAAATACAATTTTGCGTTGAATTAATACTCTATCCATTGAAAGACATTATCCTCAACATGAGAAAACATACCTTCTGATATGTACGACCAAAGAAGACCCCAAGAAGACCCCAAAGAAGACCCCAATCAGCCTACGCTTCTGCGAAATCTGATCAGAGTCTCCGTTACCGCATATAGACACTTTGCATTCTTCGCTGTCCAAAATGCGCCCAGTGAAGATTCTGAACAGCTTTCTCGAAGGCGCAGGTTGATCTGAATTTTCGCTGGACGATCGATCTAAGGTACGTTTTCTGACGTTATGGCTATATGTCATAAGAATTTGGATTGTTAGTCTCGTGTCAAGCAATATCATTAAGTAATCATCGTAACTACACGACCATTTTCAGATAATCCGCGTTTTTTTTACCCTGACAGTATGATATTGGAGTTGTAATGTCATATTTGTTCACGCATGCGTTTATCGCTAAGTGCAATGCTATATCATGCAAAAGTTGGATTTGAAACATTTATATAAGGAAGGGTATATATTTATATAATGCGTGCGTGTGTGTATTTCTCTCTAGCTCATTCCTTAGAAAATCTATTAAACCTCACTACAACTGGTGTTAGTGCCGTGTGGGACCGTGCATTGTCTCCCGTACTGCACTATATTAAGCTTATATTTTTCAGCACTTCTTTTATATTTTTATGTGTGATCATTGAGACCTTTCCGGGAGTTTGAATAAATCGTCTGAGGATCATTTATTTATCTTCACTATAGCTAGTGATAGCGGCGTGCGTATGGCGACGGCAAATATCTCCCTGCGCTTTGCGTGAGCTTATACGAGGGTCACTGATGAAACCTAATTTGTCAAAACCTGCTAGAGTGACCTAGAAAAATAGTCCCCATAAGCTATTGTATACGATTAAGAAAACGGTCGGGTAATTACGAGTTGCAGAGTACCAAAATATACGAGGTTTGCCAAGACACCTTGTTCCCTGTCTGATACCTGAGTTAAATGATGAGGTATAATGTTGGTTATAATAGCAAAATACATACCACACGTTCTGGTCCATTTGCTTCGGCATCCTGTACAAAAACATACGTGTGAGCTTTCCACCAACAACAACAGTGCAATAAGAGAACCTTCAAACAATAACACACATGAGAAAACATTAACGGCCATAACGACAAGAGCAGACATTGTAAACAATGCAACATCATTTTAGGGATCAAACATGGTTTTTCATGTATTGGCATTCGCCAGGTCCCGTGGGAAATGTTGAAAACTGAGGCCGAAGGCCGCGGTTTTCAACACCTCCCAAGGGATCGGCGAATGTTAATGCATTGAAAAACCATGTTGAATCGCTATTATTGCATAAAAACTGAAAACATTTGCTATATTTCGTGTTATTTCTTGCACTATTTTGTTTCGCCTTTTCACCGATGTCTCGCAAACGCAATTTCCACGAACTATGCTCGTTCTAGGGCGGGACAGTACACATCTCGTAACGGCAGCAAATCTGTGGCCCCGGTACGATCATATTGAAAGTTGCGTAGCCGTGCATTAACAGCGCGTGAATTGCCTTGTTAATACACAGCATTTCGCCGGTTAATGCACGGCTGTTAATAACGTGCGGCAATGCTTTTTATGCAATAACTGATTTTTAAAATACTCAAAATTTCAATTTTCTGTTCTCTTTGTTCATGCAAAACGGCAAACACCGCTGTAGAACAGCGTGAATATGGGTATGTGTTTGCAACACGGCGTTTAACTTCTACATGTTTAACAATGCAACAGCACATACGCAAAATACTCAAAATTTCTATTTGTCTGTTCTTTCTGTTCATGCAAACGGCAAACAACGTTGTAGATCATTGTGAGTACATATATGTGTACATGTTAATTGTAACACGGCGTTTAACTTCCTATATATCGTGCCGAAATCGATAATAAGCTGTTACTAACATTAACCCATTTTAGACTGAATAAACTCTCTCCATTCTATAGACTGGAAGAGTCAAATTTTAATTTAGTGTCAGGCTCTGTAATTTAGATATTCCATGAGAAAAACTGGCTACAAAAGTTGCACACAAAGATAACCCTGATCAGACGCCTTATTTTGTGGCACTTGGTCTGGGTCTGCACTATTTGTCAATTACCCTTTTGTAAGGTTTCTAGCCTAAAATGGGTTAAATGCTTAAATGCAGAAAACCATGTATGCAGACAACAGAAGCTTAACGTTCACATGTGCATTTCCTTTATTGTGTGCATATGTAATTATTTCATAAGTCTTGACACAATTACTGTCCTACAAAAATGGCTTTTAATGCAGGATATTTTCTACCAAAAGTGTTAATACTGTAACCTTCTAATTGTCATCCGAACTTTGCTTTAGTACAATAATCTGTAATTCCACAGATACATCTGTCCGTAAATGGTTTTAAAATAAGGTGATATTACCTAAATTATAGTTAGCCTTCTCGGGTTCGAGTTTATCACGAAAATATGCCTATATAATTTTGACCCCCTTAAACTCCACTTTTATATAATAAAACTGGGGTTTACAGGGGTATATATTATTTTTCCTAATTTCTGCTCAGAAACATAGATTGTGGGCACTCGTTAGAACACCCACAAGCTATGTTTTGAGCATATATATCAAAAATATCAAAATTATCTAAAATTATGGTAAAATTTTCAGTATGAATAGGCATGTTTTCGTAATGTCATAACCTGATAAAAAAGCAAAGGGTATTTGTGTTTCACTGTGAGATTTCGAAGGCAAGGTATAAGACCCTCTGCGGGCCGAGCATATATCTGTAATTTAGAGCTTCATCAGAATGAAGGGTGAGGTTTCACGCAAGTAAAATTGATTTATGCCTCACTCTCCACCCCCCCCCCCCTCCCCCACACCACCCCCCCCCCCCCCCCACACACACACACACCCATCCCATTAATGTTCCTACTGACAGTTCCAAAATGATTCCTCTGTTGCAGTTCTTCTTTGTGTGTGCGTCAATCGTTTTGTATGTGGCGTAAGTTTTGTCATTATTTGTTGCTCATCTCTCCTTCTTTTAGTGCCTCTTCGTGCTTACGGTATTTCCTGCGTATCTTCACTTTATACAATGTATATTTTTGATTGTGGTCTTTATTTTGTGTCACCATAGTTCTGCTTTTGCAACACAATCTTACAAAGAACATGTAAATGAACATGTCATAAGCATCACATAAGAATATGAATCAACATTCAGTACTAGGAATTTATTCGAAATACGATTTTAGCGGCCAAACATATCGCGTTTATTTATATGAGCTTTAGAAATGGCGAGTTTTAAAGGGCCGTTTTCTCGTTCTTTTTTTTTTTTTTTTTTTTTTTTTTGTGACAAACGAAACTACATAAGGTATGATGGGCTAGCAATCTAGTACTTTTTTTCTTATTATGTATTGTATGTTTTTATGTAAAAAAAAAACAAAACAACAGGCGATTTTGTTTTAATATAAATGTCCCCAAATTCCGTACACCAAATTTTTCGACAAAATGGTTTATGCAAACAGTGCAGACCCAGTCAAGGAGCAGTCTGATCAGGGTCTACACTGTTTGAAATTTCACTGGGTATTTTAAGAATCAACTGCTTAAAAGCAAACGTTAGGTTAAAAAGTATGGAATGAAGTGTTCGAAATTTTAGGACATATAGCGTAATCTCCGTGATCCATAAGACATACAGTAGATCTGTCATTAACAGCGCCATAATGATAAGCGTGATAGAGATGATCAACTCACCTTAGCGCCTCTGGTTAGTTTCAAAGGTAATTATAAAATAAATTAAAATACCAATAAAAAATAAAATAGTTATGACAACCTCACATTCTGCAAAATGTCAAACTGTCTAATAAAACCATTTAAGCATATTTGTTAACCGGAAGTTACGAATATTTTCATTCTCTGGAATTAAGTAACTATCTTTACCTGTATATTTTGACTATATGAATAAAAGGTGTCTCAGAACTTATGAATACAATGCATAGACACATAATCAGTGGAACGCACCTGTATAAATTTTGTATTACTTAATTAATTAAATGATTAACAGTGTTTTTGTTTTCTTTTTAGGAATATCTACTGATTAGTACAGTTATACGACGTGTACACATCAATAGACATTACATCATAGCATCAGATTAGACCTCCTTGTCCAACCGAAAAGTACAAATATTTTATTTTATACACTTATTTTATTTTTATTTCTCCTTGAAGATAATTTTGTGGCTCTTCATTAGAAGTGCTTCTGCGAGGCGTTTCTAATGAGTACCCAAAATGTATGTTTTCGTAGAGGTAATAAGTAAAATAATTTTCTCAATACACTTCCTATCCCAAGCTATGAATATATGTATAGGAATACGTTCATTAAAAAATAAAGCATAATTTAGCTTTTGAATAGGTATATACAGTAAAACACGAATAGAATTAGTCCATTATATTATATTTGATTTCATTTAAACAACAAAAAACAATTAGTAATAAAACATAATGTACATATCGCCTCCATACAAAAACGTTTGAGCATGCAATGGTTGGCTTCGAAAACAAGCAAACGCAGGCAATGCTTTAATTGTCATAAATATGTAACAGAATAAAAAAATAAATAAGAAACATTCACAATAAAAAATGAAGCGGTTGAAAAAGAACTTGAAAATTTATATATTATTCGTTCTGCTACAAGTCAAACATCATTAATCTCCTAACGTGTACAACTGAAATACAGGGTTTTTTTTATAGAGAGTGTAAATGTATTATTTTCTTATCACACACATCAACGCTAGAAAAGAAGTTAGCCAGGAATTGTCACAAGCACGTAGGATACCTTTTCCCTACGCACTGAAATGAGGAGAAAGAGATAAGGAGCACAGTGATTAGTCAAAGCGGCTCATTTGAAATATCCGACAAATTGCAACATATGAACCGCCTTGGAAGGGTCAGCTGTAAAGCCTTCTTGGGTAAACATTACGAAAGCACGCCTTTTCAAATATATTGAAAACCACCAAAAACTGAAAGTTTTCCGATAAAAAAAATCTGATATTTTTCATATTTCTACTCAAAACATAGATTGTGGGTACTTGTTAGAACCGCCTCGACGAGGCGGTTCTAACGAGTACCCACAATCTATGGTTTTGAGCAGAAATAAGCAAAATAATCTATACCCCTGTAAACCCCAGTTTTACTATATAAAATTTGGGTTTAAGGGGGTCAAATTTATATAGGTATGTTTTCGTGATGACGTATTTTCACGCGCGATATCTTGCTCTTAGTTCTGCTGCAGCTCCAAAATACGCCCATGTATTTGGTCGGTGCAAGGATATTTGACCTAATCAGTGAATCATAACAGTAAAACATGTATAGATAATCATATGCAATAAGATATAACAACGCAAAAGGTTCATGACAGATCTGTAGCCAGAGCATAAAAAAAAACAAGTGTTGGAACATGGAGGACCTGATTACTGATTTATGATCTATGATCTGTTTAACAAATTTTTGAAAGTGATAAACATTCATCAACGAAATCGGTGCGAGAAACATAACAGTAAATTCACAATAGAAGTTGAATAACAAAGGGTGACGAAAGATACAGCCACTGATCAAACAATGTTAATAATGATAATTTCCAGTTTCTAAGGTTATCTGCGTACGCTGTGGAATCATGTACAATTGCATATAAATGTAAATATACTGAGAGATAGTCCTGGTATAATGCTCTCATTTCCTTCAACTGGTATTGTATTCTTGTGTATTGCCATACTTTAGTTTTTGTATATTTAACACGCATGTCATTAGAACTAATTTGGCCAGTCGAAATGCCAATACAAAGTTATTTAATCAGACGAGAATGTATATAATCCAAGTTCGTTTAATCAAGACACTAAGCGAGCATATTAAGTATTGTTATGGAAATACAAAGGTATTGAATTTTAACCTTACCACGCTGAATAAATTTAGATGCTACGCTCAATTGTAATTTTCAGCCAATCAGATTACTTGATCCAGCTTGTTGATACACTTTCATATACAATGTATTTAATGACAAACAGTGCGGATCAAGATCAGTTGGCTTCTTCAGAAGCCAACTGATCTGGATCTACACAGTTTGCAAAGGCAGAGCATATTCTACAAGACCGGGATTAAAATATGTTCAGTGTATCTCACGGTTACATCTAGAAAACCGTCCTTTGCAAACAGTGTAGATCCAGATCAGTGGAAGCCAACTGACCTGGATCTGCACTGTTTGTCAGTTTGTATGTGAAATTGTATGAACAAATTGAATAAAATAATCTGATTGGCTGAAAATTGGAAGCACGCGTGGCATCTTAGTTTATTCAGCACAGTCAGGGTTAACTGAGTTGCTATGCCCACTTCTATTTGTAGCCAATCAGATTACTTGTTAAAAGTAATATTTTCTATCGTTTCTGTCACTTGGAGTTTCTAGTGAAAATTCGAATGAAGTGCAAACACTGAGAGCACTATTAAACTTACAACAGGCCAGAAGACCGTAGTTTCCTAACAGAATATTGTTCTCTGAATAAATCCATTCCTTTGTAGTTTCTTGAATTCAGTCCATCATCTGTGTGGCAATAAAGTCAAAGCTGTAGTAGTGCTTATTCTTATACACTGCATTGTATATTTGAAAACCGATTACACATTAAGAAATGAACTAGTGTGCTTTAAACCTTCAACCGGATTTCTCTTGTTTTCATAAAAATAATTTCCCTTTTTTGTAGCAAGTCTTTCCAGTTCTGCGTCAAGGTTATTAATTTAACAATTAAACTTCAGCGCATTCTGAAGATATTCTGCAGATTTCCACGATAGTTTTGTTATATTCTCTAAATTATGGATGCCAAGGAGCATTATCGTAATTAAAAACTCAGGGGTTATGGTACAAAACCATAACTATTTGAAACCGAAACCTACTGTTAAATAGTTTTAACCCATTTTAGTGTGGAATCCCCCAAAAGGGTAATTGGTAAACTGTGCAGACCAAGATCAGACGCCGCAATTCTCGGGGTCTGATCAGGGTTTACACTGTTTGCATTAAAAATAGGATTTTCTATAAAACATTGCAATACTTAAATCTTACCGGACCAAACACCTTGCTATTGGAAGTAGACATGTCCATACAGATTTGGTAGCAGAGTCCACACGACGTAAGTGGGTTAACAGTGATATAGTTAGCTTTGCGAATCAGTGTTACAAAGTTTGATAGCAACGTATTTAAAAGTGTGTAAAACTCAGAAGAGTGTCCTATACTTTCTATGCCTATATACACTTTGAAAGTATGGTAAAAGAAACAATACTCAATATCCGCAGACACGTAGTTTCATCTGCAATTCGGGCTTCCCATGTTTTGTGTCCACGCCATTTCCCGGACGTCTAATTTGTTTCAACTATGTAAGCCTAAACTCTCCCCATTTTAATATATATGTAAAAATGTTTCTATCACTGTTTTAAGAAGGATAATACACGTTGTAAAAAAAGTATCTTATTGCTTAAAATAGTTCAATAAATTATGTTGCTCAAATTTATCGATATTGGTTCTATATATGCAGTCATTGCGTTCTTGTGGTCGTGTGATTAATTTTTGCTACACAATACAATGCGTTCAGTACTTCGAACAGAATTTATACTGTTTGTTTTATTCGGGTTTGTGTAACTCCGTGTATCTTTCCGTCATATCGCGACGGTGTCTGAATGTAGCAGGGAGCTCAATGGTCACATTTAGAGGGTTGCCTCGCTGAAATATCATTCTCTAGATACATGAAATGATATTCCACCCAGTCACATTATACTGACACACGGCTGACCGGTTATGATTCCTAGTTCCACTTTCATAATGTTGAGCGCCTATCGATAAAGCAGCTACTGCCATTTTTACTGTCTTCGGTAACACTGGGTCGGTATTCGAACCCAAAACCTCCCGGTCACAAAACGGACACTCTACCACTGTGCAGATTTTGACCAGTAATTGTATGATAGTATATTGTAATAATAGTTTGACTTCGGAAAATAAATTAAAATTATCAAGAATCACAATTCTGAAAGCAACTACAATAAAAATTAAGTTCATGGCTTTCTTCCTAGTCCAAGATTGAATGCAAACTGATGCAACAACAGTCTAATTGCTGGTTCAGCAAAAATAACATTTAATTGCAGAATTACGTTTGCACACAAACACATCAAACAAAACACAAACATTAAGGGAAAAGAAACAAAAGATGACCCGTATTTGTAGTGCAATGCATTGTTTAAAATTTATCGCTGTCACGTGCATTCGCATGTCTATTGCTTTAAACGATACAGGAAAGCGTAATGTCGGCTAATGGTTCTAAGAATGATTACTGTTGCAGAGAAGTTGTTAAGAAGGAATATTTGATAATGATTTTGGGATGTGTTTTCTTATTTATCCTTAGAAACATCAGTTGAGGGTACTCATTAGAAGCGCAATGGCGAAGCGTCTCTAAGGCGTTTCTACGAGAACTACAACATATGTTTTATGGAGAACCGGAGAAAATCATCCCAGAAGCCAAATAATCCTCCTTAGCAACTCCTCTGCTATTGTCTACACTTGTTCCGAGTTTATGCATATTTGGAATTTCAAATGTGTATTTATCACATTGATGTCAATATTTAGTCGTCCTCTAATTCATCATCAGTGCAACATTTGCAAGTGTCACTACCCCACGCGCATGCGCATGCACATAAACTAGTTTCAGGTGCTTTTGTCTTTTTGTCTTTCGGTTTATTCAAAGCTGGATAATCAAACTCTGGGTCCGTCGAAGAATCGTCACAGAACGCGTGACCATTTATAGCGGGGCACATTTTGTTCCTTAAAGCCCTTAATGGGTGTACCTCGGTCTGAGAGAGAAAAAATGAGGACGTCCTCGAACTTCTTCTTCTACCGGAAGTATGTAGAACATGTCGTATTTTAAAGCGGTACCATTTCTGTTTAATTGCTCTCTGTACCTGAATATAGAAATAATAGATATATGTTATATAACTATGAATAATGAATGGTTAAAGTGTTATTAAAATATTATTAAAGTCATATGATGTGCACACATCAAACTCTTTGAAGAATAACCCTAGATGAGCCCCCTACCCCCTTTCAACCGAAGTATGTGGAATATGTCGTATTTAAAAGCGATGCCATTTCTGTTTAATGGCTCTCTGTACTTGAATAAAGAAATGATAAATATGAGTATTTATATTTAATTATAAATACTGAATGGTTACAAATGTGATAGAAAATCCGAGGAGCAAGCGTGCAGATATCACACGTTATCGGCACGCGTACTTAATATGGCACGCTTACTCGGGTGCCTTCAACTGTTACCGTAACATGACGTTGCCTTTGATGACGTTTTAGGGCAACGGCGTCACGCCGATTTGTTACGAATATGTGCAGGCCCTAAATTTTATATAATAAAAATGCCTGGATTGATGCTGTTAACAACCGAAAATGATGCACAATATTATAGCTATATAAACAAAGGGCTATTGCATCGCTATCATTAAATACTGCACCGTGTTAAGGTTGCTCGCATCCTTTTGATATCCCAACGCGGGACAATATTTATCAATATCAGAGCAATAACCCTAGAATTTAATTTCAACACTACTAACATTATATCGTGCAACTAATGTACCTTCAAATACTTATATAGCAAAACTGGGGTTTACAATGGTATAAATTATTTTTCTTATTTCTTATTTCTGCTCAAAAAACATAGATTGTGGGTACTCGTTAGAACCGCCTCGGCGAGGCGGTTCTAACAAGTACCCACAATCTGTGTTTTGAGCAGGAATATGAAAAATATCAAAAGTTTTTATCGGAACATTTTCAGTTTTTGGTGATGAAATTTTCAATATATTTGAATAGGCGTGTTTTCGTAATGACCATCATTTTTCCGGTAACTTCTTAAATTCACTATGAGGCCTAATTGGTCGAAACTAACTAGTTTGGCCAAAAAAAACCCTGTTATTTCTGCTGTTTTTTAAATTTTCATGTTCATTGCTTTCAAGATCATTCCTTTTAGAATATTGTGGGAATACATTAGAATCAACTAGCTGAGGTAAGTTTGATGCGTTCTCAAATAGTAATGTTGATGCTGACAGAACATCAAAACTACTTCTGACTACAGTCTGTATCATCATCACTAAAACATGCCTATATAATTTTTACCACATTAAACCCCATTTTATATAGTAAAACTGAGGTTAACAGGGTATACATGATTGTTCTTATTTCTGCTCAAAATCATACATTGTGGGTACTCGTCGACGCGGTTCTAACAATCTAAGTTTTTAGCAGAAATATGAAAAATATCAGAATTTTTGTCAGCAAACTTTCAGGTTTTTGTAGGTGAAATATTCAATATATTTGAATAGGCCTGTTTTCGTAATGCTAAATAATGTCTTATAAGCAGCAACGTGAGAAAACGTACCCTCCGACATCTGCGCCCAACAAAAACCCGAATCAACCTGCGCAACTGTACAGGGTGATCGGAGTCTTTGTTGTCCGCCATCACGGAAACACGCTTATATAGTTTTGACCTCCTAAAACCCCACTTTTAAACAGTAAAACTGGGGTTTACAGGGGTATTCCTTAATTTTCTTGTTTCTGTCCAAAAACATAGATTGTGGGTACTCGTTGGAACCGCCTTACTGAGGCGGTTCTAACGAGTACCCACAATCTATGTTTTGAGCAGAAATAAGGAAACTACCAGATTTTTTATCTGAAAGTTTTCATTTTTTTGGTGGTAAAATTTTCAATATATTTGAATAGGCGTGTTTTCGTAATGATAAAGAAAAATAATTACTAGAATATCCAAAATGCACCCAATTAGGATTTTTACATTACGAAAACATGCCTATTCAAATATATTGAAAATTTTATCACCAAAAAAATGATTTTTTTTTAGATAAACACTTCTGATATTTTTCATTTTTCTGTTCAAAACATAGACTGTGGGTGCA
Organism: Anodontia alba; assembly: GCA_964016985.1. Lineage (NCBI taxonomy): Eukaryota > Metazoa > Mollusca > Bivalvia > Lucinida > Lucinidae > Anodontia > Anodontia alba. Next base: position 61,555,647 of record OZ024833.1, on the reverse strand, counting down.
GAAATAATGAAAGAAATGTATACCCCTGTAAACCCCAGTTTTACTATATAAAAGTGGGGTTTAAGGGGGTCATAATTATATAGGCGTGTTTTCGAGATGTTAGACTGCAAGAATATACAGGTTTATCTGAATCTTTGCTGGATGCAGATGTCAGAACGTACGTTCTCTGACCGGCCTCGGTGGCTCAGTTGGATGCGTGTCCGACTGGTGATCAGAAGGTTGCGGGTTCGACCCCCGCCGGGTCGGCTACATTCTTTAGTGGAGATTTGGTCATGAAATATTTTCTACGGTCATTCTCTCCTTTCTGCTGATTCAAGAAGGGAAGTTGTCAGTTTCTGGCGAAGAATATGCACAATACTGGTTAACAGCTTAGAGGATAAAGCCTGCCCAGAAAAAGTGTAGTTAGGTAAACTGACCCCGCTCGACATGACCCCATTGGGTTGAATGGGCAGTAAAACCTCAACACAAACAAACAAACAGACAATATTATGAGAAAATGTACTTTTAGGAGATATATGAACAGTTAAAACACATAACATATCGGTCAAAAAAGCTGTATGGCTGACCGGATATTTTCCTGTAGGTCATTATACTCTACAGTCGAACCTCAATGGCTCGAACTACTTAGGGACCATGGAAATTCGTTCGAGACATGGGTAGTTCGAGCCACTGAGTGTTAATCATGGCACCAGTTCAGGAAGCAAATAGCGATAATTTAGGGAAATCTTTTCGATTTTCTATTCAGTGATTGTATGTTGAGTGTACTCATTAGAATAGCCTCGATGAGGCGATTCTAATGAGTACACACAACATACAATTTCACGATAAAATAAGAACATTTCCTTAAATATTTGTTTTCTTGAGCTATCGGAAGAATTTCGTAGGGACTCAAAAACGAGTTCGAATTAGCCATTGTAAACGAGCTATCGGTGTTCGAGCCATCGAGTTTCGACTGTATATCACTCAATTATTCAAGAAACCGAACAATGACTATTGTGATCAGCCTGCACGAATATGAGCACTGACCTGAGTCTCCAGTGTCCGCTCATGCACTGAAGAAATGTTTCGCAATGCGCGGCTGAAATATGTTCCATAACATTTAAAACTCTATGAGGAAATTCATCAGACGACATTTTCAAATATTTTTCTCAAAAGATAGGCTTTGATATTTTATGCAAACTGTCTTCTTAGGAGACAATTTGCAAAAAACAAAAATGGCGGTCTATTTTCTGAGAAAAATAAGAAAAAGTATCATCAATGTGTTGTCTGCTGAATTCGCCCACAGAGTGGCACAGGTTAACCTTGCCGGATAATGCGGTTTAATATATCGTCTGCTCTCAAAATAATTATTAGTTTCATTCTTCATTACTTCTCAAAATCATTCTGAAGTTATTAAATGCATGTCCTCTTCAGTTTTGACAATTTAAATGAAATAACAAGCCGTCATTCTAAAAAATCTATAACATTGTTGCCTGGTAAATTTCTCGAGAAACGCTTCGGGTCGAAAGTCTGCATTAATACAAAGAAAATCTAATCAAAGCACTGACAGCACTTGCTTTGCATCACCATATATTACCCATTTTACGTTTTGGACCGTAAAGCCCTGGCAAAAATTTGAAGGCGATATTTAACCTATGACAGAACACCATTAATTTCAGAATGCTTTATTTCTCTTCAAGGCATATTTCATTATTAAAATTATTAATTTGGCCAGAACTCTGAAAAGAAAATGCACTCAAACATTACGAAAACAAGCCTATACAAATATACTGAAAATTTCACAACCGAAAAATGAAAAATTTTCAGATAAAAATTCTGATATTTTTCATATTTCTGCTCAAAACATAGATTGTGGGTAATCGTTAGAACCGCCTCGGCGAGGCGGTTCTAACGAGTACCCACAATCTATGTTTTCGAGCAGAAATAAGAAAAATAATGTATACCCCTGTAAACCCCAGTTTAACTGTATAAAAGTGGGGTTTAAGGGGGTCATAATTATATAGGCGTGTTTTCGTGATTCGAAATTTAAGCAAAGTGTGAGAATATGCTGACATTTTACGAAAACAGGGAAAGAGTAATGCCCAAAGTTTAAAGGTAGTATCATATCTGAACGGTTACTGTTTTGCAGTATTCTAATAAACGTGTTCCAAGGGTTTCACTGTGTGATAATTTGGTGGCTGTTCGTGATAAAAAATCAAGAGACAACAACATAATTCTAAACTGTCTACGATTTTGAGACTCCCTGTAATGCCTGTCGGGCCGATAACGGTCCGATGTATCTTTAAGATCAATACTACCTTGGAATACTGTATGTTAAAAAGGTATGTGCTGGTTTATGTAAATAAACTTCATTTTTCTGTGAATTTCTAAATGGAAAACGATTGCATTTCAAACAAATATACATTGCATTTCAAATCTCTTCACGAAAAGATGGACACTCTGGCAAACATACTCAAAAGGAATGTGATCAATTAGCCCTTGCCATGCTGATAAATTAAGATACCACACTCACAGCCAATCAGATCCGGGTTACTGATACAAATTCACGTACTTTATGACAAGCAGTGCAGATCCAGATCAGTTGACTTCTTTAGAGCACTGATCTGGAACTCCGCTGTTTGCAAAGACAGGGTATATTCGGTTTCAGCAGGACCAGGACTTTGCTAACAAAATAATACATACCTCTCCGTTCATGAAACAGTATAATATAGCCACAAAAATACCCTGAAAATACACAATTAACGCTTAATTAGTTTATGCTCAATGAATCGAGACAGCATTAGCACCTAATTACCAGGCTGTGTGCTTAGGTTTTTTCAAAAATACTCGGGAAACTTGTAAAATATGTGCCTACTTAAACTAAGGGTACACTTTAAAAAGCAAACGTCAGCACAGGAATTATCAAATGATGTTTATGCGATATTGTGTGTGTGTGTGTGTGTGTGTGTGTGTGTGTGTGGTGTGTGTGTGTGTGTGTGTGTGTGTGTGCGTTTGACTCAATGACGGCCTCTTCGTAAAACTTTAACCAGTGGGGTGGGGCTTGACGATATGATATGGTTTTGGCTTGGCCCGCCGTGGTTCAACTATTGGTTTTCATTTACTCTGGCATACAGTAGAATTAGGCCATGAGTACTCGTCTTTGTTTATTATAGTGATTAATTTGATTTTTATGTTTTCGCTTTGATGCATTGACTGAGTTGGGAGCCTTTATGCGAACCGAATTTTTATGTATTTCTGTATTAAGAGTAGCATCGGGACCCAGGGTGAAGTTAGTTAGCTGTAAACGTGCTTTAAACCCCCGGTGGTTTGCTCTACCGACTGTTCTATGGCGGTGGTCCCGGTGTTAGTCTTACTCTTTGTTGCTTTGTGGTTTATTCTACAAGGCAATTTGTTGTATGTCTTTCCGTGTGTCATTTTCTTCCTTTGTTTTTCAGTCCTTTTAGTATTGCGATTACCTCGCTTGGGGAAGAGAGAGCTAATCTTAGTGCTTTTCGTACGTTTGTTCGATTTGTGCTTGTTTGGATTTGTCGGTTTCCTCTTCCTCTTGGGGTCTGGGAAGGGCTGCGGTTTGTGACTGTGGCACTCTCTGGACTTTTCTCTTACCTTTTTTTAATTATTATTTGTTTTATAAAGCATATGATGCGGTACCCATTTCAAATGCATCGATAATAATGCAAATCAAATGGTTAACCACAACATATGCCTTTATAAAGAAATAGCCAAAAAGTACACTGGCTGTAACTTGAAGACTATGGAATTGCTTGACCGTGCGCATATATGAATATGTGCGGTTATTAGGTCGAATACGGTACATAGATTTACAGTCAATTTGTTACGAGTAAGAAAACCTGTTTTCCTTAAACCCTTTCTGTCTGCGAAAACAGATAACTCTGCAAACAATGAAGATCCAGTTGGGACGGCTCTGAAAGAGTCGTCTTATCAGGATCTACACTGTTTGCGATTCTCTTTTGATTTTAAACTGAAATCACTATGAATGTCCAAATTCAAGATTGAAAGCGTCCACTTCAGAAACTGAGGGATGAAAGACTTAACCAAGCCCTTCTGACAACGGATCTACACAAAGATGATGATGGTTTTATGTTTTAAATACTTCGAACATTACTTTAGTGCTATCGGGACAATTTGGAGGATGATTAAAGGCTCTGTGCAATGAACCACCATACATTCATAAGCCGATTTCCGCCTCCAGCAGAATCCGAACCCGAGACCACATGATTCGAAATCCGGTCGGGAGCGCAAACAACTCGGGCACCCGGACGCTTGTGTCTACTCTAAGAAAGAAAAGTTTAGATCCAACGGGAGTTTAATTCTTTCCTTTTAGAGCATACCCTATGTCAGGAAAGAAGCAAAACATTTTGATAGAGCTTTCTGTCTTCCCTAAAATGTATCAATAGCCTTTAGTTTCGTTCACTTGCAGGTAAGGTATTGTTTGTCCATAAACGCTTACTCACCGTTATGTGCAAATCATTGCAGTTAGCAGGCTATAAAAATGATGATTATTAAATATTTGCTGAGTTATTGCAAATACAATTTCCATACTATATTTGTAATATTTTGATACTTTTACATAACTGGATCCTTGAATTTAGATTTTTATCAGTTCTCCATAATGTACTTGTCTATTTAATTCTACAAACTAATTAAGATCATAAGCAACGAAAGGTTTACATTAACTGTAACACAACTGCTTTTTAGATATTCAACGCCATTTTGCTGTAGTCAGCTGTACTAGTTTTATGCGAAGAAAAATATATACGTTGTGCCTTATAACCAATAATACGATAAATTTGCAAACTTATTTTTGTTTCATCTTTACTTCTAGCGGAAAATCTTCACATAAAAGTGATCATAGAGATGAATTTCAGTGGCTCGAACATCTTTGGGAAGCAAACATTTGTTCTAGAAATAGATAGTTCGAACCACTGAGGGTTAATCAAAGCGCCAGGTTAGGAAGCAAATGAAGGTAATTTAGGGATGTATTTTCGATCTTCTATGAACTAATGGTATTTTGAGTGTATTCATCAGAATCGCTCCGATGAGGCGATTTTACTGACAACAGATAACATATGTTTTCATGATAAAATAAGAAAATTTCCCTAAAATATCCCTTGCTAAACATTTGAGCTATTAACAAGAATTTCAAAGAGATTGAAACATTAGTTCAAATCCATCGCGAAAACATACCCATATAATTTTGACCCCCTTTAACCCCATTTTTATATAGAAAAACTGGGGTTTACAGGCTAATACGTTATTTTTCTTAATTCTCCTCAAAAACATAGATTGTGGTACTCGTTAAAACCGCCTCGCCGAGGCGGTTCTAACGAGTACCCACAATCTATGTTTTGAGCAGAAATATGAAGAATATCAATTTTTCTTATCCGAATATTTTCAGTTTTTGGTGGTAAACATTTCGGTATATTTGAATAGGCATGTTTTGTTATGCCACCACGGTAAACGAACTATCAGTGTTCGAGTCATTGAAGAGTACCTTTATTTGGAAACTAAGTCAAGTATATGTAGATACAATATAAGGGTTATTTCAATGAAAGTGTTACCACCAAAAAATGAAAAAATCAGATTAAAAATTCTGATATTTTTCATATTTCTGCTCAAAGCATAGAATGTGGGTACTCGTTAGAACCGCCTCGACGTGGCAGTTCTAACGAGTACCCATAAACTATGTTTTTGAGCAGAAATAAGGAAAATAATGTATACCCCTGTAAACCTCAGTTTTACTATATATATATATATAGTGTATTTGGCATTGGAAAATACTTCTAAGATTTTGATATAATATGGGCCGCGTAAAGCTTTAAAATGCCTTTAAACATGCGCAAATTGTTCGGGTTCACATCAAACTGCATATTCGCAAAGTACCATCCGGGTCTTTGCTCTACATTATTATATTCTGTGGTATCCAATAATTCTGTTATCGGACAGTGGAGTGCGTAAGACACATCAGAGAGTGCGTAAGACACTTTTTTGCATGGCGAGGCCCATATATTAAAAAAGTCCTGGACTGAAATTAATGAATATTGTCCCTGAGCTGTATATCAAAGGACACTCAAAACACGTTTATTGCTGTTCCAACTGGCTACAGTAAAGCCCAATATCATTTTACAATGTATATAGTTAACTCTTTCGGTGTCACATTTCAGACGACATTTGTCGTACTGTCGTCTGCTTTTTTGTTTAACAAACTATCGCTTGGAAAGAAGTTTATATGTAAAGTTGAAAGACTATCTGTCAAACAGCGAAGATCCAGAAGAGACGGCTCATGATGAGCCGTCTCATCTGGATCTATACTGTTTGCAAATGCCTACTATTACCGTCTGTGGCAGTGAAAAAGTTAATCCGACTGGTGACATTAAAAGTTAAAACTGTTTTATCAAGGGTCGTTGTCTAGAATCCATTTAAACTGTAAACCTTAATTGATTTTTTGACTTCACTCCACCTGGTGTTAAGTGCTGTGTGGCGATCGTAAGAAGTCTCCAGTACTCCATCATAGTACATTTTTTTTTTTATTTTTATCAAGAAAAGATAAGAGAAAAGTCCAGGAAATGCCACAATCACAAACCGCAGCCCTTCCCAAAAACCAAGAGGAAGAGGTAACCGACAAATCCAAACAAGCACAAATCGAACAAACGTATGAAAAGCACTATAATTAGCTCTCTCTTCCCCAAGCGAGGTAATCGCAATGCTAAAAGGACTGAAAAATACAAGAACAAAATGACACAAGGTAAGACATAAAACAAAAAGTCTCGTAGAATAAACCACAAAGCAACAAAGAGTAAGACTAACGCCGGGACCACCGCCATAGAACGGTCAGTAGAGTAAACCACCGGGAAGTTTAAAGCACTTTTACAGCTAGCCAACTTCACCCTGGCTCCCCGATGCTACTCTTAATACAGAAATACATAACAATTCGGGTCGCATAAAGGCTCCCAACTCAGTCAATGCATCAAAGCGAAAACATAAAAATCCAATTAATCACTATAATAAACAAAGACGAGTACTCATGGCTAATTCTATCGTATGCCAGAGTAACTTAGGATCATCGGGCCAATTCCGCTGTCTTGAATATCGAGTGTCGTACGCTAGTCGCCCAAGAGAAAATGTTTCATGCAATGATTTGGCTGTGTCATGCGAAAATTTGTCTACGGGCATTCGTGTACAGCGAAGGACCTTTACAGCCCACTAACAGAGTCATGGATACTACAGAATATGAATGGAGAGCAAAGGCCCGGATGATACGTTGCGCTTGCGCAGGATGATCTGATTCTGAGCATTTTGCGCATGCTTTCACTTAACAACACTTACCTGTGAAGAATGTAAAACGGCGTTTGTCACATGGTAAGCCGCTTTTAATCCTGTACTTTCACCAGGGTTCATGAAAAATAGTAAGTTAGTTAGACCTAGCAACGGAAGCAGCACAACAGTCGCCTTGATTGCTTTTCTGAAACAAAAATAATACACCTAAGACTTTGTCCATTCAGCACTTTTCTTATTTCTCCTAGCAAACAGAATTTGACATTTCATGAAAATTGTCTTAGGAGACAATTTGCATGAGATGTCAGATCTTATTTTCTAGGAAAGATAAGAAAAATATTAACAGTTTGTTCTCTGCTGAGTTTGCGCATAGCGTACTAAGTGTTAACCCTTATCTTGCGGAATACGACATGCCCTGTCTTAGCAAACAGTGTATATCCAGATCAGTTGGCTTCTGAAGAAGCCAACTGATCTGGATCTGCACTGTTTGCCATTAAGTATGTGAATTTATAACAACAATCCGGATCAAGTAATATGATTGGCTGAAAATTAGAAGTGGGCGTGGCATTTTAATTTATTCAGCAGGACAAAGGTTAAGTAAATACGGAGACACGCAGAAAAGGTAGTCTGTTACATTTCAACTATGTGTGTGTGTGTGTGTGTGTGTGTGTGTGTGTGTGTGTGTGTGTGTGTGTGTGTGTGTGTGTGTGTGTTTGTGCTCTATTTGGTATTCCCGAAAAATCTGTTTTCAGATGGTTTAATTAATATTTGTCGTATTTGCTATTGTTTTAATTTAATATGATCGGCCTTTTTGTCCACGTCTTATGAGCGCAAGTGATACACGCCTTTCCTCTTGAAATTCTCATTTTATTGTCCTAACACTTGTTTCTGACTGTCTATAGAAATAATTCAGTGTAAGACATTGTCAAGCTAATGTAAGTATTCGGCAAACGTTTATGTTGACACATGAACGGTCGATACGCGTTGATACCAGACTTTCCTCTTGGGGTCTGGGATGGGCTGCGGTTTGTGATTGTGGCACTCCCTGGACTTTTCTCTTACGTTTCTTACATATTAATTCCTATTATGGTTACAGTGTACGTGTCCGATAATGTTTTGCTTGACACCATAAGATATGACAGGAAATACTAGGTCAAATATAAATGAAGATGTCACAATCACGAAGCACAGCTTTCCCGGGGCACATAAAAAAGGAGACGAAGAACAAATAATAACAAAACAAACACCATATATGAAACTATAGACACACAAACAATGAAAACTGCAATAGACGAACCGCCTTGGAACGGTCAGCAGCCGTTTCATGCCTTTTTAATGATTTTAAATCTAGAAGATATATTTCTGTCGTAAAAACTTTTGCCACTACGAACCATTTTGAGAGTTAAATGGGAAAATATACTTATGGAATATACACCCAGCGCCGATTCCGATTAACCTAAGCAATAGCACAGACGGACCTGTGTCTTCCTTGATGCTCAAAACTCTTAATGTTATTTTATAATTCTCTACATGGACATAAAATGCCTTAGTCAGTGTGAGAATACCATTACGAAAAATGCCTATTCAAATATATTGAAAATTATATCACCAAAAAATGAAAATTATCAAACGAGGCAGTTCTAACGAGTACATACAATCTATGTTTTGAGCAGAAACAAGAAAAATAATGCATACCCCTGTAAACCCCAGTTTTACTATATAAAAGTGGGGTTTAAAGGGGTAAAACAATATATAGGAGAGTTTTCGTAATGGCAGAATTACTGGGGACATCGTTGATCGATTTTGCAATAAGGTTTTGGTTTTCTTACTTTGCGATTTTCATTACGAAAACACGACTATTCAAATATATTGAAAATTTCACCACCAAAACCTAAAAGTTGCAGGTAAAATTCTTATATGTTTCATATTCCAGCTCAAAATATAGATTGTGGGTACTCGTTAGAGCCGCCTCGCCGAGGCGGTTCTAACGAGTACCAACGAGTACCCGAGTACCCACAATCTATGTTTTTGAGCAGAAATAAGAAAAATAATGTATAATCCTATAAACCCCAGTTTTACTTTATAAAAATCGGGTTTAAGGGGGTCAAAATTATATTGGCATGTTTTCGTAATGGTTTTGAAAATACAGTGGCATCAAGACGAACAGATTGAAAGAGATATTGTCTCTCAGAGGATTGTATCTGGCTTAGCATGTCATTAGATAAATTAGGCCCGCTTTAGAAAAAAAGTTTGTTTTAATTCTTATGTCAGAATATTTGATTCCGAATGACAATATTTTGACTTAATCTATGACAAATATAGACCAGGATTTTCATGATAAAATCAACGAAATCAAGAAGTAAATGAATCACAGTTAAATATTGTACGTTATATTAAGATTACTTTTGCTGCTTAATGCTTAAATTAACCTTATATTATCAGATCTAAGTCTAATTTGCTAATGGTCTCCAAACCTGGACAGAAATAATCGATACTCTCTTATTAGTTATATCGATTGACTAGATGGGGGTTAGTAGTGAGAGCCTTACAAGATAATGTATAGGAAACGCGCGGTCTAAACGTACATTTGGTATGGAATATACGTCAAGGAACCATAACGCCACCATTATGAAAACATGCCTATTCAAATATATTGAAAATTTCACCACCAAAAACCGAAAATTTTCAGATAAAAATTCTGATATTTTCATATTTCTGCTCTAAACATAGATTGTTGGTACTTGTTAGAACCGCCTCACCGAGGCGGTTCTAACAAGTACCCACGATCTATGTTTTCGAGCAGAAATAAGAAAAATAATATTACCCCTGTAAACCCCAGTTTTACTATATAAAAGTGGGGTTTACGGGGTCAAAATTATATAGGTATGTTCTAGCGATGTCCAAAAACGCACACATGTGAGGACGAATAAAATTGACAGAGGAAACTACTAAAAGCACTGTAAGAAGTGACTTCAGGACGTAACTGCATGGACATATATGAGATATTTGTATTATAAGATAAATAACATTGCTTCACCTTTTACAATCAGGTGTTTGACATATCCTATTTGTGCTTTTAAATAAATGTCAAGTTATGATTGGCTTGACTGACATGGCTGTTTGAAGATGTCTAGATATTTGACTTGGCAGATTATTCCCAACAGCACAGACTAGTAAGATTATTGTCAAAGTTTATAATGGCTTGTTCAGACAAGCAGGAGTTAGACGCGTATGCATCTGGAGGAAAATCTGGTGGCAGAATTAGGTTAAATTTTGTTACAATTTGCTTGTTTCGAAACAAACAAACTAAGATATAACAAGTATTTAAAGAAGGTTTTATGTGAGTATCGTGTATAAAGACTAGAAGTTAATTTCTGCAGTTTTCAAGAATCATAGGTCAGGCGAAAACATATTATCAGTTTTCAAGATGAAGGCAACAGAGCCATGAATCGCTCACCTGAGTAGTAGCCTTAACACAAAAGTCAAGTTGCAACTAATTTACTTCCTCCGGCGGCTTTTGCGTTTGTAAATGAAGTAACATCTGAAAGCTTGATCGCTTTTGAGCTTGTCCAAATGCTATGGTGAAATTCCAATGTACATGCAAGCTTTTATTCAGAATATCAAACACGAATTTTTACCATTTGATAGATATCAGGAGTATCAATGGGCCATATTTCAAACCGTCCGAGCTTTTCGAACACTTACTTCCACGATGTGTGGATTTGAAGTGTTCACAATATATTTTTTACAAAATAGCCCACCGATTGGCAAGTAGATATCTAAGATATACTAAGCGTGGCCGACAGCTTTGATTACCGATAGGCAAGATTTAAGCTAAATATACTTTGTATCTAAAGGTCACGCCGCTACTAAACAAGTAATTTTGACTCAACTGACCTATCAGTTCAAGGATGTCGAAATAAAACTCACAAAATATCTGTTGTGACCCATCGATTCAGGATAAAATGGGACCAGTAGGCTCGCCGTTTAGTATGTTTGGTTACTATGCCTCCACAACATTTCTATAAACTAGTTAATTTCAAACAGATTCAATGGTTCAGGAGGAGATACCGTTTAAAAATGGACAGACACGTGCTGTTATGTAAGCAATTACAGTGCGTATTTTGAAGAAACACAAACAGGTCCTCGCAAGAAAAGATGTTTCTGCTGCAGCTCGTTTTCTTTTGTGTGTTTCTTTTTCGTTTGCATTTTTTTTTTTTTTTTGTTTGTTTGTTTTTTTTTTTTTTTTGTTTTGTTTTGACGTAGTACTGTTTTCGTTGTCAATTGATGTTTAATAAACCCTTATCCTGTGCCTAGGGTAGTCTTTCCTAGAAATGTCCACCTTTAGTTATCTATTTTTAAACTACAAACAAATTTAGCCAACATCTCTTTATACTGATGAATTATTAAAACAAGAAAAAATGATAATGACATAATTATCCATCCTTAAATCTATTTTCAGTCCTTTTATCTTATAGAAGTGAATAAGATTTAGAAACTCAGATACATCAGAAAATATTGACAGAAATCCCCCTCCGCAAAGTCGTAAAACAACACGTAACCAGGAAAAACTGTAGTGCATCCTGTAAGCGTTTATTTGAGCCACAGCTGGAGAAAATGGACCTCTGTGCATACAATGGCAATAACATTACGAAAACACGTCTATTCAAATATGTTGAAAATTTTACAACCAAAAAAAGAAAATTTTCAGATAAAAAATTCTGATATTTTTCAAATTCCTGCTCAAAAGATAGATTGTGGGTACTCTTTAGAACCACTTCGGCGAGAGAGTTCTAACGAGTACTCATAATCTATGTCTTTTTAGCAAAATAAGAAAAATGCCTACCCCTGTAAACCCCAGTTTTACCATATAAAAGTGCGGTTTACAGGGGGTCAAAATTATATAGGCGTGTTTTCGTGATGAAGGTTCGGATCAAACCTGTACATTTGCTCAGTCTGATGAATGCCTTCATCTTCCGATTATCAAATCACTGGATACTGACAATCTTATATTAACCCTGTCAGCCTGGCAGACCAAATCAGATACCTGTGCTTGCAGTCTAGATCCAGATGAGACGTCTCATGACGAGCAGTCTAATCCGGATCTACACTGTGTGCCATTCAGTTTTTCATTTCAGACTGAAACCCTTATTTGCATCAGTGGACATATCCGAACTCAAGTTTGGAAGAGTCTACTTAAGAAACTCAGGGAAGAAATGGTTAATTCCTTTGAAACCCTGGTCAGTCCTTAATTTAGTCTTTTTTTTTCCTTCATACAGGATTAAAGTAATACAAAGGAGCCGGAGCGTTAGAACAGATGTTTCCGAGTCCTATACGAGCAGTAAAAGTTATGACCAGCCAGAAAAGGCTGCGTAGTAAGATGAGAGTCTTTGCTATTCAAAGATATCCAGTGATTCTTTGAGCGGAGAACGAAGGCTCTGATCACACAGCGCGGATGCTGCCCGCATATGCCCAAACACATGATGCAGCTCAGATATAAGCCGCAAAATGAGGAAATGTGTCTTCGGGGTAAACACAATCAATAAAGATCCAGATCATCCCATGGCGATATATAGTCTACTCAGGAACTGTGCTATACTTTGTTATAGACTACAGTACCCAATGGTTCTATACATTATGAAAACACGCCTATTCAAATATACAGAAATTTCACCTAAAAAAAAAAAACTGAAATTTTTCAGACAAAATACTCTTATTTTTTTTCATATTTCTGCTCAAACATAGGTTGTGGGTACTCGTTAGAACCGCCTCGTCGAGTACCTACAATCTATGTTTTTGAGCAGAAATAAAAAAATAATATATACCCCTGTAAACCCCACTTTAACTTTATAAAAGTGGGGTATAAGGGGTCTAAATTATATAGCCATGCTTTTTCGTGATGAGGGTGATGGTGAAGGTACTGATCTGACCTTACTAGATAAAATGGAGATATTCGATTTTTTTTTTTTTTTTTTTTTTTTTTTTTTAAGATGCCAAACAAAAAAACTTTTATGCACAGGTATGTACAACAAAAGGTTGAACATAGGATCAGGACAAACGTTTGCAAAACATTACGGAAACACGCCTATTCAAATATATTAAAAATTTTCGCACCAAAAAAATGAAAATTTTCAGATAAAAATTCTGATATTTTTCATATTTCTGCTCAAAAACATAGATTGTGGGTACTCGTTAGACCCGCCTCAGCGAGGCGGTTCTAACGAGTACCCACAATCTATGATTTTGAGCAGAAATAAGAAAAATAATGTATACCCCTGTAAACCCCAGTTTTACTACATAAAAGTGGGCTTAAAGGGGGTCAACATTATACAGGCATGTTTTCGTGATGATTTAAATTAAGTTCCACGCGTTAAAAAGAGAAGATTAGTTTTACAAGCATAAGTATTAGCCTTCATTAGTTTGCCATTCAGTTGTGGTGTGTTTCGTTTTTTCGGGGTTAGTATATATTTCAAATTAACTTACCTAATGTTAGCAGATTCTATTCTGTTATTTGCTCTTAATTTGGACACCAGTACTCGTATGATATTTACAAGGAAAACTAAATTTATCTGAAATAAAAAATAAATAAAACAAATCAAGAACATTAAACAAAAGAGATAATACGCTCACTTGTTAACCATTCTGGAATCCGTTATTCATTCGAACTTTCACTCATTTGATAATGAATACGATCGTAATTATTAAGTTATACTGACTCGATAGTTTCAATTTGCCAAATGGCGATAGGTCCGGTACATCTTTAGCCGTCATAATTCACTCATTGACGGAAATATCACAATTCACAAATTGGTTTTATAGCTGTTTACCTTTATTTGTGATAGGACATACTAGAAAATAACAAATAAATAATCTAATACTGGACCTATACCCTGCCAAAGAATGGCTAGAAACCCGGTACCGGATCTCTAGACTCGCTGACTAAAGGTCCGGTACCTGACCTTTAGCCTTTTAATTTCATCATTGGTCCTAGGACACGAATGTTCGTTCCTAGCTTAGAGAAATTATCGTAAAAATGCATAAATCAGGTTGAAAATGTATCATTGCACCGGGATACCCTTCTATTCATACTTTGATCAGGTTAATTTCTTATTAATCCATGTACGTAGAGTGGACTCCACTACCACAACTATCTGGACTGGTTTATTTCCAATAAAAGGGTGTCTGGCTTGTCTGTATTATTTCTATGTTTTATAGAAATGTCTGTATTTTATGCAAACATAGTAGATCCTGATAAGACGCCGTCTTCTGCGGTGTCTGATTTAGGTCTTCATTGTTTGCCAGTTATTCTTAGGGGGTCTCAAGACTAAACTGGGTTAAGGGCTGGCTGGGTTGTTTTTATGATTAGCATTTTTATAGAACTTTCTTCTGTCCTGCTGAATCCGGATATACCCTGCTTTGCAAACAGTGTAGATCCAGATCAGTTGGCTTCTGAAGAAGCCAATAGATCTGGATCTGCATTGTTTGTCATCAAGTTTGTGAATTTAAAGCAACAATCTGGATCAAGTAATCTGATTGGCTGAAAATTAGAAGTGGGCATGGCATCTTAATTTATTCATCAGGACAAGGGTTAAAACGTGCAGAGAAGTCCACAAGAGGAAAGAACATTAACCCATATATGCATAGTGTCCCATCAAAGAGACATTGCTAAACAGTGTACACCAAGATCAGACGCAGCAGGGTCTACATTGTTTGTATAAAATACTGGAATTTCTATAAAATATGGCAATAATAAAAACTAACAAGACACCCCTCCTATTGGAAATGAATTGGTCCAAAGAGTAAAGGTAAAAGAGTCCACTCGGCATAAATGGGTTAAATGTCGCTCTTCACTTGTGTAACCCATACATGTAAAACGCTAAGCAAAATTGTAGCAGACGATTTTCTTTTTCTTTGTACTTATTTTACAGAGAAAATGTGACTTGATATTTCATGTGAATTATCTGCCAGTATAAGGCCAGATGAAATACCAAGTCTCATCAGAGTTCTCATCGAAAAAAAGTAAAAGAAAATCAAAATGATGTTTGCTGCAGGTACGATAAGTGCATTCAGGGTGATTTGCTCCTTAACCCTTGTCCTGCTGAATAAATCAAGATGCCACGCCCTCTTCTAATTTTCAGCCAATCAGATTACTTTATGCGGATTATTGCTTTACATTCCAATACTTAATGGCAAACAGTTTATGAGTCCATGGGTTCATATGTGGCGTTTGTTTTGTCTTTTTTTTTGTTCCTCATCTGTCACGAAAACATGCCTATATAATTTTGACCCACTTAAACCCCACTTTATATAGTAAAACTGGTGTTTACAGAGGTATACCTTATTTTTCTTATTTCTGCTCAAAAACATAAATTGTGGGTACTCGTTAGAACAGCCTCGACGAGGCGTTTCTAACGAGTACCCACAATCTATGTTTTGAGCAGAAAAATGAAAAATATCAGTGTTTTTGTTGTTGTTTTTTTATCTGAAAATTTTCAATTTTTGGAGGTGAAATTTTCTTAATATTTTAATAGGCGTGTTTTCGTAATGGCTTTTCCCGGATATCTTTATTCATATTTTTCTATCTCACTGTTGATTTGTTTTATGCAACAGTGTCTATAAATGATTATTTCCTTATCTTGTCTATATAATTAAAGGAACATTTAAATTCCCAATTTAAATAGGCTATGCAAATCCAAGTTTAGAACTGCTTGTTTGTTTTATTTCTGTTGCAGATTTACCATAGTCGGTTTAAATTTATCTTAAAATGATGTGACCTATGGTAGGCTGCCGATTAAGTGTACATGGAATCGTGCAGGAAATATATCCATTACGAAAACACGCCTATTCAAATATACAGAAAATTTCCCCTCCAAAAACTGAAAAATATTCAGATAAAATACTCTGATATTTTTCATATTTCTGCTCAAAACATAGATTGTGTGTACTCGTTAGAACCGCCTCGGCGAGGCGGTTCTAACGAATACCCACAATCTATGTATTTGAGCAGAAATAAGAAAAATAATGTATACCCCTGTAAACCCCAGTTTTACTATATAAAGGTGGGGTTTAAGGGGTCAAAATTATATAGGCATGTTTTCGTGATGAAAACATATGTTGTAGGTACTCATATGAAGCGCCTTAAAAAGGCGCTTCTAATGAGTATCCACAGCGTCTGTTTCCTATGAAGAACTCGAGACAATTATCCCAGAATTACGAGGGATGTTCGAAATGAATTGCTTATTTCTATCTGGAGACTTCAAATTTCAAGTTAGCCCAAAAGTACTCATTTCATGCCCTCGAAGTACTCCCCGTGGCTAGAAATGCAAAGTTTTAGCCGATATATTCAGTTCTTGAAGGCGTCACGGTACGCTGATTTGGGCACAGTAATAAGGTACTGATGAATGGCAGATCCAAGTGCCTGTCGGGACTGGTATTTCCGCCCAGCAAGGAATCCTTTCAATTTCGGAAACAAAAAGAAATCACATGGGGCAAGGTCTGGGGAATACGGGGGGTGAGGCAAAACAGTTACTTTTTCTTTCTTCAAAAACGCCGTATCTATTGCGGAGGTATGAACTGGGGCATTGTCATGTAGAAGACGGACATGTTTAAAACCAGTGGCAGGGCGTCGTTTCCGATAATACTTTTTCAGTTTCTTCAGTACTACGTCTTTGTAGTACTTTCCGGTGATGCGTTTGCCCTTTTTCACTGGCACTTTTATTGCGACTCCTTCACCAGAGAAGAAGATTGCATACAAAACCTTCTTTGTACTCAAAGAACGTTTGGCAATTATTGGGCGTTTACTGTGTTTAGTGGCCCAGATCTTATTGCTAACCTTTCTGACGGGCTAAAAATAATAGACTCAGGTTTTATCACCTGTGACGATATTGGCAAACTGCTTTTTGTCATATTTTGGAAACATTTGAAGCAGCTTTTTGGCAACTTTAACCCGTTGCCTCTTTTGCTCGTCAGTCAACAGATGTGGCACCCATCTAGCAGAAATCTTTCTGACTTCAAATGCTTCTTCAAAATAAGGTGAACCGTTGATAGTGATATGCCTACCTTTCGTGCAATATCACGAACTGTAAATCTGGCATCTCCTTCAATGATTTCCTTTATTTTGGAAACGATTTCTTTACGAGATGCAGATTTTGGCCTACCTGATTTCGGTGCATTTTTGATGGACTCTACACCAGACTCAAATTTCTTTTTCCACCGCCGAACGGTGCCATAAGACACACAAGAAGGTCCAAAAGCAGTAGAAATTTCAGTCATCAGCTTCTTCAAAGAACAACCAAGTTTTGAGCGAGCTTTGATGTAAGCCCGTATTTCATCTTTTTTGTCGACGCTTCTACCAATCATTTTTACTGCAGTGGTCAATGACTGCGTGTATTCAAATGGCAAATTTTATGTCTTACACTTAGTCTAACATGTACATTTATACACCATTGTGTAGATATTGAATAGCCCTATACAGGTATGTATTGGTTTTTATCGTGCCCCACGTGGATATCGAGCTAGACGACAATAAGCAATTCATTTCGAACATCCCTCGTATCATTTAATATACTCCAAAACTATTCCTCTGAAAAATTGAACGCAAACATTGTGTTAAGAATTAAATAAGTTTAAGGCATATTAAATATCTTAGCACAATTAACAAAAAAAGATCAAATAAATGAGCTGGGACACAGCATTTCCTCAAAGATGGCATGTGCGCCTACCAAAGACTTAGATCAGCCTGCGCATCCGCGTAACCTTATCAGAGCCTTTGCAAGACACGCTGTGTGAAGCCAACGATCGTAAGTGTCTTCAGGCGGACAGCAAAGACTCTGAATGGCTGAACTGTCTTTGGTGGGCGCACTCGCAATCTTGTAGGAGATGCTTTGTAGGACACGCTGTGTGAAGCCAACGATCGTAAGTGTCTTCAGGCGGACAGCAAAGACTCTGAATGGCTGAACTGTCTTTGGTGGGCGCACTCGCAATCTTGTAGGAGATGCTTTGTCCCGTCTCAGATGATTTCTGAACATTTTTATTTCTCTATGCTGGTTCTGTTCTGTGATAGCTAATGTTTTTAACGCTTAGCACTCTGGGTTCAAATTTCAGCAGTGGACATTTTATTATTTTTATTATTGTTTTGTTTTGTTATTATTTCCAGATAACAGGATTTGACATTTCATGCAACTTGTGTCCAATGTTTTCTGGGAAAATAATAAAAATATAAATGACAATAAAGAGACAATTTGCGTGAAAAAATCATAGCCTGTTTTCTGGGGAAAATAAGAAAACAAAATCACCAACTTGCCATCTGCTGAATTAGCAAAGAGAGTTAAATAAAAAACCTAAAACGTTGCCTTTGGAAACAAAGAACACACAAAAGAACGATAATCTGAGACTCGGTTTTATTGAGTCTCTTCGTACACAGCAATGTAGTAACCAGAATGGGTTCAATGATCTAAAAGGAAATAAATACATAATCTGTACTATAGTGAAGTACAGGGAGACGTTTTACGGCCGCCACACGGCACTTAACATAGGGTAGAATTTAAAGTAACATTAAGAAAGAAATACTTACAGCTAATGCTAAAATAAATGGAACGGTGATAATGTAGTAATATGGAAGTTGTGAATAATCAGCCCAGCAAGGAGAGTCATGAACAAAATGAAGAGTTATCGCCCATGCAATAATGAACACAGCTGGAGCACCTGAAAGTACAGAACATGACAGAATAGTCATTCATGTACATTAACATATACTGTGTTAAACGAATGACACGAACACCGATATCTCGTTTGAAATGATTGATTGAGTACCTAGAAAATTCTTCCGATAGCTCAAGTAAACAAATATTTTGGAGTATTTTAGAGATATTTCTATTTTATCATGAGAAGTATATTGTGTGTACACATGAAAATCGCCTCGTCTAGGCGATTCTAATGAGTACACCAACATACCATTTTTATACAAGATAAAATGACATCCTTAAATTATCTCCATTGGCTTCTTGACCTGGTACTGTGATTAAACCTCAGTGGCTCGAAATACCTATGTCTAGAACAAGTGTACATGGTCCCATAGATAATTTAGCCATTGAGAGTCGATTGTACTTTGTTAAGCCCGTTGTTTTGAATTATACAACAGTATCCCTTAAATGGTAGACTTTCAGCTTGCTTTACAAACTTCTGTTACATGTACTTCTGTTTGCTTGTATGCACACCAAGGCACGTCCGTAAAGGGGTATAGCTCCTTTCAGAAGAGTAAGTAAAATAATTTTGAAACAGTTTCAACCCCTGAAAGTGCGTACATACCGCTTATGACAGCAACGCTATTGAAATCAATAAGACATTTCGATAGACGATAGTGCAAATTAAAGGGGATTTTCCCACTAATGTTACAAGAAAATATAATAACAACATCAACAATAATAATAATAATAATAATAATAACAATAATAACTAGAAAAAAGGTCATGGATGCCCCTGCCAAAATGCCATTCAGAAAAAGGTTACATACGTAATTGTGACAGGTACAGCATGAAGTTATTATTAAGGTTGATATGGCCCACACACGGTTAACTATATGGTACTTAGTCAAGGGCAGATAATTCATAACCAAACAAGCAAGAGTTGTCTTCAATGTTCATTACACATTGCCTCAATGTCATGCATGCATCTGTAAATTTTCATAAATATATTCCATATGGTTTAGGAGTTATGGCCCGGACACAGTTAACTATGTACAACTTAGTCAAGGGCAGATAATTCAAAAACCAAACAAGCAAGAGTTGTCTTCCTTATTCATGACACATCGTCTCAATGTCATGCATACACCTGTAAAGTTTCCTAAATATATTCCATACGGTTAAGGACGTATGGTCCGGACACGGTTTACTATATGTAACTAAGTCAAGGGCAGATAATTCAAAAATCAAACAAGCAAGAGTTGTCTTCCTTGTTCATGACATATTGTCTCAATGTCATGCATGTACCTGTAAAGTTTCATAATTATATTCCATACGGTTTAGGAGTTATGGCCCGGACACGAATTGGGACAGACAAAACATACGTGGGATAACACTTAATGCCCTTCCGCTGTTCTTCGAATAAGTAGTGGCATAAATCAGTACCATCAGTATCAGTATCACCATCATAAAAATAAAAGATGTTGACAAGAACATCTATACCAGTTCAATGGGGGTCTTGGGCGCAGTTTTCCGGGGATCAAGTTTCCTACTGAGGCAGAATTTACAGGGTCAGTTTTCTCGGGGGCGGTAGTGCCAATTTTCCCAGGGACAGTTTTCGGGTGGGGTACAATTTTCCGGGGGATGCAGTTTTCCTGATACCATTTCCTGAGCCCATTCTGGTTGCTTTGAAAATCGGATGTTGCTTAAGCCAGTGCTAGAGCGCGTATACATCATCGCAAACTACACTTTATATGAAGTGATTTAACAAAACCGAGTGTCCGATATTCATTCTTTCGTGTGTTATTTGTTTCTAAAGGCAAACTTTAGATTTTTATTACGAGCATGGCTAATGAATTTATTATACAGTCGACTCTCGTTATCTCGAATTCCAAGGGACTCTCTGAAACACTTCGTACCTCGACATATCAGATTTTCAGATTTGAGGAAAAAATAATTCGAACAACCACATTTAACAAATTTATATGTAATTGGACTCTTGACGTTAAAGATGCGAGGTATATCGAAAATATTGTGGAAAAGAGGAGGAGCAATTTCTCCTCTTTTCCACAATATTTTTACGTGTTGTTAGATTTTCATGTTTAGGCAGGGACCAGATTTTCACTTCGAGATAAGCTGTTATTCGAGATAAGCGAGTTCGAGATAACGAGAGTCAATTGTATAAGTAACCTCGGGGTTGCGCTTATAATTGGTATCCCGGGTGCAATGAGTAGTCGTTGATCATTTCTATGGAAGTATTATTATTTAGACACCCCATAGCTTATTTACAGACCATAAACTGAGTGTTTTTCGTTGAGTATGTGTTAAATTTTCTTTCGTTTATTTATAGAATGCCATACAGACTTGGGATTTTAACTGACCCAAATTTAAACATATTTTATTGCCACAATGAAGGAATAGTAGATCCTTTTTCTGAACGGTTTTAAAAGCAAACTGGTAATCACACAAGTTATCTCCCTTTAAAAAGTGGCTGCAAATGTATCAGGTGTATCATCGCCTTTAGTCTACCCTGCACACCCTCACAATCTTACCAGCGTCGTTTGTCTCCATTGATACACATCACGAAAACATACCTATATAATTTTGACCCCCTAACACCCCACTTTATATAGCAAAACTGGGGTTTACAGGGGTATACATTATTTTTCCATTCTGCTCAAAAACATAGATTGTGGGTAGTCGGTAGAACCTCTTCGCGGAGACGGTTCTAACGAGTGCCCACAGTCTATGTTTTGAGCAGAAATATATATATAAAAAAAAAAAAACATCAGAATTTTTATCCGAAAAGATTCAGTTTTTCGTGATGAAATTTTTCAATATATTTGAATAGACGTTTTTTCGTAATGATTAGATTATGTGGCTTGATTCTGTTTATAGACAGCAAACGCTTGGCATTCGCTGTCAGCATATGCTCGGAGACATATTCGCACATGTCGAAACCCAATTCGATGTTTTGTTTTACCTTTTATATGTTATTATTTTATTTTCATTATCATCTTGGAGAAAATCATACTTTGTAAATTTTCTTCCGAAAGGCTACATGTATCCATCACGAAAACATGCCTATATAATACTGACTCCCTTAAAGCCCACTTTTATACAGTAAAACTGGGGTTTACAGGGGTATACGTTATTTTTCTTATTTCTGCTCATCAACATAGATTGTGGGTACTCGTTAGAACCGCCTCGGCGAGGCGGTTCTAACGAGTACCCACAATCTATGTTTCGAGCAGGAATATGAAAAATATTTTTGTCTGAAAACTTTCAGACAAAAAACAGAGATATATTCAATCGTTTCAGCCTTTCAGTCCAAACCAAATATATTTTTAAGCAATGCAGATTCAGATGTGAGGATTCGTAATAAATGAACACTGTTTGCCAAGCTGTTCTTTTTCGACGAAGTCGTATGGATGGGCTGAACAAAAATGTATGAAAACTAATATATCCCATAGATTTCAGGTTTGCAAATGCCCCTAATCTGTAAGTTCCCTAACAGCATGTTTATAAGAGTAAATTCAGCGATGGTAGAAATATCAGTTGTTAATTTAGAGATGACGCTGACAAACTGGTAAAGCAAAAGATGCAAAAGAAGTAAAAGCAAGCAAGCTAATTTTATTGGTACTAATATCTTCCGACTCGACAGCCATTCCATAGATTTATAATGCGGTATGTCTAAATGGCAAAAAGAAGCTGTTGTATTAAGAAGGGCGCTTACTGCGGTGAAATCTGATATCACTTACGTACCCAGTGTTACAAAGAGTGGTATGTGACTTATTGACTTAGATTAGGAAGCTGTCAAAGTTTCGGGTGTAAAGTGGACTTCGTTTCAAGAACTTCTAATATAATACTTGAAAATCGCCAAAAATATTTACTATTCTTCGTCGCTTATCTTCTCTTTTGAAGGTGCTTCTTGTTCTAGTTTAAACTGACATCCCGATCCAAAAGCATGCGCTCTATCCAGTGGGCACACAACGTTAAAATGACGTCGTATCAACGTCGATGCGACGTAATCACGTCGCATCGACGTTGATACGACGTCATTTTCATGTTGTGTGCCTGCTGGGTACCAACCAAAATGGTTTGCACCGGGAGACTTTTGAACTTAAGATATATGAATGTCAAAGAGTGGCGCAGAATTTCAATCATTTTAATTGAGCAAGAATAAATGCATAATAATTGATCACACAATTTACCTTCTGTGCATTTGTGGAGAATAGGATTTCAGAAATTTCAATAACCAATTTTCTGCAAGGTCTCGCCTTGATAAAAGGGCCTTTACTAAAGGCGCAAGCAGCATAGGCAAAAGCACGCCATTATGTTTATACAGTTTTATCAACATTTTCTCGGTGAAACATTTGTACAGACCAAGATTTATGAAATATTTCTGATATCTATATGCAAGGAGAAAAATGTCTTAAACAGACTAACTGTGTAGATGAGCAAACTGATCTGCGTTTTCGCTGTTCCAAAATGCTTAACCCATTGTAATCTAGAGACCCCAAAAATGTAATTGTCAAACAGTGCAGACCAAGAGAATGTGCCAATGGATCAGGGTCTAAACTATTTGCAATTACAGTCGAACCTCGATAGCTCGAAACCGATGGCTCGTTTACCATGGCTAATTCGAACTCATTTTTGAGTCCCTATGAAGTTCTTCCTATAGCTCAAGAAAACAAATATTTACGGAAATTTCTTATTTTATCGTGAAATTGTATGTTGTGTGTACTCATTAGAATCGCCTCATCGAGGCGATTCTAATGCATACACTCAACATACAATTATTGTGTAGAAAATCGAAAAAAAAATCCCTAAATTATCGCCATTTACTTCCTGACTTGGCACCATATCAACCCTCAGTGGCTCGAACCACCCATGTCGAACAATTGTCTATGGTCCCAAAGATGTTCGAGCCGTCGAAGTTCGACTGTAGTTTAGCAGGGTTTACTCAAAGAATATCTTAATTACATAGCTTGACATACCTAAAATTGAAATTTGACTATATAAATATATGGGACACATCATGTATAAATGTCTATGGCCATATGCGGACAGCGAAGGCCCAGATCAGCCTGCGCATCTGCGCAGTCTGATCAGGGCCTTCGGCCTGCGCTTCTGCGCAGTCTGATCAGGGCCTTCGCTGTCCGCAAACAGAATCATTGGGTGCTTTTATTGTTTCAAAGGAGAGTAAATTACTGATTGAGACTTTGCGCATTTTTAGGTTAATGTAGATCCACACATTTTACGCACGTTCGAAGGCACTTTTTCACTTGAGATGACCCATATAGCGTAATGGTTTAATCAGTCTAAAATATGTTAAAGGGTCATTATTGCGTGATACACCGCTTTATACAGATCTAGTTTACATAAATGTCTCTTATCTAATGTGACTAAAGGTCACAGTGTATGGATGAAGACACAAACTTTTCAATTAGGTTGAAGCCTAATATGTACAATCAATTCAAACACTTGTAATGCATATTACTTTCTTATAAGTATGATCAATTTAACCATCTGCATTGCATTTTGCACTTTCTTTGCAGGCATTCGGTGGAAAACATAATTATTCTCAATTATGATCTGAGTCTTCGCTGGGTGCATATGCATTCTGGTAAAAAAATGCTATAACCCCGAATCAATTTCCATAACCTTGCTTCAGCAAAATTTCCTTAAGGAGACTAGATTTACTTGGTAGATTTTCGGCCATTTTGTAAAACCGAAACAACTTTCTGTTTAATTTTCAACACGCCAAGACCCTTCTGAAAAAGGTATACTCTAAAAGGAAAGATTTTCCTCCTATTTACAGTAAATCTCTTTTCAATGGAGAAAAACAATTTTGACAGAGTTATCTCCTTTGAAAATGTAATTATTACCCTTAAATCATATATCTCGTCATAGGTTTAAGAATGCATACGCTAATATTGATTCACCTACTTTCTAGCTTCCCTATTGTTTGACTGCAGTGAAAAGGGAAGCACCAATAAACTGTTTAGTATGTAAAAGTTCCAGACATAGTTTCGTCGACCTCTAGCAGTGGTGATAGTTGGTTTAGCTGAGCTTTTGCGGCCCAGTAAACTCATTCTGGACATGTCGTGCCCGTTAGTTTGCCACATCCATTACGAAAACAAACCTATTCAAATACATAGAAAATTTCGCCACCAAAAACTGAAAATTTTCAGATAAAAAAAATGCTGATATTTTTCATACTTCTGCTCAAACCATAGATTGTGGGTACTCGTTAGAACCGCCTCGGCGAGGCGGTTCTAACGAGTATCCACAATCTATGTTTTTGAGTAGAATTATAAAAAATAATGTATACCCCTGTAAAACCCAGTTTTATTATATAAAAGAGGGGTTTAAGAGGGTCAAAATTATATAGGCATGCTTTCGTGATGTTTTCCTGACAGGCTTAGCAAAGCCTTTTTCTTTATAGACGTCATTTCGATTTTGTTTCAAAACTTCAATGTTGGACTGAAATCTCTTCTGTAACAAGGCCTATCGGAACCGGAATTTTATGCTGACTCAGTATATAAATTCAGAAAATATACGCTCGCACTGATTTAGCACTCAATTTTGTAAAATAATTTTTCGATATATAAAGATTGGGTACAACATAAATGTTATACGACGGACTGTATGCATGGTAGTTAACCCAATTACGGTTAATAACTTTGCTTCCTTCCCTCTTTGTTGCATGCCGGCGGGTCGGGCCTCAGACTATATAACGGCTCCGGCCTAAAGACTTTTAAGTAAGTCGGTTGGTGTCTGATGCTCTGGCTCTGGTCTGGTCCACCGGAGTCCAACTGTTGGTTTTATTTTGCTTCAGCATTTCAGTTATTTCTTGCTTTTGAGTCCTCATCGTTGTTTCATCTCTGTATTCGTATGATTTTTACGTTCTCGGAGAGTTAGAAACCCTTCACGCGGACTGAACAAATGTCTTGTGTATACCACTGCAGAACTCATGGCGAGGGTTGTGTTCAAATAAAATTGATTTAAGCCCCTCCCCTAAGCTTTTTACTGACCGTTCCAAGGGGGCGCTTCTGCTTTTGTTTACGTTTTTGTCATTGCATGTCTTTGCATGTCTGTCCTGGTGCAATGTTTATTTTGGATAACCGTTTGGCCATTTTTTGGGGGAAAACAAAAGATCCTTTCGGCTTTCTGCTTGTAGTGCTTTGATTGTGGTGCTGTTGCTTAAAAAGTGTCCTTCTTTCCCTTCGTGTCTTGGACGGAAGGTGTTAGTCAATTGTATCGATTCTTTATCATTGCCTTCTTTCTATTTAGTCTTCAAAGCGGGTAACAAGTACTTGTGCACGTTCTTTCATCCGAAGCTGACAACAGCCCTTCTTGAATCAGCGGAAGATAGAGAATGGCCGTAGAAAATATTTCATTCCAAGGCTCCATGAAAGAATGTTGCCGGCCCCCGCGGGGATCGCGCAATCTCCTGATCACCAGTCGGACGCGCATCCAACTGAACCAGCGAGGCTGTCCTCGAGTATATGTAATAGTGAAATAAATTAAACGATAAATTACGCCGTTGATTGGTTGAATTAGATTAATCATTGTCATGCTAAATAAATTAAGATGCCACGCCCATTTCTAATTGTCGGCCAATCAGATTACTTGATTCCAGGTTGTTGACACATAGTCACATACTAAATGACAAACAGTGCAGATCCAGATCAGTTGGCTTCTGAAGAAGCCAACTGATCTGGATCTACACTGTTTGTGAAAGCAGGATATATCCCGGTTCAGCAGACAAGAGTTTAAATCCTTTTCAAGAGCTGAAGACATGCATTTTTTTTTTTTTTTGAGTCAGAAATAAGTTACACAATTTTTAATAAATAGACGGGAAGGCAATAATCAGATATTGATACAATTGATACAATTACCTAACACCTTCCGTACAAGACACCAAATGGAAAGAAGGACGCACCTAAAACAACGGCACCACAATCAAAACACTACAAGCAGAAAGCCAAAGGGTCAGTTTCTTTCCCAAAAACTGGCCAAACGGCTATCCAAAATCAACATTTCACTAGGACATACATGCAAATACATATAATGACAGAAATAGTAAACCACAGCAGAAGTACCCCCTTGGAACGGTCAGCAAAACATTAGTGGGGGGGGGGGGGGTACTTGAATCGATTTTACGTGGCCATAACCCTCATCCTTAGTTTTGCCGTGGTATACACATGAACATTTGCTCAGTGCGCGTGAAGGGTTCCTAACTCATCAGTGCAACATCTTCGAGGACATAAAAAGCAAAGGAATGCAGAGAGGAAACAACGATGAGGACTCAATATACCGCGAACATTAGGGGGCTGGCTACATTGGGCACGAAAGCTGTATACAAGCAAGGATGAATGTTCGTTCAAATTCAGGTAAAATTCAGCTACACTATATCATACCATGTTTTTCAACTTCAACTCGAATAATTACAACAAACTTTACGAAAACATGCCTATATAATTTTGACCCTCATAAACCCCACTTTTATATAGTAAAACTGGGGTTTACAAGGGTATATATTATTTTTCTTATTTCTGCTCAAAAACATAGATCGTGGGTACGCGTTAGAACCGCCTCATCGAGGCGGTTCTAACGAGTACCCACAATCTATGTTTTGAGCAGAAATCTGAAAAATATCAGAGTTTTTTATCTGAAAATTTTTAGTTTTTGGAGGTGAAATTTTCTATATATTTGAATAGGCGTGTTTTCGTAATGCATGTGAACATATCATGTGACTTGCTTAGGTATATGATGATAATTCTGGAATAACTTTTTTACTTTTCCATAAATACATTCTCTGGGTGCTCTTACTAGTGAGTGCCTACAAGTATGAGTACCTACAGGATGTACAGGACACTTTCGTTATCTCAAACATTGATAACTCAAAATGTTGTTTAATTTAAACTAAATAAAGATAAAACTGTTGGTTTAGATTTTTAGATTACTCCTTTTATCCCAAGCTACTGTTATTTCAAACAAACTTCTGTTACCTTAGAGTTTGAGATAACGAGAGTTGACTGTATTGGTTATAGAGTACTAGAGAACATTATGAAAACATGCCTATTTAAATACACTGAAAATTGTACCACCAAAAAAATGAAAAAAATCAGATACAAATTCTTATTTCTGATCAAAACATAGATTGTAGGTACCCGTTAGAACCGCCTCGGCGAGGCGGTTCTAACGAGTACCAACAATCTATCTTTTTAAGCAGAAATAAGTAAAATAATGTATACTCCTATCAACCCCAGTTTTAATTTATAAGAGTGGGGTTTAAGAGGATCAAAATTATATAGGCGTGTTTTCGTGATGATATTAGCCCAGAAATATCACCAAAATGCTGTTCCTTACATGTCCTCTAACATATATATCTTAATATATGATATGACTTACCCCAGCCTATTAAATAAAATAGAAGAAAGTTTGGCTCTGTTGAGAATACACCCACTACAAGACTATGGTGGAGAAACAGGCCTTCTACAAACATCCAAAATATGTTAGCTAAAGTTGTATATTGGGAAACGGACGTAACAATCTTACATAACCAATCCTGAAAAATACAAATAAACTTTGGTTTAAACTTTAAATAAATTGTATACTATGTATGTAGATGCATTGTGCAAGACAACAATATCACAAATAAAAACATTGTATTAAATAAAAGGTCATATTTAAATACGTTTCCCTAAAACGATAAAGTTTAATGGTAAGAATAACCTTTTAATCAATTTAAGTCTGGGTGCCCCAAAAAGGGTAATGTTTTGGCAAACAGTGCAGACCCAGATCAGACGCCACAGAATGCGGCGTCTGATCAGGGTCTCAGCAGATTGCAAATAGGTTAGTTATTTTTCTCTAGGAATATCTAAATCACACAGCTTGTCATACCAACACTTAAAATTCGACTCTTCCTATATAGTGTGGGTGTGTTTTTTCCGTCTAAAATGTTTCTTTTCTTTTTTACAAATAAAAAGGTATAAATTCTATAAACACAGAATATAACACTTTTATTTGAACAAAAAGTAGTAGGCATTTGGTCCTTTGTTTTGTGACGGCTAAGCTTTGTGTGTTTATTTGTTTCAACTGGGTTTTACGTCGCTTTCAACACAGTTTCAGTCATATCTGGGTCATGTCTGGGTGCGGCAGGGAGCTCAACGTTCCGTTTTAGAGTGCTGCCTCGCAGAAAAATACCACCCCAGACACATGATATAATAATCCACCCAGTCACAGTATAAAAGCACCGGGCCGACAGGTTCTGATTCAAGCTCTACTTTCTTAAATCTGAGCGTCAAGCAAATTTCAGCGACATGTAGTACTATTTCAAAGTCTTTGGTTTGACCAGGCTGGGGTATCGAACCATCAACCTCTCGCACATAAGCCGGACGTTCTACCATCCGAGCGACTGTGTCGGTTGTTTGTTTGTATTGAGGTTTTACGGCCTAGTCAAACCGGTGGGGTCATGTCGAGCGCGGTCAGTTTACCTAACCACACATTTACTGGGCAAGCTTAGTCCTCTAAGCGGTTAACCAGTATTGTGCATATTCTTTCGCCAGAAACTGACAACTGCCCTTCTTGAATTAGCGGAAGAAAAAGAATGACCGTAGAAAATATTTCATGACCAATCTCCACGAAAGAATGTTGCCGACCTCGGTGGGGGTCGAACCCGCGACCTCCTGGTCTCCAGTCGGACGCACATCCGACTGAACCACCGAGGCCGACGACTGTGCCAGTTGTGACGGCTGAACAGTAAGGATATTGCTTTTACGTAAATACTTGATGACGTAGAAAAGGTATAGTGAATATGAGATTAACACTTTCAGTCGACTAATGCATTTTGCATAGCCTTACAGGCACCTCTTAAAAACTAAGCCATTGCAATTTGCACTTTAAATATCCGGTGTATTCTAACAGGGATAGAAATGAGAGGGATAATAATGTTCTCGTCTCTCCAGGACAACATTTGTGTCGGGGTACGGCATTGGCTACAAGACTGCATGTGCGCCCAGCGAGTCTGAACACTCTATGGGTAGCATCACGAAAACACACCTATATAATTTTGACCCCCGTAAACCCTACTTATATAACTAAACCGGGGTTTACAGGGGGTATACATTATTTTTGTAAAAAAAAACAACATAGATTGAAGGTACTTGTTAGAACCGCCTCGACAAGGCGGTTCTAACGAGTACCCATAATCTATGTTTTGAGCAGGAATATGATTAACTATCAGATTTTTTTACTTAAAAATTTTCCTTTTTTGATTGTAAAATTTTCAATATATTTCAATAGGCGTGTTTTCGTAAGAGCCAGAGATCCAAATCGTCTTCAAGCAGACATCGAAGACTTTGATCACCCTGTGCATAGGCTAATCAAATTCTCTGGGCGCAAACCCAATCTCGTAGGAAATGCTGTGCCCCAGAAAATTTGTTTTCGAAGTTCATTTGGGTTGTTTCATCACGCGTATATTTCAGGCAATCGATACACTGTATTTTATGGTTTAAAAGAGAAATGCATATCACTTCATTTTCTTTAAATCTTAACTTGTCTGGAGCGAAGCAGTAGTTAAAATGTGTCAGATTCCTAGAAACAATTCCGGCGCCTTTATCTCATTAAGATGACATATTTGTCAAGCACCTAAATGAACTGAGTCACAAGCATCACAACGATTAAGCAACTTCATAATACAAAAACTTCAATGTCTCGAAGAGCCATGACTCAGTTTGTTTTTTTTTGTTTGTTTTTTTTGTTTGTTTTTTTTTGAGTCCCTAGAAAACTCTTACGATAGCTCAAGAATACTCGTACATTGTACTTATAGGTATTTTAGGGGAGTTTTCTTATTTCACCACAAACATGTATGTTGTGTGTACTCATGAGAATCGTCTACTCAAGGCGATTCTAATGAGTACACTCAACATACCATTATTTTATAGAAGATCGAAAAAACATCCCTTAATTACCCTCTTTTGCGTCCTGACCTGGCGCTATCATTAGCCCTCAGAAGCTCGAAGTACCAATCTCTAGAACAAATTTCCATGATCCAAAAGATGTTAGAGCCATTAAGGTTTTACTGTGTACATGTATATGTAGAATACTTAAAATGAATAGATGCACCTGGAATATTGTCCGCCATACTTTACAATGATGAGTTGGTGTTTTACGTCCCTTTAACATTATTGTAGTCATATCGAGACGATGTAATGTTATACAAAAGAGACATTTTCGTTAATTCCTCTTTGCTTTACTGCACACCAAGCCCCATCTGAGGAGAGGTTAGACTGGCTCCAGTGTCCAGTAACTAAATATTTTTTTCTTATAATCCTGTTTAATAATCGACTAAAAAAACGAAATAATGACTATAAAGGCTGGTCACAAGTGATCATAGTCATGATATACGAGGGATGTTCGAAATGAATTGCTTATTTCTATCTGGAGACTTCAAATTTCAAGTTAGCCCAAAAGTACTCATTTCATGCCCTCGAAGTACTTCCCGTGGCTAGAAATGCAAAGTTTCAGCCGATGTATCCACTTGTTGAAGGCGTCACGGTACGCTGATTTGGGCACAGTAATAAGGTACTGATGAATGGCAGATCAAAGTGCCTGTCGGGACTGGTATTTCCGCCCAGCAAGGAATGCTTTAAATTTCGGAAACAAAAAGAAATCACGTGGGGCAAGGTCTGGGGAATACGGGGGTGAGGCAAAACAGTTACTTTTTCTTTCTTCAAAAACGCCGTAACTATTGCGGAGGTATGAGCTAGGGCATTGTCATGTAGAAGACGGACATGTTTAAAACCAGTGGCAGGGCGTCGTTTCTGATAATACTTTTTCAGTTTCTTCAGTACTACGTCTTTGTAGTACTTTCCGGTGATGCTTTTGCCCTTTTTCACTGGCACTTTTATTGCGACTCCTTCACCAGAGAAGAAGATTGCATACAAAATCGTCTTTGTACTCAAAGAACGTTTGGCAATTATTGGGCGTTTGCTGTGTTTAGTGGCCCAGATCTTATTGCTAACCTTTCTGACGGGCTCAAAATAATGGACCCAGGTTTCATCACCTGTGACGACATTGACAAACTGCTTTTTGTCATATTTTGGAAACATTTGAAGCAGCTTTTTGGCCACTTTAACCCATTGCCTCTTTTGCTCGTCAGTCAACAGATGTGGCACCCATCTAGCAGAAATCTTTCTGACTTTCAAATGCTTCTTCAAAATAATGTGAACCGTTGATAGTGATATGCCTACCTTTCGTGCAATATCACGAACTGTAAATCTGGCATCTCCTTCAATGATTTCCTTTATTTTGGAAACGATTTCTTTACGAGATGCAGATTTTGGCCTACCTGATTTCGGTGCATTTTGGATGGACTCTACACCAGACTCAAATTTCTTTTTCCACCGCCGAACTGTGTCATAAGACACACAAGAAGGTCCAAAAGCAGTAGAAATTTCAGTCATCAGCTTCTTCAAAGAACAACCAAGTTTTGAGCGAGCTTTGATGTAAGCCCGTATTCCATATTTTTTGTCGACGCTTCTACCAACCATTTTTACTGCAGTGGTCAATGACTGCGTGTATCCAAATGGCAAATTTTATGTCTTACACTTAGTCTAACATGTACATTTATACACCATTGTGTAGATATTGAATAACCCTATACAGGCATGTATTGGTTTTTATCGTGCCCCACGTGGATATCGAGCTAGAGGACAATAAGCAATTCATTTCGAACATCCCTCGTATATATATATACTGGAGACTGGAGCCAGTCTAAGGAGAGGTCTACTTTAAAACGAAAGAATTTGCTCTCTTTGGGACCATGAAAATGTGTTCTAGACATTGGTAGTTCGAGCCAGTGAGGCTTAATCCTAGCGAATCATTACGAAAACATGCCTTTTCAAATATACTGAAAATTTTCACACCAAAAAAAATGAAAATTTTCAAATGAAAATTTCTGATATTTTTCATATTTCTGCACAAAAGATAGATTGTGGGTACTCGTTAGAACCGCCTCTAACGGGTACCCACATTCTATGTTTCTGAGCAGAAATAAGAAAATAATGTATACCCCTGTAAACCCCAGTTTTACTATATAAAAGTGGGGTTTAAGGGGGTCAAATTATATAGGCGTGTTTTCGTGATGTTAGTGATGTCTTTTCGACCTTCTACGTGTATAAAATATGTTGAATGTACTCATTAGAATCGACTCATCGTTTATGTACACACAACGGATATTTTCATGATAAAATAAGATTTTTTTTCCAAAAATATCCTGAAATATTTGCTTCCTTGAGGTTCTAAAGGGACTCAAAAACGATTTCGAATCAGCCACGGTAAACGAGCCATCGGTGATTGAGTCCATCACGAAAACATACCAATATAATTTTGACCCCTTGAAACCCCACTTTGATATAATAAAACCGGGGTTTACAGGGGTATGCATTATTTTTCTTATTTCTGCTCAAAATCATAGATTGTGGTACTCGTTAGAACAGCCTCACTGAGGCGGTCCTAACGAGTATCCACAATCTATGTTTTGAGCAGAAATAAGAAAAATGCCAGAATTTTTATCTAAAAACATTCCAGTTTTTTGGTTGTGCAAATTTCAATTTGAATAGGCGCGTTTTCGTAATGCGAAAACCGATGACTCGTTTTTTGAATCCCTGTTTTACGGAATACTTGCTATAAATTTCTATACTCTTTTATATAATCTGTTTAATGTATTTATCAGAACCGCCTCGATGAGGCAATTCATATGAGTACACATATCTTACTTATTGATAAAATAAGAAAATTTCCCTAAAATGTCGCCAAATATTTGTTTTTATCTAGAGTTATCGGAATAATTTCCCAGTAAGCATTCTTTATAAACGAGGCGGTTCTAACGAGTACCCACAATCTATTATTTGAGCAGAAATATGAAAAATATCAGGATTTTTTATCGGAAAATTTTCAATCTTAATGGTGGTAAAATTTTCAATATATTTGAATAGGCGTGTCTTCGTAATGTAAAAAAACGAGTTCGAATCAGCCATCATAAACCAGCCACCAGTATGGAATAGAATAGCATAGAAGACAATCGAATAGAATAACAAGACATATCAACATACAATTACAGTCGACTCTCGTTATCTCGAATTCCAAGGGACTCACTGACATACTTCGAGATATCCGTACCTCGACATATCAGAGTTGAGAGAGTGAGGAAAACAATAAATTGAACAACCACATTTAACAAATGAATATGTAATTTGACTACTGATGTTAAAAATATCTATATAAAATAATGTGGAAAAGAGGAGAAATTACTCCTTAGGAGCAATTTCTCCTCTTTTCCGCATTATTTTGTTACCTGTTGTCATAGTTTCATGTTAAAACAGGGACCAGATTTTCACTTCGAGATAAGCGGTAATTCGAAATAAGCGAGTTCGAGATAACGAGGTTCGACTGTATATAATGAACCGTACGGTATAAAACGTACTTATTGACTCAAAATAATACGAAGCACATGTACATGTTTGTGTGCCAGTTCACTTACCAGATCTCTATAGGAGGGTTTTCGTCTTGAGATGAAGGGTTCCACAATGATGATATTTAAAATGAAGCGGAAGATGTAAGAAATGACAAGGTTCTTGTGAATTGTGATACGGCTACATTGCAATGATCTGCAAAAGAAAAGAGTCGCAATGTGAAAAAAAAGAACACGAAAAACATACCACAAACATGAAAAAAACATACCACAAACATAAAAAAAACATACCACAAACATGAAAAACATACCACAAACATGAAAAAACATACCACAAACATGAAAAACATACCACAAACATAAAAAACGTACCGCATTGTGAAAAAAAACGTACTTTTCTGACATGTGCGCCAAAGGAAGACTCAAATCAAGTCTTTGGTGAAAGCTAATACTTGTATGAAAATTGTGGTTATGAATGTTGACCAACTGAGCCGAGTTGAGCATGGAAAAAGTTTTATAACCTTGGTGCCAGAATATATGTCTCCACACATATGCACCCGTCGAAGATTCAGATCAGCCTGCACATCCGCACAGTCTGATCAGAGTCTTCCTTGTCTGCACAAAGAAACTGTGTACTGTTGGCCATCAAAGTTTCGCACAGTGAAGATTCTGATCAGACTGCGTGATTGTGCAGGCTGATCTGAATCTTCGACGGGTGCATATGTTTGGAGATAGATATTCTAGCCCCAAGGTTATAAAACTTTTTCCATGCTCAACTCAGCTGAGCATGAAATTTGTCCTGGTAATAAATCTCAAATTACAACTAATTGCAAATTCTTTCTTGCTAAATATAGCTGAGCATGAAAATTACTCTGCTGATGAATATGAAAATGCCAACTATTGTTGGCATTTTCATATTCATAAGCAGAGAAAAATTCATTTTCTGCTGAGCATGAAAAATGTTGCGGCTCAGTTGGTCAACAATCATAACCATAATTTTCATACAAGTATTAGCTTTCACCAAAAACAAAGTGTGCTAAACGGAGATTAAACTTTTTGTGAAAGCTTATACTTTGTTATAGTAGCGTTGAGCAGTCCATGAAAAATAACATTGGACTAGTCTATGGCCTACTATAAAGTGCTTCCGGAGCAATGGAAAACATTAAGATTGTCTACGCCCATAGTAGCCTTTATGTATCATGCAAACGGCTACATCCTTAAGGTTTGCGACTACCATTGAATTTAATTTGTATACTTTAAACGTTTTTGTGAACGTTCTACAGCCAATAGTTAATTCGTTTTGTTTTGCTGTTGTTTCTAAAGTTCAAATGGTCGATACATGGTACCTACCTGACATCTATCCATCTAAAACCTTCAAAACAAACAACAGAATGTTAGGTCATGTTACATTTAATGAACTTAACGCCTCGTCGAAGACACTGGCACAGGCCTTATAAGAGGTCACGGTAGTAGATTATACCCACAGCCAAAATGTCGATGATTTTCTTATTTTATATTCAAAGCAACCAACCAAAATATACACTTTTTGCGTAAATCTACCGTATACATTTTGACCAATTCTGGCATCAAAGCAGGCAAACAGACAATGAAACTATTTAGTTGAAGTTATTTTCGTATGGAACTAAACCGGTGCTCTATTAATTTTAGCAATCCATTCTATTTGAGTTCTGAGAACTAACATTAATAAAGTGCAAGTATTCGACCACATTGTGCTAATATTCTTTCACTTTCCTCTCCAAGGCGGTTCTAACAAGTACCCACAATCTATTTTTTGAGCAGAAATATGAAAACTACCAGAATTTTTCATCTGACAGTTTTCATTTTTGGTGGTAAAATTCTTAATACGTGTATTTGAATAATCGTGTTTTCGTAATGGGTAAGAACTAAATTATAGGTCATTGGCATTGACATAGCACGCATAATATGTACGCAATGTGCCAAAACGTCCCTCATGCCATATTTAAAAGAGGGGATACTGAGATCATGACTGATTTTCGTGTCTGCACGGACCCACCAAGACATTTACTATTCGCAGGTTCTATCTATAGTAGTCTATAGTTTATACACCCTTTAAGCAAAAGCCTAGCAGCGACTGCATGAATGTACATGCTGACACAGACTTTCTCTGTCCACATTTGCTCAGAGACATATTTTCGCCTCATATGACCCAATTATGATTTCAGCATGATTAGTCTATTATGAAACTTAAGGACGGAATTAATGAATGTCATCTGAATGTGGGATTATTCGTATTTCTTCGAGGAAATACGTTTATGTAAAACAGTCCCAGCTTATCAATGAAATCAGTTTTATATTTACATAATATTACTTGAGCCAGGGCAAAGCATTTCCTACAGGACTGCTTGTGCGCCCAGCGAAACCTCAGATCAGCATGTGCATCCGCACAGTCTGATCAGAATCTTCGCATGGGACACTGTAGGTAGCCGAGGATCCAGAGCCTGTTCAGGCGGACAGCAAAATCTGATCAGCCTGGCTGGATTCCCAGGTTGATCTGAGCCTTCACTAAACGCACATGCAAACATGTAGGAAACAGTGTGCCCTGGATGACGTAGAATAGTTAAATCACTAACCAGCAGAAAAAAAAATCTGTTCAGGCAATATTCATTGGCCTACACGTTATCATTTTAAAGGTAACTGCTTCTATGAAGATGACGATGACAATGATAATTTGCATTTTTACTGTCCTTTCAACATTATTGAAGTCATATCGAGACGATGTATTCAAGGGTGATAATTAAACGCTCTGTGTAAAGAAGCGTTGTACAATCATTAGATGAATTTCGCCTCCAGCGGGATTCGAACCCGGGGCATTGCGATACGAAGTCAGGAGCGCTAACCACTCGGTCACGAACGCTTCGTAACTGCTTCTATAATTAGCAGTTTGTTCCTTGGTATGGGAAAAAAATATCATTCAACAAACTCATGGAAACTACAATAATTACAAATATTAGTTAATTGCCCTGTTGCCCTACTATTGGCGCCATACACAATGGTAGAATATAAGAACCTCGCATAAAACATTTTGATTATATATTAAAACGCTAGCTATTACGATGATAATACAATGTGAACTTTACACACAAAAAAAAAAAACTTTTTCAGATGCGTAACTTTTTCAGCCCTGCAGACTAAAGCATTTAACTTTGCAAACAGTGTAAATCCAGATGAGATGGCTCTTTATGAGCCATCTCATCTGGATCTATACTGTTTGCTCTTCTGTTTTCTCTTTTTGACTAAGATCCCTATCTGCAAATATGGACACTTTAAAATTCAAAGATGGAAAGAGTCCATTTTAGTAACTCAGGGATGAAAGAGTTAACACACATGTAATTTTGTGTGCTACATGCCAAACGTGAATATTTCTGAATTTATTGTCATCGACGGCACTAAATTCCAAAATGTGAAAATGAGAAAGAATTGACGTGCAGATATTGGCTCACAGGTCACTTACTCAAGATTTTTAAATCAGATGTCATGCTCCATGAAAAACCACCATCCGAAGACATGGGACAGGAGATGCTTAACCCTTCCCATGCTGAATAAATTAGGATGCCACACCAATTTCTACTTTTCAGCCAATTAGATTACTTAATTCAGGTTGTTGATACAAATTCACATACTTAATGACAAACAGTGCAGATCCAGATCAGTTGGCTTCTGGAGAAGCCAACTGATCTGGATCTACAGTTTGCAAAGACAGGGCATGTCCGAGACAAGCAAGACAAGGAAAAATGACACTGCACCTCCATATGCATATCAGTTTTTTAAAAAAAAATCACCAGGAGAATCATGGCAAACAGTCGAACTGCAATGGCTCGAACACCTTTGGGACCATTGAAATTCGTTTTAGACATCGAGACAATGCACGGGTGACAATAAAATGCTCTGTGCAATGAAGCGCCGTACAGCCATGAGATGAATTCCGCCCTCAGCGGAATTCGAACCCGAAACCTGGTGATCCAAAGTGAGGAGCGCTAACCACTCGGCCACCCGGACTGTTTTGAACTGCTTATATAATTAGCGTTTTGCTTCTGGGTAAGGGAAAAAATCTCATTCAACAGACTCGAGAAAACTAAAATACAGTCGAACCTCGATGGCTCGAACACCCATGGCTCGTTTACCATGGCTAATTCGAACTCGTTTTTGAGTCCCTACGAAATTCTTCCGATAGCTCAAGAAAACAAACATTTAAGGAAATTTTCTTATTTTATCGTGAAATTGTATGTTGTGTGTACTCATTAGAATCGCCTCATCGAGGCGATTCTAATGAGTACACTCAACATAAATCATTGTGTAGAAAATCGAAAAGATTTCCCT
This sequence comes from Anodontia alba, assembly GCA_964016985.1. Lineage (NCBI taxonomy): Eukaryota > Metazoa > Mollusca > Bivalvia > Lucinida > Lucinidae > Anodontia > Anodontia alba. The sequence goes on along the minus strand of OZ024833.1, from coordinate 61,516,830 downwards.
AAATTATCGCTATTTGCTTCCGGAACTGGTGCCATGATTAACCCTCAGTGTAGTTCGAACCAATAAGGGCCAATCATAGCGCCAGTGCGGATAATTTATGGATGTTTTTTTTTTTTGTTTTTTTTTTTCGATTTTCTGTAATGGTTTGTGGAATGTAAGCGTTAAATTCTCCTCGATGAGGCAATTTTAATGAGTTCACACAACATACATGTTCATAATGAAATAAGAAATCTCCGTAAAACATTTCAAATATTTGTTTTCTTGAGCTATCGTAATTCTTTCCTAGGGACTCAAAAAGTAATTAGCAACGGTAAACGAGGCATCTGTGTTCGAGTCATTAGAGTTTTACTGTACAGTATTTCATTATGCAAACACGCTTATTCAAATATACAGAAAATTTCATCTCCAAAACTTGAAAAAAAAAATCAGATAAAATCTCTGGTATTTTTCATATTTCTGCTCAAAACATATTGTGGGTACTCGTTAGAACTGCCTCGGTGAGGCGGTTCTAACGAGTACCCACAATCCATGTTTTGAGCAGAAATAAGAAACATAACGTATACCCCTGTAAACCCAAGTTTTACTAAATAAAAGTGGGGTTCGAGGGGGTGAAAATTATATAGGCATTTTTCGTGATGTATTCTGTGATATTGAACTTTACATCTGTATTGGTCTACACATATGAGTAACTAGTGACTAAACAGTATGCCTACCTGAAGTACTGGAAAATGAACATAGTGATAAGTAACAAAACTAGGGAAATGGTGCTGAGTATGAAATAAACATCTCTAAGAAGCTCTGCCATCCGGATCTCGTCCGCCAAAGACTGAAAAAAAAAAACATAAATTAAACATTTTATAATAATACTTTAATAATATCATTATTTTTACTTATAGTCAGCCCTCATTAAATCAACACTCGATACAACGGCAAATTCGTTATACTGACAATTTCTCTGGCACGAAACATTCGCTCAAGACATTAGGAAATATTCAAATATACTGAAAATTTCCCACCAAAAACTGAAAATTTTCAAATAAATAATTCTGATATTTTTCATATATCTGCTAAAACATAGATTCTCCGTACTCATTTGAAGCGCCTCGACGAGGCGGTTCTAACGAATACCCATAATCTATGTTTTGAGCAGAAGTAAGAAAACTAATGTATACCCATGTAAACCCCAGTTTTACTATACAAAAGTGGTGGTTTAGGGGGTCAAAATTATATAGGCATGTTTTCGTGATGGGTATAAGTTTATCAGAAACTGTGCAAAAATTGTGCATTTAATACTTCAAGCAAAATATGTTTTGAATATTTGTTAGAATCGCCTCACTGAGGTATTCTTACAAATATCCAAAACATATGCTCTATAAGAATAAAACAAAACCTTTCTTACATATCGTTTTACTCATAAAGATTTCTTTACAACAGCAAATTCATTTTAATGACATCAATTTTAAAAAAAAAACAACAAATGTTGTCGTTGTAACGAGGGTTCACTGTATTGCAAATTAATATTATATTGCCATATAAAGACGCATATTTGAGTTAAATGGTAGTACGCAAGTAAACATATGGGAGTAAAGGCACTGTCTGTTTATCGCAGTCAATTTAAAGGCGGGCAAAACATTACGAAAACACGCCTATTCAAATATATTAAAAATTATACAATCAAAAAAGGCAAATTTTCAGATAAAAATATTCTGATAGTTTTCATATTTCTGCTCAAAACATAGATTGTGGGTACTCGTTAGAACCTCCTTGCCGAGGCGGTTCTAACGAGTATCCACAATCTCTGTTTTTTTTTAGCAAATTAAGAAATATAATGTATACCTCTGTAAACCCCAGTTTTACTATATGCAAGTGGAGTCTATATAGGCATGTTTTCGTGGTGTGTGACCGAAACATGTCAGTATAGTGTGTACAAGAAGTACAAGGGGAGGAATAGGACTGAGTTACTCATACCTAAAATGTACCGTTACATTTCTTTATCTATTGAAACCCCATGAGCCAGTTTCTATTTAAAACAAGTGGCAAGCTGTCATTTATTTAGAGCTTACAATGCTTTGTTAAGGTACCAAGTTTGAAGTTAATCCAGTATCCTTAAAGTAAATTAAAAAAAAGCGAAAAATGCTAAAATAGTTTATACAGACACATGAAAGAGGTACTTACCGGATCTTCCGTGGACTGCTCTGGTAATAGACCCATGCATTCTGAGTAATCTGAGATTGCATCCTTCCATGAAGCATTGGCGGGACAGTGTCTGTATGCACGAGCTGTAATAGAACAACAATGCATAGCCTGCTGAATTATCATGGGACCTGCTAAATTTGATAGTTTTTTCCGCTACAGAAAACCTGAATGACTCGAACACCGATGGCTCCTTTACCCTGGCTAATTCAGACACGTTTTTAAGTCCCTAAGCAATTTTCTTGATAGCCCAAAAAAGCAAATATTTATGGATATTTTAAGGAAATATTCACGTTTTATCATTAAAGGTATGTTGTGTGTACTATTTGAATCGCATCTTTGATTCGATTCTAATGAGTACACTCAACATACCATTACTATATAGAAGATTGAAAAGGCATCACTGAATTATTTCAATTTGCCTTCTGATTTGGCGTTATGGTTAACCCTCAGTGGCTCAAACTACCCATGACTCGAACAAGTTTCCATGGTCCCAAAGAAGTTCAAGTTATTGAGGTTCGACTGTATTTTGCAAAGGGAGACAGCTTAATCTGTGGCTCCCATTTTCTATCCTGCAGAGAAGCTCCTTCTAAAAATGTCTAATTTAACAGCTACGAATTTGCACCCACGGTGCAGACCCTTTTTTCCATTACAAAAACACGCCTATTCAAATAGACTGAAAATTTTACCACAAAAAAAATGAAAATTTTCAGATGCAAAATTCAGACATTTTTTTCATATTTCTGCTCAAAAACATAGATTGTCTCGCCGAGACGGTTCTAACGAGTACCCACAATCTATATTTTTGAGCAGAAATAAGAAAAAAATGTATATGCTGTAAACCTCAGTTTTACTGTATAAAAGTGGGATTTAAGGGGCTCAACATAATATAGGCATGTTTTCGTGATGCAAACGGGAGGCAAAACAAACACATAATAATCTCTCTTGAAAGCATATCATTCTCCTTAAGGAAACTCTAAACGGAGACAATTCTGTAAAAAAAAATATTTTGCCCCCTTCTGAACAGGAGTCTTATCATAAAAGAAATGATTTGTTCCAAGGAGCGATTTTTTTCCTTTTCGAGTAGAACCAATTTTAAAAGGGACTTGGTATGCAGGCAAGCAAAAAGGAAGTTAGTGACGTTATCTTGCTTGTAAACATAGCGGAAAATCAACCACGCTCATTCTGACCCCTTAAAGGCTCCATATTCCTCAAAAATTGACATTTTATTATCCGACAAAGGTTAAAAAATTGATATATGGTATAAATACAATCATAAAATGTGGCATCCGACAGCATGTAAAATTTCAGTTAGTTTCTCCTTCTTGAAATGAATTGATTTTATCGGTATCTCTGAATTAATGTTGGCAACATTAATTCAGAGATGCGATAAAAATCATTTCATTTTTTATCAAGTTCAAAAACGAGAGACTAACTGAAATTTTACAGGCTGTCAGATGCCACATATTATGAGCATATTTATCGTATATATCAATTTATGAAACCTTTCTTGCATAAAAAAGAATTTCAGTTTTGAGGAATATGGAGCCTTTAAAGCTACATTATGTATATTTGGGCAAAATCACGTGCATCCAGACCCCATAAAGCTATATTTTGGCCGCGACAAGCAATAGGCGGCCTACAGAATGTGCTTATATGTTTCGTTTAGATCACAGTGGATATCCACACCGTGTATTCTGGACATTCGCTATCTGTTGCTGCATTCTGCAGTACCCAAGATCTGTGTAAATGTACAGCAAAGTCCTTGATTAGAGGTTTTTCTCTTGACACACTTACGTTTGTTTTTCTTCTCATAAAAACGTATTTTTCATACGATAATTCGAACACCAGTACCTTATAAACAATATCAATGTTGGTACCTGTAAAATTCCAGAAATAAAGTCAACCCCTTCCTCTGTCCCCTATCTCTCAAGTATATGTAGCCCTGCTGCTGATCGTTGGGCAATTTGCTGCCTACGTGCTGTTGGGGTGCTATAAGGATCTAACATTGGTGTGAGGGGTAGATAGAAAAATCCGTCCCGAGGATCACTGTCTGGCATCACGAGGCTTGCTGAATGATGCCAGACAGTTATTGCGAGGGACGGATTTTACTATCTACCCCTCACACCCACGATAGATTCTTTTTTTTTTTTTTTTTTTTTTTTTTTTTTTTTTCTTTTTTTTTTTTCCTTTTTTTGCACACCTTTCATTTCTGAACGTAATTCTTTTTATTAATGCAGTTACTTCGATTGCTGACGTCTGCCATATTGTTATAGCATTACTCTGATATTTAATGACATCATTACGTTCAGTGACGTAAACCTAAACGATGGCGTGCGTTATGTCCTTTACAACCAGTGCATATCAAACACGTGAGAACTCTCCATTTTTATCAAACCCTGGGTAGGATAACCTGGGTAGGATACGAATTTCTATTCCAGGGTTAAATCCAGGATTTCCTTATTTGGTGTACAAGAAAATGCTTTCTGCAAGGTTCGCCCCAAACCAAGTTTCTAAACACTGGGCACCCGACACCTTGTTTCCATATATAGCCTAACTTCAATGGCGCATATATCTTTAGGACCACTGTTTGTTCTAGTCATAGATAGTTCGAGCCAGTCATACATGTAGCGCCAAGTCAGAAGACAACTGGGGATCATTTAGTGGTCTTTTCGATCTTCTGTAAAATAATGGTATGTTACGTGTACAAACAACATACATGAGTACTCTCAATATAGCATTATTTTATAGAACCTCGAAAAGGCATCCCTAAATTATCCCCAGATGTCTCCTAACCTTGCGCTATGATTACCCCTCAGAGGCTTGAACTGCCGATGCCAAGAACAAATTTCCATGGTCCCAAAGATGTTCGAACCATTGAAGTTCGACAGTATGTGATTTAGATATTCCCAAAGGTAAATAGTTGAACTGTTTGCAAACAGCTGAGATCATTACCAGACGCCGCAGAATGCGGCGTCTGATCCGGGTCTGCACTTGAGCCAATTACCCTTTTTGGGGGATTTTCAGACTACAATGGGTTGATTTGACGCGTCTTGTATTTGAACCAGGGCATTTCATTTTCTACAAAATTGCATGTGCGCCCCGTCTGATCCGAGTCTTCACGGGGCTTACTGTCGATAGCCAAGGATCCAAAACGTTTTTAGGCGGACAAGCGAATACTCTGATCAGACTGCGCGGACCCACCGGCTGATGAGTCTTCACTCGGCGCACATACACTTTTGTAGCAAATGCTGTACCCCGGCTTGTTTTATTTCAACAGGGTTCTGGGCTGGCCACTATCAATCAAACAAATCAGTCCGTCTGATAGCTGTAAACTTTACGTTTGCGCTTGCTTTAATTCGGTAAATGTCTGTAATTGATACACACTGAAGAAAAATGGACCGTCTTCTTTTTCGAGAGGCGAGGACTGAAACTGAAAACAGTATTCAGATACGTATAACCTGTTCAGGTTTTATACTGTTACAAGCTACAGGGGCATAACATCATCTTTATGGCGGAAAACGGAAGTACGAAATGCAACTGTGCACATGCGCGTGTCGATCTTGTTCTTTACGACTCGTAAGTCAGAATAAGTCGGCTTTTTTCTACAGTATTGTACAATTCATCCGAGAATGTCAGTCTGACTTTCGACCTAAATGGATGGCTTTTCATTAGAAAGCAAAACCCGATTTAGGGACATATCCCTGGAATAAAAATTCATCAAATCTTTCCTTTTCCGCTCCTACTGTGTAATAAGTTTATAAACAAACAATATGTCTGCTCCCAGAAGACTTCAGGAGGCAATATGTTCCAAGAAGTATCAGGCAATATAAGATAAATAATTGCCCACGTATGATAGAAAACCTCATTAATATTAATAACGTGGAGATTTCTTCATTCAATCAGATATATAAGCTATTTAGCTTCCCGCCAAGCATCCATGACACAATGGCAAATAACATCATCCTTATACAGGGATTCATCTAGATTCGAGCCCTGAATATCTATAGCAAAGTAATCTTCGCAAACAAATTACTTATCGAGCATCTGCGAATGCTGAACAAATATAAATTACTTTCAAGAGCTCTCAAATGCCATTAAAGCGTTTCTCTGATTGCAAGAAATGATCGTTCAGTGACATCACCGGTTTTGCGACATCCTTCTTCATGTCCATTTATGTTTTAGGTAGCGTTTAACGCTTAGCACTCTAGATAAAAATTTTAGCAGAATACGGTGATTTTTTTTTTTTCTTTTTCCCCCAGAAAACAGGATCTGACATTCATGAAAATTATCTCAAATGGAGACAATTTGCATATGAAGTGTCGAATCCTATATTTTGGGAAAAATAAGAAAAAAGCCATCAATTTGTCATCTGCTGAATTAGCCCAGAGTGTGGTAAAGAGTGTGAATTAGCCCAGAGTCTGAATAAATGCAGATGTGTGGCTAACCCATTTATGCCAAAGGGAGTCGTCTACCTCAACTCTTTGGACAGGTCCATTTCCAGTAGAAGGGGTGTCTGGTTACTATTCATTATTTTACAGAAACTCGTGTTTTTAATGCAAACAGTGTAGACCCTGATCAGACGCCGCGTTCTACGGCATCAGATCTGGGTCTACTCTGTTTGCCAATGTCCATTATATGGGACGCTGGCATAAATGGGTTAATGTGCAGATAACACAGTTTCTTATCAATACAAAAACACATTCTTACTACTCTTATCGCGCGTTCAGAAGGCGACAAACGTATGGTATTATCTCAGTTTTCTAATAATCCATTACGAAAACACGCCTATTCAAATATATTGAAAATTTTACCACCAAAAAAATGAAAATTTTCAGATAAAAATTCAGATATTTTTCATATTTCTGCTCAAAACATAGATTGTAGGTACTCGTTAGAACCGCCTCGGCGAGGCGGTTCTAACGAGTACGCACAATCTATGTTTTTGAGCAGAAATAAGAAAAATAATATATACCCCTGTAAACCCCAGCTCTACTATAGAAAAGTGGAGTTTAAGGGGGTCAAAATTATATAGGCGTGTTTTCGTGATGTATAATCAAATTAAAGAGTCCTAATGTATACAAGGTGTTGTGCCTAAAATTAAAACAAATTTTTTCCACTTTTTCCGACATCAGCGCTAACGTGACGTTATTCGAAAACAACAAAGTGGTGTCTAATAAGACAACAATATTAAACATTTCAAATAAATAATTTAGCGTTTTAACTGTTGCCAGGAAACCATGAAGAAATAAAGGCATATTGAGAATACTTTTTCAGCCGTTTGTAGCGATTCATTTTTTTATTAGGAACCACACGACATGTCCTCAGACCAATGAATTAGGCTATCAAACTTCATGTGACACGTCTTTAACCACTTCAAAATCGGATCAGGTGGCATAGTAATACTGTGAATAAGAGCATGCGGGGATATACATTATTAGGTGATTCTTATGTTACATATGTACGATTCAACAAAATCGTCACTCATATATGAAAATAGCTTACACATTATTTTTTGTCTTTAGCAGAAGTTAGCTTACAAATTATTCTATGGTCTTTAGTTCATAAACAGCTTTACATTATATATAGTCTTTTGCTGGAAGTAGCTTACAAACGACATTATAGTCCTTAGTTTGAAACAGCTTAAGCATTATACTATAGTCTGTAGCTGAAACCAGTTTACATATAATAGTATAGTCCTTAGTTGAAAATAGCTTAAACATTATATTATAGTCTTAAGCTGAAACCGGCTTACAAAAGGTAGTATAGACTTAAGTTGAAACTGCTTAAACATTATACTATGATCTTTAGCTGAAACCAGCTTACAAATGATATTACAGACTTATGTTGAAAAAAAAAACACTAAATATTATACTATACTTTTAGCTGACCCACAATGTACATTATACTACAGCCTTAAGCTGATACCAGCTAACAAATGATATTATAGTCTTCAGCTGAAAACAGCTTAAACGTATACCCCAGTCTTAAGCAAAACCGTCTATCACGAAAACATGCCAATATAATTTTGACCCTCTTAAACCCCACTTTTATATAGTAAAACTGGGGTTTACAGCGGTATACATTATTTTTCTTATTTCTGCTCAAAAACATAGATTGTGGGTACTCGTTAGAACCGCCTCGCCGAGGCGGTTCTAACGAGTACCCACAATCTATGTTTCGAGCAGAAATACGGAAAATATCAGAATTTTTATCCGAAAACTTTCAGGTTTTTTTGATGGTGAAATTATCAATATATTTAAATAGGCGTGTTTTCGTAATGTTACAAATTGTACTTCAGCCTTTCGTTAAAAACAGCTACTTCATTATGCTATACATAGTTTTAAGCTGAAACCAGTTTTCTTGTACTTCAGCCTATAGTTGAGAGCAGCTAACACATTATACTATATATTTTAGCTGAAACCAGCCCCGAAGTTATAAAACTTTTTTCATGCTCAACTCAGCTGAGCATGAGATTTTCTCTGCTAATAAATATGAAAATGCCAACTACTGTTGGCATTTTCATATTTATCAGCAGAGAAAATTTCATTCTCAGCTATGTTTAGCAAGAAACAATTTGCAATTAATAGTAATTTGAGATTTATTAGCATGTAAAATTGGAAAAATTTCCAACTACTGTTGGCATTTTCATATTTATTAGCAGAAAAAATTTCATTCCCAACTATGTTTAGCAAGAAACATTTTGCAATTAATAGTAATTTGAGATTTATTAGCATGAAAAATTTCATTCTGACAGGAGTCTTCGCTCTGTGTTCTCTGGATAGATAGCTAAGGACTCAAACCATCTTAATGCGGCCAGCGAACACTGTTCAGATTGCGCAGCCTGATCTGAGTCTTCGCTGGACGCATATGTAAAATTGTATGAATCGCTATGCCAGCTTATACGTGATAGTATATACTTTAGTTGAAAACTGCTTAAACATTATACTACAATATACTATAATATTTAGCTGAAACCAGCTTACAAATGCTATTATGGTCTTTGGTTGAAAACAGCTGTCACAGTATACTATAGTCTTTAGCTAAAACCAGCTTACAAATAATACTATACTATAGCCTTTAGTTAAAACAACTGACGTATTATACTATAGTCTTCAGTTGAAACCTATACTATAGTCTTCAGTTGAAACCAGCTTTCAAATTACTATAGCCTTTAGTTAGAACATTATACCACAATATACTATAATATTTAGCTGAAACCAGCTTACAGATGCTTTTATGGTCTGTGGTTGAAAACAGCTGTCACAGTATACTATAGTCTTTAGCTAAAACCAGCTTACAAATTATACTTTACTATAGCCTTTAGTTAAAACAGCAGACACATTAGTCTTTAGCTAAAACCAGCTTACAAATTATACTAGTCGTCAGTTGGAAACAGCTCATTTGACTGTAGTCTTATGTTGAAGTCAGAGATACCAGTTTTACCCAGTATGAGTATATGCTATGTACATGTAAAGATGCATAATCAGTTTGCTCAGCTAACTAAAGCTGGAAATGCTTCCACAGTAACCGTTGTCTGTCCTTCTTTTACAAGTAACGATTAAAATTCTACTCACCTAGAGTGAAGTTCACAATTCCGCCAAAATCTGGACAAGGTAGGGTATAGGTTGTATTTGCAGGCGTAGCTGGCCAACAATGAAGACCATCAAATACTGGAGCACAGTTGTGGGCTGTAAAGAAAAAAAAAAGTTAGTAATTATTGCATTCATGTTTATTCGATCCAGGGTATATTTAGCTGAATCCTGTCTTCCATGAAATGGATATATAATTTGACATTTTATCTCTTCTTGTAAGCCCCAGAGAAATTGGAACTCTAACTACTGTTATATTCATAAAGTATTTTAACCAGCCATCTTTCAAGGAATGAGTACAGGTCACAAAATATTTGAGCTGTCTCTTCGCAAGGTCACCTTTTTGCTATTGTCGATGAATACGTTGGTACGGATATCATCCCGTAACGTTACACGGCGCAAACAAGGGTTATAGTCTGTGTGATATAATTGGCCTCGGCTTGGCTTGCCAAGCCGAAGGCCAAAGTAGTCATACCAAAATTTCAACCCCTGCCAAAGCATTTACGGAAAAACCCGAGTAAAAGTGCAAAGTACACATCCCACCACGCGCATCCCACTACGCTGAAAAAAAAAACAACAAAAAACAAAAAAAAACGTCCTTTCAAAATAAAAATACATGTATATTTCGGTTTGAACATAATAATTAGGTTTAAGTTTACATTTCACTAGGAATTTTGAGCTCTAACCAGCTAATTCATAACTGCAAATTACTACGCTATAACAGTGAAAGAAAACACGATTGTATACGGAGATACTGAGCCGATCTAGATAGCCGATTGCAGAGCGGAAAAGTACGAGTATTTGCGTATCTGAAAAGACCAATTTTGAAGTTTGGAACCGTGTGCCTCAAACCTTTTGATAACTTTCGGGATTAGACCCATTTTTCGCACATGCACGAATAAGGTTTGCCTTTTACCATTACCGCTCTCTGGGAATATTTAGCAGACGACATTTGATGGTAATTTCCTTATTTTTGTCAAGGCTCAGGAAAAAATAAAAAAAAAAATTACAAAATGTCGTCTGCTGAAATTTTTACCCAGACTGCCATGGCTTTATCCAATAACATTTTGTTGGATGTTTGGATTATAATTGCCTGTCATCTCGACAGATTAGTAGTTCACAAGCATAGATAAGAAGATGAGTTTAGTGACATTTTTGTCATTTTTTGCACAAGTTGTGGGTATTCATTAGAATGGTCTCAGTAAGTCCATTTCAATGAGTACACACAACATGTATGGCTGCAAAAAAAACAACAAAAAAACACACTAAAACTTGATTTTAAGTAGGCTAATCGTATCTAGATGAGAGGGGGTGGGGTGGGGGTGTTATCAGATAAATATTTTTCTTATTTCTTAATGAAAGCATATGTTGTGGGTACTTATTAGAAGTGTCTTGCCGAGGCGCTTCTAATGAGTACCACAACACGTTTTCATGGAGAAACGGGAAAATATCCATACTTTTGACTGAAAAAATATCTTATCTAGAGCTATGGTAATAATAACTAACCGAATTTTTTAATAAATGCTTATGAAAACTTGTTGGGAGTTGAAGATTGTTCTGATACCCAGGCCTCGAGCGCCTGCAGCGCTTTGATTTTATATAATGTTTTGACACCGTCAGACGCGACGTCATATGATAAAATGCTTGCTCTTGAAAAGATGGTATCATTTTTTATGTTTTCATTTACAATGTACTGGAAATGCCACTGAACAGAACACATTCCACAGGTGTGTAACTGTAATAAATACATGATAGTATTTTGCTTTTAATAGTACATTTTACTTATGCGACGGTGTGTGGTATGATGGTTCAGTGTCCTTAAAACTTCTATCCGTAGATAATTAAGAAACTTTCAAGAAAATGCTATATTTCCGTGTGTGTATGTTATCAATCATTGTTATCATAACGAGTTAAATTATTGATGTAACTATCCATTTAACATTTCATCCGGTAAAAATAAAGAAAATAAGCAATCAGGACAAACATAATTGTCTATGTTCATGTTACGTTAACGTTTATAGGTTTAGTTTAGGTCTTTTGTAATTTGAGTAGAAACCTGATAAAAAGTCTGCAAACATCACATGTTTTGCCGCAGCAAATAATGTCTTTCCCCAGTTTTACAGAAGACTAATTTAGTGTGGTGTCCTCGGAAAAAATCAGGATATGATCTTTTGGCACGAAAACTTTCAATTTTGCTATGAGAGCTTGTCTTGTTCTTGTTTCAATAGCTGCAAAAATAGCTCATTAAAACACAGGGTCGTAAATCTGCAGGCACCGGCATAAAAAATAACCGACATATTGGAAAATTTAACCTTCTCCACTCTCTGGGCTGATTCGGCCATCACGAAAACATGCCTTTATAATTTTGACCCCCATAAACCCACTTTTATATAGTAAAACTGGGGTTTACAGGGGTATACATTATTTTTCTTATTTCTGCTAAAAAACATAGATTGTGGGTTCTCGTTAGAACCGCCTCATCGAGGCGGTTCTAGCGAGTACTACAATCTATGTTTTGAGCAGAAATAAGAAAAATATCAGAATTTTTCATCTGAAAATGTTGATATTTGGTGGTAAAATTCTTATTGTATTTGAATAGGCGTGTTTTCATAATGAAACGGTGAAATTCAATAATGCTAGTTTTCTTATTTTTCCTAAGGCGGCAATTTACAAAGCAAGCCAAAGACTGTTTTCTGAGGAAAAAAAGGAGAATTTGTATGAAATGTCAAAGCCTACTGGGCATATTACGCGGACCACAATTTCATTGGCACTATTATCTTATTATCCCTAGAAATTAGACGTTGACATTTAATGCAAATTGTCTCCTATGGTGACAATTTGCTTGAGATGTCAACATCTATTTCACTTGAAAAATAAGAAAAAAAAATAAATTGCCGTCTGCTGAAAATATTATCCAACATGCTAAACGTTAAAATTGAAAAGACAATGACAGTAGCATCCCTAAATAAATGAAGCCGAAATCTGGTATCCCGCTACTCGCATAGCCCCAAGGACATATTTTCTCTGCATGCTGACTCCGTTAATGACTGAATTTAAGTTAAATATTCAGGCATCTAAACTCTCTAGAAGGCACAACGTCGATTCAACATTGAGTCAACGTCTGAATCGACATTGTTTCAGCGTTGTGTGCCCGCTGGGACCTACTGTTGTGTCCTACAATTTGAAAAAAAAAAATATCATAAAAGGAATGACCCTTGAGAGCAAAGCACTTATTCACAAAACTGTAAGCAGCAAAAGTGTCAACATCACGAAAATATAGCTATATAATTTTGACCCCCTTAAACCCCACTTTTATAAGTAAAACTGGGGTTTACAGGGGTATACATTGTTTTTTCATATTTCTGCTCAAAAAACATAGATTGCGGGGTACTCGTTAGAACCGCCTCGACGAGGCGGTTCTAACAAGTACCCACAGTCTATGATTTTGAGCAAAAATAAGACAAATAATGTATACCCTGTAAACCCCAGTATTCAGATCAGTATCAGAATAATTTGATAAACATAGCCAAGTTCTAAAGGTTATTAAGCATTTAAATACACAGTCTGTTAAAAAAGTTGTAAGTATGGTGTCGTTCAAAAGTTTTATAATTCAGAGAATAGTGATACTGCTAGACTGGCGCAGTCTCCAGTGACTAAATACTTTTCTCATAATCCTGTTTGATAATCCATTCAAATAAACCCAAAATAATATCATGACTATAACTAGTGACCAGGCTTTATATTCATCACCGATCGGTGTTATCTCTATAATTTAATTTCATTATGAAAACACGCCTATTGTAGTATACTGAATATTTCACCATCAAAAGCTGAAAGTTTTCAGATAAAAATTCTGATATTTTTTTTTCATATTTCTGCTCAAAACATAGATTGTGGGTACTCGTTTGACCCGCCTCGCCAAGGCGGTTCTAACGAGTACCCACAATCTATGTTTTTGCGCAGAAAAATAATGTATACCCCTGTTAACCCCAGTTTTACTATATAAAAGTGGGGTATTAGGGGGTCAAAATTATATAGGAGTGTTTTCGTGATGGCATTCTGATAACACACTTCAGTTCGACTACTGTGCACTTTATCGTACCCATGTCATTAGGCCAGGAATAATCACAAGTCCATATCACTGCATTATTGCTTTATTACAGACTTATTCTGACTAACTGTAATCAGTTTAGCACTCTTCTTGGACGTCTTTTGTTCTTGTGGTCATTGGATTGTTACAGCTACAAGATGCATACGCAGCATCAAGGCGTCCAGTGTGAACGTTTCAAGTACGCAACATTTTTTTTATGTTTAGAAGTAACCCCGCTATTGTCCGCATAATGGCAGAACGATTTTTCCCATAATGATTGTATTTTTTTTGTAAAGGGATTCATATACTAAAGAAGAAAATTCGTTTCTGTTAGAGTGGATCCATGTGACATGTGAGGCACCAAATTTCAGTCAGACTGCTCCTTTTTGGATTACAGTAAAAGCTTAATGACTCGAATACTGAGGTCGGCAACATTCTTTCGTGGAGATTGATCATGAAATATTTTCTACGGTCATTTTCTCCCTTCCGCTGATTCAAGAAGGGCAGTTGTCAGTTTCTGGCGAAAGAATGTGCACAATACTGGTTAACCGCTTAGAGGACTAAGCCTGCCCAATAAACGTGTGGTTAGGTAAACTGACCGCGCTCGACATGACCCCATTGGGTTGACTGGGCCGTAAAACCTCAACACAAACAAACAAACAAAGACTTGAATATTGACAGCTCTTTTACCGTGGCTGATTCGAGCTCGTTTTTTCTTCCCTAGGAAATTCATTCCATAGCACAAGAGAAAACATATAACATCACGAAACCACGCCTATATAATTTTGACCCCCTTAAACCCCACTTTTATATAGTAAAACTGGGGTTTACAGGGGTATACATTATTTTTCTTATTTCTGCTCAAAACATAGATTGTGGGTACTCGTTAGAACCGCCTCGACTCAAAACATAGATTGTGGGTACTCGTTAGAACCGCCTCGTCGAGGCGGTTCTAACGAGTACCCACAATCTATGTTTTGTGCAGAAATATAAAAAATATCAGAAATTTTTATCTGAAAATTTTCATTTTTTGATGGTAAAATTTCCAATATAGTTGAATAGGCGTGTTTTCGTAATGAGGGACATTTCAGGGACATTTTCTTATTTTATCACGTAAATATTTGTTGCGTGTACTTATTAGAAACGCCGCATCGAAACATTTCTAATGAGTTCACTCAACATACCTTTATTTTATAGAAAATCGAAAAGAAATCCCTTAGTTATCCCCATTTTCCTCCTGAACTGGTGCTCATTACGAAAACACGCCTATTTCAATATATTGAAAATTTCACCACCAGAATCTGAACGTTTTCAGATGAAAATTCTGAAATTTTTCATATTTCTACTCAAAACATAGATTGTGGGTACACGTTAGAACCGCCTCGCTGAGGCGGTTCTAACGAGTACCCACAATCTATGTTGTTGAGCAGAAATAAAATAAAATAATGTCTACCCCTGTAAATCCTAGTTTTACTATATAAAAGTGGGGTTTAAGGGGGTCAAAATTAGATAGGTATGTTTTTGTGATGTAAACCCTCAGTGACTTAAGTACGCGTGTCTAGAATAAATGTCCATGATTCCAAAAGTGTTCGAGCCATTGAAGTTCGACTGTACATAAATTTCCCTTAAAATACAATTTTATTCATTTAACGTAGCTTTGATCCTCATAAACACATTCTGCAGTCCCTGCAAACGACTGAGCAATTTTCACATTGGCTGTATTGCATGTCTCTCAACCATTTAGAGTCTTAGAATATGTTTATTTTATGTTAATTGGTTTTGTTTTTATGTGTACATTTGTCCTCTCAATGTCACCAACAACGAAATGTAAAACAAATTCGATACCTCTGGTATTATTATCTGTCTACAAGCCCGCTGGATGAATATTTACTTCGTGTTATATACATTTGATCTAAAATGTATATCATTCCAGACCTTTGCAAACAATGAACAGACATCACTAAACGCGCTAGGCCAGTTCAATTACAGAAGCATTTAAGAGGATTTGCAATCTCTTTGACGTTTATTTTGCAACACTTGCTGAAATATCTGTCAAGTGAAACAGCATTTGTGTCTTCTTGTTTGCTACCTTGAATAAAATCTCTTCTCACTGTGTTTTCATACTATCCTCTTCCCAATAATCTCTCCTCGCAGTGTTTGCATACCATCCTGTTTTCTATAAACTCACCTTCGCAGTGTTTTCATACCTTACTCTTTCCTATAAACTCTCCACACAGTGTGTTCAAACTATCCTGTTTCACATACTCTCCGCACAATCTTTTCATATCATCCTGTTTCCTATAAAGTCTCCGCACAGTGTTTTCATACCATACTTTTTTTCCTATAAACCCTTCGCATAATTTTTTCATATCATCTTGATTCCTATAAACTCTCTCTACAGTGTTGTTCTGATTCAAGAAGGACAGTTGTCAGTTTCTGGCGAAAGAATGTGCACAATACTGGTTAACCCTTAGAGGACTTCGCCTGCCCAGTAAACGTGTGGTCAGGTAAACTGACCGCGCTCGACATGACCCCATTGGCTTGACTGGGCCGTAAAACCTCAACACAAACAAATCCACAGTGTTGTTGTTTTATACATGTATCATACGCTTTTCTAAAATCACGTTATTAGCTTCCATACTATCGGAAATATTAGGGCAAACCGATTTCAGCAAACAATGCAGATTGAAAAAGGTCTTGGACATTGTTTGCATTTAAGTCACAGCATGTTAGATACCTTATCGGGTAATCAACTGGATTTATTCAGTCTTGGATACATGTAAGTATGGCAAGGACTTAAGCTGTACAATGGCTGTATGGACAGTTTAGGATAAGTTTGGTAAGGGGTTAAGGTGTCCGAAAAATTATAGTAAATACGGTAGCTAACACCTCACATAATGTAAATACGACATTACAATTCAATATATAAAAGTTGCTCCTTCTTTCATTACATTTTAGTGAACATTGGTTGATATGCGTTGCACTTAAGTGAACACTGGGCGATACAATCGATTCAACTAAGAATTATTGCGATTCATCCAACTAAGAATCGTTGCGATTCATCCGAGCATAGTCTTTCGAGCTTTCGCGAGCTTAAATTAGTGATCGATTTTTATCTGTGCAAAAAGCACTGTGGTTGCATTACGAAAACACACCTATTCAAATATATAGAAAATTTCACCTCCAAACTGAAATTTTTCAGATATAAAAACTCCGATATTTTGTCATATTTCTGCTCAAAACATACATTGTGGATACTCGTTAGAACCGCCTTGGCAAGGCGGTTCTAAAGACTATCCACAATCTATGTTTCGAGCCGAAATATGAAAAATAATGTATACCCCTGTAAACCCCAGTTTTATTATATAAAAGTGGGATTTAAGGGGCTCAAATTTATATCGGCATGTTTTTTTGATGAAGCCGCAGTGCTTCTTGCACAGGTAAAAACTCGACCACTAATTACTAACATATCAACATAAATTTATATAGTTTGACTGGAAGACTTGCAACAATTGTTTTGACGATTTGCATTGTATCCCAAGTTGGCGAAACCGCACTGAGAACCATTACCAAAACAAGCCTACTCAAATATACTAAAAATTTTACAACCAAAAATGAAACTTTTCAGATAAAAATTCTGATATTTTTCATATACCTGCTCAAAACATAGATTGTGGGTACTCGTTAGAACCGCCTCGCCGAATGGGGTTTAAAGGGGTCAGCATTATATTGGTATGTTTTTGTGATAAACGATTCGCACTGTATCTCCGGTGGGCGAAACTGCACTGAGAACTATAAACAAATGTTACCACATCCTCCAATTATCTTTTTCATGCGGATTACATGAAACCATATCGCCAATTACTTTGTCGGACAAATCAATTTCCTCAGCTGCATAATGTCGGAAATCTTAAAAGGAATGCACCATCAAAGACAGGAAATCTTTAGAGAATATAATGCCAATAGAGCCGAGGATGGGAGGACAGACATATTGTTTAAATAACAATCATGAAATGGAAGTAAAAATGCATAAAAAGTATCAAAAAAGATGATTACGGGAGAGTTGTCTTGTCTGGATATTCAAACTATTATTATTTATGTATGTCTTTAATGTTAGAAATGAAAACAAAGCAAAACAAATCTAATAACTGGATTGTTTTACAAAGAAGACAGGGAGAAGCAAACGGTTGCTCATTTTCCTAGCGGTGCTGCCCTTGACAATTAGGTCAATGAAACTATAATATAGATTACTCTTTAGGATCTTCCGGTGATACACATATACATCCACGAATGTTGGAACATGTAACTGGTTGGAGAAGTACTCGTATTGTTTAGACAAAACATTGTCACGTCAACGCGAATCTCAATATGCCGAACTTTATCTCTGGTGGGCGTGACATGAAGCACAGGATTCAATACGATACAAAAGTAATTTAGAAAACAAAAATGATGTCCTCCCACTCGTACTGCTCTTAAAAATAAATTGAAGGCCACCAAAATCTAGCAACCTTTAAGACATAATATGTCCTTGTTTAAAACTACGGTCGAACTTCATTTGCTCGAACACATTTGGGACCATCGAATTTGCTCTAGACATGGATAGTTCCAGCCATTGAAGGTTAATCCTTGCGCCAGGTCAGAACGTAAATGGGAATAATTTAGGGATGTCATTTCGACCTTTTATAAAATAATGGTATGTCGACTGCACTCACTAGAATCGCCTGAGTACCCACAGCATAATTTTTACATGATAAGATCGTAAAATAAGATAATATTCCTATAAATTCCCATAAATATTTGTTGGCTTGAGCGTTCGGAAATCTTTTATAGGGACTCAAAAAACGAGTTTAAATCAGCCACGGATAGTGAGCCATCGGTGTTCCAGTCATTGAAGTTTTACTGTATATCCTTAGAACGGCCGACGGTTTTGAAAAATGCAGCCAAAATGAGGGTAGGGTCGGATATTTATCTCTGGAATCCAACATAAGCAACTGATAAATCACAACTTACTTGAAAATGAAAGTAGATATATTATTCTTCACAATCAAGCATTTTTTTACACTCGTGGGAAAATGTATGCGCATGGAGATCTTTTCTTTTCCTTTCTTTTTTCTTTTTTTCTTTTTTTTTTTTTTTTTTTTTTTTTTTTTTTTTGCGATTTCATCCAGCATTTTTTTCCTCCTTTCGCTCTCTCCTTCCCTCCCTCTTCTTTTACCTTTTTTCCGCATTTTGTATGCTGGGTCATTTGAGCCGCACTTGATTGGTGTTAACGGGGCTGCATTACGAAAGTACAATGGTAGACCGAACATTTTTTGTTCGAAATTTTGACCATTTTTTTCTTACTTCGGAAGACTTTTGCGCCCTTTCTTTACATGCTAGAGAAATCGTGTTCATACTATTATTACCCCGCATACTACCGTATTAAATGGTACTGGAACTGGATGATTGTTTGTATTAATCTTGCCGTGAGGGTCGTTCAAAAAGTGTTGGATAGCAATTACGCATAAATACGCTATCACCGCCGAAAGAATATATATATATATATATATATATATATATATATATATATATATATATATATATATATATATATATATATATATATATATATATATTAGCTGACCTCTATATTCACTGCAGTTCTATCAGTTGTGACGTAACCTTCAGGTTTGTAAAATTATCTTTTGGCATTTGATAACCGTTTATGTTTCTTTCATAGAATCGCGGACTACATTTATTGAAAATATGAGTAGAGTGATAAAAACTCCTATAATTTAATATTTCTATGACTTGACGCCAGTTGCGATTCTGACCTTGAAAAACTGAATTTGCAAATGTCTAAGTGCGTTATTTCCTTCTAACATTCTTACCCTAGCTGATATGTGTATTTTATACAAAGCGGGGTTGGTGCGAAATTACTGTTTGTGCTTGTAAACTAAGTCCCAGTAATTTAGAAGTCGACCGTATGTCACTTTCGACCAGAAAATGCTCAGATCACGCTGCGCATGTGCCGTCTAAATTAAAGTACCCTATTCGCTAATAGAGTATTAAAATGTCAATGATTAAGTGAGTAAGAGTAGCCAATGCGTGAATGCCCGACGATCTGAGGAAACGCTGATCGCACATTTGACACAGCCTTTTCCTACAAGATTGCATGTGTGCCCAGCGAAGACTCAGATTAGCCCACGCATCCACGCAGTCCGAGCAGAGTCTTCGTTTGGGCACATATGCCACTTGCAAAGATCCCATCACGAAATCACGCCTATTCAAATATATTGAGAATTTTACCACCAAAAACTGAAAACTTTCAGATGAAACATTCTGGTAGTTTTCACATTATTGCTCAAAACATAGAATGTGGGAACTTGTTAGAACCGCCTCGATGAGGAAGTTCTAATTAGTACCCACAATCTATGTTTTCAAGCATAATTAAGTAAATAAATGAATACCCCTGTAAACCCGTTTTACTGTATAAAAGTGAGGTTTAAGGGGATCAAAACTATATAGGCGTGTTTTCGTGATGTAGAGATCCAAAGCATCTGCAGGCGTGCAGCGAAGGTTCTGTGTCTTCAATGGATGTACATGCACTCTTGTAGGAAATAGTGTGCCCAGCTCATTTCTATAGTGGTAACGTTTTAGTCAAAAATCTCATTTGAGTAGGCTTGACGACGGGTCCTAAGGAGAGGTTGCAAAATACTTGTGCAAAGCCGAGCAAAATAGTGAAATTAGCTCAAATGTGAAATATATAGATGACAATTAGCTGAGGTAAATCATGTCCGAGACCAGCTCACAGACCTTGATGTCATGTTTTATCACTCCTAACTATAAGGTTAATCAAATTTATGTACATTATGAAAACATGCCTATTCAAATATATAGAAAATTTCACCTGCAAAAACTGAAAATTTTCAGATAAAAAACTCTGATATTTTTCATATTTCTGCTCAAAACATAGATTATGGGTACTCGTTAGAACTGTCTCGGCGAGGCGGTTCTAACGAGTACCCACAATCTATGTTTTTGGGCAGAAATAAAGAAAATAATGCCTACCCCTGTAAACCCCAGTTTTACTATATAAAAGTGGGGTTTATGGGGGTCAATATTATATAGGCATGTTTTCGTAATGTGACACCTTATAGCCAGTCTTTGATTTTTGGTCTCTGACATCAAGGATTTCTCCAAGATAAATTGCTGCTATCAGACAGGCGAAGGCAAGCAGTAGGCAATAGATGATTGTTGATTTATTAAGTATATTAATATTCATAATTCGATCATGTTAATTTTTATATCAAACCCATAGCTAGTATATTGATGCCAAAACACATCACGAAACTCGCCTATATAATTTTGACCCCCTTAAATCCCACTTTTATATAATAAAACTAGGGTTTACAGGGGTATACATTGTTTTTCTTATTTTGCTGAAAAACATAGATTGTAGATACCAGTGAGAACCGCTTCGACGAGGCGGTTCTAAAGAGTACCCAAAATCCATGTTTTGAGCAGAAATATGAAAAAATCAGAATTTATCTGAAAATTTCCTTTCTTTAGTTGTAAAATTTTCTACATATTTGAATAGGCGTGTTTTCGTAATGCTAACCCATGCAGCCTGGCCCAGAAAACTAAGAAGCCTTCAACACTTCAGATGTCTTCATTCTTGTGTGTGTATGTTCATTGCTCTCAAGAGTCATTCTTTTCAGAAACTATTTGTACACTGAGGCATTCCAGATTTTGTTTTATTTTATTTACATATATATATCATGTGTCAAAATGTTTGTTATTCTACTGTTAGATTTACATTAAAGTACATTTATAGTTTAACCAGTTTGGTAAATGGAAGACCGCAAGAAAAACAGAAACCAGGTCTCTCATTGCTTTTAGTTCTACGTCTTTTGATCCCTTGACACTATCGTATTTCTCTTATGTTTTCGGATACCTCAACTCAGTACAGTCGAACTTCAATAAATGGAACAGCTTTGGGACCATGGAAATTTGTTCTAGACAAGGGTAGTTCGAGCCACTAAAGGTTAATCATAGCGCCAGGTGAGGAGGCGAATGAGGATGAATTGGAAATGTCTTTTCGATTTTCTGTGAAGTAATGGTTTGTTGAGTGTACTCTTTAGAATTGCCCCGATGAGCAAATTTAATGCGTCCACACAACATACATTTTCGTGATAAAATAAGAAAATTTTCCACAAATATTCCTAAATAATACGAGGGTCCTGCAAAAAGTTTTGTCACTGTGTTCGGATTACTTCAGTGCTACGTTTTATCAAAACATATTTTTATTATAAACCTTCAGAGTATTCCCCCTTTACTAAAACATATTGTGTAACTTTTTTACCCAGTCGCGAAAAGCAGATAAATAGTCTTCTTTTGGTATCTGTTGGAGACACTGATAAAAAGCGCTGCCAAGAGAACTTCTAGACGTATACTTATTTCCAGAAAGCATTTTCTTAAGCCTTGGAAATAAAAAGAAGTCACAGGGACTCAGGTCAGGTGAATAAGGTGGATGGTTTAAAACTTTCACCTTTTCAGAAGCCAAAAAGACAAAACAACCTCACACTTATGAGAGGAGGCGTTGTCATGTAAAAAGTGGACTCCTGACCATCCTTTGCTTGATCCATGTTCCAATGTAACAAGTAAATTGGTCAGTGTATATGACTGCATCTATTCCAATTTGAAATAACTCGGTCAGTTGGAAAGCAATTTGCACGAAATAAAAAGGTTTACTCAAGCTATTCAACACACCATTCAAGTGCAGTGAATCATTTTAAAATAAACCTGGGATAAAACCAAGGACGCCTATTAGTGACAGAACTTTTTGCATGACCCTCGTATTAGTTGCTTTTATCTATCGGAAGAATTTCCCAGGATCTAAAAACGAGTTCGAGTCAGCCACGGTAAACGACCCAGCTAGCATTCTACGTAAATCTACATCGGGCCGTCATCGGCCCGTCAGCTACCCTGACGGGCCGATGACGGCCCGACATAGATTTACGTAGAATGCTGACTGGGGAGCCATCAGTGTTTGGAGTCTTTGCTAGTTTACCGTACCTATCCTATAACTTGCATAGGTCCATCTAACTACTGTCCTTTCGACATCACTCGGAAAGATGTTTTTTGCTTGGCGTTTTATTTCAAAAGAAAATATTTTGTTCTGATTGACCATATTTTATCAGAAACCATTTGTCTTTTCTGTTTCTGTGTTTCGTTCATAAATATTTACCCTAAAATTAAATTTACGGCCGAAAATTGGTCTGACCTATGCAATTTCCATAGTAAAGGGATTTTTTTTGAATATCTGTCGTGGGAAAATATTTTTCTACTTTTCTTTGCTGAATTTGAATTATCGATGTTTCACAAGAATATTGTGAAAATTTCAGAAAAATTGGTCAAGAGGAACTTGTTGAAAATCTGCCTCTAAGTTACCTACCCTACAGATTTCTGCATAATTTGCATTCATTTTTACTATGGGAAAAAAGTAAAAAATATTCGATTGTTTTGAAAACCAATGACTAGAATAAAACTTTTTGTACATAAGTAGTTACGACAAATAGATTTGCATTAAATCATGACAAAAGTTTGTAAATTTGCTTCTTCTGGACAAAGCGCAAAGCAAAAAAAAAAAACAAAAAAAGGACTTTCTGAAAGATGTCGAAAGCACAGTACCTATTGGCGTGTCTAACAATTGCTGTATGAGTGGCAAACAGCGTAGAGGCAGATCAGACGCCGCATTTTGCGGCGTCTGATCTACCTCTTCACTGTTTGCTCTGGCCTGTCTGTCCGAATGTTCGAATACTTAAGACAACTACGGTACATTATGATAACGTGCTAAGTAAATGACATTTTTGTTTTAGTACTCTTGGAAGATACATTAGAGTTGACTGAGATCAATGAATAATGTCAGTCCTGTAGGCCAAGACAGAGACTTTTGCAAATGGTGCAGAGCGAGATTAGACGAGCCATCCAATCAGTATCTTTTATTTTAAGTTGAACATCCAGCTGCATGCCCCGTCATTCAGATGTGCAGCTGGTCGAGGAGGACATCCCACTAACACACCTTACAATCATTTCATTTTATTATATGTCTGATAACACTTATTACAGTTTCAGTCAAGGTGAAATTTGAGTAGACAGTAAGGAGTATTTTCATATTTTCATTTCTTTTCTCACCAAAACCTATCTGTCTGATGCTCATTACATTTTGTAGAACTGTCTCAGCTAGGCAATTCAAATGAATACCCAGATGATACCTTCGGGCGCATTTATAAAAAAATTGTCCTTCAAACAGCACCCCCACCCCCCGCCCCTCCCCCGCACCACACACACACACCCTCGTGACTGGAGCTGCTATGACATAACACATATCATACATAGTCAAAGATAAGATATCCATTTCATTTAACAGATATTCACATACCTCCCGCATTTCCCAACCTAAAAGAAAAACAGACTATAGGTACCCACCAGAAAAATTTTTGAAGCTGTTCAGTACTTCCCTATCGGGCTATGTTATTGACATTAAAAAGCCTCATTGTATTTTTTCTTACTTTCGCTCATTAGTCTTATTTTCTTACAAATAGATATATTACATCAGTATCTTCACTGTTTGCTGTGCTGGTCTTGATTTGACTGAGGTGCTTATTTGAAACACTTGGTATGTTTACAATTTGAAGATGGAAACTTCGACTTAAATAATAAGACCTGGTATAGAACAAATAAATTTTGAACTAAATTCGAAAATACGACATTGATACTATACTGTACTGACGTATACTGACCGGCTCGACATGACCATAATAGTGTTGACTAGGCCGATAAACTCAAATTTCATCCAACCCAACGATTGGTAATTATTTTCCTATATGGCTCCGGCTTTCTTCTTTTCTGCTTACATTGGTACTTATAAGTCAAGCTAGATTTAGTTAATTAGGTTTCCTCTTTGCCGATATGAGCTGCTCACATAATACCAAAGACAATCTTAGCCGCACAAATATTGTATTTTAATGAATTATATTGAGACTTAATCAATCCAATACTAGGTTTAAAAAAGTCGCGTTGCGAATAAATGTGGGCGGCTGCATGCAAAGACATGTCTTCCGGTATATGCGGACAGCGAAGGCTCAGATCAGCCTGTGCATGTGCGCAGTCTGATCATGGCCCTCGCTGTCCGCTTAAAGAATTACTTGACTATAGAATGTATCAATGGAGAGCAAATACCCGGATGAGATTTTGCGCATGCGCAGTAGGAATCTGAATGTGTATTTTGTCAAAGATCTTTTCGATTGACATGGCTCAGAATGTCTTCGTACCATATGAGGAAAGCGGACTTCCAGTTCTGTCTACGCATCCGCACAATCTAAATCAGGATCTGCCCTGTTTGATAACAAATGATTAAGGCCAAAATATTATGTGGACCAGGTCAAGCAAAAAGATGTCTTCGAGCATGCGTACAATGCACAGATTCAGATTCATCCCGCGCTTGCGCAAAGTCTTATCCGGGTTTTTGCTCTTCATTCATGCATTCTGTAGTATCCGATCTTTCTGTTAGCGGACAGCGAAGGCCCTGATCAGGCTGCGCGGATGCGCAGCATGGTCTGGGCCATCGCTATTCGCATATGACCGAAAGAAAATGTTTTTGCATGGTGTGCCCATATAGAGAATGCGCAGGATGATATCGGACTGCGCAGATGCGCAGGCTGAGACTAGTCCAGGCTGATCGCAGATGTATATTTGTTGTTATCAAATTTTCTTTCTTCTTAAACCTGCTCTGAAAACAGTATTTCTTTCGATTACTCAACGTCGAATAGTAAACGCACGAGTGTATTTCCTTTTTAAGTCAAGTGTGCTCAAGTCAGTCTCAAACTCTAGTTTTCTTTTTGCCGTTTTGTTGCAGTTGAGCGAAATTCTCTGTGTAATTCGTATTCTTTTCATTATTTCTTAATCTGCTTGATAAATTCGTCAGCTATCTCTCGTTTTTTTTTTTTTTTTTTTTTTTTTTTTTTGTTTGTTTGTTTTTTATTTCAATCCTTTTCTAATGAATATTCACCATTTAGAGATACCTTCTTGTACTAATATTTCTTCTATATACATTACACGTATCAACATTACTGTTAGAAATACTATTTTTGCCGCGATCAATTGCTTTTTATTTGCTGCATTTTGTGCAATGTACATTCATCACGAAAACACACCTATATAATTTTGACCCCCTTAAACCCCACTTTTATATAGTAAAACTGGGGTTTACAGGGGTATACATTATTTTTCATATTTCTGCTCAAAAACATAGATTGTGGGTACTCGTTAGAACCGCCTCGCCGAGGCGGTTCTAACGAGTACCCACAATCTATGTTTTGAGCAGAAATATGAAAAATATCAGAATTTTTATCTGAAAACTTTCAGTTTTTTGGTGGTGAAATTTTCAATAAATTTGAATATGCGTGTTTTCGTAATGGATTGAATACATGTACACTGACTCTTAATCACGAATCTACTATACGTTGAAATATTATGGGAGTTGAATTTATATAAGCCAAATGGCTTTATTACAAATCCCTTTTGTATACAATATATACTTATACCAATGTGTTTGAAGTTTCTTGTCATATCGTATATGTTATACAAATGAACTACAGTAAAAGTCAATAGTAAACTTTTTTTTTCTATCAGTTAACGTGAAATACGTGTAGTAAATGGTGTATTTCTTCAACGTCGAATGCTAAATGCCGTAGTTCTTTCTGTTATCCAATGCCATATATTTACACTTTTACGTAATCGTCTACGATTGAGCAGTCATTCTTGTTGCAGTTCATTTCTCGATGCAAAACATTAAGCCATCTCGTGATCAGCTGTGAATGAGGGCGGGGCTATGTGAGGTCCGCCTGTAATGTTCTTTGTTTGCATACGTTTGCGTGACGTCGGTCACGTATCTCCATGACGTTAATCACGGTAAATCCGCCGCCGGTCTGTTCCAAGACTCACGTTAAGTGAAGTTTAATTCGTACTATTAGGAAACCAAGCGAATTTAAAGGTAAGGTCAAAGCTGATATGAACTGATAATATAAAATACAAGTATTGAAATTCAGATTTTGAGCTTGCAATGGCTGATGAAAAACATAAGGCTAGTTTCATGTCTCCGAGAAGCCCCTCGAGTTTCACAAAAATTAAAATAGCCTAATATTTTTTATCATCCAGTGCAAGCTCTAAATTTGAATTTCAGTTCTTATATAGTTCTTTTCACTGTCAAAAAGCAAAATTACGCTATTTCTTAAAGCGACTACCAAGCTAAAGTATAATGAAACGTTTAAACAATTGCAGAATTATTCTTAAGTTGTCTTTAACCTTTACAAATGGGCTAATTCAGCAGACGACGATTAAGTCATTTTTTTTTATTTCTTTTTTTTTTTTTTTTTTTTCAGAAAGCAGGACCTGACACTTAATGCAAATTGTCTCCATTGTCAAAATTTTACCCAGGATGCTAAGCGTTAAGTACACTTAAGAGAATTTAGAGAATAAAAACCGCCACAGCAGTCTAGACAAAATGGCCAGAGTGACCTACATTTATATCTTATTACGGACAATGACACTCAGGTTTGTAAATAGGTGCTAGTATGAAAATATTTGATAATTAAGATGACCACCATGCGAGACATAGTATTTCGGCTGTGTTGAATGACTAAGGAATCCATTCACAACAAAGATGACATTGCAGATTACATTTTTATTTCCTTTGGCATCAGTAAACCCATTTTGGTTACTTTGAAAATCGAATACCGCTGCATCCGGTGCTTTTTTGGCGCATACAGTCTTGCAAACTATATAGTTGTATAAAAGAGACTCAATGATACATGTATCAGGCCCCGAGGTTACAAAACTGTTTTTGAGCTCAGCTCAGCTGAGAATGAAAGTTTCTCTGCTTATGAATATGAAAATGCCAACAATAGTTGGTTTTTTCATATTTCTTAGCATATAACTTTTCATCCTCAGCAATGTTTAGCAAGAAAGAATTTGAATTTGTTAGTCAATTGAGATTTACTAGCAGGACATTTCATGCTCAGCTGATTCGAGCACCATCACGAAAACACACCTATATAATTTTGACCCCCTTAAACCCCACTTTTATATAGTAAAACTGGAGTTTACAGGGGTATACATTATTTTTCATATTCTACTCAAAAACATAGATTGTGGGTACTCGTTAGAACCGCCTCGGCGAGGCGGTTCTAACGAGTACCTACGATCTATGTTTTGAGCAGAAATGTGAAAAATATCAGATTTTTTATCTGAAAACTTTCAGTTTTTAGTGGTGAAATTTTCAATATATTTAAATAGGCGTGTTTTCGTAATGGATTAAACATTTTATGAACTCGGGGGCTAGATCTCCGATTTTCATTCTTTTGTGTGTTCTTTACTTCCTTTGAGATTTTTAATGAATTTGGATTCGTACCCCGAACTCGACAAATAAGTCCAGCTTATAACGCGTATGTACACTTGTAATACAAAATTGAATAAAATCTTCTTTGCAATATTTATAATGTTGGTAAATAAGAAAAAAAAGACATTGAGCCTTAACGCGTAGCCCGAACTCGACCAACAAGCCCAATAAAAGTAAAAAAGGATTGCCTTTGGAAACAAAGAACACACAAAATCACGAAAATAGGAGACTCGGTTTGACTGAGTCTCTTCATATGCAACACTGTAGTTTGCGAGGCTGCACACGCCCCTAGCGCCGGCTTAAGCGGTATTCGATTTTCAAAATAACCAGGATGGGCTGAATGATCCCAAAGGAAATAAAATATAACCTGCACTATCATGCGCACAATTTTGAACACTTATGTGCACTTACAATGCAGATTTGAATAAAATCATCTTTGTAACAATTACAATGTCGGTAAAATAATTACGCAAGCCTGCAGGAAACTTGCTGTTGCATTTAAGCTGTACTTTACTAACATAATCAGATAAAATAATCCGTTTAAAGCACTTCAAAGACAATGAATCCAATTTCCGTGTCAGTTTAAGGGGAAAGGCAATATTCATAAAGTCCATTACGAAAACACGCCTATTCAAATATATTGAACATTTCACCTCAAAAACTGAAAATTTTTAGATAAAAAACTCTGATATTTTTCATATTTCTGCTCAAAACATAGATTGTGGGTACTCGTTAGAACCGCCTCGGCGAGGCGGTTCTAACGAGTACCCACAATCTATGTTTTTGAGCAGAAATAAGAACAATAATGTATACCCCTGTAAACCCCAGTTTTACTATATAAAAGTGGGGTTTAAGGGGGTCAAAATTATATAGGCTTGTTTTCGTGATGCTGCATTTTGGATAGCCAAGGATGCAAAGTTTCTTTATGCGGACAATGATAAGACTGCGCGGATGTGCAGGCTAATACAAATGTATGAAATGTCATTAGGCACACATTTCAGAAGGTACCTTTTCTATCGTTGTGTCTCATTTCTACTTAGGACACAATATTTGTACACAAATCTGGTAACGGGGATATAGAAAACTTTTTTTTCATGTCTATTCTCTTTCTAAAGTATCGCAAAAGTCCACGGAACTGTTTTCTGAAAACGGAAATCTTGAAAGTACTCCGATATTGCAAAGAGATTTCGGAGTTGTTTTTATTTACAGTAAAACCTGTGTAAGAGAGCCACCTTCGAGACTGACTTTAAATAGTGGTTGATGTGGAAAAAGTTGTCTGTCTTATAAAGGTACATGTCATGTAATTTTGCTAGCAAAATTACATGACATGTATCTTTATAAGACAACCATCTTTCCACATCAACCACTAAAGTCAATTTCAGAGGTGGCTGTCTTACACAGGTTTTACTGTATGAGAAGAATGCAATGATGACTGGCAAAAGCTTTGAAAATGCCAAATCCAGTTATATTGATTTTGTATCTATTAATGTCATAAAACTTGCCTTACATAGAAAATATTATAATGATAGACGGCATGATGTCTATTAAATTTAAACAACAACGTCAGAACACATGCCTACTGGCGTATGCGACTAACGAAGACTCAAATCAGCCTGTGCATTCGCGCAGTCTGATCAGAATCTTCTATGTCCGCATGAAGAATTTTTGCATTCTAAGTTATTCAAAATGCGCCAAGTGAAGATTCTGATCAGACTGCGCGAAAGCGCAGGCTGATCTGAATCTTCGCTGGGCGCGCATGTCCGAAGGTGCCGGATGTACGTTTTTTGATGTTAAGGTTCATTTGATGATTGACAGGTAAATTCAATGATGTTGTTAGTTGTGCTATTACATTTGCAAAATTCTGATTTCCTCGTAGCAAATTTGTGTTATGTATTGTTTCATCTTAGTGTTTGTAATTCTACATATATGTCTTGTTTTACTGTGTTGATAAACTGACAAGGTTGCGGACACCTCACCCCTCCAAATCCACGATGTTTTTTTTTTTTTTTTTTTTTTTTTTTTTTTTTTTTTTTAAGGCAACTTCTCTGTTGTAGTCTTTATTTGTTTGCATGAGCGTCACTTCCATTTTCCCATTTTGCGATGCCAGTGGGAAATCCCTTCATCTTTCAGTACCCTGGGATGGACTGTGTTTCATGGCTTTTCTAAAAACGGAGCTACTCTGAAAGGAAAGAATTTGCTCCCCTTGGGAGCAAATTCTTTCTTTTTAGAGAAGATTCCTTTTCAGAAGACGTTTGTTGTGAAGAAAAGCAAGAAGGAAGACACGGAAGTTGTCTCTTGTTAAAAAGTGCATCGAGTCCCCGTACCCCTTTCATGCATAGAGACCAATACAGGTGCTTTTGTAACAGTGCAGGTCCAGGTGAGCCATCTCATCAGGATCTGAACTGTTTCCAGTCCTGTTGTTGATTTGTGACTGAACCCATATTTGTGCATCACGAAAACATAATTTTGACCCCCAAGGAGCCAAAACGTCTTCAGGCGGACATCGAAGACTGCAGGCTGGTCTGAATCTTAGCTGAGCGTACATGTACATGCAACATTATAGGAAGGATGTGACCTGGCTGGCTCGTATACATTTTAGTTCCAGGAGATTATATATATACATGTATATATATATATATATATATATATATATATATATATATATATATATATATATATATATATATATATTTGTTGAGAAAAAAATACGTAATATTCGTTATTTGTAGTTTGGGGAAATTAGGAGTGAAAAAATGAAAATCAGAGGTAGCCTCCAACTTTGAGGGTCTTTCTTATAAATAGGCGTTCGATCAGCGATTTATCATCTGTTGTATTTGTTCTAATTACTCGGACAATTTGACTCCTTTACTCACTTGTCCCACATTTTAAATACGTCCTTTTTATCACCTCTTGATGTTTCTCAAATTCGCTGAATGACTAGCAAAGCGTGTAGACCCTGTTCAGACGCCGCGTTCTGTGGCATCTGACTTTGTCTGTTGTTTTCTCAGGCATGTCTATCAGAATGCTTAGGATAAAAACGGTGCACTCTGCAATGCAGTCAGTAAATGAAAATTAACTTTATTTGATGAATGAGGCAGACTGACATCGTATTAATGTGAACCAAAAACGTTCTTTTGGACAGTAAAGATTCAAATTAGCCTGCACTTTTGCGCAGTCTGTTCAATGAACGCATTTTGGATAGCCAAGGATGCAAAGTTTTGTTATGCGGGCAACCATGACTCTGATCGAACTGCACGATTGCACAGCCTGATTTGAGACGTCGTTGGGCGCAAATGTTGATGTCAGAAGGTACGTTTTCTCGCTTTGCGGCCAATGGCTTGATCAACACTTTGGCCGTGACTTACTGCTTTTATCATTTGACAAATGAGCCAGTCCGCTTCAGACAATTATAAGATATAACAGCAAATTCCGAAACTATAAACAAAGTTACCCAGGAAATCTATAAGTAGACCAAGCAGGCACACAACGTTGATCTAACGTCTATTCAACGTTGATTCAAAGTCAAACGTTGAATCAACGTTGAATCGACTTTGGATCAACGTTGTGTGCTCGCTGGGGAAGATACCCAGGAAATGCCAGTATCACGAAGCGCAGCCTTCTGCAGGCGCCAAAAGAACTTGCGCAGAAACGAGGGACACACAATGGCGAAAAACAACGGCACAGCTACAATAACCGACAAACAAACAACACGACGTTAAATTCTAACACCCCTGCTGGTGTTTTCCTTATTTGTCTTCACATTCCTAGCCATGCTTTATCTAAGGTATTTGAGCATAGGAATTTCGTCGCGCGCTATCAATGGTAAACCAATCATACATGTATAACTGTTGCGAGAGTTGCGCCACTGGTAACTATGGACGTTAGCTTACAATATTGGCCGGAACATTCAATTACATAATTATAATTATATTAGTGAGACAGAAGATGATTTATGAACATTGCAATTCTTTGATTATTTTTACCTGATGAGTTTCTCTGCAAGTTATATCATTCAACCACATTCGTTTTCCTTCTTGTTTACATCTTGTATTGTTGACATGATGATGTTCGAACACTTAAGTTAACATTCTTATTTTGCTGTTTTATATGTGACCTCCTGAGGTCCATCGCGGCACTCCTATTCCAACCATTTTGCAATTTTTTCATTAACACAGGATACAAGTTCTTATATTTCACATCGTTTTTATATTTTACATCGCCAGCTGATTCTTATGAGTAATCTGCAATCTTGAATATTTGTCATCGCACCTTGTAACTACGTAACCATGTGACGTAATGCTTAGGAGGACTAGTCATCTACCGATAGGGAAGTCGGGTTATAATAATAATAATAGAAATAATATAAATAATCTTATTTATGCAAAAAAAATCGCTTAATGAGGGTGTTAGAAAAGAAATAAATTATTTCGAACCGTGCTCAAATGCCCGAGATAAAGCATTCGCTCGTGCTCAAATGGGTACAACCCAAAGTCAACTGTGCTTTATCTGGGGCATTTGAGCACGGTTCGGAATAATTTATGTCTTAAACAACGTCGATTCAACGCCACAATGTTGAAATAACGTCGATTCAACGTTAATTCTACGTCAAGAGTTGAATCGACGTTTGTTTCCTGTTGTGTATTGACGTTGAATCAATGTCAAAATCGACGTTGTTTCAAGTGTGGAGCGGTCAGACAATACATGTAACACAAATATTTGCCCGCTAAATGTTTTTAGACGTTACTGTTCGCAGATACAGTGACATACAACTGTATTTCAATTGCTCGAGCTTTGGTTTGTTTGTTTGATGTTTAACTGCCCAGTCAACACTATAAAGGTCATGTCAAGCCGGTCAGTTGGACCGGATTAATTCTCTGAGCGGTTAATCAGTAAATGTGCTTGTGCACATTCTGTCGCCAGAAACTGAAAATTGCCCTTCATGAATCAGCGGAAGGGTGAGAATGCCCGTTGAAAATATTTCATGATCAATCTAAGAGAGATAGTGAGAGAGAGAGAGACAGAGAGAGATTAATATGTCTTCAAATATTTTGTCATATCAGGAGGGAGTCTCACTTTCTTTTTCAATGCTGTCTCATTAAATTGGCACACCTCAGGCGTTTTGCATGATACCGCATCTTATAAATGATATCACAACGACATCAATCAGCGTGGGAGAGCGCCTCTATTTTAATGCACCTTCTATTTCAATTTTAATTTTCTATTTTAATATGTTGCCCATTAAAATGTCATGTCCGCGTCACTTTCTAGGATGGCGTTACAAATCCAATCCAAACAGATTTGCTGACGTCAGGAACAGACAGGTCTAACTTCCTTAATTCTGTTAGTCAAGAAAAGAGGACCTAGTACCATCTTCAAAAGTTCGTGTTATTTGAACAAATTGTGTTCCATCAAACGATCTTTTGTTTTAAGAAATGATTTTTTTTTCGAAGTTCATTGAGGTATGACCGCAGTGATATCTCAATAAAATTCGGAAACAAAATCAAGTTCATTACTTATATTTACACTATTTTTCTCGCGTACCTTGGAGAGAACTTCACATTACAGGCTGCATTAAGGGCAGGCGGATTACGAGGGATGTTCGAAATGAATTGCTTATTGTCCTCTAGCTCGATATCCACGTGGGGCACGATAAAAACCAATACATACCTGTATAGGGTTATTCAATATCTACACAATGGTGTATAAATGTACATGTTAGACTAAGTGTAAGACATAAAATTTGCCATTTGAGTACACGCAGTCATTGACCACTGCAGTAAAAATGGTTGGTAGAAGCGTCGACAAAAAAGATGAAATACGGGCTTACATCAAAGCTCGCTCAAAACTTGGTTGTTCTTTGAAGAAGCTGATGACTGAAATTTCTACTGCTTTTGGACCTTCTTGTGTGTCTTATGACACAGTTCGGCGGTGGAAAAAGAAATTTGAGTCTGGTCCCAGTCAGCATTCTACGTAAATATATATCGGGCCGTCATCGGGCCGTCAGGGTAGCTGACGGCCCGATGACGGCCCGATGTAGATTTACGTAGAATGCTAGCTGGGATGTAGAGTCCATCAAAAATGCACCGAAATCAGGTAGGCCAAAATCTGCATCTCGTAAAGAAAGCGTTTCCAAAATAAAGGAAATCATTGAAGGAGATGCCAGATTTACAGTTCGTGATATTGCACGAAAGGTAGGCATATCACTTTCAACGGTTCACCTTATTTTGAAGAAGCATTTGAAAGTCAGAAAGATTTCTGCTAGATGGGTGCCACATCTGTTGACTGACGAGCAAAAGAGGCAACGGGTTAAAGTGGCCAAAAAGCTGCTTCAAATGTTTCCAAAATATGACAAAAAGCAGTTTGCCAATGTCGTCACAGGTGATGAAACCTGGGTCCATTATTTTGAGCCCGTCAGAAAGGTTAGCAATAAGATCTGGGCCACTAAACACAGCAAACGCCCAATAATTGCCAAACGTTCTTTGAGTACAAAGAAGGTTTTGTATGCAATCTTCTTCTCTTGTGAAAGAGTCGCAATAAAAGTGCCAGTGAAAAGGGCAAAAGCATCACCGGAAAGTACTACAAAGACGTAGTACTGAAGAAACTGAAAAAGTATTATCTGAAACGACGCCCTGCCACTGGTTTTAAACATGTCCGTCTTCTACATGACAATGCCCCAGCTCATACCTCCGCAATAGTTACGGCGTTTTTGAAGAAAGAAAAAGTAACTGTTTTGCCTCAACCCCCGTATTCCCCAGACCTTGCCCCATGTGATTTCGTTTTGTTTCCGAAATTGAAAGCATTCCTTGCTGGGCGGAAATACCTGTCCCGACAGGCACTTGGATCTGCCATTCATCAGTACCTTATTACTGTGCCCAAATCAGCGTACCGTGACGCCTTCAAGAAGTGGATACATCGGCTGAAACTTTGCATTTCTAGCCACGGGGAGTACTTCGAGGGCATGAAATGAGTACTTTTGGGCTAACTTGAAATTTGAAGTCTCCAGATAGAAATAAGCAATTCATTTCGAACATCCCGCGTATATTTGAATAGCTTAAGAGCGGCGACGTCATCACAACAGTAGCAGCGTCCAATCAAATCTCCGAAAGCGTCAGTTGTTTTGACGTCACCATCACTTTGCGTGGTCCATTGCGTTTATGAAGGAATGATCTGTACTGAGTTCTATCGGTTTCTCGAAAAGTCTCAAATCGAAATTGTAAATATTGCATTTTAGACGCTCTGACTACTGTGATTTTGCATAGCTATTGTTGACACGTGCGTCGAGTTAGAGTCAAACATAATCTAATTCATTTTAATCTGGAGACACCCAAAAGGGTAGTTAGCAAACATCACTTGTGGGCCGAGGCGGTTCTAACGAGTACCCACAATCTATGTTTTGAACAGAAATATGAAAAATATTAAAATTTTTATCTGAAAACTTTCTGTTTTTTCAATATATTTGAATAGGCGTGTTTTCGTAATGCTATGAATTTCCTTCCTGTACTTATGTACTAATAATTCCAACTCCCCATCTTTATGCATTTTTTTTTTTTTTTTTTTTTTTTTTTTTTTGCAATTTGACTGGTTGAAGGAAACATTTTCACTTCAATAAAGTCCAGGGCCCAGTTGTTTAAAGCTAAAGATGTCGTTAGTTAACGATTCGTTAAAATTTACATCGAGTGATACGCAAATATGCTGAATTTGTTTGCTGAAAAAAATGTGAGTAGCTTTTGCAGTGCAAAAGCTACTCACATTTTTTCAGCAAAAAATATCAGAATATTTTGTATTGAATCCGCTAAAACAGTTAACGAAATGACCCTTAACGAGCTCGTTAAGCTAACGACGCTTTGAACAACTGGGCCCAGAGCAGGAATCCATCGGATCTATTTTCCTTCCGCCGTCTCAAAAGATTGACATTTTTTGGCAACATTTGTAACATTTTGATGACAAAGCTGGTCTTATAAGGAATGGATTATTATTTCTGTTGATTTTATCAATGCGTAATCTCCAGTGAATCACTTAAAAACTTAACATAAAGCCTTTTGGGTTTGTTCAGTTTGTCAGTGTTTCTTGCATCGATAAAATCCACAAAAAAAGTTCATTTCTATAATTAAGG
This sequence comes from Anodontia alba, assembly GCA_964016985.1. Taxonomy (NCBI): domain Eukaryota; kingdom Metazoa; phylum Mollusca; class Bivalvia; order Lucinida; family Lucinidae; genus Anodontia; species Anodontia alba. Next base: position 61,480,402 of record OZ024833.1, on the reverse strand, counting down.
TAAGAATATCAGTAATTGTCTATACATATATTTACGTTTTCGGACACTTCAACTCCTTACTATATTTGTTCTAACCCTAGTCCTACTGAACCCGGATTTGTCCTGTCTTTCAAACAATGTAGATCCAGATCAGTTGGCGTCTGAATAAGCCAACTGATCTGGACCTAAACTGTTTGTCATTAAGTATGTGTATTTGTATCAACAACCAGAATCAAGTAATCTGATTGGTTGACAATTAGAAATGGGCAGAGCATCTTAATTTATTCAGCATGACAAGAGTTAAAACTTGAAAAAGCCCAGTTTACTGGTGATTAAAATGTGTCTAAAACTGCTGGGCGAGTGTCATATGGTGCAGACCCTGATCAAAGACCGCTACATGGGCGTCTGATCTAAACAAACGTGAAATTACCCAGGAAATGTCATAATTACGAAGCACAGCCGCACAGCCCTCCTAAGGCACCAAATGAAAGAGAGATGAGGAACAAATAAAAACAAAACAAACAGCACATTATGAAACAAAAGACACACAAACAAAAAAACACTGCAACAGAGGAACCGCCTTGGACCGGTCTGTAGCAAAACTACTATGGGGCTTGAACCAGTTTTACTCGCCCGAAAAAACCTAATCCACATCACGAAAACATACACGTACCTATATAATTTTGACACCTTTAAACCCCACTTTTATACCGTAAAACTGGGGTTTGCAGGGGTATACATTATTTTTCTTATTTCTGCTTTTCTTTATATTTCTTAATTCTCGCCGAGGCGGTTCTAAAGAATACCCATAATCTAGGTTTTGAGCAGAAATATGAAAACTATCAGAATTTTTTTATCTGAAAAATGTCATTTTTTTGGTGGTAAAATTCTCAGTATATTTGAAAAGGCGTGTTTTCGTAATGGGTTCACTGCCAATTAATTTGTCTAAAACTGCTGGGGATGATATACGGTGTAAACCCTGACCAGACGCAGCTTCAATTTAAGTCTACACTTTTTATAGACATGCCTCTCCGAATACTTCTAGAATGGCTCCAGTCTCCAGTGACTATTTTTTTTTTCTTATAATCATGTTTGATAATCCACTTAAAGAAAAACAAATAATATCATGACTATAAAGGCTGGTCATAGACACCAGCTTTTATAGTCATGATATCATTTTGGTTTTATTTTAGTGGATTATCAAACAGGATTATAAGAAAAAATATTTAGTCACTGGAGACTGGAGCCAGTCTACGAATACTTAGGGCAGATATGGTAACAGTCCTGCGACACTATGCATGATGATTAATAGCCATGAAAGCAGTCTGGCCTTCGTGCGGCCTTCATTGACTGGAACAGAAAACCAAGATTATTACTTTTACATTCAATAAGCAGCTACAAATTATGGTGGCGCAAGCCGTTCCCAGTGCATCATTTTCAGACTTATGAGAACGCAAAAACTACTCAAAATAACACGCAGACCAATAAAAATCATAGTGAAATGGATAGGGTGGGAGAAGCAGCACTTTATAAGCCAATATACGTTAATTACATGGACATACCTATTCTACTGATACTTGAGATACAGACGTCGACAAATTACGGACACAGATTGTTTATTTTGTATTTCAACCGCAATGCGAGGAAACTTACCTTCGGACATGTGCGCCCAGCGGAGATTCCGATCAGACTGCGCATTTGCGCAGTCTGATCAGAATCTTCACTGGGCGCGTTTTGGATTGCCAAGGATGGATAGTTTCTTAATACGGATAACGAAGCTTCCGATCAGACTGCGCGCATGCGCAGGGTGATTTGGGTCTTCGACGACCGCAAATGTCAGAAGATACGTTTTCCCATTGTGGCTCATTTTATGTGGGAAACATTTTAGAAGATATGAACACAAGTTATTGACAATATTAAACAAGCCTGAAGGCACAAGGGAAAATACAATTAGTTGTTCAGTGTCATATCAAACAACATCCTTTATGTCCATTTTGGTATAGGTTTTACCCTACTAGTCAGGGTTCCCATTTCTCAAAACTTGCAAACAATCACGACCCTATGAGTCCGATAGTTCAACAAAAAAAAAACAAATTATGGAAATTTTCTTTATCATTTAAATGTATGTTGTATATACTCATTAGAATCGCCTTTTTGAGGCGATTCTAATGAGTACCTTAACACATCATTATTTTATAAAAGATCGAAAAGACACCCCTAGAGTATTCCCATTTGTCTACCGACCTGGCGCTATGATAGACCCTCAGTGGCTCGAACTACCCATGTCCAGAACAAACTCCCATGGCCTAAAGCTGTTCGAGCCATTAAAGTTATCCCCATTTGCCTCCTTACCTATCGCTATGAATAATCCGTAGTGGCTTGAACTACCCATGTCTAGAACATATTTTAATGGTCCCTAAGATGTTCGAGCCACTGAGGGTCGACTTTTACAGTCGACTCTCGTTATCTCGACCTCGCTTATCTCGAATAACCGCTTATCTCGAAGTGAAAATCTGGTCCCTGCCTGAACATGGCAATCTAACAACAGGTAAAAAATATTGTGGAAAAGAGAAGAAATTGCTCCTAAGGAGCAATTTCTCCTCTTTTCCACAATATTTTCAATATATCTCTAACTTCAAGAATCTAATTACATATATATTTATTAAATGGTTAATCGAATTATTTTTTTCCTCAATTCTGCAAATCTTATATATCGAGGTACGGATATCTCGAAGTATTTCAGAGAGTCCCTTGGAATTCGAGATAACGCGAGTCGACTGTATTTTGTTTTTGCCTTGTCTCGATGCCTTATTTGTACTTTAGACGCCTATGGAAGACGATTTGTTATTATGATCTTTTCGGATTATTTCACTGCCATTTCTTCAGGATGCAAATGTCAGTAGAAAACTTACATATCACAGCGCAATCTTAAATAATTGAAGTGCAGGTTAAATTAAATTCTATGTTGTAATCACCAAAATAACTGAATGATTATCTCTGCGACGCCGCAAGTTAACTTCAATTGCGCAAAAACATGACCCGGGAGCGCCATGCGAAAACGTGTCTTCGGGGAATGCGCTGACAGCGAAGGCCCCGACCAGTTTTCGCATCCGGCGTCTATGATTGATACTCAGTGGCACAAACTACCCATGTCTAAAACACATTTCCATGGTCTCAAAGATGGTCGAGCCATTGAAGATCGAATGTGGTTAGGACGGGAATCAAGGGGAGGCGGGGGCAGACATTATGAGGAAATTCACATGAAAACTTGAAAACAATCAGTGCTCATCTGTGATATGTAGCTGTCAATATAACGTTGTTGCAACCTACTATGTTTTTAATGAATTGTCTGTAATATGATCAAACTCCAATCACGTAGTTAAAACATAGATTTGAGCCGGGCCACGAGAACTAGGTTCTTAACATGTACCATTCTCTTCGCTTATTCAGCAGACGACAGATTGATGATGTTTACTTATTTTTCCCATACTGCAGATTATATTTCATTGCCATTGGGATCATTGGGCCCATTGTGATATATTTGAAAATGGAGTGAGTTCTGCTCATGTATACGCTGGAGGGCGTAAACAGTGTTGCAGACTTCATTACTGCTTATGACGAGTCTCAATAAAACCGAAACTCCCATTTTCTAATCTCAGGCTGTAGTGTGTTCTTTATTTCAAATGGCAATCTTTTTGACGTTTATTTTATTTATTTTTTTTTTTTTTTTTTTTATTTTTTTTTTTTTTTTTTTCGTCTTAGCAGTCGCATCATATTTTAACAACACTCACATTTCATTATGTTTCGGTACAAAACATTATTTTTGCACTTGGCTTCGTGAAACAATATCAAATATTAAAATAGTCTAGTATTAGATATGACGTCGAAAGAGCAATAAAGAATTCTAAAAGCTAGCTTGCAGAACTCACTGAATACCAATTCTGAGTTATTTGAATAGCCGTCTAATGATATGGCAACCAAACACGGTACAGAGCAATCCGTCTAGAGTTATGCGAAACATGTAAGAAAAAGACGCTATTATCATATATCCGGGGTACGGAAGCCCCGATCAGCCTGCGCACATGCGAAAGCAGATTAGAACCTTCGGCGCTCGCTTACAGCCTCCATGGACACTTCAGAATATGTTGCAGAACTGAGAAAGTCCTGATTATAATGCGCAAATGCGCAGCCTGATGTGGGCCTTCGCTGTTCGCATATGACATTGGGCCCTTTTCGCAGACTGGCAATCTAATAAACTTCTAAGATGTACGCTAAGCAGACTAACAAATCATTAACAGATTGCAGGATTGTTTTTTCACGGACAACACCATATCCGTTTTATTGGCAGGACTTAGGCTAATCACCATAATGAATACTGGTGCCTGGCGATGATGGAGGAATAAAAAATAAATCAGCCAAACTTACTAATTTAACAAATAACAACAAATCACCTAAACAGTAGAAAAATGTTTTGCGTGATCTGTTCGTATGGTTATAAGGCAGCAGAACCAAATGTATTCGTTCACGAACACACCCACGCATGGATTAACAAAGGTCAAGTTTAATGACATGAACGATGAGAAATACAATTGACTCTTGTTATCTCGACCTCGCTTATCTCGAATAACCGCTTATCTCGAAGAGAAAATGTAGTCCCTGCTTAAACATGAAAATCTAACAATAGGTAACAAAATATTGTGGAAAAGAGGAGAAATTGCTCCTAAGGAGCAATTTCTCCTCTTTTCCACAATATTTTCAATATATCTCTAACTTCAGGCCTCAAATTACATACACATTTGTTAAATGTGGTTGTTCGATTTATTTTTTCCTTAATTCTGCAAATCTGATATGTCGAGGTACGGATATCTCGAAGTATTTCAGAGAGTCCCTTGGAATTCGAGATAACGAGAGTCGACTGTACTGGTTAAGACATTTAAATATTTAGTTAAAATATATAAAGTAAATAAGATAACGCCGGAACTGATACAATCAGATCCACGATGAAGGCAGTGTCTCGCATGCCGGGTCCTGTCAGTCTAAGAACGTTGTTACTCGTGTTTCTTTTCAGCCTCTTCATATGACAGAAATGTAGTTTGCAGCGCTGACTTACCAAGGCTCAACTAGTTTCACCGAGTGGTTTTCATTTTTTCTGAATGCCCACATAATGTTACGCGACTCGAAATTCTTCAAGGTTTTGCAGATAATGACATGGTGCTTATTGATAATTGTTTACTGTAAACAGGAATGTGTTGTTTGATTACATAACATTATGTAATCTATCTTTAATAGCCTACCTCTGGTGTAAAAGCTCTAGCACTGGAAGCCTCTGCTTTGGGAACTGGCAATTTGATTGGTTTACTGACTGTTAGTAATTATATCTCATTCAATAGAGCCTGGTTCTGAATATAAGGATCTATCATTGGTATGAGGAGTAGATAGAAAAATCCGTCCCAAGGATCACTGTCTGGCATCACGAGGCTCGCCGAGTGATGCCAGACTGTGATCGCGTGGGACGGATTTTTCTATCTCACCCTCACACACCATGATAGATTCTTTCATTGAACATCTTCATTTCTGAACGTAAACTTTTTTTAATAATGCAACCACTTCGATTGACGTCCGCCATATTGTGATGACATTAATGTGGTGTTTAATGACGTAATTACGTTTAGTGACGTAAACCTTAACGATGGCCTACGTGACATTACAACCAGTGCATATATCAAACACGTGAAAATTCTCGACTTTTATCTTACCCTGGGTAGGATAACCTTCTTCTTTCACCCTAGAAGCAGACTCAGGTGTCTGTCAGCCAAAAACCTATCAGTTTTGTAAACGCAATGTTTAACACACCCAAGCTCAAGCTGATTCCCTTACATACAAAAGTCTTTCTTTTTCCAAATTAGTAATATTAGTCTTCCCCTCTAGCTCTGACATTGCTATTACAGGCTCTTTGTACTGGTATGACTGGTATGATGGTAATAATAAGTAACAGGACTGAATTAACGCTCTTAGTGAGCATTAAATTTTGTTTGCTTGATTTGAGCTTTAGCAGCTCGTTTAACAACATTTCGTCTCTTACAGAGAAAGAGAAAGAAAAAGAACAGGATACACAAGTTAACGATCCCCACCCCCTGAAATTGCTTCAAGTGAGCAATAACCTTCTGGCCAAAACTCTGAAGCGGGGAAACAGAAAAGATGAAACACTAGCCGGGAAGAGTTAAAAAGTAAGTATCATTTTATAGAACTAGCCGCTGACAGGTGAGGCAATAGCCTGCTGGCCAAAACTCCGAAGGTTTCAGGACGCATCACCTAACAAATGGTATGATGGTAAACAAATAGTAAAACAGAAACACCTAATTATTCGCAATAGTAAGTAAAGAATCCATTAGTCTAAAACAAACGGGTTTAAAACAAAGCATGAACATCAATTTAAAGCGCCCGAATGCGCAACAGATAGCTTATACCGTGACATTTGAACGAGCGCAAATTTGTGATTTGCTAAACTGTTTAAAATGATTCAGAAACTAGCATACTGAACGTGATATAGATGATTTTCTCGCCTTAGGTAAGGCATAAGTTCTCTTTAGCTTCGCAAAGGCACGCTAACTTTTAATAACAGTGAGTCTCATTACGAAAACACGCCTATTCAAATATACTGAAAATTTTACCACCAAAAACTCAAAGTTTTCAGATAAAAAATCTATCATTTTTTCATATTTCTGCTCAAAACATAGATTGTGGGTACTCGTTAGAACCGCCTCGGCGGCTCAAAACATAGATTGTGGTACTCGTTAGAGCCGCCTCGTCGAGGAGGTTCTAACGAGTACCCACAATCTTTTTTTTTTGAGCAAAAATAAGAAAAATAACGTATACCCCTGTAAACCCCAGTTTTACTATATAAAAGTGGGGTTTAAGGGGGTCAAAATTGTATAGGTATGTTTTCGTGATGTATTACAGTGAACCCTCGTTACAACGGCAGCATTTGTTCCCAAAGACGTTGCCATTAAAATGAATTTGCTGTTCTGCAGAATACTTAATGAGCAGATTGACATGTAAGAAAGGTCATGTTTTGTTCTTATTTCCTCATCGAACATAGGTTTCGGATATTTGTTAGAATCGCTTCACTGAGGCGATTCTAACAAATATCCAAAACATATGTTTCTTTAAAGTATTAAATACAATATTCTTGCATAATTTGGTGACTAAATATTACCTCTAAAGCGAAGGTTTCGTGACAGTTAAATTGTCATTATAACGAATTTTGTCGTTGTATCGAGTGTCGGTGTAAAGAGGGTTGTCTGTACAGTAAAATGTCAATGACTCGAACACAGATGGCTGATTCGAGCTCGTTTTTGAGTCCCTGGGAAATTCTTCCGATAGCGCAAGAAAACAATTTTTAGGTACATTTAGGGGGCGGGGTGGTTCTTATTTTATTATGAAAATGTATGGTGTGTAAACTCAACATACCATTATTTTATAGAACATCGAATAGAAATCCCCTGAATTAACTAACCACACTTTGCCTTCACACCTGGCGCTTTGATTAACCCTTAATGGCTCGAACTACTTATGTCTAGAACGAATGTCCATGGTCCGAAAGATGTCCGAACCGTTAAAGTACGACTGAAAAGCCTTACGCCAGTATATGTTTGTATATAAACGTTTTTAACCCATTGTAGTCGGGAGAACGTAAAAGGTAATTGGCAAACAGTGCAGACCCAGATCAGACGCCACAGAATGCGGCGTCTGATCAGGGTCTTCACTGTTTGCAAATAGTTAAGCCATTTTTTCTCTAGGAATCTGTAAATCACATAGCCGGACATACCTAAAATTGAAATTGGACTCTTCCAATATATAGTGTGGGAGAGTCTATTTAGCCTACAATGGGTTAAGGAAGTTGATACAGTATATCGTAATACTGTTATTAAAGTTATTAATGATGGTAGCGGTAGACATTTCAACGGATAATGACTTGCACTCTGTACTCATGATGACATTTTATGCTTATCATTCCAGCAATTCTTATTAAAATTGCAGATAAGAAAAAGAGGATTCACTGTATCTATTCAAAGTAGTCAAACAGGTAGGTCTGCGTAAATACCCTAGACCCAGATCAGACCCTACGTAATGCGCGTCTCATAAGGATCAACGCTGTTTGTCATTCATCTAGGATGCAACTGAGCTTGTTTAAGGGTTTGGACAAGTAAAATTAGGAATGAAAGGTGTCCCAATATTTCGGTAAATATGGTAATTTCCAATTAAAGACCAGGAAGAAAAGATGGTTCTTGGGTTGTCTGGTAAGCTTACGATTAAAATAGAAATGCACCCTCTTATTTCTGATCTGATCGATAAAAATTTCTTGGTTAGACCTTAGGAAATATAATGAATGCCGTGTATAAACTTATAATATATAATGTCGCTCCACGTTTTTTTGTTTGTTTGTTGTTTGTTTTTTTTTTGTTGTTGTTTTTTTTGTTTTTTTTTGTTGTTGTTGTTGTTTTTTTTTTTTTTTTTTGTTTTTTTTTTTTTTTTCTGGTTTAATACATTTAAGTCTAGAGAACCTAAAAAGGGTAACTGGCAAACAGTGGAGACCCAAATCAGATGCCGCAGAAAAATAGAGACCTCCACTGTTTGCAAACAGTTTTGCCGTTTTTCTCTAGGAATATCAAAATCGTATAGCCTGGCATATCTAAAATTGAAATTCGACCAGTGAGTCGGGAGTTTATTCAGTCTAAAATGGGCTTAATCAAAGTTATTGGATAGTTCCAAGTCGGTCTTTTGGTATTCGTTTAATCGATGACTGCTTATTGTTTGCATATTGTGCATACATATTTACAGTGAACCCTCGTTACAACGACATCATCTGTTCCCAAAGACATTGCCATTAAAATGACTTTGCTGTTGTACAGAATACTTAATGAGCAGATTGATATGTAAGAAAGGTCTTGTTTTGTTCTTATTTCCTCATCGAACATATGTTTCGGATACTTGTAACAAATATAAAAAAAATATGTTTCTTTAAAGTATTAAATACAATATTCTTGCACAATTTGTGACTAAATGTTACCTCTAGGGCAAAGGTTTCGTGACAGTTAAATTGTCATTATAGCGAATTTTATTGTTGTGTCGAGTGTCTGTATAAAAAGGGTTGTCTGTAAATTTAAAACTACAGCTTTCACTACAGGTGTGCGGCTCAACCAGCGTCTTCGCAGTCCGCGTACAGATCAACTGGGTAATGAGTAAACTATAATCAACACTCTTTATACCGACACTCGATATAACGACAAAACTCGTTATAATGACAATTTGAATGTCACGGAACCTTCGCTCAAATGGTGACTGTTAATGAGAAATTATGCAAGAATATTACATTAAAAGGTCAAGCAACATAAGATTTGGATATTTGTTAGACTCGCCTCACTGAGGCGATTCTAACAAATATCCAAAACATGTGTTCTATGAGGAAATAAAAATAAAACAAGGTCTTTCTTACAAATTATTCTGTCCATTAAGGATTCTTTACAACAGCAAATCCATTTTAATGGCAACATCTTTGGGAACAAATGCTGTCGTTGTAACGATGGTTCACTGTAACCATGTCTAAAACACATTTCCATCGTCCGAAAAATATTAAGAGCCATTGATGCTTGAATGAATAATGTTTGTGTTGAGGTTTTATGGCCCAGTCAACCTAGTGGGGTTATGTCGAGCGCGGAAAGTGTATAATGATCTGTACTAATCAAATATGCCCCGAAGACACGTTTTCTGAAGGTGCTACACCATTGAAAATCTGTTACGTTTATGTATTTTACAAAAGGGTGCAGCCACGTGTCGGACATGTAACAACATATATTTACATGTTTATTGCTGTCTCCTTAAATGAAGCGTTACATTCTTATGTATTTCATTTGTCGATGAAAGAAAAATGCATTTTTTTTTCGACTCAAGGCGGACATAAGGCGGAGACAAATATACAGTCTACTCTTTTATACCGACACTCGATACAACGACAAAATTCGTTACAATGACAATTTGAATGTCATGTAACATTCGCTCAAAAGGCTATGGTTTATGAGAAATTATGGAAAAAAAAAACAAAAAAAAAACATTGCATAAAATCTTCGAGCAACATAAGTTTTGGATATTTGTTAGAATCGCCTCAAAGAGGCAATTCTAACAAATATCCAAAACATATGTTCGATAAGGAAACAAGAATAAAACAAGGCATTTCTTACATAATATTCTGTCCCTTAAGGATTCTTTACAACAGCAAATTCATTATAATGGCAATATTTTTGGGAACAAATGCTGTTGTTATAACGAGGGTTCACTGTATTGCTTGTGAACGTCAGCCAACAGCGGTCTTTGCTTACCGAAGTTATAATGACGTCGCACGCATATTCCCTTGACGTAGCGTGAACGTTCCGCCTTGAGGCTGTTCCAAATCTGACGTCACTCGACGAAAGATATTTTCTCTTAGATAGAATATTATCAAAACTTGCTTGAATAAAATAATATGTAAATATAAACATTGAAATTTGACTTGTAGCTTGCACTTGATGATAAAAACATTAGATTAATTTTATGTCATTCGGGCTTCAAAAACATTTAACGAACCTAATGTTGTTCATCACCACAGCTGAAATGAGACGGGGCAAAGCATTTCCAGCACGAGAGCATGTGTGCAAGAAGACACTTGAAGTCTTTGCCTATCCACAGAGTGTCCTGAACAGGATAATCTGAGTCTTCGCTGAGCACAATGTGCAAGAGTATAGGAAATGTTGTGCCCGGCTCAAATGTAGTCTAACACAGAGAATAATTGTATTTCCTATATGTAATAATGTCTTAACAGAGTAGACGTCATTTAATTTGTACTACTCAGAACGTTAGGCGTAGCATTTCATTCAAATTGTTTTCTTTGGAGAAAAGTTCAGTGAATTTCAAACAGTTTAATTTGCCATCTGCTGACTAAGCCTACAGAATAAGAAAAGTAAATTCAGTTAAGCCACTTCAAACATCTTTGGGACTATGGAAATTTGTTGTAGGTACATTGTATGGGTACATGCAGTTCGATCCAATGAGGGTTAATCATAGCGCCAGGTTAGGGGACAAACGGAAATAATATAGGGATGCCTTTTCGATCTTCGATAAAATAAATGTATGTTTAGTGTATTCATTAGCTCGCCTCGTTAAAGCGATTCTAATGAGTACACACAACATACATTTTCGTTAGAAATTTGGAAAAAAAATTCTAAAATATCTCTAATTATTGTTTTCTTGAGCTGTCGGAAGAATGTCATAGGGTCTCAAAAACGAGTTCGAATTAGACACAGTAAACGAGTCGTCGGTGTTTGAGTCATTGAGATTTTACTGTATCTATATTGAATGTGATATATCGTGATTTCGTAATTGGTGATTTAAGGTCTTTTGGATTCACATGCGTTTGCACTTTTTCCAGAAATCGTCTGAATAAACGATGGTATGGTGATTACATAATTGCTGTTTATGGTCAGTTAGAAGATTTGTCTGGTATATTTTGTATATCTGTATGATATTTCGATTTTCGCTTTTCGATATTGATACCCTATGAAAACATAGACAGACTTCCTAATCCAATTAACCAGAAAAATGTCATCACGACATTTATTTATTTATTGTCACAACCTTTTTTGTATGGCATAAAATCAATACATCTGTCGCGTTTAGAAATGACTAGTATCATTATTGAAAAGGGTTATAGATCAAGTAACCTTAAGTGCAAATTGTCTGTTGAACGCTTAGCATCCTGGGTAAATCATTCATCAGTCAACATTTTGAAATATGTTTCTCATTTATCCCAGAAAATATGATTTGACATGTCATGCAAATTCTCCTATGCTTAAAATATCAAAGCCTATTTTCTGAGGAAAATAAGAAATTTATCATCAATTTATCAGCAAACGACATTTTGAAACATTGTTTTCTTGCATATCCCTAAAATAGGATTTGACATTTCATGCAAATTGTCTTCCTTGAGGAGAATTTGCTTAAAATCCCAATGTCCGAAATGTCCCGGTCAAGGTTTTACAGATAACCGCCTCTCAACAGCACTCTGACGTCACAGCGACAAGAATAGCGCGGCTATAAATAACTGTTACTGAATTTCGTCTAACGCGCGGTTTGATTACATTGGTTAATGATAATCACGTGGACAACTAAACTTACCTTAGGAAAAGTTTGGTGTTTGTATACTATGGCTCGATTGTAAACAATCGACCCAAAAATATAAGTGAAGATACCCAGGAACTGGTACAATCACTAAACAAATCCTTCACGTGGTACCAAAAAGAAGGATAGATTTGGAACAGACAATGGCAGAACAAAGATACATATGAAACTAACGACGCACATTCATGTACAGAGAAGAATTGCAACAAGATATAAATTGCATATATCCGTTGTCTATAGCTATAAAACATTGTAATATGTCAGACATCACAAAAACATTCCTATATAATTTTGACCCCATTAAACCCCACTTTTGAATAGTGAAACTGCGGTTTACAGAGGTATACATTATTTTTCTTATTTCTGCTCAAAATCATAGATTGTGGGTACTCGATAGAACCGCCTCATCGAGGCGGTTCTCACGAGTATCAACAATATATGTTTTTGAGCACAAATATGAAAAATATTAGAATTGTTTATCTCAAAATTTTCATTTTTTGTGGTAAATTTTCAGTACATACGAATAGGCCTGTTTTCATAATGAAAAGTATATAAGATGTCCAGGAAGACCACAATCACAGAACATGACATATCAATAACACCAGGAAGAAGAGCAAACACACCAAAACAGATATAACACAAGCCACATCATAAAGTAAAGCAAAGCAGATAGGCAGCTAGCTACCTCCTACCCAACCAGGTGATCATAATACTGCACTGGATCCAGTAAACACAACTATTAGACAGCGAAAAGGATAAAACACGAAAGAAACCTAACAACAATTAGCCACAAGACCACATAAAGATCAAATGGCACCAGAACCATCGCCTCAGAATGGTCATTAGAAAAAAAAAATACGTGGAGATGGGGTTAAATCGATTTTACTGCAACATCTCTAATCCGTCTGCATGTACACATACGGCTGACTGGACCTTTGCTGTCTAAATCTAGCCTGATCAGCGCTGCTTTCGTAGTAAGATTACTGTCCTGGTATTTGTTTGCGGATGCGCAGACTGATTTGAGCCTTTGATGAATGCACATGCGTGAAGATATGTTTTCTCATGTTTTGGCTCCTAATGTATATATATATATATATATATATATATATATATATATATATATATATATATATATATATATATATATATATATAAACTTATTCTGGGTAGACTGTTTACAATCGCGCCATAGTATGCCCTTAAGATACTTTTCCACGTGATAATCATTGACCAATGAAATCAAACCGCGCGTTTGTACGTAATCTAAGTAACAAGTTTTTTAGGCGTGCTGTTCTTGTCGCTGTGACGTCAGAGGGCCGTGTAAAGAAGGTTATCTGTAAAACCTGGACTGGGACTTTGGCAAACAGTGCAGCCCCAGATCAGACGCCACAGAATGCTTAAATTAGAGGAATTTAAAGTCAAATTGCCCCAGCCTACACTCAAAGAAAATCGACAAATCAGTCCTGTCACTGCTTTGATTCAACATTATTTTCGATGACTGTCTGCAAAACCTCACATACCAAGTTTTCCCTAAAATGCTAAACTTTTCATCAAAGCAAGAATAATGTCTTAGCTGTATGCTATCAAAATGATAATATAACTGCTGGGATTTATCAATGGTAGCTGGATGATGATATACGAGTCATTACCAAATCATACATTTTCCACGAATTTCCTGTAATGACAGACATCGTGTCAAAATTTCATTTTCTCACGATATTATTCGATGTCTAAATCAATTTTGTTACATATCTCAAAGTTTTATTAAACCTATTAATGTGCTTTGAAGATGTTTAGTATATTCTGTCGACAATTACATGTCGTAAAGCCGTTCTGTCTGCCAATTACCTTGCGGAGCACCAGAAGTCACGTGATCATCATTAATGCACTTTAGACGCATCTTAGGCACAATGGATAACGAGTTGCTTATTACAAATGATATATACGCACGAAAGCAAACAAAAACTTCTGTATAATTGTTCTTGGTCCGACTCTAAAGGAAATTGAACATACACACAAAAATAGAAAAAGCTTGTCGCAAAAATGAAAGCAGCTTGTCGATTTTCTGGCCCAGATTTGCTACTTGCGGACAATTAGCAGTTCTTCTTTGCGATTCCTCGGAATTCGGAATTCGCTTCGTCGGTCCGTACATTTCAAGCCTTTAACGACACCTTAATCCTAATGTGTCAGTTTTCGTCGTCTTTCGTAGAAATGAAGAAAAGGGACGGAACAGCTAGTTTGAAGAAAAGAGAAATAGAAGAGGCCGTGAGGGGGACGAAGAAAGTGCTGAAACAGACGAAATACTGACACGCCTGCCATGCTCCCATCCCACTGCAGGTAAAGTAGGCTTTTACCGCCCTAAACCACCACTTGACTCAAGTCATTTACTGCATACGTTTTATCTCTAGCCATTAGACATTCGACATTCGACTTTCGAATGTCTAGCCGCACGACATTCAACATTCGACATTCGAATGTCTAGCTGCTAGACATTGGACATTATACATTCAAATGTCTAGACAAACGACATTTTCGACATTTGACATTCGAATGTCTAGCCACACGACATTTGACATTCGAATGCTTAGCTGCTAGACATTGGACATTCGACAATGTCCAATGTCTAGCAGCTAAGCATTCGAATGTCAAATGTCGTGCGGCTAGACATTCGAATGTCAAATGTCTGATGGATACACAAAAACAAAATCAGAAGTTGGTTTAACGAGAGGGCCAAAATGGCTTGTGTCGCTCACATGCATACCAGACAAGTTTCGTGTCAACTGGCTACTTTTGATCTGCAAGTCACCTTGCTACATGTACTTCTTACAAAGGTTTTAGTTAATTGCTTTTTTCATTCAGGAGAAGAAGCTCAAAATATATATTCAAGATGGCCACCATGGCGGCCATTTAGGATTTCCGATCTACTTTTATCTGTAAGTCAACCTTATGCTTCTTACCAAATTCCGAGTCATTTGGCCTTCTGGTTCAGGAGAAGAAGTTCAAACTATATCTTTAAGATGGCGACCAGGGCGCTTTAATTTTCGATCGGAACGATTTTAGCTATTTTTGATCTATAAGTCACCTTGATACTTGAACGAATGTAGCTATTTTGATCTTCAAGTTGCCCGATACTTCCTACCAAGTTTTGAGTCAACTGGCTTTCGGTTCAGGAGAAAAAGCGTCAAATAGATTTTCAAGATGGCGGTCATCTTTGATTTCCGATCGGAACGATTCTAGCGTTTGATAATCTATACAGGTAAGTTGCCCCGATACTTCCTACTAATTTTCGAATCGGTTGGCCTTTTGGTTCAGGAGAAGAAGCGCAAGACAGATTGTCCAGACGGCTGCCATCTTGTATTTCTGGATCGGAACTATTTTAGCTATTTTTTGATCTACAAGTCACCCAAATACTTCCCTCCAAGTTTCGAGACAATTGGCCCAGGAGTGTAGGAGGAGTAGTCTTTTAAAGCAAATTGTTGACGCCGCAGAACGGACGACGGACATTGACAGATCACAAAAGCTCGACATGAGCACTTCGTGCTCAGGTAAGCTAAAACTTCAAAATTTTGACAATCCGCCCAGTAGTACATTTGTATATACTACTGTATACCCCTAGTTAAATTGTGCTGTAAAGGAGGACATGAGGAACATATAACACAGACTGGCTGGTTTACATAATGTTAATTAGGTAATTGGCTGTTCTTGAGAGCATTGTGTTTTTAAAAAGTATATTCATTCTGGCCCGGACAGTGCTTAAGACAACATTTATTAAGGGTTATGATTTGATGTTTTACGTCCCTCTTGTCAGTATTTAAGTCAATTTGAGACTATGAAGTGTGATAATGAAAGGTTCTGAGCAATATAGGCCGTACATTTATAAACTGTGTCTAAATGAGAATTCGAGTCTGGGACGCCGTGATCCGAAATCAGGAGGTCGTCACATAAGAACTGAAAAACATTAGGCTATCTTAAGGTCTTTGAAGCCCACAGGGCTTCTCGGAGACATTAAAATATTCTAATGGTCTTCATCATCCAGTATAAGCTAAAGATCTGAATTTCAATTCTTATACAGTTGACTCTCGTTATCTCGAACTCGCTTATCTCGATTAACCGCTTATCTCGAAGTGAAACTCTCGTCCCTGCCTAAACATGAAAATCTAACAACAAGTACATGCAAAAACTATTGTGGAAAAGAGGAGAAATTGCTCCTAAGGAGCAATTTCTCCTCTTTTCCACAATATTTTCAATATATCTCTAACTTCAAGAATCCAATAGCATATATCTTTGTAAAATGTGGTTGTTCGAATTATTTTTTCCTCAATTCTGCAAATCTGATATGTCGATATATCTCGAAATATTTCTGAGAGTCCCTTGGAATTCGAGATAACGAGAGTCGACTGTATTTACATATTATTTTATACATGCACTTTTAGGACAGTGAATAATATTTTTCTTAGTTCTGGAGGTTACTGTTTGTTTAACGTCAGATTTGAAACGGCCACTAGGTGGAACGTGCAAATCATGTCGTCAATATCCTTGCGACGTCATTATAACTTCCATCATTATAACTTCCATAAGCCGGCCTCGGTGGCTCAGTTGGATGCGCCGTCCGACTGGAGACCAGGAGGTCGCGGGTTCAACCCCCGCCGAGGTCGGCAACATTCTTTCGTGGAGATTGATCATGAAATATTTTCTACGGTCATTCTCTCCCTTCCACTGATTCAAGAAGGGCAGTTGTCAGTTTCTGGCGAAAGAATGTGCACAATACTGGTTAACCGCTTAGAGGACTAAGCCTGCCCAGTAAACGTGTGGTTAGGTAAACTGACCGCGCTCGACATGACCCCATTGGGTTGACTGGGCCGTAAAACCTCAACACAAACAAAACAATAACTTCCATAAACAAAAACGCTATTGGCTAATGTTGACAAGCAATATTCTTTGTATCCGCCTTATGGACACCTTGATGAGAATGTTTGACATTGTTTTCTATCAAGAAATGAAACGCATAAGCATATAATGCTTCATTTAAGGAGACAGCACTTAACATGTGAATATTAAGATATGTTAATGGTGCGTCTCTTCTAAGAAAGCATGGGTCGATAATCATGAGAATTGGACATTTCAGAAGATCTAAAGGATAATGGGTTATGTCGCGATATCTACAGGCTGTAGATAAGAAACGCATTTAAGCCGCAATGTCAGAAAATGCACCTTATGACAAGTGCTCCAATGAAGACTCAAATCAGCCTGCGCTTGCGCGCAGTCTGATCTGAGTCTTCATTTTCCGCATCATGATAATTTGCATCCTTGGCGCTCCAGAAATGCACCCAGCGAAGATTTTGATCAGACTGCGCGAATGCGCAGGCTGATCTGAATCTTTGCTGGGCGCACATATTCGAAGGTACGGTTCCTGATTTAATTATTGCAACTTTGCCTAACCGATAATGCTACAACAAGACATTTATGACACGGAGATCATATCTTGGCGTTATCTGACTGGTTTATGACCCGTTCTATAACGCACAAAGACTATTAACACATCACCTTTTTTACCTCGTCCTCGAGGTAAAATGCATGTTGGGTTTACCATGTGAGCAAATGCTAATCAATGCTAAACATTCAAACACAAATTAATCCTACCTATACTCGGTGTCGAATCGCGTTATTTATCATGTCACACACAAAAAAAAATGATCACGACTAAAGCATTGTTTTACTTTTCTTCAAAAACTAACACACGATAAAACATCTCTCTTATTAAACAGAACGAACAAGCGACAAGGAACTACAGCCTACTGGAGACATATGCATAAAATGTCAAAACCCGTTTTCTGGTAAAAATGTAAGAAAATTACAGTCTTAAACCGACCATCACGAAAACACGCCTAAACAATTTTGACTCTCTTAAACCCCACTTTTATATAGTAAAACTAGGGTTTACAGGGATATATACTATTTCTATTATTTCTGCTAAAAAACATAGATTGTTAATATTCATTAGAACCGCCTCGGCGAGGCGGTTCTAACAAGTACCCACAATCTATGTTTTGAGCAGAGATTGAAAAGATCAGAATTTTTATCTGAAAATTTTCAGTTTTTTAGTGGTGAAATTTTCAATATTTTTGAATAGGCGTGTTTTCGTAATGACTCGATACAGCGACAAAATTCGCTATACTGAGAATTTGTCTGGTACGAAACCTTCGCTCAAGAGGTAAAAGTTTATCAGAAAATTTTTTCGAAAAAGTCACAGAGGACATCTTGGATGGCAGTTGCCAAACAGTTTCGAAAACTTAAAGGATCTTGATCTAGGATGTTCCACATTACGAAAACATGCCTATATAATTTTAACCCCTGTTAAACCCCACTTTTATATAGTAAAACTGGGATTTACAGGGGTATACTTTATCTCTCTTATTTCTGCTCAAAAACATTTGCAGAATTTTTTATCTGAAAACTTTCAGGTTTTGGAGGTGAAATTTTCAATACATTTGAACAGGCGTGTTTTCGTAATGTACTAAGAATTTGTCTGGCATGAAACCTTCGCTCAAGAGGTATACATGTGTAGGTTTATCAGAATAACTGTTCAAAAAAGTCACAGAGGCCATCTTGGATGCCAGCTGCCAACAGTTTCGAGGACGTAAAGGAGCTTGTTCTAGGATGTTTCATATGTAATTTGAGATCAACTGGATTACATGTAGAAGTTTTGGACAAGAGTTTTTATGACATGACGTTCTCTAAGAAATAATAGCAATGTTCTTTGACAATGAGAATCGCTTCACTTTCTCTTTCCAGGTTATTTTGCATTATAAAAATGCAAACATTGTAATTTATATATTTACACGGAAACAAAGATATTTTAAACCATTAACAAAGTAGTCTCACGTCTAAATGTATGCGCTATATTATCAAAAAGTGTTCTGTGACGTCTTTGAAGACGTATTGCAGTGATAAATAATAAAAATGTGTTCTGAATTTTAAAACTTGTTAGAATAATTTCATATAGAGGTATTGCATTCTAATCTATTTGCAGCGAGACGGTACATACATAAAAAATAAAACCAATTCATATCACTTCTATAGTACGAGAAATGGTTGTTATTTAAATATCCACCGGTAATGTAATTGCTCAAGGCATTTCTATATTTCTTACCATAATAGGTGCCACAATTGATAGATTAAATTTCCTTTGCTGATTATCTTAAACTTATGCTTTTAAATCCATGACGTCAGTCTTGCTGAGAGTGAATCACCTATTCCAAAATAAGCCGGGACGCAGCATTGTCTACCAGATTGCATGAGCACCCAGCGAAGACTCAGATTAGCCTGCGCTTCCGTGCAGGCTTATCCGAGTTTCCGCGGTCTGCCTGAGGACGCTTTGTATCCTTGGCTACCGACAGAGTGTTTTGCAAAGACTGATCGGCCTGTGCCGATGCGCAGGCTTACCGGAGTCTTCGCTGGCGTACATGCAAGTTTGTAGAGAATGCTGCGCCCCGGCTCAATTATACAAATACGAACAACGTACTGCTACGTGTTTTGTTCCATACTTAGCATGTTAGAGCACTCTGTAAACTAAATCAGCAGACGCAAGATAATAATAGAGTTTCTTTTCAAACAGTACATTTAAGAATTGAAATTCAGATTTATACCTTGCACTGGATGATGAAAATCATTAGGCTATTTTAGTGCCTGTGAGGCTCTAAGGGCTTCTCGGAGACATAAAACTATTCTAATGATTTTCATTAAACACCAAACAGTGCAAGCTAAACATCTTGTTAAAAACTAACGATGTCGTTAGTTAACATATCGTTAACACTTTGATCATTAAATATGACATATACGTTTATATTTTTGCTGAAAAAAAAAAAATGTGAATTAGATATGTACTTACTAGAACAGTTATAATTTTGACCACTAACGAGCTCGTTAAGCTAACGATGCTTTGAACAATTGGGCCCTGAATTACAATTCAAATATTTATATATCATTTTATTCATGGAATGTTTGATAGTATTCTACCTAACAGGGAATACTTTTCTTAATATCGGGGATTAAAGTGTGCTTAACACGAGATTTGGAACACTCAGAAGGCGGAATTTGCAGGCCACGTCAAGGAAATATGCGTGCGCCGTGATTATAACTTCAGCAAACAAAGAACGCTTTTAGCTGACGTCCAAAAGCAATAGTCTTTGTCTCCACCTTGTGCCCACCTGACGAGAATGTTTAATATTGGCTTTCGTCGAAAAATTAAACGCATAAGAATGTAATACTTCATTTAAGGAGACAGTATTAAACGAGTAACTATAAGGCTCTTTGTACTTCATCACAGACCAGTCTTTATTTTTCGTCACGAAAACATGCCTATACAATTTTGACCCCCTTAAACCCCACTTTTATATAGTAAAACTGGGGTTTACAGGGGTATACATTATTTTTCTTATTTTTTGCTCGAAAACATAGATTGTTGGTACTCGTTAGAACCGCCTCGCCGAGGCGGTTCTAACAACTACCCAAAATCTATGTTATTAGCCGAAATATGAAAAATATCAGAGTTTTTTTATCTGAAAATTATCACTTTTTGGAGGTGAAATTTTCTATATATTTGAATAGGCGTGTTTTCGTAATGTTTATTTTTAATTTTCCTTGGGATCAAAGAGCCGTTTCTGAAATCTAGGAAAATTGAACTCCACTGAAGCATGTAATAATTTGATGTTCCTTTTTTCTCCCTACTATAAATAGCTCTAGATAAGGAAGACGTCACAATGAGTACTTGTTTTATTTCTCCATGAAAATATTTCTTGGAAAAATAAAAAAAAAATATCAATATTTTCAAGCTGAAAACATACCTTATTCAGAACGATGCACTCTAAATATATATATTACAATAGCTCTAGAAGACGTCACAATAAGTACTTGTTTTACTTCTCCATGAAAATATTTCTTGGAAAAATAAAAAAAAGTATCAATATTTTCAAGCTGAAAAAATACCTTATTCAGAACGATGCACCCTAAATATATATATTACATAGGCGTTTAAACGTAGTGTGTACATGGATAGTTAAGCTATTGTTCGCGTAATTCGAATGCTTCCTGAGAAGCTCCGTGTTCGCGGAGCCCGATTCGTTAAAGTGACAATCGAGTAGTGCCACAGAAAAGCTATCGGGTACCAGTCAAGGATGTCTGATCACGACTATCTGTGTCCAGTTTCGTCATATGCTGCTCAGTATCAAACATCTTGAGCATGATGCAGAGATTAGATCGAAGAAATCAGACCCAGTCAGCCTGCACATTTGACCTGGATTTGTTGTCCTCTGTATGTGTGTAAAAGGTACCTTCAATCTTTGCTTGGCCCAAATTAAATCTGAAAAAGATTGTCTTTATCTCTACTGCAGTTTCTGTCACACACCATAATTGTATTAGTTGTTTTCTGAATTCATGGTCACGTAATTTTATACGCAATGAGAATTGCAGTTCCCGATGGCATATATTGTCTTTATACAGATGGGAGCTATTCTCGTACATATACCAAGTGCAACTACATGACGCATAGCATGCTGGGAATAAATAAATAGATAAATAAATAAATATCAGCATACAACAGTTTGAAATCATCAATGTGTTTTCAGCTAATTTGCACATAGTAGTAAAACGCTTTCTGAATTGTATTCGATGACACATTGTTTCTTTTTTTGAGATAGTAAGATTTAATATTCCATGTGAATTGTTTGCTAATAATAATATTTGCATTTGTACGGCTAACAGATCTGTGTGTAGAGTAAAAACAAATTTCCATGGTCCCGAACCACTGAATTTCGATTGCATCTCTTAAACCTATCAATTTGTTTATTTGCTTGATTTGGGCTTAACGTCGCTTTCAACAACGTTTCAGCCATATCGCGACAGTGTCTGGACATGATAGGGAGCTCAATGCTTACTTTTAGAGCGCTGCCTCACGCCCCCGACACTTGAAAATCATATTCCACCCAGTCACATTTTACTGACACTGAGCTGACCAGTTCTAGCTCTACTTTCTTAATGCTGAGCGCCAAACGAAAGAGCAGCTTGTACCATTTTTAAAGTGTTTGGTACGTCCCGGCCGGGGATCGAACCCGCAACCTCCCGGTCACAAAGCGGATGCTCTACCACTGAGCCACTGTGCCGGTCTTTTAATCTGTCTAACCCTTGCCTTGCTGAATAAATTAAGATGCCACGCCCACTTCTAATTTCCATCCAATCAGATTACTTGATCCAGGTTTTTAATAGAAATTCACATATTTAATGACAAACAGTGCAGATCCAGATCAGGTTGGCTTCTTCAGAAGCCAACTGATCTGAATCTACACTGTTTACTAGGACAGAGCATCAAGAGAAGGGTTAAGATATCGTTTACCATCTGATAAGTTCCGAAAAGTCGATCAGCTGAAAATCTCGATTTTAATAGATCCATGACATGCCCTCTAAATCGACTGCATAGCTTCATTTTCTACGAACAATAAAAAAAAAATTCGGACTGTTTTCTGCTGCTTATGGTTTTTCGTTATAATAATAAAACTTATACCTAAGCGATTAACGAGTTCTTGTGCACATTCTTTCGCCAGAATCTGAGAACTGCCTTTCTTGAATCTGTGGAAGGGAGAGAATGGCTGTAGAAAATATTTCACGATCAATCTCTACGAAAGAATGTTGCCGCACCCGGCAGGGATCGAACCCCCTCCCCCGACCTCCTTATCACCAGTCGCACGCGCATTCGACTGACCAGCCGAGGTCGGCCGAAATTTATAAACATGTCATTACAGGATTAATGTAATCTTATTGTGTATCACATCTCGTGGATATCCATCCCTAAAACATACCTATATAATTTTGACCCCCTTAAACCCCACTTTTATAAAGTAAAACTGGGGTTTGCAGGGGTATACATTATTTTTCTTATTTGGCTAAAAACAGAGATTGTGGGCACTTGTTACAACCGCCTTGCCGAGACGGTTCTAACGAGTACCTACAATCTATGTTTTGAGAAGGAAAATGAAAAATATTAGAATTTTCTATAGATTCTAATGCGTACTCAGCGTACCATTTCTTTATAGAAAACCAAAAAGACACCCCTAAATTATTTCATTTTCCTCCTGACCTCATCATGAAAACACACCTATATAATTATGCACCCTTAAACCCCACTTCTATATAGTAAAACTGGGGTTTACAGGGGTATACATTATTTTTTCTTATTTCTGCTCAAAAACATAGATTGAGGGTACTCGGTAGAACTGCCTCGCCGAGGCGGTTCTAACGAGTACCCAAAATCTATTTTTGAGCAGAAATATGAAAAATATCAGAATTTTTATCTGAAAACTTTCAGTTTTTGGTGGTGAAATTTTCAATATATTTGAATAGGCGTGTTTTCGTAATGATTCGAGATATTAAAGTTCGACTGTAACTTGTGCACATCAAAAGTGCTTATTCGGGTTATCTTTCACGTTCCAATGGTTACAACAAAAATCAAACAATGATTCAACTGCTTTTAAGAGACTCTCAGATTTAGGGAATTACTCACAAGTCAATCCCAACAGCACTTGGAAATCTTTGTTTGAACCGGTACACGAAAAAAGGGACTTTATGGTCTTCCGGTGTATGGGTCTTTAAATGGGGATGAACAGTCCCCTATTAGGGCTATTTGCCTGAAGCTTCCTCAAGGTCTCTTTCACTGAACAGTAAAGGCTCTGGCGAGAATGTGCCTATGCGCAGGTTCGCTGCAGCATTGCTGGTCGCCTGTATGATAAGTACCCTTTTCTCATCAGCTGGCCCATATCTTCTAATGGATTTTTGGAGATCTCCATACATAAAAGATCTTCATTCTGTATTGAATTCAAAATAAATACGCAAAATCTAAAACTGACAGAAACAGCCTTAAAGGTATTAATTTTATCTTTCAGAAAAATCGCTAACTTCCATAGAGTAATTTCGCTAGATTGATGGATGGTTTGTTGGAAACGTTACTTTATCATCATGCACAATATTAGCAAACAGAATTGCAACATTTGTTGGAAGGCATATAATTTATTGACGATATGATTGACTCACATGTTTCTTAGGGAACCAGTTCAGACATGTTTGGGTCTGATTCTAAAGCAATGCAAATATTTAGTTCACATTCTTTCCGGATAATCATTACCTGTGAACGTCATATTGTTTCAACGGAAAATGACAGGAATTCAACCATATGCATTAACGGATGTTCAAAAGTGCATCCTCGGTCATTATATAAACTTGAATGCCAAAACTATGAAACAAACACAATGAAACATAACTGTGGAGATTTATCGGTCGATTGTTTACAATACAGCCATAGTATACAAAAGCCAAAATTTCCTGAGGTAGTTGTCCACGTGATTATCGTTGACCAATGTTATTAAACCGCTATTGCTCGCAAGATGAAATCCGGGTAATGGTTAATTATAGCCGCGCTGTTCTTGTCATTGTTATTGTCGCTGTGACGTCAGAGTGCAGTATAAAGAGGGTTATCTGATAAAACCTGTACTGGGGCATTCGCAGACAAAGCAGACCCAGATCAGACGCCGCGTTCTGCGGCGTCTGATCTTGGTCTGCATTGTTTGCTTAATTTACAGGAATTTGAGGATTAAATGAAATAGTCTTACGTCCCGGTTCAGAACCATTTTCTCACCCTACATTCAGAAACAATTGACTCATCAGTGCTGTCAGCGCTTTGATTTCTACTGCTTAGACTGTAGCCCTTTTAAATGTTAACACCTCGGCAACACAAACTATAAGTTTACCTTTTACATGCAACCTGAAAATGAGCCAGCGCACGACAAAACCCAGAATAAGACCTGAGTAACCAGCAAAGACTTAGATCAGCCTGTACATCCACCCAGCATGGCAAGAGTTCTTGTTTATCCCTCTTTTGATAGTCTGGAAGCTGTAGAAGGCACATGTGATCAGCGAAGACTGATTGTCTGATCATATTCTTCGCTGGTCGCACAAGTCGTATTGTAGATTTTGTCATGCGCTACTTCAATGAGTATTTCCAAATGCAATACAACTGCTCCTAATACAAAATGTTTCTGATACATATAATTACATCTTGGCGCATTAATGGAGAAGTGCTCTCTACATTGTTAGTCTTCTGATAAGGCTACGTGGCCGGGTATGTTCAAGGGAGATAACTTTACTATTAATTTAATACATAAAGCTTTCACAACTTTGTGGCATATTCGTACGCTATGTATTTTCTTGATAACTATGTCTTTTGATTTCAAAATTCATCTGGATATTCTTCAGAATGTCACCGAGAGCGTGTATTATCTGCATACCACTTCGAGTACCAGAACACCTTTCTTAATTTATTCTTCGGAGAACATAATAATCAAAACAGTCACAGGGAAAACAGGGCGTAGCCCCGATGTGACCCTGTTGCCCGGCTACGTTAAAAATCTGATTGATTGGGAAAAAAAGGTTGGAACAAAAGTGATATTCCTGTCTCTTTTATTTTGTTATTTAACATTTACCACTGTCTGTCTCAGCAGTCGACGTATTAGTGATATTTTCCTTATTTAGATTGGTCGTCTGCTAAAGATTTTACCCAGAGTGCTATTCATTAGAAAGTAGTACTAGTACCAACCTTTAACCCGATTTAGTAGCTACTCTATGATTGATTGATTGTGCTGGGGTTCAACGACACGTCAACCCTTGTGGGTAATTTTGTGTCGTCTCCCAGAAAAAGGGAGAAAAGAGATAGAAGATAGTAGAGGAGATGAAAGAGAGGGACAGGGAAGAAAGAGGAACAGGAATTAAAGTGAAGAAACAGAAGAAATAAAAACATTCCTCCTCTACCCTTGCCTGCTAAAAGGATAGCAGGCCTTGCCCAACTGGAAACCAAAATCAGTTGGACGCTCCAGGGACGTAAGATACCCGACACCTTTGCCACCCCAAACCACTCTTAAGCTACTCCATGAAATGATGATGATGACGATGATGATGATGATGATAATGATGAAAATGATGATGATGAATTAGAGTTGTACGTCCCTTTCAACGTAATTTAAGTCATATCGATACGATGAAAAGGGTGATCACCACGAAAACATGCCTATATAATTTTGACCCCCTTAAACCCCACTTTTATATAGTAAAACTGGGGTTTACAGGGGTATACATTATTTTTCATATTTCTGCTGAAAACATAGATTGTGGGTACTCGTTAGAACCGCCTCGGCGAGGCGGTTCTAACGAGTACCCACAATCTATGTTTTCAGCAGAAATATGAAAAATATCAGAGTTTTTTTTATCTGAAAATTTTCAGTTTTTCGAGTGAAATTTTCTATATATTTGAATAGGCCTGTTTTCGTAATGTAATGAAAGGCTCTGTGTTATGAAGCGCCGTACAACCATGAGCTCAATTGCGCTTCCAGCGGGATTCGAATCTGGGACCTCGTGATCCGAGATCGGGATTGCTAACCAATCGGTCATCCGGACGCTTCTTTATCCATGAAAACATCTGTTGTCGATACCCACTTGAATACAATGCGTACCACACTCTACGTATCAGTGGTGAATTATGAAAAAAAAAAATATCTGGATAACCCTTTTATCTAGGCATGTACTACGGCATTCAGAAAAGTGGGTGAGACTGAGGGACAATTCCAATTTGTTCTGCCATAATCCAGCGCAAATACATAAATGTCTGCTGGCTTATTCGTCACTTATGTCCCGCGTACGTTATGAATAATAAATCCATATAACAGATGTTATATTGTTTCAGATAATAACATAGGTGTGATGCCTGACTCTTATATTATTCTTTTGCGGTCACACTGAACAATTCATTCTAAGAATACATTGACCAATATCATAATTACTTTAACATTCCTATGTGAAATCTATAGTTCTAAGCTATCGCTTTATATTATTTAAACCAAATGATATTCATTACGAAAGCATGCCTATTCAAATATGTAGAAAATTTCACCTCCAAAAACAGAAAATTTTCAGATAAAAAAAAATGATATTTTTTTTTATATTTCTGCTCAAAATATAGATTGTGGGTACATGTGCTCATTAGAACCGCCTCGGCGAAGCGGTTCTAACGAGTACCTAACTATTTGTTTTTGAGCAGAAATAAGAAAAATAATATACCCCTGAAAACCCAAGTTTAATTATATAAAAGTGGGGTTCAAGGGGGTCAGTATTATATAGGCATGTTTTCGTGATTTTTTTTTTTTTTTTTTTTTTTCTGATTTTGGCACAAACAATATGTTGTGGTCTTCTATAAAATAACGATATGTTAAGTGTGCTTATTAGAATCGCCTAAATTAGTACATGTACCCACTACATACATTTTTTACGATAAACTCAGAAACTTTCTCTTTCCTAGCGAGTCGAAAACGAGTTCGAATCAGCCATGGAAAACGAGTCATCGGTATTCGCGCATTGAAAGTTTACTGTATCTAACTTTTTAAAAATCTGATTTAAAACCCGTAAAATTCTGACGATCTACCTCATAATGTAGACTCCTACATTACCGTGTTTTCACTCTATATTGTTTTTGGGGAGTTCAGGGGTACACATTACAAAAATATGCCTATATAATTTTGACCCCCTTAAACCCAACTTTTTTATGGTAAAACTGGGGTTTACAGGGGTATACATTATTTTTCTTATTTCTGCTCAAAAACATAGATTGTGGATACTCGATAGAACCACCATGTCGAGGCGGTTCTAACGAGTACCCACAATCTATGTTATGAGCAGAAATATGAAAAATATCAGAGTTTTTTATCTGAAAATTTTCGATTTTTGCAGGTGGGTGAAATTTTTAATATATTTGAATAGGCGTGTTTTCGTAATGTATGACATCACTGTCAATCCTGGATGATATAAGACGGAAGCATTTACTGCCATTTATCAAGTCTGGAACATTCTATGTTTGATATTTTATTTATATGGTTAGTCGCAATGATACTTTTCAAGTCGATGACAGATTATGCAACAAGCAACAGATACGCATTTTCACAATAGCAGATAATCCATGTTTTAGACAGAAATTCCCCATAGAAAAAGATCAATATGAAGGCGAATGGAGGAATGACCTTCAAATAAATGATATACATCTTTCCTTCGACAACATCCGTTTTACAAGTGAATACGCCATCTCGAATTGATTTAAATTCATACTGTTGCACAAGAAAATCTCCGACAAATCTCTTATTGTGAATATTTTTGTAGGGAATTACATAACAACATATTGATATCTGTACAATACTGGCCCAACTACGTTATACATGTAGTAAAGGACGACCGTATTACGTTTCCGCGTACATGTGCATACGCTGTTATCCTCAGGGATTGCATTAACAGTCAAAGTTCATAATTCCTACCCCTCCCCCCTCCGTCCCCCATAGGATCATTGATATAACATGAAGTAGTACGCCCTATTGTTTTCCTGCTGAGGGTCATTGATATACACATTCCCTTTTCTGAGTATTTTACCCTTTCATCCCTGAGTTTCCTTCACAAAAACACGCTTATATAATTTTGACCCCCTTAAACCCCACTTTCATATAGTAAAACTGGGGTTTACAGGGGTATACATTATTTTTCTTATTTCTGATCAAAAACATAGTTTCAGGGTAGCACTGAGGTGGTTCTAACGAGTACCCACAATCTATGTTTGGAGCAGAAAGATGAAAAATATAAGTTTTTTATTTGAAAATTTTCAGTTTTTGGACGTAAAATTTTCTATATAAATAAGAAAACACAGGAACTGATACAATCAGATCCACATCAAGCCCCCAACTCTTAAGACAAAGACACACAAATACAATGAAGCAGCCTCTATTTTTTTGTAGCAAAAATATGAAAAAACATCAGTTTTTTTTGTTTGTTTTTTTTTATCTGAAAATGTTTAGTTTTTGGTGATAAAGTTTCTATATATTTGAATAGGCATGTTTTTGTAATGCAAATAAAGTATGAAGGCAATGGAGAGATATTCAGTCTTAGTTTATTTTTGCAATTTACAGTTAATTTTAATCTGACAAGCTGGTGTTCAATGTAAAGCGATATTCGGTCCATTAATAGAAAGTCTATAGGAAATCCAGTTGGTAGAAGAATCTGTTAAAATCCATATTGCTGGAAGCTGAGTTTCTGCGGGAAGCTGAATTTCAGCAGTCATTCCAATGAAGCATTTGTTTTATTTGACTTGAAGCTCTGCTAATGGTAAACTGCTTGTAATAAAACAAACACTTAAAAGAACCAAAATGCACTTTCTCAAAATCTAGTCGTTATGTCTGAAAAAATATGAAACTTCACGAAAACATGCCTATATAATTTGACCCCCTTAAACCCCACTTTTATATAGTAAAAGTGGGGTTTACAGGGGTATACATTATCTTTCTTATTTCCGCTAAAAACATAGATTGTGGCTACGCGTTAGAACCGCTACGGTGAGGCGGTTCTAACGAGTACCCACAATCTATGTTTTGAGCAGAATTATGAAAAATATCCGATATTTTTATCTGAATATTTTCATTTTTTGGTGGTAAAATTTCCATTACATTTGAATAGTCATGTTTTCGTCATGTGTGTTTCAGAGTGTTCATTAATAATATGTAGTGAAAACAGTGGTATTTAGGGGTCTACATTATTTGGGGTGTGGACATTTTCAGAATTTTGCAGTTTAAAAAAATATATATGTGAAGATACCGAGGAAACGCCACAATCACGAAGCACAGCCTTCCCGAGGCACCAAAAGAAGGAGAGAAAAGGAACAAATAATGACATAAACGCCATATATGAATCCACCGACGTCACAAACAAAGAAGAACTGCCACAGAGGAACCGCCTTGGAATGGTCAGTCGGAAAACTAAAGGGAGAGAGGGTGTGCTTAAACCAGTTTTATTCGCGCAAAACCTCACCCTTAATTCTGATGCAACTCGAAATGACGAAAACAAATGTTCGGTCCGCATAGGGTTTTCAGAAACATCACAGTGAAGCACATATAATCGACATCACGAAAACGTACCAATTACAAAAACCCGCCTATCCAAATATACTGAAAATTTCACAACCAAAAACTGAAAGTTTTCAGATAAAAAAAAAAATCTGATATTTTTCATATTTCTGCTCAAAACATAGATTGTGGGTACTCGTTAGAACCGCCTCGCCGAGGCGGTTCTAACGAATACCCACAATCTATGTTTATGAACAGAAATAAGAAAAATAATGTATACCCCTGTAAACCACAGTTTTACTATATAAAAGTGCGTTTTAAGGGGGACAAAAATATATATGGCGTGTTTTCGTGATGCTACATGTAAGTAATTTTGACTCCCCTTAAACCCCACTTTTATATAATAAAACTGGGGTGTACAGAGGTATACATTGTTCTTTTTTTTATTTCTGCTCAAAAGCATAGATTGTGGCGAGGCGGTTCTAACGAGTACCCACAATCTATGTTTTGAGCACATATGAAAAATATCAGAATTTTTATCTGAAAACTTTCAGTTTGTAGTGGTGAAAATTTCAATACATTTGAAAAGGCGTGTTTTCGTAATGGGTCGAACAAAGCACATGGCGAGATGGCGAGAAGCCAGAATACAAGTAAAGTACATATAGGACCACAATACTTTAAACTATCCTTTCAATTTGTTTGTGTTGTATTACATATGTGTCGTATATGTGTCTGGTTATATGCGTAATAACCCAGTTTTACATATATAGGAGAAAAAATTTATGGATTACATAGCTCTAAATAAAGAAATATCACGATAACTATTTTCATATGACTTCACAAAAATATGTTGTACACATGTAGGTCTACATTAGAGGCGCTTCTAATATATAGCCGCAACATGATATTGTTGCTGTTTTGTTGTTTATTTTGTGTATGCAAGTGAAAAAAAAAAATAAAATATATCGTTGTTTTGGTTAATACATTGGCTTACCTATAGTTTCGGCGTAGATATATACATTTTATATAGATATCTTAATGTATATGTTTGTTGATGTAATAATGATGATGAATCGTAAAATGTCTATTTGTAATTATATGGATTCGTTATACCATGTTTTTAAGTATTTTAACCATTGAAATGTTTCTAAGATGTTATATTACAGTCAACCCTCTTTGTACCGACATTCGATACAGATAAAACGACAGATTCTTCTACAGTTATTCTACAATATTTAGAAGTTATAGAACTTATACAACATACTGAGCAGGTGCAGACCACAGTTTACACGGCTTCAGCCTGATCTTGGCTTGCATATGATCAAGAACGATCTTGCTGTGACGCGGAGTAAACCTGAGCACTTACCATGCTAAGGGAAGATTCAGCAGACGACAAACTGATGATATTTTTTGTCTGAAAATAAGAAAACTATTTCAAAATGTCTTCTGCTGAATGTTTACCCAGCATGCAAAGTGTTGGAATCGAATGCCTTAAAATGTCCTTAATGTCCTGGTTTGGCAATCGTGTTGAATGACATGTCGCGTGAAGTAATACGTCTATTTCAATTCATTCCTAGGCTTAACGTTACATATTTCGGTCTTATTACAAGGGGAATAGAATATGTCATTTCTAAAATATATTGTGAGGGTATTGATGACACAAAATTAGTATAGCATGCAGCTGTACAGAGAAAATGTATAGATTGATCACAGTTACATAGGACGACAACCCGAGAAATATACTATCAATATACACGCAAGTTAAATCTGTATACACGCAAATTAAATCTGTGTAGGTAATCCTTGGCAAAAACCCCTAAATGGACAAAATCGAATTCTCGGTTTTAAGTCAGACTCTTCGTATGACTGGACTGTAGTATACAAAACTACATACAGTTGACTCTCGCTATCTCGAACTCGCTTATCTCGAATAACCGCTTATCTCGGGGTGAATATCTGGTCCCTGCCTAAACATGAAAATCTAACAACAGGTAAAAAAATATTGTGGAAAAGAGGAGAAATTGCTCCTAAGGAGCAAATTCTCCTCTTTTCCACAATATTTTCAATATATCTCTAACATCAAGAATCTAATTACATATACGTGACCCGTCACGCTAAAACGTGCCTTACGGGAACTTACGTCAATAACGAGTTATGACGTTTTAAAAGTTCACGTTTTACGGCGACATCATTAACGTTTAATTGACACAAGTGCGTCACTAATTGAAAGTCGGTACTTTTTAATTCCGATTATTTTCAGTTCCCGATTATTGTGAAGCCTTTTATTTTTTGAATGGTATACATTTGACACATTTCTGTTCGAGTTGCATCCCTTGAATAAAGTTTTTACGGTGGTTTAAACACAAAAACATGTCCCAGTTATCAACAGGGTCAGTCAGGGATTTTTTTAACCGAAAACTGTTTTCTGAATCTGGAAAACGATGATGAGGGAACCTTAAATTTAGTGAGTCAGTTCACGGATACGTATCTGACACGTCAGTCATCGGAAAATGAACTAGAGTGTGGAGACGCTGATGATTCTTCCTCCAGTGACACGGATTCAGACTCTGGCTGTGTGAATGTATCTTTTGAATTGCGAGATAAGGACAGCGATGTGCAGCGGTTCCGAGATAGCGGGTGTGGCTGTCGACTGGATGAGGATGTGTTGCTGTCGACTGGATGATGGTAAGTCATTTTTATAGTTATTTATTTTTTTGTCAACCAATACACGGTTATTTCATCACGCAAATGTGCCGGAAATTTCATACACAACGTCCACAGCTGTGTACGCTTGTTTTTTTTTTCTTTTATTGTACAAACCATGGTGCCTTAAGAAGTTTATCAACGTTATCAACGTATTCCCAACTCATAAAAAAAAAAAAAGGAATCGTAAAAATGTTGACGTCACAATGGCCTGTCAGGTTTTATATACTATATTTGTTAACAGTGGTTAATCGAATTATTTTTTCCTCAATTCTGCAAATCTGATATGTCGAGGTACGGATATCTCGAAGTATGTCAGACAGTCCCGTGGAATTCGAGATAACGAGAGTCGACTGTACTTTTTCTGGGACTTGCTTGAACGGATCTCTTTTTCGCAGATACAAGAACAGGTCCATCGTGGTTTGGTTTATGGTTTTCTTGTGCTCTGGCTTCAGATTGCCCTTGATTACTTTTCTTTGGTCTTTATTTTAATAATACAAATGAAATTTATACGCTCATTATCGAAACTCCTGACAGACTGAATTCGCATTCGAATGCGTGGATTTGTAGTTGATATTGTCTTATCAAAGCTATCATTCTAAAATTATGACGATTACACGTTTGTTCCAACCAATACATCTTCTACTTGCATATGCATTTTTTTCTTTTTGTTACAGTTGATTAACGACTGGCCTTAAAGGTGACATAAAAATATTTTTCCAACATTGTTCAATTTTACCATTCCTTAGTAGTTGAAAGAATAACAGACCGCTCCAACCTAATATCATGTCACACTTGTACATGTAAGAAAACATATTGAATTTCAATGCCTTAATTTACAATGTTAATGTAATCAAAGTCCATTACACGTTTGGCTGGTGCGTTTGACAAGGCTCAGCATATACAGAGAAATTCAAACACTATGGAACTAGTCTGTTTCCTGTCTAGATTGCTGTTACATGTTACTGTTTAACGAAGCATTTCAAAAAGGGTTGGCTACTAGTACTCATGATCAATAATTACGCGCTGTAGACACGCAGCTTGTTGTATTGTAGAGGAAATATTTAACTGAAAGACAAATAAAATCTAACATTAAATCAAAGGGCAATCCTTGCAAGAAAATCGTTAATATATAATTAGGTGCGGCGGGACACACACAGCTTTAATAAAACTGTACTATGTAGGAAAAATCCGAAAGAGATATTTATTTTGATATCCTCCCATTTGGAGCTATATAACCATTGTCATCTTAATCAAATAATGAAGGAGCTGAGGAATGATTTTGTTACTATGCACATTAAAACAGCTGATCAGTAAACAGGTTGCCAGAAATTGATTACAAATTGCAAAGCCGATTTAAGTACTGCCAATATTTCATATTCTCTTTTATTAATTAGTATCCTGTTATAGGGGAACATGATGGCACATCACCTAGACTTGTTTACGTCATGAAATAAGCACATGTGACCAAACTTTATACGACAATTAAAAGTCTAGATCAACCTATGCCGAACGGGGCATTCAGTTTTCGCAAATATAATGAGGTCTTCAGAACACTAAGTAAGACATCCAGTTTCTTACCCTCTAAATAGCTTTCAGCTTTTATAAGTATAAATTGGACTGCGATGATGCCAAGGCTTATCTTCATCTTCCCTATGTGTTTTGTTTGAAAACGGTTCTCAGTTAGTACCGAAGCTGTCAATTAAAGGTCTAGCGAGTTTGGACAAGAAAACGGATACGCGGAACTAATATGTGATCCTATTCTGTTGGTTGGTAGGTTGGTTTGGAGTTTATCGGTCCAATCAACACTATAAACTAACCACATTTTACCTAGACAGGCTTAGTCCTCTGAGGAGTTACCCAGTATTTGTGCACATTCTTTCGCCACAAACTGACAACAGTCCTTCTTGAAGCAGTGGAAGGAAAAGAATGACCATAGAAAGTATTTTCATTATCAATCTCCACGAAAGAATGTTGCCGGACAAGGCGAAGATAGAAGCTACGCCCTCCTGCCGATCCTATTCTGACGAAATCATTTACCGACAATATGTCGTCTATTCATTATAAGCCTTTTCAGATGAGCTTTTGCTGTGGTTCAGAAGCCGGAACATCAAGCCACATACAATTTACAGTCGGACCTAAATGCCTCGTCGAGGCGGTTCTAACGAGTACCACAATCTATGCTTTGAGCAGAAGAATGAAAAATATCAGATTTTTTTATCTGAAATTTTTCATTTTATTGGTTGTAAAATTTTCAGTATATTTGCATAGGCGTGTTTTCGTAATGCATTTAAAGCGGACTCGATAAACTTAGTAGATTTTCAGCCATTTTTAACAAGGAAGACGAAATTAGTGCCTTCCTGTTTGCTTTCCTTCATTTGAAGGCTCCGTTGAAAAGGAGTTTACAGGAAGTAATTTGCTCCCAAAGGGAGTACATTCTGTCCTTTTAGAGTATACATCTTTTTCGGAAACAATTTTTGATCCAAATACAACCCCAACCCAATGAAAGTGTATAATTTCTATTTAATTTTGTTATTTATGTTCAGACATTGTCTTTCGTAAAAACATATATAGGAAGTATTTTGGAATACTTCTTCGCATGCACACATTTACATAGTCTATATATTCATTAAAATCCTATGATTCCTAGTAAACTTCTAAGATAGTTGCAAAATGACAACTATCGGTCACGTAAAAAGTAAACAAAGAAGGAGGTAAAACCAAAAATCAAAAATATAAGTGAAGATACATGTACCCAACGAGTCCCTTTTGAATTAACATGTGTAAGAGGTGACAATAAGGCATAATTTTATATAATACATTTGCTTTCTAAGGTTAGTCCATTGGCCTTTTATAGGATCTGATAGAGTCTTTTTAAGAAAGAAATGTATGTTTAACACAGACTGTCTTTCCGACAAACCCAGCTAGCATTCTTTATAAATCTATAGCGGGCCGTTATCGGCCCGTCAGCTACCCTGACGGGCCGATAACGCCCCAATATAGATTTATAAAGAATGCTGGGAATCTGGCTATATATGTATTTCATGGAGTCTTCAGTATCGAAATAGCAATACTTGAACCGCAACGGCAGAAAACATACCTCCGGACATGTGCGCCTAACGAAGACTCAAAAAAGCCTGCGCATCTGCGTGGTCTGATCAGAGCCTTCCCTGACTGTATGAAGAAACTTTGCATCCTTGGCTATCCAAAAAACGTCCAGTGAATAGTCTGATCAGACTGAGCGAATGCGCAGGCTGATCTGCATATTCGCTGGGCGCACATTTCCACAGGTACGGTTTCTGACGTTGCGGCTCCATTGCTTTCAAAACGGTAAGGCTAAATTACACTTATACTCTGATAAATTCACACCGAAAAATGACTTTATTGAAAGGTTTACGGGTATTTAAGCTTAGAAATCCTAAGTAGCTTAGTATGGTGGGCAAACACATATTTCAACAGATGTCATTTTCAAGCCATTTTCTTATCTTTGCTTAGAAGGTATGATCTGTCATTTTATGCAAATCGCCGCTTTTGGAGACAATTTGCATAAAATTTCAACCTCTATTGTCTGGGAAAAATAAGAACGAAAAGACATCATCATTTTATAATCTACTGTCATTTGCCGAGAGAGCGCGGAAGATTAATCGTGCAGAAGTACAACTAGACTGTAGGTTACGACCACCTCTGTTTTATAAACATCACGAAGACATACCTATATAATTTTGACCCCCTTAAACCCCACTTTTATACAGTAAAATTGAGGTTTACAGAGGTATACATTATTTTCTTATTTCTGCTCAATAACATAGATTGTGGGTACGGGTTAGTTCAAACGAGTGCATACAAACTATGTTTTAAGTAGAAATATGACGAATATCAGATTGAATTTTTCATCTGAAAATTTCCATTGTTTGGTGGTAAAATTTTCAGTATGGGTGAATAGGCATGATTTCGAAATGAAGAAACTTTACCTGCAGTATTCATTTAGTAACATCACGAAAACACGTCTATATAATTTTGACCCCCTTAAACCCCACTTTTATATAGTAAAACTGGGGTTTACAGGGGTACATGTATACATTATTTTTCTTATTTCTGCTCAAAAACATAGATTGTGTACACGTTAGAACGGCCTCGCTGAGGCGGTTCTAACGAGTACCCACAATCTATGTTTTGAGCAGAAATATGAAAAACTATCAGAATTTTTTATCTGAAAAGTTTCAGTTTTTGGAGGTGAAATTTTCTATATATTTGAGTAGGCGTGTTTTCGTAATGAAACTTCAATGACTCGATGGCTCGTTTACCGTGGCTAGTTAGAACTTGATTTCAGTCCCTAGGAAATTCTTCCGATAGCTAAAAAAAAAACAAATATTTAGGGATATTCGTATTTTATCATAGAATGTATGTTGAGTGTACACGCTAGAATCTCCTCATCGAGCCGATGCTAATGAGTACACTTAATACACTTAATCGTTTGATAGAAGACTGAAAAGACATTCCTAGATTTTCTCCATTGCTTCCCAAGCTGGCGTTGTAATTAACCGTCACTGGCTCGAGCTACCCATTTCTCCAATAAAAGCCCATGGACCTAAAATGTTCGAGCCACTGAGATTTGACTTTATTTGAAAAGAATGTTTATAAACTCATAACTGTTACAGTAAAGTGTTTACACTGTATCGGGTGAATACTACATAATCCGTGAGGCTGGCCTCTCATTCGATGACAGTAACTGTCTGATATGGCCTCCGATGGTCTATTTCAAATCCATGCTATCAATACTGTATACTGGGCAAGCGAAGCGGAACAAAAATGATTTAATTGTTGCATGACGTCAGAAAGGGCAAACAGCAAGGGCTCAGATCTGACCGGATTCACCGGATTCGAGCCCAGTTGTTCAAAGCATCGTTAGCTTAACGAGCTCGTTAGTGGTAAAAATCGTAAATGTTCCGGTAAATACAATATCTAATTCACAGGTATTTTTGATGAAAACTGTGAGTAGCTTTTGCAAATGCAAAAGCTACTCACATTTTTTCAGCAAAAATATTAGTGTATATTCCATATTTAATGATCAAAATTTTACATGTAACGATGCGTTAACTAACGACATCGTTAGTTTTGAACAACTGGGCCCTGGAAAATTTTAGTACGTCCTATACGTATTCTTCAGTATCCAATGATTCTGTAAACGGTTCATGTACGCTTTAATCCGACTACGCGAACGTACAAGCTGATCTGGGCTTTGGTTGCCCACATATACAGTAAGGTCATTTTTAGCACGTCCGCATCAATTATTGACAAAATGTAATTGTCACTTAATTGCTTATTCAATACAACATGTAATAAAGAACTAGACATATGCATGCCATGAGAAAAAGTGTATTCGGGCATATACGGACAGCCAAGTCCCAGATCAGACTGGGCATCCGCCCAGGCTGTTCAGGGCCTTCGTTGTCTGCTAATAGAAATATCAGATACTATAAAATGTATCACTGGAGAGCAAAGGCACGGGTGATACTTTGTGTATGCGCAGGATGATCTGAATGTGCACAAATTTTTGCATGTTTGAAGACACATTTTCGCTTGGCATGGTCCATATAACATTGATTTGTGATTAGATCACAGTAACTGTAGCATTTGAATCATGTGACAACAATATTTTTAACTGCAACGACGGCAAAAACACACTTATCTCTATCAAGAGCATTGATCTTATTACATGTACATGTATAAGATTTACTTTTTAATTAAAAACGTCTTGTTATCGGCAAAGTGGTTGTGTATGTACTTGAATGTTGGGGTTTTTTTTGTTCGTTTTGTGTGTGTGTGTGTGTGTGTGTGTGTGTGTGTGTGTGTGTGTGTGTGTGTGTGTGTGTTTGTTGTTGTTTTTTTTTTGTTTTTTTTTTTTCTTTTTTTTTTGTTTTTGTTTGTTTTGTTTTGTTTTTTTTTTTTTGTTTTTTTTTTTTTTTTTTTTTTTTTTTTTGTTGTTGTTTTTTTATTATTTTTGTTGTTGTTATTTTTGTTTTTGCATTTTCTTTTGTATGCTAATGGGGATGGTTGATGAGTTGGAGGTACATGTACAGCTATCTCAGTTTTTGTCGCATATAATCCGCGAGAGCAACTCAAACGCTTTTTGTCAGAGTTCTCGTATATTTTTTTCTAAGTATTGCAAACTGTCTTGTATTTCACAGACGAGGTAGAGGACACCTATGCGAACCGAATATATATTCGTAATTGGAGCTGCACCAAGCCCCGAGGTTATAAAACTTTTTTCATGCTCAACTCAGCTGAACATGAAATTTGTCCTGCTAATTAATCTCAAATTACTAACAATTGCAATGTTTTTCTTGCTAAACATAGCTGAGCTTGAAAATTTCTCTGTTAATAAATATGAAAATGCCAACAATAGTTGGCATTTTCATATTTATAAGCAGAAAAAATTTCATGCTCAGCCGAGTTGAGCATGAAAAAGGTTTTATAAACTCTGGGCCAAAATAAAGGGTGAAGTCTCGCGCTAGTACAACTGGTTTAAGCGACCCAGATTTTTCCTACTGGCCATTCAAAGACGGTTCCTCTGTTGCAGTTATTGTGTGTTTCTGCGTCTTTGGCTTCATATGTGGCGTTGTTTTGTCTTTACTTGTTTCTCATCTCTCCTTTTTGTGCCTCGGGAGGGCTGTGCTTCGTGGTTGTGGCATTTTCTGGGTATCTTCACTTATAAATATTTGTATTTGTATGTTGCCATGCACTACTCAGTTTAACAGTTATTTTCTCATAAGAAAACTTAAGTAAATGTTTTAAATGTATGAGGCATTTTTTCGAGGATTATTACCTATACTACCTGTTTCATTTTACGTGATCATCTAAATTATAAAATAATCGCTTTATATTGTATTTCTTACATCAACATTTATATGTTGTGTCCTTCCTGTGTAATTTCACATATAAAAATATTTATATATACTTTATGTACAAGTTATATTTACATATAATTTATATATTTACAATACTCATATATTCATTTGTACTTTAACAACATTTTAAAAGTACAAAGCGCCGCCCTTGTTACTGAGGTTAAGAAGGTAAGTTTTTCTCCATGCTGTGACAGTTCTTTTGGCTTATCCAGATGTGTGTGTAAATGTTAATTACTGTCATCAAACGCTGTCCGACAGACTATTTGAGTTTGAGATGCAAAGGTGTAGATCTGTAAAGCGCTATCATACGTTGTCGCGAACAACTACAGTGAACCCTCGTTTCAACGACAGCATTTGTTCCCAAAGATGTTGCCATTAAAATAAATTTGCTGTTGTAAAGAATCATGGACTGAATGATATGTAAGAAAGACCTTGTTTTATTTTTGTTTCCTCACAGAACATATGTTTTGGATATTTGTTAGAATCGCCTCAGTGAGTCAGTTCTAACAAATATCCAAAACATATGTTGATTGAAGTTATAATGCAATATTCTTGCCTAAATTCTCATTAACTGTCACCTCTTAAGCGAAGGTTTCGTGACATTCAAATTGTCATTATAACGATTTTTGTCGTTCTAACGAGTGTCGGTGTAACGAGGGTTGACTGTACTTTCAACTTGTATCTGTGAGTCGGAACGTACCGTCGGACATGTACTCCCAGCGAAGATGCAGATCAGCCCGCGCAATCGCGCAGTCTCATAAGAATATTCACTGGGCGCATCTGGATAGCCAAGGATGTCAAATTTCTTCATGCGAACAACGAAGACTCTGATCAGACTGCGCGAATGCGCAGTCTGATCCGAGTCTTCGTTGGGCGCACATGTCAGAAGTTTCTGACGTTGCGGTTCCTTTCGTCACAGTGTCGAGCGCTTAATCAAATTATACACCAGTCGCTCAACGTCTGTTTCCAGACGATATGGAATTAAGGTCCTCTTTAAGCAGTATGTTTCGACCTAGATGTCCTTAATCCACTTATCACATAGACTTTTAATGAAATCGGACTAAACGAATCAGAAACATCGGGCGTGAAAACCCTCTCGTCTGATTTAATGGTGCTTAACCGTAACATAAAGATCTCGGGCTCTTAACGTAATTGGAATCCTGCCGAAATCATAATGGTAAGTTTCGTGTACTCTTCACGAACGGATTAAAGTTGTACCTCTACGAAAACACGCCTATTCAAATATATAGAAAATTTCACCTCCAAGCACTGAAAAAAAATAGATTATTCATATTTCTGCTCAAAACATAGATTGTGAGTACTCCTTAGAACCGCCTCGGCTTCAGTGAGGCGGTTCTAACCAGTAACCGCAATCTATGTTTTTTGGCAGAAATAAGAAAAATAATGTATACCCCTGTAAACCAGTTTTACAATATGAAAATGGGGTTTAAGGGGGTCAAAATTATATAGGTGTTGTGTGAAGTTTAGATTCTAAAGATCTCAAATGCCGGTTAAAAAAATATCGCCACATATTGGACGCAATAAAAAAATGAATTCATCACGAATGTATCAAAGATGTATCAAAACGAATTCTAAAGATCTCAAATTCGGTTAAAGTAATATCACCACATACTGGACGCAATAAAAGATTGCAGTCATTTGCGTCAGATTAACAACCTGAAATTACACGCTCGCATGAAGAAAACGTGTTCAATTAAGAAAAACAGCTGCACTTTGTTGTTAATATTTCTTAATCTCATAAGGGAATTGTGTTAGAATGGTTTCTAAGGAGCCTAAGTACAGATTCCCATCATACACTGGCTTCGCTAAATGTCGGAGAGAAATTGATGGCTCTTTGACAGAATTTTGTAAACGCTGGTACAAAGAAATACATATTGAACGTAACGCTTTTTTGATGATTGGAAATTCAGCATATTCAAAATTATTGACAAACGAAAAAACAAATATTGACAATCGACTTACCCAAAAGAGTTTTAGCAGTTGTAGAAGGTGTCCAGACAGTTAATGAAAAGTACAGGTTCATCCGATAAAGTTGCTTCAAACGTTGTTGTTAACAGAAGGTTGCATAAAATTAATACATT
Source organism: Anodontia alba (assembly GCA_964016985.1). NCBI lineage: Eukaryota > Metazoa > Mollusca > Bivalvia > Lucinida > Lucinidae > Anodontia > Anodontia alba. Next base: position 61,438,537 of record OZ024833.1, on the reverse strand, counting down.
AACCCTTTCAGATACCTGTGAAAATAGTGTAGATCTTGATGAGACGGAGCTGTCTCATCAGGATCAACACTGTTTGTTATTCTGTTTTGAGTTATGACTGACATCCCCATTTGCAATAATGGACATGTCCAGATCCAACTATGGAAAAGACCATTTCATAAACTCGGGATCTTGGTAGCGCAAAAACGTGTCAATGTACTTTTACTGATGAGGGGCTGATATTCATCATGAAAACTGGCCTATATAATTTTGACCCCCTTAAATCCCACTTTTACTTGTATATAGTAAAACTGAGGTTTACAGGGGTACATGTATACATTATTTTTCTTTTTTGTCTTATTTTTGCTAAAAAAAATAGATTGTGGGTACTCGTTAGAGCTGCACGGAAACTAAGGCTGGCTAATCGGACCTGAAATGGTAATCGAATATCAGCTCCCTTTTTGATCGTTAATCGAATATAGTAAGCACTGAAGATTTAGTAATAATTTTACCTATCTGACTGAGCATGACTCTTACCTGATGTTATACTTTATTGAATGCATTTGGTAAGACAAGCGTGAGCAAATACGGCGTCTCATCAGGGTCTATGCTGTTTGCCACCAATCCAGCTATTTTTTAAGACACAACATTGGGTAGTAAATTGTACTTGTTCAAATTTTAGATAAAGTATTGTAAGGAGTTTAGGTGTCTGAATACTAAGGAAAAATACGGTAAAGAAACCATCACGAAAACATGCCTATATAATTTTGACCCCCTTAAACCCCACTTTTATAGAGTAAAACTGGGGTTTACAGGGGTATACATTATTTTCCTTATTTCTGCTCAAAACATAGATTGTGAGTATTCGTTAGAACCGCCTCGTCGAGGCGGTTCTAACGAGTACCCACGATCTATGTTTTTAGCAGAAATATGAAAAATATCAGAATTTTTTTTCTGAAAATTTTCTTTTTTTGGTGGTAAAATTTTCAGTATATTTGAATAGGCGAGTTTTCGTAATGCAAGCACAGAAATCAAATGATCGGTTATAAGCAAATTTGTAATGATAATCATTTTTTTTTAATTTATCGATCAATTAATCGATTATCCGATTAATTGTGACAGCCTTAACGGAAACGCAGGCTGATTTGAGTCTTCGTTGGGTGCACATGCCCAAATGTTTGTTTTCAGAAATTGCTGCTCAAAAGGTAGAATCCATTTTAGAGGAACAAATTGCAGTTTTCTCACATCGTCTTAACTCTCTCCAGCTGCTTCCTCAAGAAAATGTATTTTCCGTTCATTGTGTTCAATTATTTTTTCTACCTCTATAGAAATAAAGAAGTACCCTTGACTTAATTAAATTTTGTAAGATTTATTCTACATTTGGAAATAAATTGCGGTTGCCAAAATCAATAAAACTAAACGGTTGACAGGATTAACGTGGTCAGAATGTAGCGTAAATTGGCGAAATCATGAATGAATAGGCCGTTCACAGCAACAGGACCGCTATTTAACTGTTATTAAATAGTGTTACAATGCAACTAATTAAGGTCGACTGTCTTAGCAAACAGTGTCGATCCAGATCAGAGATCAAAGATAACGAAAGAATGAAAATCGGCGACTCGGTTTTATTAAGTCTCCTCGTATACATGTACAGCGATGCAATTCGCACGACCATATACGCTTCCCGATCCAACCCCACCCCGACCCCCACCAGCAACGATTACCATAGTTCCAATGATAGATTCAATTATCCCTAAGACACAAAAACCTCAATATTGTAAGATGCCCCTTTAGATATTAAATTCATTAGGTCAACTGTATGCATAGTAAAATCCATTGGATATATAGGTTAAGTAAGGCTTTTTTGTGCCAGTTGTTATTTTTCGTATGGTAACAATAGGCAAGGATAATAAATACCTTGGATTTTACTGTTACATTTCTTCAACCATTGTAATGTTCCCATCGAACCTTATATTCGTAACTATACAGGACACTGTTATGTGTGTAAATCTAGACTTAACCCATTTGTGCCGAGTGGACTCTTCTACCTAAATTGTTTGGACTGGTCCATTTCTAATAGAAGAGTCTGTTTAGTTTTTGTTAATATTAAAATGCTTTATACAAATTTCTGTGTAAAATGCACTGTTAAACGCGTTCTGCGGCGTCTGATCTGGGTCAATATTTTTGGCAGCATCCCTTTTATTGGTCGCAAGGGATAAATGGGTTAACTTACGATGGATACTTATTTTAGCATAAAGTCCAAAGCTTAATATTAATAATTATGTTTGTTTTTTTTCAATGATTTCTTCCATACATGTACGTCATCCCATACACTGTCTTTGAAGCGAGTTATATGTAATATTATTCAGACAATTTGTCAAACGTCATGTTCTAGGTTGTTTGTTGTTGTTGTTGTTGTTGTTGTTGTTAGTGTTCTTAATTTAATGTGTTTGCAACGATACTAAAACGGACAGATCATGGCCCCATCAGAAATAAGTGGCTTACCAGTACCTAAGCATATTCTTTGCTTTAGGTATGTTCACACCTTTATTCATTGTTTGACTACCTATTTTAATCTTTAAAGCGCTAAGCAGGTTCGTAGCAGACGACATTCTAAAATTGATTTTGTTATTTTTCAGGCAGTAAGACTTGACATTACATATGAATAGTCTGAATAATCTGATAAACAGATATGAAACGTTAAACCTTATTATCGCATAAAAATGTCACAATTTAAAGTGGCGTCTGCTGCAGTTGTCATCATGCCTATCTAATATTAAACCCCTGAAACCCCACTTCTGTATAGTAAAACTGGGGTTTGCAGGGGTATACATTATTTTTTTATTTCTGCTCAAAAACATAGACTGTGGGTATGCGTTAGAACCGCCTTGACGAGGTGGTTCTAATAAGTACCCACAATCTATATTTTGAGCAGAAATATGAAAATTATCAGAATTTTTTAGTCTGAAAATTTTTCGTTTTTTGGTCACGGTTGAAGTTTTCAGCATGTTTTCGTAATGTGGTTAACGCTTTGAAGGTTAACGCAAACTTGTAAAATGAGAAACGTCTCAAGTACAGACATTTAATGTGTTATTACCTCTCTTGTGTATTTCAATACTTATTTTTTGTATATCATACATATATTGTTCTTGTTGACCAATGCAAGTGTCATGTTTATTGTATCAAAGCGTATACTAATCTTCATTTTACCTCTGAATTCCATGGTTCCAGAAGAGTTGTTAAGGAGATGATATTTGATGATAATTCTGGGATAATTTTCTCTAGTTCTCCACAAACATATGATGGTTGTACTCAGTAGATGCGCCTTGGAAAGGCCTTCTAATGAGTACCCCCAAATAATTCTTTTATGGAGAAATAAGATAAAGTATCCATGAATTATCACCAAAAACTCTGGTGTAATTAGGCCACAGATCCATGACAGACTGACTGAGACATTAACGACCCTGAAAGGGTAAAACGTCTTTATCAAATCGCTCATTCACTCGCATTTGACACTTTAGAAAATATATTTTTCTTGAAATTGTTTTCAATTATTAAACGCACAGCTGGTGAAGTAGTCTGGTTGCTTTGATGCACTCATACAAAATTCGTAATACATTCATTCATCTTCACTGCTAGGAAAAGGGCATTGATGCTATCAGCGAAAGTCGATTCAGTTGCAGTGTCAAGTTGTATTTTCTTGAGGTATACGCTGTGATCTTTGAATATCCGGTCGGCGTGGTACAAAGCATCAACCACGTTAATGCACTACAAACGAGTACATAAAGTAACAGGCAAGACCATTGGAAGCTTAATGCTGGAGACGGATGCTTGTCCGGTGCAAAGACTATTATTATACCTCATTAATATTCATTAAACTAGAAATCTCATTGGTCTCAATGGTCGAGAGCATATCACGTGCAGGGTAATATTATGTCAAGCTACCCTGTAGTATTTATTACCCTCGCAAGTAATATTACCGTCTCACGTCATTTCGGTAACCTCATTTCATGTTATGGTCTTGAAATAATACCCTTGCAGGTAATATAAGCATCTAATGACGCCATTGCTGTCAGTGCAGTTGCCATTGTAAGACTTTAGTGTAATAAAACAATTTTTGACCTTGTACGAATTGTTGATTTTTTAAAAATCAATGACTAGAATAAATCTTTTTGTGCACAGGAAGTTACGACAAAAGGTTTTGCATTAAATGATGACAAAGATTTGCAAATTTACTTCTGTGTGAAGTGCCAAGCAAAAAACAAACGACTTTCTGAAAGATGTCGAAAGAACAATAAGTGAAATTGTATTCGGATAGACAGTAAATAGTTAACGCGGCGGCTGATCGGACTTAATGAAGATTACCACTCATGCAGGAGTTTCAGAGAGACCAATAGGTATCAAATAACCTTGTCGAATTTTTACTTATTCTGTCAAACCTTAATGGCTTGAACATCTTTGGGGCCATTAAAATTTGTACGAGATATAGGTAGTTCGAGCCACTGAGGGTTAGTCATGGCGCTAAGTCAGGAAGAAAATGGCGATAATTCAGTGAAATATTTTCGATCTACACAATAACGGTCTATTGAGTGTATTCATTAGAATCGCCTCGATAAGGCGATTCAAATGAGTACATACAACATACAATTTCATGAAGAAAGAAAATTTCCGAAAATGTGTTTTATTGAGCTATCGGAAGAGTTTCGTAGAGACAAAAAACGAGTTCGAATTGGCCATGATACATTTGTAAACGATCCATCGGTGTTCGAGCTATTGAGGTTTAACTGTAACATAATACGAACCTAGGACTTTTGATCCGAAGTCGGGAATTCTTACCGTTTGGTCCACAGGACGCTTTACGGCCCATGCATTTACCTCTTTCTTAGTTCAAACAGTGACAATGCAAATTGGACTGTGTAGACAGGCAGGCAATTATATGTATCTGCTATTAGAATATGCCGTTTTATAGACCTTTCTTATGATTCATAGCTCAAAAATGTAAGTATGTTCTGATCTACTTTTCTTATCACACGTTATATCTGCATATAATATGCTACATCAAAATACAAATTAGACAATCGCCTGGTATTTAATAACGGAATATGAAAAACTATACTTGTAGGAAGGAAATGCCATCACGAAAACATACCTATATAATTTTGAACCCCTGAAACCCCACTTTTATACAGTAAAACTGGGGTTTACAGGGATATACATTATTCTTCTTATTTCTTCTCAAAAACATAGATTATGGGTACCCGTTAGAACCGCCTCGCCGAGGCGGTTCTAACGAGTACCCACAATCTATTTTTTCTGCAGAAATATGAAAAACATCAGAATTTTTTATCTGAAAATTTTCATTTTTTGGTGGTAAAATGTTCAGTATATTTGAATAGGCAAGTTTTCGAAATGTAAAAGAATAGTGCTGTTACAAAATTTGTTTTATTACCCTTAAAGCGCCAAGAAAAACTGCATATGAAAATGTCGTCTGTTTATGTCGTCTGCTGAATATTCTTGCAAACTTTTCAAACCATACAGGCAAACAGTGTGGACCCTGATCAGACTGCTCCTAAAGGAGCAGTCTGATCTGGGTCCACACTGTTTGCAAAAATGACTTTTAAAATCACAAGCAGATGACAAAGCAGACGACAATAGTTGGCGCTTTAAGGGTTAAGCTTATTTTCTGCTGCGTTAGCGGAAGTAAGCTAAAGGAAAATACGCATCACAAAAACATATCTATATAATGTTGACCCCTTAAACCCCTACTTTTATATAGTAAAACTGGGTTTTACAGGGGTGTACAGTTTTGTTCTTATTTCTACTCAAAAACATAGATTGTGGGTACTTGTTAGAATGTTTTGAGCAGAAATGTGAAAAATATCCGAATTTTTATCTGAAAAGTTTCATTTTGGTGGTAAAATGTTCAGTATATTTAAATGTCAAAAACAGAATAAACGAAAGAAAAAAGAATGCCGGATAGTGTTTTCTCGTTGCTTTTAGTTAACCATGAAGATGCCGGTCATATAAGCTGCAGAACAGCTCTGTTTTAGTATTTTGTTACTTTTTTTTTTATTTGTTTTCATTTTTCAGAGCAAACAAGACTTCGTATATCACATGGAATGTCAAGTCTTATTTTCTCTGAAAAACAAAACCTTCCATCGCGGTATAAGGGTTAGTACAGTAAGCATCCGTTTTCTATAAATCTTTATAATGTCTTATCCGCAAATGTAACCCTGTCATCAAATCATCAAAGACACATACTCTCATTCTATCAGCTCTGACCGCTGGCTAATAAGATCGGTGCAATCTTCGTCTTGTTATCATATTACGACTAAAGCTAAAACTTTGCAATATTGATGCATATTTTACCTGATTAAGTAGTACGTCTGCTATACGGTGTTATGTTAGAGACTTTATAAATGACAAAGTAATATTTCTTGCAACTAATGAGCACGTGTGAGACATCTAAACTGCTATTATGCAGTAAAATTGTATCATAAATTTTAAGATTTTTTTTCTCATCAGTTGGCGTCATAACAAATGGAATTTACAAGGCGAAACATAACGAAAACACGCCTATTCAAATATACAGAAAATTTCATCTCCAAAAAACTGAAAATTTTCAGATAAAAAAATCTGATATTTTTCATATTTCTGCTCAAAACATAGATTGTGGGTACTCGTTAGAACCGCCTCGCCGAGGCGGTTCTAACGAGTACCACAATCTATGTTTTTGAGCAGAAATAAGAAAAATAATGCATACCCCTGTAAACCCCAGTTTTACTATATAAAAGTGGGGTTGAAGGGGGTCAAAATTATATAGGCGTGTTTTCGTAATGCATCATAGCTATTTAGAGCAACTCCGCAAAACTACTAGAACAAGGCACTGGTTCATATTATCATTAGGATATATGGATTTGCAGAAAGTTACATGGCCATAATCAGAGGGATTGTTAACCCATTTCGGCTGAGCGATGAATCAATGTATATCCGAAATGAATGAATAAAAATTATATTTTCACAAGTGAAAATATATCAATATTTCTTCACATGTGAAAATATCACGACTGTGTTATTTTCATTACATGTTTCAAAATATGTCGGTAGTCATTGTTACCCGAACAGATGCAAATGACCACTTCGTTTCTGAACAAAACTATCAAGTGTAGTTTTCATTTTTTTAAGAAAATGACGAAGTTTCGTGCCAAAATTATTTTGATTTGACGAAAATGTGGTTTTGTCTGTCTATTGCTTCATGAAGTAGGTATTTAACGTTGACGTCATTAGGTTTACGTTTTGTTTGGCAACGTCAATTATGACGTCAGTAACAATTTATCGTGGAATCAATATAATGAAAGAAACATTTACTCTTTTGAAGAAAATACCACAGATATTTTCATCTGGTGTCAAAAAAAAAAAGTTTCAAATTTTCACTCCTGCTTCGCAGTTGTGAAAATACTGCTGTTTTCGTTACACTCCATAAAATATATTTCTAGTATTCACTTCAAAAGAGGAAATATCCTCTATTTGTTTGTCGTGTTAGGGAAGTGCTTGTGAGGAGGTCGTAATACGTCGTCCCGAATGCAGATTTAGCACTGATATTATTAAACCTCATCGTCATTTCAGACAACTGTATTCAAGCATTATATGCGTAACCAGAGTGCTGCTAAATAGTATTAAGAGGGCAGGGATATGATGGAAGTTGCATTTGTTTCTTCATTATTCCTCATGAAAAGATTTACTCAAAGCGAGCCTGCTATTGTCTTTGATTTGTTTGTTCCGTATTTACAAAAGCCCCCTCCTACTGACTGGAAAGGTGAACGCTGTACGAGAATGAAAGGCGGGTCCCAATAATTTCCCATCACGAAAGCACGCCTATATAATTTCGACCCCCTTAACCCCCACTTTTATATAGTAAAACTGGGTTTTACAGGGGTATACATTATTTTTGTTATTTCTGCTCAAAAACATAGATTATGGTACTCGTTAGAACCGCCTCGCCGAGGCGGTTCTCACGAGAAACCACAATCTATGTTTTGAGAAGAAATATGAAAAAAAAAATATCAGAATTTTTATTTGAAAATTTCAGTCTTTGGAGGTGATATTTTCTATTTATCTGAATAGGCGTGTTTTCATAATGCTTTTGATACCTTCAGCCTCCCCTCGAATAGAACAATGTTCTCTGCCAAATAAAGACATAGAGCGAGAATGAGAGTATTTTAGTTGCTGTTCTGAGCAAGGCTCGAACCTGCAAACTTCAATACCTCAGTCAAACAATCAAACCACTAGGCTATGGCATATCTTACTTCGAAACTATTTAGTGAAGAAAGGGCGGTTTTCAGGGATAACATACAAACCCAGCGCGCGCATAATGTTTACACAAAGTCGCATCGATGTCGAGGCAACGTTATGATGGTACATGTACATCGACGTTGATGCGACGTTGTCTTAACATTGCTTGCCCGCTGGGAACCATCTGTTTCTGAAGCGAAGCACATTAACCAGTTGCGCATCATAATGTGCTGGGCGTAGCTTGGGGGATTTTTGCTTTTAAACAGGGAACCACATTACAAACAACGTAGACCACACGTCAAATAACAACTTTAAGCTATTTCTGTTTTGTCTCCTCTGAGTTCACTAACTTAATTATAACCTAACTCTCACAATGAATCGGCTACTTTCTATGACGTTAACAAGTCAGCCAATTTCAAGTAGAATTGTGGCATAATCCAGCTTAAATTGATACAATATCATTCAGGTTTAGGAATTAATTCTGAAGGTTTTAAGAAGAGCCTCAAACCACAGTTGATTAAATTCTGTACATGTACTGCTTCAACTAGTGATAATGCCACCTGCACGTACGAAGACAATCTTAAACCTTGTCCTGCTGAATAAATTGAGAGGCCACGCCCATTTCTAATTTTCAGCCAACCAGATTACTTGATCCAGTTTGTTGATATTAAATTCACATAATTAATGGCAGTGCAGATCCAGAACAGTTGGCTTCTTCAGAAGCCAACTGATCTGGATTTACACTGTTTGCAAAGGCATGACATATCCTGGTTTAGCAGGACTGGGGTTAAGGACTGAAAATGAAAGCACGCGAAGATTTTGATGACGTCAGTTCACTTTCAGGGTACTGGATACACTTGGTACGTTGATCAACATTTCTGCAAAAGGGTGACAACTTCTGAGACTTCCTGTTTAATCCAGGTCCCGCTGAACCTGGCCCACGTTTGCTAAACAGTGTACAGCCAAATCAGTTGGCTTTTTAGCAACCAACTGATCTGGATCTGCACCCGTACGTCATTAAGAATGTGAATTTGCATCAACGACCTAGATCAAGTAATCTGATTGGCTAAAAATTAGAAGTGGGTCTGGCATCTTAATTTATTCAGCATGGCAAGGGTTTATTTACAGTATGACAATCCAATCCCATTTTAAAAAGGGATCTATTCTGAAAGAAAAGCGTTTGCACCCTCTTAGAGCAGATCGAGACAAACAATTTGACCGGGTTGCTTCCCTTGAAAGTGTATCAATAGCCCTTGATGCTTCCGTCTGTGAATGTTGACTAGATGCGTAAGAAACTGCTATGAGAACGGTGTCGTACAAATCAAATATATACAGTAAAACTTCAAAGACTCGAACACCAGTGGCTCGTTGACCGTGGCTGATTCGAACTCATTCCTGAGTGCCAAAGAAATGTTTCCGATAGCTCAAGAAAACAAATATTTATGGATATTGTGAGGAAATGTTCTTAATTTATCATGAAATTGTATGCTGTGTGTCTCATTAGAATCGCATCATCGAGGCTATACTAATGTACTCAACATACCATTATTTTATAGAAGCTCAAAAGAACATCCCTAAATCATCCCCATTTGTCTCCTGATCTGGGGCTGTGTCTAACCCTCAATGGCTCGAACTACCCATGTCTAGAACAAACTTCTATGGTCCCAAAGAGGTTCGAGCCATTTAAGCTTGACTTTATAGAACATTGTGGCTGTAGCTAGCAATTCTTTTGAAAAGCAACTGTGACGAAAATGTCTGTCGGCGGGCGCAGAGTGCAGACGAATATACAAAGGGCAGACATAAGGGATTAAACCAGTATGCACCCTTCTCAGCGGGGGTATTATAAACCCATATAGCATAAAGTAGCTTATAAACATCAAAAACGCGAATAATTGCCTATCAGTTTTCAAGCATATCCCTATCTTCTCTCTAGGAAATGGTATTTAAATTACAAAGACTTTTTAACATAATATAGTCGATTTTGTTTGTTTGATTTGGGCTTAACGTCGCTTTCAACAATCTTTCAGTCATATCGCGACGGTGTCTGGATGTGACAGGGAGCTCAATGCTCACTTTTAGAGTGCTGCCTCACTGAAATATCATGCCCCAGACACTTTGACATGATATTCCACCCAGTCACATTATACTGACACTGAGCTGACCAGTTCCGATTCCTAGCTCTACTTTCTTAATGCTGAGCGCCAAGCGAAAGAGCAGCTAGTACCATTTTTAAGGTCTTTGGTATGACCCGGCCGGGGATCGAACCCGCAACCTCCCGGTCACAAAGCGGACGCTCTACCACTGAGCCACTGTGCCGGTATATTATAGTCGAACTTTAATGGCTAGAATATCTTTGGAACCATGGAAATATGGTCTAGATATAGCAATTTGAGCCCCTGTGGGTTAATCCTAGCGCCAGGAGACACATGGGGATAATTTAGGGATGTATGTTTCGATATTTTATGAAATAATGGTATGTTGAGTGTTCACATTAGAATCGACTCATTACGGTGCATACAGCACACTTTATAATGATAAAATAAGAACATTTCCCTAAACAATCCCTGAATATTTGGTTCTTGAGCTATCAGAAGAATGCCCAGGAACTCAAAAACGAGTTTGAAACAGTCTCGGTAAACGAACCATCGGTGTTCGAGTCATTAGAGTTTTATTGTATTAAGTTCAACAGAAAACAATGTAAATAAAAATAAACATACCTGGAGTATTATTCATTATTTCTGGTCCACATCCTTCCGCGAGACCTAGAAGATCCGGTCCAGCGGTGGCCCCTGAATCCGTGCTCACATCGGCAAAACTGTCAATAACCATGTTTAAACGATTTAAAAACGTCCAGTCAATTTAAATTTGCAAATCTTTTTTTATAGGAAACGGTAATTGTATTTTATCTTTTCAATGGCAAATATACTTAATTTCTAATAATGTACATCCTACTTTGTCAGAACACTATTACAATTTGTTCTTTGTGTTGTCACATATGTTTCTACTCTCCTGATAATTGTCCTTTTAATTTAATTTGTCATCCCCTGTGTCACTGGGTTCTATTTACCAAATACAACATAGGGTACATGTACCTCATACTAAGCTTGACCCAGGAAATCAGCTACTTATTTTTTCAATTGATATAGTTATGGTTGATGCTATCTCGCAGCATATGTAACTTCAATATTTTGCTTTTATCCGAACAATATCATGCTACAGACGGTTGCTTTACGTTTAGTATAAAGATATGTGATCCGTGAAATTTTAGTCCTTTTTTCGGGTCGTTTTTCATTTAGTACATGACATCATAAATGTCTTCATATGATTATCTGGAAACATCTTACACAACAACAGCAGTGCGTTGGCCAAAGGTTACCATCTGTGTCAATCTCGCCCAACGCCAGTTTGTGTCACATTTAATTCAGTAAGAACGATTTCATTTAAACACGAGCTTCTTTGTCCGTATGTTCACAGCCAAATATTTTTATTATGTTATGTTATTCAGAAACAATTTTTGTTCTTGTGACCATACAAACAGCTTTCGTTGGTAGAATTGTAGTGTGATCTTATTTTCTCAAAAATGAACAATTATTGTTTTATTGTATGTCCAAAAAATACATTTTGGTACACTGCTTCCAGAACAACTCATTATTGAATTATTAACATTTGCAGCGGTGTTATTAATAAAGGTTAAAGCATCAAGTTGGAATTGTCATTCAAGAACGTTTTAGTATTGTACATCATATATGCTTATACTTAACTAATATAATATTTTGGCTTAAATACGCGATGGTGATGTATTAGTTGGGCTTAAAGACAATTTCCCCTCTTGTTATACTGTATTCTATACGGTTGTGCGACAATTACAGGCTCCTTCTAAGCTGTTTGTATGCTACCTGCTCACAATTTTTTTAATTACATGTAATTAACATCTAATGTATGGTAAATTTCTTTCCGAGAGAAAAACTATTTATATGTGTTTATTTCACGTTTGAAATTTAAAGTAATCTCTGAACTTGACGCTGGTACTTTGCACATTCCACATATTTTGCATGTTTGCAATTGAACTGTCTCTGTACTTGGTACTAGTAATCTACACCATTCATATTGCTTTCAAGTTCGTACTTTAACTGTCTCTGAACTTGGCGTAAATAACCTACACCAGTCGCATATCTTTCACGTTGAAATTTTACTGTCTATGAACTAGGAGCTAATAATCTGGATCATTCACACACTTTTGTAACACATTTTGTCCATAATCTGCTTTATAGTGTTTATTATTCAAGCGAGAATATAAATCCTTTATTAATCCAATATACACCTGTTTGAAAAAAAGTAACCTCACGATATAAGCGGTCAAAGAAGAATAAAACGAAGAATGTTCCTGCTTTCAGTTATAATGTTCCTTTTCCTCTTTTTATCTCTCCTGAGCTTGCTTTCCGTACCAGACATTTGATGCAATCCTGCTTATTAAAAACTTCAATATTGGTCGCATCACATAGTCAAACGACATTCAGAAATTGGCCTTCGATTCATATATCCACCGTATTAAAATAATCCCAATAGACTAGTTGATATTTCGTTTTAATTGAAGCACGAACCAATGTTAAGTTATTCTGATCTTCCTCAAAGCCCTGGCTAATAGCGTTTTGTCGCCGTTACGCAGTTACACCATTCTGCAAATAGATAAAATATATTTGTGGACATCGTAAGAAACCAGAAGACTGCCAAGAACACAAAGCGCCGCAACATAAGAAAACATACCGTATGACATGTTTGCCCAGTGAAGACTCAAATTAGCTTACGCATACCCACAGTTTGATTAGAGTCTTCGTTGCCCTCATGAAGAAGTTTTGCATCCTTGGCTATCCCATCACGAAAACATGTCTATATAATTTTGACCCCCTAAACCCCACTTTTATATGGTAAAACTGGGGTTTACAGGGGTATACATTATTTTTCTTATTCCTGTTCAAAAAATAGATTGTGGGTACTCGTTAGAACCGCCTCGTATAAGAATGTTTTATCCGAAATTTTTCATTTTTTGCTGGTAAAATTTTCAGTATATTTGAATAGGCATGTTTTCGTAATGCAAAATGCGCTTGGTTAAGATTCTGACCACGCATGCAATGCGCAGACTGATCTGAATCTTCGTTGAGCGCACTTGTCAGAATGTACATTTTCTGATGTTGCAGCTCGCAAAGTCTTACGCCCACAACTGCTTGCATGTAACAAAAGCTCAATCTTCCAGTAATTTTCAATAACTGCTCACGTTCGCTCATTTCTCGTCAAGCCTTCAATTTATTTACTATTGCATCAGTAGCCTGGTGGCTCTATCTATAACTCATTTCTGGGAGAACACTACCAAATATCACAAATATAGGAATTTTTCCGACTGGCTACAAAAAAAATCTGATTATCTCATTTAGCCTAAGTATCCAGGCAGACAAAGCGCAGCAAACAGTTTAGATCCAGAGCAAAACGCGTCGTCTGATCAGGGTCTTCATAAGCCACTCATCCAGCAAGCTTAGACGCATCAATAGATAGTTTAATTGAATTGGTCAAAATTTAGGAAAAGTATGGAAAGCAAATACAAATGTACAGTAGAGCTTCAATGGCTCGAACCCCGATGGCTCGTTTACCATGGATGAGTCGAACACGTTCTTTGAGTCCGCAGGGATTTCCTCCAAATACGATATACGGATAATTAGGGAGATTTTCTACTTTTATCTTGCAAATGTATGCTGTGAGCACTCATTAGAATCGCCTCGATGAGGCGATTCTAATGAGTGCACACAACATACATTTATAATATAGAACACCGTAAAGATATCTCACAATTATTTCCTATATGCCTCCTGGTATGGCACTAATAGTAACCCTCTGTGGCTCGAACTACCGCCGTCTCGAACAAATTTTCAAGGTCCCAAAAGGGTTCGAGCTATCGAAGTTCGACTATAACCTGCCCGAATTTTTTAGGGTAAAGACGAACATATCAGTTTTCTTAAGCAGACATAGGCTTACTGCACAAAATCAGACTATGACTCTAAAAACATATAACAAGTGCTTTAAACATGTTAAAGAAGATAATACCGCCCACCTACACGCTGTTACATGCACTTCACAGTCAGTTTAAAAGCAAATATAGTGAACCCTCGTTACAACGACAGCATTTGTTCCCAAAGACGTTGCCATTAAAATGAATCAGCTGTTGTAAAGAGTCCTTAATGGACAGAATAATATGTAAGAAAGACATTATTTTATTATTGTGTCTTCACAGAACATACGTTTTGGATATTTTTAGAATCGCCTCAGTGAGGCGATTCTAATAAATATCCAAAACATATGTCGCTTGAAGTTTTAATGCGATATTCTTGCCTAATTTCTCATCTACTGTCACCTCTTAAGCGAAGGTTTCGTGACATTCAAATTGTCATTATAACGAATTTTGTCGTTCTAACGAGTGTCGGTGTAACGAGGGTTGACTGTATGAAATGCAAACTCATATACCCGATACACACATTTCGTTTTCCTTTTTTTTTTTTTTTTTAAGTCTACTTTGAAAGGAAAGATTATGATGATAATGATTATAATGATTTAGTATTTGACGTCCCGTTCAACATTATTTAAGTCATATAGAAACGATGGAATAATAAAACGATGGAATAACAATAACTTAAGGTCCTATGCTATAAAGCGTCATACAGTAATGAGCTGAATTCCACCCTCGCGAAATTAAAATCCGGGACCTCGTACTTAAAGGTCGGGATCCCTTACAACTACGCCATCCGGGCGCTTCCTCTAAAAGGTAAGAACTTGTTCCCTTTGCTCACTTTTAGAAGAACTTAGGTGTACAGGAACACAAACAAGAGGTTGCAAACATTGTAGAAAAAGGTGCAAAACCTACCATGTGTACCAAGAGCCCTGTACTCTTTCGGCGCCAAATTTCAGATGACATTTGTCGTCTGCTTTTTTTATTTTAACAAACTATCGCTTGGAAAGACGTTGATATGTAAAGTTGATAGACTGAGTGTCAAACAGCGCAGATCCAGATGAGACGGCTCATTGAGCCGTCTCATCTGGAGCTATGCTGTTTGCAAAAGCCTATTATTATCGCAGCAGTGAAAGAGTTAACTGATGGTATAACTACCACCAATAAACGGAGTCATATTGCACTCGTGTCTATTTAGTGCTATTAAAAGGAACTGGTACACTCTAGAGGCAGTGAACACTACAAACAGTTTGATCTCCATTCTAAAAAAGAGGTCGACTCAAAAAGTAAAGAATTTGCTCCCAGTGGGAGCAAATTCTTTCCTTTCAGAGCGAACCTCTTTTCAGGGTACACTTTGTGGGCCGAAAAGCAGACATGAAAAAAAAAAGATAAAAAATCTAACATTACGAAAACGCGCCTATTTAAATATATTCAAATTTTCACCACAAAAAAAAAAAATCTGAAAGTTTTCAGAAAAAAAAATCTGATATTTTTTCATATTTCTGCTCAAAACATAGATTGTGGTACTCATTAGAACCGCCTCGGCGAGGCGGTTCTAACGAGTACCCACAATCTATGTTTTTGAGCAGAAATAAGAAAAATAATGTATACCCCTGTAAACCCCAGTTTTACTATGTAAAAGTGGAGTTTAAGGGGGTCAAAATTATATACATGTAGGTATGTTTTCGTGATGAAGGTTGCTTTTGTAAACAAAAAAAAAAAAAAAAAAAAAAAAAAAAAAAAACACGCAGAGGAACAAAAATCGGAGACTCGGTTTTATTAAGTCTCTTCATGTACAGCAATGAAGTTTGCGAGGCTGTATACGCACCCCTAGCACCGACTAAAGCGGTATTTGATTGTCAAAGTAACCAGAATGGTATCAACGATCCTAAAATGACATTAAAATACAGTCGAACCTCAGTGGCTCCAACATCTTTGGGACCATGGAAATTCGTTCGAGACATGGGTAGTTCGAGCCACTGAGGGTTAATCATGACACCAGTTAAGGAAGCAAATAGCGATTATTTAGGGAAACCTTTTCGATTTTCTACACAGTGATTGTATGTTGAGTGTACACATTAGAATCTCCTCAATGAGGCGATTCTAATGAGTGCACACAACATACAATTTCACGATAAAATAAAAAAAATTCCTTAAATATTTGTTTTCTTGAGCTATCCGAAGAATTTCGTAGGGACTCAAAAACGAGTTTGAATTAGCCATGGTAAACAAGCCATCGGTGTTCGAGCCATCGAGGTTCGACTGTATATCACGCAAATGGATTCCTTCGTCAAAATGACAGTACATCCACATAGTGTATTCAGTCCCTTTAAACTGGGGACGCCAAGCAGTTGGAAAAGATAGTTGGAAATATAGTCGAACTTTAATGACTCGAACATCTTTTGAACCATGAAAACATCACGAATACATACCTATATAATTATGACCCCCTTAAACCCCACTTTTATACAGTAAAACTTGGGTTTACAGGGGTATACATTATTTTTCTTATTTCGGCTCGAAGACATATATTGTGGGTACTCGTTAGAACCGCCTCGGCGTGGCGGTTCTAACGAGTACCCACAATCTATGTTTTGAGCAGAAGTATAAAAATTTCAGAATTTTTATCTGAAAACTTTCAGTTTTTGGTGGTGAAATTTTCAGTATATTAGAATAGGCGTGTTTGTGTAATGATTTATTCTAGACATGGATAGTTCCAGCCCCTGGGGGTTAATCAAAGCGCTAGGTCAGGAGGCAAATAGGATAATTTCGCGATGTCCTTTCGATCTTCTATAAAATGATGGTATGTTGAAGGCAGTTATTAGAATCGACTCGGTGAGGCGATTCTTATGAATACACACATTATACATTTCCATGATAAAACATGATAAAATAAGTAATTTCCTCACAAATATTCCTAAATATTTATTTTCTTAATTTAACCCTTGTCCTGCTGAACCCGGATATACACTGTCTTTGCAAACAGTGAAGATCAAGATCAGTAGGCTTCTGAAGATCTGGATCTGCACTGTATGACATTAAGTACGTGAATTTATAGCAGCAATCCTGATCAAGTGATCCGATTGGCTGAAAGTTAGAAGTGGGTGTGGCATCTTAATTTTTTCAGCAGGACAAGGGTTAAGCTATAGAAATAATTCCTTAGGGACTCAAAAGCGAATTCGAATCAGACGGTAAACGAGCTGTCGGTGTTCGACTTATTGAAGTTTTACTGTTTGTATTTTCCAATTTTGCATATCTGTTTAATATCCAGGCTCCTCTTTCTTACTACGTTGATCGCAATTTTGACCGTTTCGGCGAGACTAATTATCTTAGTTATATAATTCATTTTAACTGATTTGTTTGTTACATGACTTTGAGTAAATGCGGAACAAATTTCTTTTGGTCTGCAAACTAGTTCTGTACTTAATTAACAAGATTAATTTCATTATAAAATGCGTTTCTTCTTTTGCAATTTTTCTTTGTTTATACGTCTGTGCTTTCATACATGTGTATGTGGCGTTTGTTTTGTTATTATTTGTTCATTACGAAAACACGCCTATTCAAATATAATGAAAATTTTACCACCAAAAAATGAAAATTTTCAGATAAAAATTCTGATAATTTTCGTATTTCTGCTCAAAAAAGCGAGGCGGTTCTAACGAGTATCACAATATATGTTTTTTAGCAGAAATAAGAAAACTAATGTATACCCCTGTTAACCCCAGTTGTACTATATAAAAGTGGGGTTTAAGGGATCAACATTATATAGGCATGTTTTCGTGATGTCCGCATCTTTCCTTCTTTTGGTATCTAGGGAAGGCTCTGCTTCGTGACTGTGGGAATTCATGGGTATCTTCCTTTATACAGTATACAGTCTAACCTCAATGGCTCGAACCACAACTTTGCAACCACAGAAATTTGTTCGAAACATGGGTAGTTCGAGCGAGTGAGGGTTTACCATGGCGCAAAGTCAGGAAGCAAACGGTGTTTTCGATCTTCTTTACGATAATGGTATGTCGAGTGTACTCATTAGAATTGCCTCATCGAGGCGATTCTAATGAGTACACACAACATACAATTTCACGATAAAATCAGAGAATTCCCCTATTCCTTTTTTTTTTTTTTTTTAATCAATCGAAAAAAAAATTGTAGGGTCTAAAAACGAGTTTTTATTAGCCATGGTAAACGAGCTATCGGTGTTCGAGCTATTGAAGTTCGACTGTAAGTAATACAGAGGTACAAGGACATATAACCTTTCAGTCTCATTAAATTTCTTGGATATAAATAAACAGACATTGAACACTGGCATTTACCGGCATGCAGCAGTTTCTGTGTTCTCGGAAAAAATACATGTATAGTGTTTTAGAGAAACACAAAACAAAATGGTTCAAGGAAAACTAAGATTGTTGCACGTACGATCAAAGACATTAAACAAAGGACCCTGGGCATAAAATTCAAAGCCATATGCAAACATCTGATCTGTTATTGTCAGTCGCGCCTGTGTGCTGGTGACGTTTCACAAACTCAAAATGTCAAAAAAGAACCAATAAATGTAACATTCTCATGCTTGTGTAAACATATAAAAATGGCTGTGAACATTATCAGAAACAGCGAAATGATAGCAACATGCGTCTTGCACACCAGATAAGGAAATCCTGGATTTAACCCTGGGATAGAGTTCTTTATCCTACAAAGGTTATCCTACACAGACTAAGATAAAAATCGAGAATTCTCATGTGTTTGATAAGCACTGGTTGTAATGGACGTCACGTACGCCATCGTTAAGATTTACGTCACTGAACGTAATGGCGTCATTAAACGCCACAGTGATGCCATCACAATATGGCGGACTGCAGTATTAAAATCTATGTTCAGAAATGAAAGTTGTGCAAATTAAAGAATCTATCATGGGTGTGAGGGATAGATAGAAGAATCCGTCCCTCGCCATCAAATTCTGGCATCACTCGGCAAGCCTCTTGATGCCAGACAGTGATCGTCGGGAAGGAATTTTCTATCTACCCATCACACCAATGATAGATTATATGGATCTATCATTAGTGTGAGGGATAGATAGAAAAATCCGTCCCAAGGATCACTGTCTGGCATCACGAGGCTTACCGAGTGATGCCAGACTTTGAATGCGAGGGACGGATTTTTCTATCTAGCCCTCACACCCATGATTGATTATGTTTCTTGCACACCTTTCGTTTCTGAACATAGATTTCTTTTTAGTAATGCAGTCACTTCGATTGCTGACGTACGCTATCTTGTGATGACATTGCTGTGGCGTTTAATGACGCCATTACGCTCAGTGACGTAAACCTTAACGATGGCGTACGTGACGTCCATTACAACTAGTGTATATCAAACGCGTGAGAATTCTCGATTTTTATCTTACCCTGGGCAGGATAACCTGGATAGGTTAAAAATTTCTATCCTAGGGTTAAATCCAGGATTTCCATATCTGGGCCCAATTGTTCAAGGCGTCATTAGCTTAATGAGCTCGTAAGTGGTCAAAACATTTTGCTGAAAAATGTGAGTAGCATTTGCAAATGCAAAAGCTACTCACATATTTTCAGCAAAACATATTAGCATACATGTATAGGCCATATTAAAAGATTAAAGTTCACGATACGTTAATTGACGACATCGTTAGTTTTGAACAACTGGGCCCTGGTGTGCAAGAACCATATTTACACGTCTGAGACGAATATGATAAGAGTCGCATTGTCAGAACACGTACAGTCGGACATGTACGCCCAGCAAATATTCAGATAAGCCTGCGCATTCTCGCAACCTGATCAGAATCTTTACTGGGCACAGTTCGATAGCTAAGAATGCAAAGTTTCTACATGCGGACAACGAAAGCTCTAAAAAGACCGCCTGGGTGCGCAGGAGGATTTAAGTCTTCGTAGGGCGCTCATGCAAGAAGGTACGTTTTCTCACGTTTTGTTTCATATATTTCCCTCTCATTCTAATCGGTAAAACATCTAGAACTATTTGAACAAATATTTGGATACAACTATACCTAAACTATTAAATGCATTAAACTCGAGCGCGATTTATCACCTCTGTGCAAATAGATCTTTTGCAAGCAAGTTGATTCCATAGTAAAACGTCATATTGCACTCCTAAGCTATGTTCCGTGGAGACAATTAAATTATGGTTCTCTGTTGTAAATACGTTTTCGACATAAAAGTCGGGTCTCATTGTTCCATTCAATAAAAAAAACTTCAGTTGATAAAACATGCAGAAAAAGATAGCGCATTATCTTTACAAAACCAGTCGTGAAGAGTGTCGAAAATTGAAATGAAGAAAACTTTTACATTTAAAGATTGCTGGAACAACCGAAGGTAACTTTCGTGGTGGGGTGGGTGTGTGTGGGGGGGGGGGGGGGAGGCGGGGAAGGGGGTGCGGTAGTCTGGGTTGTAGTCTGATCATTTTTTCCTTTTTTATTTTTTTCTATTTTCTTGGTCAAAAATGACAACCAAACACAATTTTTGAGCGTAGCGCCACCTAGCTTATCCTATAAGTTTCTCCTGATGTTTCTTTTTATGCTTTTTATTATCAGATAAAATAAGGTTTGATATTTCATGTGAATTATTAAGTCTCATTTTTGTTTAAAATCAATTTTAGAATGTCCTCTGCTACAGTTTGCTTGTAATGAAATGTCATTTCTTATTTTTGTCTGAAAAATAGAATCAATTTTAGAATGTCGTCTGCTACAATTTGCTATGTGCTTTATGAGCATTTATTGCCTAGATATTCATAATTCTTGCCCCTAATTTCAAGGGTCCCAAACAAGATTTTGGGGGGTTAAAACTGCCAAAATGGAAGTCAGGGAAAACCATGGATTATGCCGTCATTAAGTCTGCGGCCCTACCCGCTGTCTTTCGATTACAAGGGGCAATAAAAGGGTTAACCTTGACTGGGTTAACCACTAAGCATGCAATATGTCGTATTTGTTTGTGTTGAGGTTTTACGGCCCAGTCATCACATTAGCGTCATACTGAGCGCGGTAAGTTTACCTAACCACACGTTTTCCTGGGCAGACGGTAGGCGTACTTTCATCGTGGTACTCTTTGTTAATTGTTATGTAGTTTTTCACTTTTAAATGTTCTTTTTCTTTCTTTTAACAACTATGCAATTTTAAGATATATTCCGTTAAGTTTTGGTAACAGAGCTGCCACCTTTTTTGGTAAGAGCTGCCAAATCTGCTTGCTGTTTTCTCTGTTTGTGGCTGCTTAATTATATGTGTCTGTATTTCCCTTTGGTTTTGGGGTCTTGATGTGGATCTGAATGTATCAGTTCCTGAGTTCACTTATTGACTTAGTCCTCTTAGCAGTCAACCAGTACTTGTGTACTTGTGCACATTTCGCCAGAAAGCAATCTGTCGTATGGCATTTACATTATGTCCTATCCTTTCATTGCGATTAACCCTTTCAGCCCAGCAGACCAAACCAAATACCTCTTCAAACAGTGTAGAACCAGATGAGACAGCTCATTATGAGCTGTCTCATCTGGCTCAACACTGTTGCCATTTAGTTCTCAATTTTTTAATGTCACCCCCTTTAGCAAAAATAGAAATATCTAAATTCAAAGATGGAAGAGTCCAATTCACAAACACAGGGATGAAAGTGTTAATTAATAATCTTTAAACGTAAAAATGAACAACAAAGGGAGACCCTTTATTCATATGCGATCACGTTGCGGTTTGTTTTAATGATGCCTCTGAGGGTATGACATTTAGAAAGCTATTGAAAATGGACTTTAGGCACATAACATATTTAGCCTAAATATTCGGACAGAAAGGCCTGAGCATACCTTGTAGACTCAGATCGGACGCCGCAGAATGCGGATTCTAATTTGCGTAATTACCGTGTGTCACTAAACGTGCAGTTTTTAAACACGTCAACCAACAGGACGTCAAATGTACTGGTTCAAATTCTAGGACAAGTATGGTAAGGAGTTCACGTGTTCCAATATTATGTCAATAACGGTATAAAGACAGCAAAGCCAGCTTGTCTGTACAGCCGAGCACTTTCAACAGGTCATCCGCATACGATGTTTTCCGTAATGGTTCAGGTAGCTTCTATAATCAGACGTGTGCGTTAAGGGATCTCCTAGCGACTTGGAGAGTTTGTTTGTCTTTTTTTATGCGACATAGTTTATTATAATCTAAACATGTGCTGAGACTAGTGTAAAATACAGCTGATCCTCGCTATCTCGAACTCACTTATCTCGAATAACCACTTATCTCGAAGTGAAAATCTGTTCTCTGCCCAAACATGAAAATCTAACAACAAGTAAAAAACATTATGGAAAAGGGGAGAAATTGCTCATAAGGAGCAATTTCTCCTCTTTTCCATATTTTCAATATAAGTCTAACTTCAAGAGTCCAATTACACATATATTTGTTAAATGTAGTTAATCGAATTAGTTTTTCCTCATTTCTGCAAATCTGATATGTCAAAATACGGATATCTCGAAGTATTTCAGAGAGTCCCTTGGAATTCGAGATAACGAGAGTCGATTGTACCTCGCATCCATTACCCGTCCCAGCTAACGCAAACGTACATTAGCTGTTACTCAATAATTCTCTAATCTGAGTATAATTCATATCCACATGTCATGTCTTCGCATGTTGTTCGAATTCGCAAGTGAATGTTTACGTCTCACACGACATAAGATAAATATGAACCTTCACTAGCCAACGCATAAGATAGATAGATAGATAGATAGATAGATAGATAGATAGATAGATAGATAGATAGATAGATAGATAGGAAGAAAGAAAGAAAGAAAGAAAGAAAGTAAGTAAGAAAGAAAGAATCATTACAGTATGAAGAATTAAAGCAAAACAAGAGTAGCAGCTTCATTTGGAATGTGTCTACAATTTTGGTATCGTGTCTATCATTTGATACAATGTAGTTTCTAATACTTTCGAACTTATTAATTTTGATCCGTACGACGTTATGTAAACACCAGCTGCTAATAGACTAGATTATAACTATTAAATGATATCAAATTTATATTTTCTCAGCAGTCAGCAAATCAACTTTTGAGAATATTGTAAAATATGCATGTAAATTAAATCGGGTGAACAAAAATGAAATAAGGTATTAAAACGTTGTAATAGTTTATTATTATCATTATTATTATTATTATCATTATTATTTGTTAATTACGAATCATAATAAAATTGTCAGTTGTGGGAGGTACCTAGAGAGAGAGAGAGAAACAGAGAGAGAGAGAGAGAGAGAGAGAGTAGGAAAATAACAACGGAACTAATCAATATATTATAACTTACCCAAAACTATACATCAGTGTTTATTATAACACACCTTTAGTTCACAATTACCAATAGTTTCTAATATATAGAAACCCCAACATAAAATATCTGTTAAATATGCCAATAGCTGCCAGCCGATACCTTGTTCCCTCGAAGAACATTTCCTAACTTATGGAAGTAATCTTTAAGCTGTGATGTCTCGAAGGATTTCCAATAGTAGTGCACCGCTGTGAGATCAAATTGCTCATGTCGTCCGTTAACGTCTTAGTACAGACACCAACATCATATTCTGGTACCAATTTTGGCATGATTTTGTTGTTTTTTTTTTTAAAGTTCTTTTATTTTTCTTCAAATTGATAAGAGATCATAACTTTACAGAAGTGGTACATGTATTATATCAAATTGCGATGGTCAAACCTTTGATGTTAACCCTTGTCATGCTGAATAAATTAAGATGCCACGCCCACTTCTAATTTCCAGCCAATCAGATTACTTGATCCGGATTTTGATAGAAATTCACATATTTAAATGACAAATCCTCAGGAGACGATTCGCATGAAATACCAAGTCCTATTTTCTTGGGAAAAAAACGGAAATATTACAAAACTATTGATCATTTGTTGTCCGCAAATTTTGTATTCAGCGAACTAAAGACTAAGAATCTTCTGTTATTGTTAATGCTACTAGAAGCTTATTTCAAAAATAACTATCACAACTTCATCAGATTCTCGAGCGAAATGAGTTTTGTGGGGGCCCCTGCAAGCATTTAGCACGGCAAGCGTAGATGACAACTGTTACATGTATGGACGGGTTTTTCAATAGGTTAACCGAAAGGTAAACCTCAGACTACGCCTGCCCGCCCGCCTGGAAGGACGTATTTTTTAAAATCTGAAAACAAACTTATCTCGTTTATTTCTAATCGTCATTTTTTTATTTTGCTGAAACTTATAACTGATAAGAATATTGGGACGGCGGGCGTCCCTGCGGCCCCTTTCCGACGTCCATAGGGGTTGTACAGTATAGTACGTCTACCATACTAACCACTGACAAGGTATAGGTTGTCGTATTACAACAGTGTAATACAACAATGTACTTACAACAATATAATTACAATAGTGTAATATGTGATGATAGTGTAATAATGATGATAATGTGTATCAGCACAATCTATTATCTAATCAAGAACTATAACGTTTGCATGCAAAATGCTCAGTCTGTGTTAATTTAAAAAAGAACGAACCCCGGAAGCCCTGACCAGTATGTAAGCATTTACATATTGATTAAGGCCTTAACAGTGCATATAAAAATGGTCTGTAGGTTTTGTTGGTCCCCTGTAGATCTATTATACAATTACTTTTATAACGCATTTACGCCGAGTGGATTCTTCTACCCAGTGCTTCGGACAGGTCAATCTCAAATTTAAGGTATGTCTAGTGTATTAATTTTATTCGACGAAGTCGGTTAAAATCATTCTCTGACCCATGAATGTAAATAGCTGTATGGAAAGCAGTATATGTCGTGAGATATTCACAGTTTGCGATAAACGTTATTTTTCATATTTTTAAAGTCGCTTTTCGAACCTTCTCATTACGAAAACACGCCTATTCAAATATATTGAAAATTTTACAACCAAAACCGAAAAATTTTCAGATAAAAAATTCCGATATTTTTCTTATTTCTGTTCAGAAACATAGATTGTGGGTACTCGTTAGAACCGCCTCGCCGAGGCGGTTCTAACGAGTACCCACAATCTATGTTTTTGAGCAGAAATAAGAAAATAATGTATACCCCTGTAAACCTCAGTTTTACTATATAAAAGTGGGGTTTAAGGGGGTCAAAATTATATAGGTGTGTTTTCGTGATGTTTTTGAAGATGCTTCTTGCTATTTATTTTCACAACAAACATACATATACAAGTAATAGTACCCTGAAAATGCCATAATCACGAAGCAAAGTATTACCGAGACACAAAAAGGAGATATGAGGAACAAATAATGACAAAACAAATGCACATATGAAACCACTGACGCACAAATAAAAACTGCAACAGATGAACCGTCTTGGAATGGTCAGAAGAAAACCACCGGGAGTTTTACCAGTTTTATTCCCTTAACCCATTTATATCAAGTGGACCCTTCTACCATAACTATTTGGACGGGTCCATTTCCAGTAGAAGGGGCGCCTGAGTAGTTTTATTATTACCATGTTTTATAAAAATTCCTTACTTAAAGCAAACAGTGTAGACCCTGATCAGACGCCGCTTTCTGCGGCGTCTGATCTGGGTCTACACGGTTTGCCAATGTCTCTTTTATGGGACGCTAGGCTTGAATGGTTAATTCTCATGCAGCGCCAAATTATAAACATATGTTTTATCCGCAAATTCCTGGAGTTTTTAATGCAAAAAGTGAATATCCTTATCAGACAAAGCATAGTTCGTTCTATGTCGCGGCTGCATAAAGAAACGTACATGTAATGATAAGTTCGGGCGGGTTTAGCGACGCGTCAACCCATGAGGGTAAGAAACGTAATTCTGGGTTTGTACATGTACATATAATACATTAAGGGGAATATTTACCCGTCTGTCATTTGGTTGCCTCCTTCTGAAAGAAGCCCACTCTAAAAGGAAAGCACTTGCTATCATTTACTAGATAATGGACCCTACAGACATAAATATGGAATGGACTGTTGAAGAATTTTTTTAGCATTTACTCTTACGGCGCCAGATTTATAGCAGGCAACACATATTAAATTCCTTTATATACTTTTTAAGAGAAAATAAGACTCGTATTTCATGTGAATTGTCTGCTACCACATGATTCACATGAAATGCAAAATCGTATTTGCTCTGAAAAATGTAAAAAAAAATATATATATATATATATTGTCTGCTGCACTTTTGATTATCGGATTTAAGGGTTAACTCATTCGGCACCAAAATTCAGACAACAATTATTGTCTGCAGTTTTTGCACACACTATCTACTGGGAATCACTTTATATCTAAATTTCAAAAGACTCTATGTGAATCAGCGTAGACGGATGTCTCCTCTGTATCTACGCTGATTGCAAAAACATATTGTCAGTTTATATTGATCACTTGTATTGTATTCATACAGACAGAGCATGACACTGTAAACCGGCTATACAACGCATCACGAAAACATGCCTACACAATTTTGACCCCCTTAAATCCCACTTTTATGTAGTAAAACTGGGGTATACAGGGGTATACATTATTTTTCTTATTTTTGCTCGAAAACATAGATTGTGGGTACTCGTTAGAACCGCCTTGGCGAGGTGTTTCTAACGAGTACACACAATCTATGTTTTGAGCAGAGATATGAAAAATGTCAGAGTTTTTTATCTGAAAATTTTCAGTTTTTGGAGGTGAAATTTTGTATCTATTTGAATAGGCATGTTTTCGTAATGGACAGCGTTTGTTCCCAAAAATGTTGCTTTTAAAATGAATTTGCTGTTGTGGTAAGAATCCTTATTGAGCAGAGAGATACAATGTATGTAAAACGCTCTTGCATATTTTCCTATCCTCAGAGAACATCTGTTTTGGACATTTGTTAGAATCGCCTCAGTGAGGCGATTCTAACAAATATCCAAAACGTATGTTTCTTGAACTACGAAATACCATTTTATTGATTTTTTTTTTGTGGCCACCTCTTGAGCGAAGGTCTCGTGCCTGTTAACTCTTTCACTCCCACAGGCGATAATAATAGGCTTTTGGAAACAGCACAGACCCAGATGAGACGGCTCATACGAGCCATCTCATCTGGATGTACGTTGTTTGACATTCAGTCTTTCAACTTTACGTATAAACTTCTTTTCAAGCGATAGTTTGTTAAAAAAAAGAAAAGCAGACGACAAATGTCGTCTGAAATTTGCCACCGAAAGAGTTAAAACATCACTATATCAAATTTTGTCGGTATATCGAATGTCGGTATAAAGCGGGTTGACCGATTATATACTGACCAAAGAAAGTAACGCAACACTAGTATATTGTAGAAGAAAAGAAGTCTAGTAACTTACGCTAGTAAAACTAATGCTTGGAAACAGATTCAAAACAAGTCCTTTGACTTCCCGTACTTCAACATAGTGCACATTGTCCTTTTTTTTTTTTTTTTTTTTTTTGTGTGTGTGTGTGTGGGGGGGGGGGGGGGGGGACCATTGAACTCATTCTGGTTACTTTGAAAATCGAAAACCACTTAAGCCGGTACTAGGGTCATATGCAGCTTCGCAAACTACATTGCTGCATGTGACATTACGAAAACACGCCTATTCAAATACATTGAAAATTTTACCACCAAAAAAGGAAAATTTTCAGATAGAAAATTCTGATAATTTTCATATATTTGCTCAAAATATTGATTGTGGGTACTCGTTAGAACCGCCTCGGGATTAAGGGGGTCAAAATTATATAGGTATGTTTTCATGATGAGTTACTTTGATAAAACCTAGTCTCCGATTTTCATTCTTTTGCGTTTTCTTTCTTTCTAAAGCCAACCTTTTAGATTTTTATTCTACTTCTGTATCTCTTTTCTTGTACGGTTATTTGCTTGATTATCATTATCCATTACGAAAACATATCAGTATAATTTTGACCCCCTTAAACCCTACTTTTATATAGTAAAACTGGGTTTGCAAGGGTATACATTATCTTTCATATTTCTGCTCAAAACATTAATTGTGGGTACTCGTTAGAACCGCCTCGGCGAGGCGGTTCTAACAAGTATCCACAATCTATGTTTTGAGCAGAAACATAAACAAAACTATCAGAATTTTTATCTGAAATCTTTCAGTTTCTGGTGCTGAAATTTTCAATATATTTGAATAGGGCTGTTTTCGTAATGATTGTATGTTTATATGTACAAAATATTGTTTATGCTCAAACTTATATAGTGTGCAAAATGTGCATGTAAATCAACAATTGAATCCTCATTCCTCAATTTTAGTAAATTAAAGCAATGTAAGTGTTTTAAATCGTTCATTCCTCAATGTAAGTATATATGCAAGAAATTGTAGATGGACACATATGGAAACTTTTATTGCAATAGAAATAAGGATGTATATATATCTTTTTTTCTTTGCAGTTCAGAAATGTTTCCCATTTAGAAAACAGGCCTATTCAAATATATTGAAAATTTTACAACAAAAAAAGGAAACTTTTAGAAAAATAATCTGATATTTTTTATACTTCTGCTCAAAACGAGGCGGTTCTATCGAGTACCCATGATCTACGTTTTTGAGCAAAATAAGAAAAATAATGTATACCTCCGAAAACACCAGTTTTACTATATAAAAATGGGGTCTAAGAGGTTCAAAATTATATAGGCGTGATTTCGTGATGATTTCTTTTTGGAGTCAGTTAACAATAAACGTCAAAAAGATTGCCTTACAAGTTTCAATGTTTGATAAATAAATAAAATGATTATACAGCTAGATGTGTGTACTTTCACGGGAGATTCCTTACTTGAACATAACGACTTAAAGCGCCATTGTGAGCCGCGTCACACACACACACACACACACACACACAAAAATCCTATGTGAAATGTATATGCTTAGCCAAAGCCCTAAATAAGACAATTTATTCAACGAAAAATATGACTATTTTTCTCATATTCCTACAAAATACATGCAGTATGTTAGGGATACTCATTAGAAGCGATTCTCTTGTATGCACTTATTAGCTTTTAATGAGTACTTATAACATACTTTCTTTGCGAAATAACCGAACAATACTTATTTTGATACTCCTGTTTTATAGAGCTATGCATTAAGAAAACATACATATATAATTTGACCCCCTTAAACTCCACTTTTATATAGTAAAACTGGGGTTTACAGGGATATACATTATTTTTCTTATTTCTGCTCAAAAACATAGATTGTGGGTACTCGTTAGATCCGCCTCGCCGAGGCGGATCTAACAAGTACCCATAAGCTATGCTTTGAGCAGAATTATGAAAAAGTATCAGAATTTTTATCTGAAAACTTTCAGTTTTTTGTGGTGAAATTTTCAATATATTTCAATAGGCGTGTTTTCATATTTGTAAGCTAAGGCATTTTGCCATATACAGTGGAAAGATTAAGAGTTCATTTGCTCTTGCTTATCAAAATACGTCTCGTGCAATCGCACTTTTTGTATAATAATCAGGTTGGAACGTTCAAGAATTAACATCACACAAAAATATGCCTATTCAAATATATGAAAAAAGTTTACCTCCAAAAATGAAAATTTTCAGATAAAAAAAACTCTGATATTTTTTATATTTCTGCTCAAAAACATAGATTGTGGGTACTCGTTAGAACCGCCTCGACGAGGCAGTTCTAACAAGCATCACAATCAGTGTTTTTGAGAAATAAGAAAAATAATGTATACCCCTGTAATCCCCAGTTTTACTATATAAAAGTGGGCTTTAATGGGGTCAAAATTATATAGGCATGTTTTCGTGATGAGTTACTTTGATAAAACCTAGCCTCCGATTTTCGTTCTTTTGCGTTTTCTCTGTTTCTAAAGGCAGCCTTTTAGATTTTTATTTTATTTTTGTATCACTTTCATTGTACTGTTAGTTGCTTGATTATCATTATCCATTACAAAAACATATCAGTATAATTTTGACCACTTGTATATAGTAAAACTGAGGTTTGCTAGGGTATACATTATCTTTCATATTTCTGCTCAAAACATAAATTGTAGGTACTCGTTAACAAGTATCCACAATCTATGTTTTTTAGCAGAAACATAAACACAAAACTATCAGAAGTTTTATCCGAAATCTTTCAGTTTTTTGGTGCTGAAATTTTCAATATATTTGAATAGGGTTGTTTTCACAGTCTATGTCTTTGAGCAGAAATAAGAAAAATAATGTATACCCCTGTTATCCCCAGTTTTACTACATAAAAGTGGGCTTTAATGAGGTCAAAATTATATAGGCATGTTTTCGTGATGGACCAAGAATTAGTCGAATCAATTAAAAAATACGCCATTTTTAACTTATAATATCATAATTTTATTCTTTCGTATTGATTCTCGGCTTTAAGGGAGAAATTTCACATGCATATCATGTCCAATGGTCTTGGAAAATAATAAATATTTACAATATAATTTGCTTATATTTAAGTTTAGCATAATAGCGAACATCTTTAACTTAAAGCTATGTATGACCAGTGTCCCATTTAAGAGCCAATGACAAACGATGTAGACACAGATCAGACACCGCAAAATGCGGCGTCTGATCAGGGTCTACACTGTTTGCATTGAATACGGGAATTTTTATCAAACATGGTAATAATAACAACTAAGCAGATACCCATTATATTGGAAATGGACCGGTTCAAAGAGTTAAGGTAGAAGAGTCCGTTCTTCAAAGAGTTAAGGTAGAAGGGTCCGTTCGGTATAAGTGGGTTAAAGATTTGACTACTGTAACAGTAATTGCAGTCCATTAGTCCAAGTAAACAATTTCTAGCCAAACAATTAACCAGAATATGTACTAATAAATCTGTACCACTCTATGGGCAAATTCAGCAGACGACAAATTAGTGATATGTTTTGTTTTGTTTTTGTTTTTTATTTTTTGTTATTTTTTCTTTTCTTTTTTTTTTTTTTTTTTTTTTTTTTTTTTTTAGGAGGGGGGGGGGTTGTTTTGTTTTCTTATTATTTTTTATTTTTCCCAGGAAACAGGATTCGGCATTTTATGCTAATTGTCTCCATTTCAGACAATTTGCATGAACTGTGAAATCCTGTTTTCTGGGAAAATAAGCAAAATATTTCATAATGTCGTCTGCTGAAAATTTTACCGAGAGTGCTAAGCGTCAGTTGAAGGTATTCGAGCGTCACATTTTACGATCAGTACATAAGTACCTATCGACATTTACGGTTCGCACGAAATCCGTCGAAGTTGTGGCCAATTTGCGCATTCATGTATTAGTCCCAACTGACCGTGTCTGGAATTTGGCCCTTGATCTGTTATCGCCGAACACACGTTAACACTTTAGGAGTGTGGATTATCTCCTAGATAATCTGCTTATAGATAGATAAAACAAAAAACCTGTGCGTCCGAAACGGTATGTGGTGACGTTACAAAGATACATTATATGCGTTGTTAATCCTTTCTCCTCCGATTTTCTAAAGTGGACCTTTCCATACAAGAATTTCGACATGTCCAATGATACACGTCACATCACGAAAACATGCCTAAAAAGATTTGACCCCCTTAAACCCCACTTTTATATAGTAAAACTGGGGTTTACAGGGGTATACATTATTTTTCTTATTTCTGCTCAAAAACATAGATTGTGGGTACTCGTTAGAACCGCCTCGCCGAGGCGGTTCTAACGAGTACCCACAATCTATGTTTTGAGCAGAAATATGAAAATATCAGAGTTTTTTTTATCTGAAAATTTTCAGTTTTTGGAGGTGAAATTTTCTATATAGTAGTATAGGCGTGTTTTCGTAATGAATAGTGATTTTAATCTGATATCAAAACAGAATGGCAACATTGTAGATCCTGATAAGACGGCTCGTCTACATCAGCACTATAAACGATTTTTTTTTCTGTATTGGTCCGCAGAGATGAAAGAGCTAATGAAATTAAATACACTAGGGTGCGTTCAGATATCAAAGGTGTTCGTGAAAGCATTACGAAAACACGCCTATTAAAAGATATAAAAAAGCTCACCTCCAAAAAACTGAAAATTTTCTGATAAAAAACTCTTTGACATTTTTCATATTCTACACAAAACATAGATTGTGGGTACTCGTTAGAACCGCTTCACCGAGTACCCACAATCTATGGTTTTAGCAAAACAAGAAAAATAATGTATACACCTGTAAACGCCAGTTTTACTATATAAAAGTATCTCGTATCTCATGCTAGCTACGCCATGAGAAACTGGCTCTTTTTGGTGAGTTAGATTAAGGCAAGTGGATACACCTGAAAATTTCATTACGAAAACACGCCTATTCAAATAATTTGAAAATTTTACAACCCAAAAAGGAAAATTTCCAGATAATTGTTTGTTTGTGTTGAGGTTTTACGGCCCAGTCAACCCAATGGGGTCATGTCGAGCGCGGTCAGTTTACCTAATCACACGTTTACTGGGCAGGCTGAGTCCTCTAAGCGGTTAACCAGTATTGTGCACATTCTTTCGCCAGAAACTGACAACTGCCATTCTTGAATCAGCAGAAGGGAGAGAATGACCGTAGAAAATATTTCATGATCAATCTCCACGAAAGAATGTTGCCGACCTCGGCGGGGGTTGAACCCGCGACCTCCTGGTCTCCAGTCGAACGGTGCATCCAACTGAGCCACTCAGATAAAAAAAAATGATATTTTTCATATTTCTGCACAAAACTATTTCTGCACAAAAGTATTGTGGATACTCGTTAGAACCGCCTCGGCGGTTCATAAAAGAGGGGTTTAAGAGGGTTAAAATTATATAGGCATGTTTTTGTGATGATTGTACAAACTTTTCGCATCTTCTGAACAGTCATGTCAACCCGTCTACTGTGACCGCAAATTAGGAGGTAGCCATCATTCACGTTGACGAAACTTGATGTTAGATCGAATACATTTTATCACAAAATTTAAATTTTACGTAAGATCAAATAAATAATATCAGCCCAATAACCAATTCCATGGTTTTGTTACAAAAAAAGCATTGCACAAATTTCATTCGCTGAAACCACCAGTTTGACTGTGCTAAAGACAGCTCAAAGCATACTGGCAATCGTGCACCAAAACTACCACAATTTAACGAAACGTTTGCAATAGTTCGCAAGGATATTTTGTTTGTTGTTGAATTTGGCTATCCTATATTAAAACAAAATAACGTGTGATTAGCGTTTCAAGCGTTAATAATATTTAATTGTCTTCATGAAATTTTTAAATAAAAATGTAGATGAGGCGAGGATTTAAACGTGTTATAAGACTAATCTTACTATCAGCTTATTACTAATTTCCAAACCATTGTGACCATACTTATAACATTTAATCTAAGTATTAACGTAATACACACAGATAATTTAAAGAATATAAAAGTGTAAATCTGTCGGCGAATGTCCGGTAAAGGATGGCTTGTGTCGACTTAACCTGTTGGGTAGATGTCAAGAGCGGTTATGTTTGTAATGACCAAGATAAACATTGAGATAGATATTTTTTGAGCGGTTATATTTCCATAAATTCGATAACTATTTTTAATACTTATAAATTCCTTGAATGTATTGCCTGTGCGCTTGGGCAATAGGGAGGCATCCGTGTTTTATTTTAAGTTCTATGTGATGTATTTATTGCAATGTTAATCTTAAATAATTAATTTGATAATTTGCCAAAATTACGGTATTCGACCTAATTTCCACTCATACCCCTCTAAGCGCACTGTCAAACAATTTTTTCGTCTTCAGAATACAGCCTGTGTACGTTTATCTTATTCGATACGTATAATAGCATTATGTTGCTGGTACATGTACTAATTCGTCCGTCCGTCCTTCCCTCGTCCGTCCATACATCACGCTTTTGAGAACTTACATATCTTTGGAATCATGTATGTTAGGAGGATTTTGAAACTTCATATATGCATTGCTTATGAAAAATTAGCTGATCCGTTTTGTTTGAGTTAAGCTCATGAAGTTTTTTAAGCTGTTTGGAACTAATGTGTAGATGACCTGATTACATTTTAGTGAACTTTTATGAATATTTGATCGAATTATATGTATGCTTTTTTTTTTCAGACTTACAGTTGTGGGCATAGTGTTTCAGAAACACGCTCTCTAGTTTAAATTGGCTCGATAAGTTGTTGGTACGTATTTGAATTACCTCGATCCAAATGAGTACCAACAACATATGCGTTTATAAACATTACGAAAACATGCCTATTCAAATATATAGACAATACCACCTCCAAAAACTGAAAATTTTCAGATAAAAAAACTCTGATATTTTTCATATTTCTGCTCAAAACATAGATTGTGGTGAGGCGGTTCTAACGAGAACCCACAATCTATATTTTTAGCAGAAAAAAAAAATAATGTATACCCCTGTAAACCCCAGTTTTACTATATAAGAGTAGGGTTTAAGGGGGTGAAAATTATATAGGCATGTTTTCGTGATGGAAATTCATAAGCAAAATCGCATAGCAAAGTCATTAATACACCCCCATTAAGTCCTCTAGACTAGTTTTTTTTTTTTTTTTTTTTTTTTTTTTTTTTTTTTTTTCTTTTTATTGTCAGTTGGTGAAAGTTTAAGCTTTCAAAGTGGGAAACCCTTGTTCACTGTTAGGCGTCGTCGGTTTAATGAACAACAAGTTTACCAAACTTGTTCTGCGGTGTTATGTACAAAAACAAATGCTGTATTTAATGAAAATTAAGGCGAATACACCAAGTCATCATTTGCGCTTCTATAAAAGAAATGCAATATCAGAAAGAAAAATGCATGTACTTGGTTTTCCTAGAACTGGATTCCAGAACGCCAACATGAAAAGCAACACCAAACAAAATAGTAAACAAAATATCCGGAAAATGCCACAATCACAAACCATAGTTTACAAATGACACCAAGAGGAAGGGTCAACAAACCATTACGAAGACATGCCTATTCAAATATATTGCAAATTTTACAACCAAGAAAGGAAAATTTTATCATAAAAAAATCTGATATTTTTCATATTCCTGTTCAAAACATAGATTGTGGGTACTCTTTAGAACCGCCTCGCACAATCTATGTTTTTTTAGCAAAATAAGAAAAATAATGCATACCCCTGTAAACCCCAGTTTTACTATACAAAAGTGGGGTTTAAGAGGGTCAATATAATATAGGCATTTTTCGTGATGTCTGAGGACTACTAGTATTATAGGTACTACTGCATAAGAAATAAAACTATAAAATGCAAAACAACTAGCTCTCTCTTCTTCAAGTAGGTGATTACAATTCCAGGCAGGACCCAACAAACATAACAACAAGATATTAAACAGGACAACACACGAAATAAGTCCTGTAGTGAACACCCACAAAGCCCACCAAAGAACGAAAAATACAACAACCACCCCTTAGTACGATTAGTAGTATGACGTTACCATCACGAAAACACGCCTATATAATTTTGACCCCCTTTAACCCCACTTTTATATAGTAAAACTGGGGTTTACAGGGGTATACATTATTTTTCTTATTTGCTAAAAAACATAGATTGTGCGAGGCGGTTCTAAAGAGTACCCACAATCTATGTTTTGAACAGGAATATGAAAAATATCAGATTTTTTTATGATAAAATTTTCCTTTCTTGGTTGTAAAAAAAAAGTGACATTATTTGTTTATTTGTTAAGCTTGCCGTACGTTCTTTACATTTCTGCTCCTTATATCTCAAAATACCGTTGTCTCAGACCAAACATCTGGTCCCTTATAGTTTGAGGTAACGTGAGAAAATTTTGTATGAAGCGCAAGTACTAGTGTACTTTCATCTGTTTAAAAGCTGCCTCGTATGCTCTTTATATACTAGTAAAGTACAATTTGTTGTTGAGTCACATCATGGTAAAAGATGTTTGGGGCATATTCTGACAGCAAAGGCCCTGATCAGACTGCGCATGCGCGCAGTCTGATCAGGGCCTTCGCTGTCAACTTACAAAATCCGTCGGTATCGTAGAATACAACGACGTATAGCTTACTCCCCGATCAGATTATACGGCTGCGCAGGTTTACCTGGATCTATACTGTTTATATCTGTCCCGTAGACCCCTTTCCTTATGGCAATGCCATATTACCCTTCTCATCCTGATCAATGTTTCCTGTCTGTGTCAATACTATCTTGATCAGCTACTTAAAATTGTGTTCCTTTCCAAATAGAAATCATCGTGATGACATAACTGACTGCAGTAGATGTGGTTCAACAAATACATCCGCGCTGTTTGTTCATTATCAACATGGTCCGCTATAAAACCGGGTATATTGGCATTTAAAATATTGCGAAGTGCGTAGAACCTTGTCACGATAAAACGAATGCGTATGATTATTTACTAGTTTTCCCCTTACTGAAAAAAAAAAAAAAAAAAAAAACAAAAAAACATGACTTTGTCATAAAGTCAGTTTAGAATTGAAAGGACTCTTTTCTTCTTGTTCCTTTTGTTAAGCTTAGTGTTTTGTCAGTATCAACAGATTAAAGCGACAATCAATACTTCTTTCCACAGTAGGTGCATTTGGGTGAAATGTTCATTAACATTGTAATATTAAATTAAACGATACAAGGTGTGACAGCGAATAAACTGTGGTAATTTTGAACCCACTCTACTTACTTTAATATATTAGTAAAACAATCAATTATTATTGATATGAATTTTATTTTAATGGATATTATCTATGTGCAAACGCCGGCAAAACGCAAACAAACTGAACAAAGCCCGAATGGTTTTATAGAAGTTTATGAATAATTCGCCAGCACTTACACATTGACACAATCACCACAAATGAAATTACTTTCTTACAATCCATCGAACAAAGTCAAAATGTTGAAAATATATGTAAGGTGTTCATTTTAGAAAGTGCTAACAGTTCCGAGATTACCGCTCTGTAGATTTATCGAGGTATAAATCGGGTTTTCAAACTGCTCTCGACCAATAAAATTGCGACAAGTACGTGTCAGTTTGTTGAGTTGGAATTTTTTTTTTTTTTTTTTTTTTTTTTTTTTGATTTGGGTTTTACGGCCCTTTCAAGAATATTTCACTTATATCGAGCCGATCGTTCATCGAAGGTGGGCGAAAACCGGAGAACCCGGAGAAAAACCACCTGACCATCCGTAAGCAGAACTTGGCTTTCCCACATATGACCCGAGCGAGACTCGAACCACAGCGGTGAGAAACCTAATGGATTAAGAGTCAACTCTCTTATCCACTAGGCTACGGGGGCCCGTTTGTTGAGTTGGAATTATTTTAGTCTGCTTCAAAACTACATATCAGCAGTATCACGCAAAAAAGGTACTTAGTGTGACTGCAAGCGATGCTGTCATTACGGTTTATAAGAATCTATCATGGGTGTGAGGGGTAGAGAGAAACATCCGTCCTGAGGGTTACTGTATGGCATCACGAGGCTTGCCGAGCGATTCCGAGGGACGGATTTTTCTATCTACCCCTGACACCCCTGATGGATCTTTTTTCTTGCATACCATTCATTTTTGAAAGTGGGTTTTTGTAATGCAGTCAGTTCGATTGCAGACGTCCGCCCTTTTATGATGATAATGTCAGTCTTTGTTTTCCGCATGAAGTAGCTTTGTATCCTTGGCTATCCAAACTGCGTCGAGTCAAGACTCTGAAAAGCTGGTCTGAATCTTTGCTAGGCGCACATGTCTAAACGTACGCTTCCTGACGTTTCGGCTCATAAAAGCATGTGGGTTTTATCACCGGCATCTTCAGTGTGATTTGCATAAATGGTAAGTATAAATGGATCGACTGTTTACAATTTATTCAGAGTATACATACACCAAACTTTCCTTAAGGTTGTTGTCCACGTGGTTTACACTTACAAATGAAATCAAACGCGTTAAAAGGACTAATCAAATGTTCACGATATGAAACCAACAACCTATTGTCTCAGAATCGAACTATTCTAAACCCTGGACTGGGCTTAGTGCTGCGACATTGGCAAACAGTGCAGACCCAGATCAGACGCCGCAGAACGCGGCATCTGATGAGGGTCTGCTATGGTTGCTTAAATTACAGGAAATTAAGGGTTAAATGAAACGTTCAAGACCATATTCCCAGCCTACTTTCATAGACAATCGACCCGCCAGTGCTGCCAGTGTTTTGATTGTAAATTACATATTTCTTGGTCATAGGCCTTGGTAAGCCTTTTCTATAACGACACTGTTCTCATTTCACCGTAAAAGACAATTCAGGTTGTGAGTTTTCATTTGGAGTACACACATCATGTTTTCGTGGAGAAATAATATCGTTTTACCTCTGATATCCGCTCTCTTGTCTAAAGCATTTTCACCAAATAAAGGAAATGAAGGCAATTTTAGTTACTACAAATGTAAACGCATTAAAACAATTTATTTTGTAGTTAAATGAATACGACATAAACAAAATGCACAACATCGGGTTTAAAAACAGTAAAATCCTGAATAAAAAAAACTTAAAAAATAGACCCCTACACACACTTGTTTCGCTATACATGTATATTATGAGGGAATTTTAGGATACTTATTTACGTTATAAATTGCGCCGTAAAATCAGAAAACGTACTTTTGGACATTAGCGCCTGACAGTCTGCCAAGATTCAGATCAGTCTGCGCATTCGAGAAGTCTGATTAGAATCTTTGGCTAGCCAAGGATAGAAAGTTTCTTTATGTATACAATGAAGACTGATCAGACAGCATTGATTAACAAACTGGTTTGAGTCTTCAGTGGACGTACATGTGCACATCACGAACACATACCTATATAATTTTGACCCCCTTAAACCCCACTTTTATATATAGTAAAACTGGGGTTTATAGGTTATTCATTATTTTTCTTATTTCTGCTCAAAAACATAGATTGTCGGTACTCGTTAGAACCGCCTTGGTAATGTTTTCGTAATGAAGGTACATTTACCCGCGTTGTGGCTCAATCATTTTCTTGCGAAGTAATCGTTTCTTTATTCTCTTAAAATAAGGGCAATTGTCATTTTCTGTCGAGACATTACGAAAACACGCCTATTCAAATATGTTGAAAATTTCACCAAGAAAAATAAACTGAAAGTTTTCAGATAAAAATGCTGACATTTTCATATTTCTGCTCATAACATAGATTGTGGGTACTCGTTAGAACCGCCTCACCGAGGCGGTTCTAACGAGTACCCACAATCTATGTTTGAGCAGAAATAAAGAAAAATGATTTATACTCCAGCAAACCCCAATTTTACTATACAAAAGTGGGGTTTAAGGGGGCAAAAAATTATATACATGTAGGTATATTTTCGTGATGGAATATGCATGAGTACATTGTACCGGTCAACCGGTTAAGGACTAAGTCTGCCAGGAAAAATTGGGTTAGATAAACTGACCGGCTCGACATGACTTAAATAAGGTTAGTGGGCCGTAAAACTCTAAACCAACCAACCTCTCATTCAATTTAATAACAGTCCATTTAAATACTGAATATTTAGTTGCTCTAAACGTGCATGTACTCGTAAAGTTGCTTTAAACACAAGCATATAGAACAAGGGTTAGCGAACCATTAAATTCCAAACCAACCAACCTCTCATACAATTTAATAACAGTCCAATTAAATACTAACTATTCAGTTGCTCTAAACGTACATGTAAAGTTGCTTTAAACACAAGCATATGAAACAAGGGTTTGCGGACCGTTAAATTCCAAACCAACCTCTCATACAATTTAATAACAGTCCAAATAAATACTAAATATTCAGTTGCTCTAAAACGTACATGTAAAGTTGCTTTAAACACAAGCATATGAAACAAGGGTTTGCGGACCGTTAAATTCCAAACCAACCTCTCATACAATTTAATAACAGTCCAAATAAATACTAAATATTCAGTTGCTCTAAACGTACATGTAAAGTTGCTTTAAACATAAGCATACAGAACAAGGGTTAGCGGACCGTTAAATTCCAAACTAACCAACCTCTCATACAATTTAATAATAGTTAGTCTATTTAAATACTAAATATTCAGTTACTCTAAACGTACATGTAAAGTTGCTTTAAACATAAGCATACAGAACAAGGGTTAGCGGACTGTAAAATTCCAAACCAACCAACCTCTCATACAATTTAATAACACTTAGTCTATTTAAATACTAAATATTCAGTTGCTCTAAACGTACATGTAAAGTTGCTTTAAACATAAGCATACAGAACAAGGGTTAGCGGACTGTAAAATTCCAAACCAACCAACCTCTCATACAATTTGATAACACTTAGTCTATTTAAATACTAAATATTCAGTTGCTCTAAACGTACATGTAAAGTTGCTTTAAACATAAGCATACAGAACAAGGGTTAGCGGACTGTAAAATTCCAAACCAACCAACCTCTCATACAATTTAATAACACTTAGTCTATTTAAATACTAAATATTCAGTTGCTCTAAACGTACATGTAAAGTTGCTTTAAACACAAGCATATAGAACAAGGGTTTGCGGACTGTAAAATTCCAAACCAACCAACCTCTCATACAATTTAATAATAGTGAGTCCATTTAAATACTAAATATTCAGTTGCTCTAAATGTACATGTAAAGTTGCTTTAAACACAAGCATATGGAGCAATCTCAATATTACATCACGAAAACATACCTATATAATTTTGACCCCCTTAAACCCCACTTTTATATAGTAAAACTGGGGTTGATAGGGGTATACATTGTTTTTCTTATTTCTGCTCAAAAACATAGATTGTGGGTACTCGTTAGAACCGCCTCGCCGAGGCGGATCTAACGAGTACCAATAATCTATGTTTTTAGCAGAAATTTTAAAAATATCAAACTTTTTATCTGAAAATTTTCATATTTTGGTGGAAAAAAAATTCAGTATATTTGAATAGGCATGTTTTCGTAATGAAGTATTTTTTCTGTACCATGTGTCATCGTATTTCTTCGAATATAACTGGAACAAGTGCATATTGAAAATCTGTATTGACAGAAGCTTCAAAGGCTGTCCAAGCGTTTATATGGAGAACAAATTAAGATTTATCAAACAGGATTTATAAACAACAAGAGATTCAAATGGATCTAAATGTTTCACCAGAGCAAACGCGGAAGCCCTGTAAATATGAAAAAATTAAACGGAAGTGAAATCTTTGATCTTTGTCCATTTTCGCATTCGAGCAAATTATCAACAAAGAGAATACGAACTGTGTATTAATGCCGTGTTTTTTTTTTTTTTTTGTTTTTTTTTTTGTTTTTTTTTTTTTTTTTTTTTTCGTTTTTTTTGTTGTTGTTGTTTGTTTTTTTTTTTTGTTGTTTTTTTTTTTTTCTTTTTTTTTCTTTGTTGTTCTTTTTTTTTTTTTTTTTTTTTTGTCTGACCCAGTTGGAAATCTTTACAATATAAATTATGATTTTCTTAGATAATTCTTCCTTACGTGCAAGAGCCGATTCGGCTTATAAGTTTTGCAAAATATTCGATTATAAGGTAATGAGAACACGATTTGAGGTAAACGGTTCAATTCTGCCATTTTAACAAGAGCGTTTTTTGTGACTTCCTGCGTTGCTTCTGAAAAGGGATTTCACTCTAAAAGGAAATACTTTGCTCCCACGAGAGGAACGCATTCACGATTCGTCCCTTTCAGAGCATACCCTTTCCAGAAGGGAGGAAATTAATCTGAAAAAGGGGTCTGAAAGTGTATCTGCTTGATCCACATCACGAAAACACGCCTATATAATTTTGACCCCCTTAAACCCAACTTTTATATAGTAAAACTGGGATCTACAGGGATATATATTATTTTTCTTATTTTTACTTAAAACATATATTGCGGGTACTCGTTAGAACCACCTCGCCGAGGCGGATCTAACGAATACCCACAATCTATGTTTTGAACAGAAATATGAAAAATATCAGAGTTTTTTTTTTTATCTGAATTTTTTCTGTTTTTGGAGATAACGTTTTCTATATATTAAAATAGGCGTGTTTTCGTAATGCAGCTGTTGAGTGCTAGCTTATCATGAATGATTTTGAGTAGTCCTTTCACCCGTTTAAACGTTGGCCTAATCTAGGTTTTAATAAACTCTCTTTTTCTTGTTTTGGTTGGTTTGGAGTTCAACGGCTCATTCAACGCTATTAAGGCCACGTCGAGCCGGTCAGTATACAAATGTACCAATACACTTTCCTGGGGAGACTAAGTCCTCGAAGCATGTGAGCATTCTTTCCCCAGAAACTTTCTTTTGAATGACTGCCTGAAAATGTATGTTTAAGGTTTCTATTATTTGTGATTCCATTCTTATAGCATTGATATCAATGCATTGTTATGTAATTTCTTTTAAGGTAAACCCTTGACATAAGGAGGCGATCTTGTTGTTTTTGTTTGTTTTGTTTGTTTCCTTTTTTACCTTGTTTTTATTTGTTTTGCCTTTGTTGATGTTGTTGTTGTTGTTTTTGTGTGTTTCGTTGTGTGTGTGTGTGTGTGTGTGTGTGTGTGCGTGCGCGCGCGCGCGTGTATATGCGTGTGTGCGTTTTCTATTTAGAGAACTAGTCATTGATGCTCTATCATTTCACCTTAAACAAGTATACAAGGGCTGCATACAAACAAGAAAATTCTCGTTGGCGGTAAGCTGAATAATGCTAAAACATTCTTTGAAAAGGGAGGCAAATATAGTCATTGAATTTGACTTTAATTGACTCTCTTACGAATGACACGGTGATTGACACAGTAATGCCCGGTTGATTTTTCCACCCAACTGCTGGGACAGGTTCATTTTCTCATCACAAAAACATGCCTATATAGTTTTGACCCCCTTAAACCCCACTTTTATACAGTAAAACTGGGGTTTAAAGGGTATACATTAATTTTCTTATTTCTGCTTTAAAAATAGATTGTAGGTACTCGTTAGAACCGCCTCGCAAAGGCGGTTCTAACGAGTACCCGCAATGTATGTTTTGAGCAGAAATATGAAAACTACCACAATTTTTCATCTGAAAGTTTTCAATTTTGGTATATATTTGAATAGGCGTGTTTTCGAAATGTAGTCTAAGTAATATATAATATATATATATATATATATATATATATATATATATATATATATATATATATTATATATATATATATATATATATATATATATATATATATATCAGCCAGCACCTGGAAAGCCTTAGAAGGAGCCTACCATCACAGTGAAAGGTCAACGACTGCAAGTGGTAGACAAGTTCACCTACCTTGGAAGCACATTGTCTAGAGTTGTGCACACTAATGATGAAGTCAATGCTAGAATTGCCAAAGCTAGTGCAGCATTTGACCGTCTAAGTGGAAGTATTTGGGTCCGAAGTGGAATCAGACTTGATACAAAGCTGAAAGAATATAGATCGGTAGTGATGCCAACGCATTATACTATATATAATACTATATATATATATATATATATATATATATATATATATATATATATATATATATATATATATATATATATATATATATATTATTATTATTATTATTATTATTATTATTATTATTATTATACGCATGCAAAACTTGGACAGTTTACCAACGGCATGCCTAAGGCTGAACCACTTCCATATAAGCTGTCTTAGAAAACTTCTAAAGATCAAGTGGCAAGACAGGATTCCAGACACAGAAGTCCTGAAAAGGGCAGGGATGCAGAGTGTACATACTCTTCTAAAATTGGCACAGTTAAGATGGACAGGCCATGTTACCAAAATGCCTGATGAACGTTTGCCAAAGAAAATCCTCTATGGAGAACTTCAAGTAGGAAAACGCTCCCATGATGGTCAGAAGAAGCGATACAAGGACACCCTCAAAGCCTCTCTTAAAGACTTCAACATACCAACAGAGTCATGGGAACAGATTGCAAAAGATCGTACAAAGTGGCGAGGCCTCATAAAAAGAGGAGCTGGTGGATACGAAGGAAAAAGAATCAGCGAAGCCGAGCAGAAACGTGCACAGCGGAAAGCCAGTCTCATCAGCCATCTTAGAACACAC
Organism: Anodontia alba; assembly: GCA_964016985.1. Taxonomy (NCBI): domain Eukaryota; kingdom Metazoa; phylum Mollusca; class Bivalvia; order Lucinida; family Lucinidae; genus Anodontia; species Anodontia alba. The sequence continues at coordinate 61,394,324 of OZ024833.1, read as the reverse complement.
AAATAATAACACGTCACATAGTTGATTAGGATTTGTTATTAAATGTGATAGAATGGTATTTAATGCAAAAATTGATGGACCAGGCCCCGAGGTTATAAAACATTTTTCATGCTCAACTCAGCTGAGCATGAAGTTTGTCCTGCTAATAAATCTCAAAGTATTATCAATTGCAACTTCTGTCTTCGTAACATAACTGAGCATAAAAATATCTCTGCCAATATATATGAAAAAAAAAGCCAACTATTACTGGCATTTTCGTATTTATTAGCAGAGAAAATTTCATGTTCAGTTGAGTTGAGCATGAAAAAATTTATAACCCCGGGACCTGGTCAGATGGTGAGTTCTCTGGCAATTTATCTGTGACTGCATGGTTTGCCAGTCTTATGGGACGCTAAGGGTAAAACAAAAGATTTCCAAAGGTTCTATTGATGCATTATTGTAAAACAAAAAGGTGTTTTTATGACGTGAGTCAATATGCAATGCTAGAATCTGTTAAAACCGTTGGGAAGAGAGAGAAGGAAGTAATGACGGCAATATGCATTGCAATATTCGATAACCAGTATTTTTTACGTTAACAAGACTTTATAACATGTACCCATGTTACTCGGTAATGTATAGCGAAAACAAGGGTGTGTAGAGTCTGCATTATTCGGACAATTTTCATAATAATACAGTTTTTTAAGCCAACTTGTCACTTTTTATTGCAACATTCTGTTAATGCATAATATATCATTCTCAATATGCTTGATGAACAAAAGATGTCTCTTTTTTTTTTTTCATATTATATGGTAAACATGCCACGGATCTCATAGCTTTTTGCTAAGACGCTTCTAATGAATACCTACAACATGCGCCTTTGTAGTGAAATAAAAAAAATATGTCAACATTCGTGCCAGCGCATGACAAATCCTACAATTTGACTTTTGCGACCAGCGAAGACTCAAATCATCTTGCGCATCCGCGCAGTCTAAACAGAGTTTTCGCTAATCGTATGTGCCTTCTACAGCCTCCGGGCTATCCAAAGAGGATTAACGAGAACCCTTGTCATACTTCGATGTACAGGCTGATCTGAGTCTTTGGTGGTCACACAGGTCTAATTGTAGGTTACAATAAAATCGACAAGCTGTGTTTACAAAATTGGCTTATCCATTACGAAAACATGCCTATTCAAATATACACTGAAAATTTTAGCACCAAAAAATGAAAATTTTCGGATAAAAATTCTGATATTTTTCATACTTCTGCTCAAAACATAGATTATGGGTACTTGTTCGAACCGCCTCGGCGAGGCGGTTCTAACAAGTACCCAATATCTATGTTTTTGAGCAGAAATAAGAAAAATAATGTATACCCCTGTAAACCCCAGTTTTACTATATAAAAGTGGGGTTTGAGGGGGTCAAAATTGTATAGGTATGTTTTCGTCATGCTAAATTTATAGCTAGGAAATAAACATGTTTTCATGGGTGTGTTAAATAAAAGAAAGCCTTAATTCCATTGACCTAGCTTTCAAACAGGACTGGCCCGAGGTTATAAAACGTTTTTCATGCTCAACTCAGCTGAGCATGAACGTTTCTCTGCAAATCAATATGAAAATGCCAACAACAGTTGGCATTTTCATATTCATAAGCAGAGAAATTTCCATGTTCAGCTATGTTTAGCAAGAACAAAATTTGCAGATTTTAGTTATTTGAGATTTATTAGCAGGAAAAATTTCATGCTCAACTTTATAACCTCGAGGCCATGTTTCCATAGGATCGTTAACATAACAGAAAGCCTTAATTCCCTTGACCTAGCTTTCAAACAGAATTATACTGTATTTTGTTCTTGACAACAGACAGAGGACAAAATCTGAAAAAAAAAATATTTGCCTGAAGCCTAGAGTCTGGGACTTTATTTTCCTCTTATTTACATGTCTGATGAACATGAGAATATTTTTGCTGAATTTGTAATCGAATTTCTCATTTTATTTCCTTTCAGGATGACCGTACAAATACTGGCTAAAAGCCATGACATTTGATATAAAAAAATACGTTTAGTGGCAAACTGACTTGATCGTCAATTGTATTTCTTTCTATCCGCAGGACACACTTCCAGGCTGTCATTAAACGGCCGGAATAATCAATCATCTTTTTATGCTCTAGTTTAGTATGTTAAATTAACAAGAATTCTCTGATAGATGAAATTACTAGAACCGAGACCTCGCGGGATTTCTGATAATATCTTAATAATAAGCACCTCTTTGACATAATTTGAAGGATTAATTAAGGGAACTGGATACACGTGGTAAAATTTCAATCCTTTCCAACAAGGGAGACCACTTTTGTGACTTCCTATTTGATTTCCTGCGCATGAAGACCCTTCTGAAAAGGTTCTACTCTGAAAGGAGAGAATTTCAATTTCCTCCCTCGTGAGCATATTATCTTATTTTAGAAAAGTTCCCTATTGAGAAGGGAATAAAACAATTTGGACAAGTTTACCTCCCCTGAAAGTGTATCTATGTCTCTTAAAAACAAGCCATACTTGCAAAAAATGGCAAACCAGAGAGACACAAGCAACATTCATATTCATTACGAAAACACGCCTTTATAATTTTGATCCCCTTAAACCCCACATTTATATAGTGAAACTGCGGTTTACAGGGGTAAACGTTATTTTTCATATTTCTGCTAAAAACATAGATTGTGGGTACTCGTTAGAACCGCCTCGGTGAGGCGGTTCTAACGAGTACCCAGAATATATGTTTAAAACATTCAGCTTTTGGTGGTGAAATTTCCATTATATTTGAATAGGGTAATGATTCCTTCTAAATACGCATTTAACTGTAGAAGTATGCAGGCGAAATTGACACATGAAAAATGAGCATAGATTTCTTATTTTTCACAAATATTAAGGGTATGCAGACAGCGACGGCCAAACCAGTTTCACTCAGTCTGGCTAGGTCCATCGCTGTCGGCTTACAGAGTCACAGATTGGTATATATGTCGCCAAGAAACATGTCGAGTGCGGGTAACTGCATCTCAGACAGAAAAGTCAGTAAATTGTAGGATTCTTGGCGAATTCATACTAAACAAAATGCTTATACATTCCCTACGGAGTTTTCCGAACATTTGCGAGACAAATTCAGGAAGTGGAAGTAGAAATGATTCGAATCCATTCAAACTAGGCAAATAATTCATCAAATAGAACCATTAAGATGGTGAAATTTATTCCGTATCACTGTAAAATATGTTATTGACCATCAAGGGAATATCAGACATCCATGCCTATCGCCAACAAAGCTTGAAATTGTGAGATATTTTGAAACCTGAAAAATTACTGCAGATAATGTAAAAATGCGTGTCTTTAGATGGTAAATGTATAAACAAAGGTAAATTGAAGCAATGACTGAGTACAAATGAAATATATAAAAATAACGTGACAATAAAGGAGAATAAAGTCTCAGTAGGGAAACTATCAAGTTAAAGATATCAGTTAAGTTTAGGTAGCGTAAATACCACCTTTTTGGGAAAGCGCTGCCAACTCTGCTTGCCAACTTTTTTTTTCTGTTGTTGTTGTTGTTGTTTTTTTGTGACTGCTTAATTGTATTTGTCTATCTTTCCCTTTGATGATGTTGAGAACTTGACGTGGATCAGATTGTATCAGTTCCTGAGTTCACTTATTTACTTAATTTGATTCCACTATATACTTGTTATAACATCACGAAAACACGCCCATATAATTTTGACCCCCTTAAACCCCACTTTTATATAGTAAAACTTGGGTTTTTAGGGGTAAACATTATTTTTCTTATTTTTGCACAAAGCATAGATTGTGGGTACCCGTTAGAACCGCCTCGCCGAGGCGGTTCTAACGAGTACCCACAATCTATGTTTTGAGCAAAAATATGAAAAATATCAGAGTTTTTATCTGAAAACTTTCTTCTTTTTTTTGGGTGGTAAAATTTTCAATATATTTCAATAGGCGTGTTTTGTTAACGATTTTGTTGATTGATCTGCAGCTTGTATGTCTCTAGTCTGTCTTCAGACTCTTTCTTTTGTCTCAATGTGTACAGTCTAGTGTACATACATGCAACATAACATGACGCAACATTCCTATAGGCAACATAACATGATTCATGTCTCCTATAGGCAACATAATAGGTCTCACCATTCCTATAGGCAACATAATATGACCCACCATTCCTAGTGTAGCTTAAACATTCGAAGCAATTATATGTCTTTTAGATCAATCAATGCACTGATATCACTGCTGGATCGATTGTCTCTCAGAGTAGGCTGTGAACATGGTCCTTAACGGGGACTTAAGAGTGTTCCACTCAACCCTTAGCTACCTGTAATTTTAGAAAACAGTGCCGACCCAGATCAAACCCCGTTTAGCATGCTTGGTAATAATTTCAGTAGACGACATTTTGAAATATTTTTTCTTTATCATTTTCCCAGAAAATAGGCTATGACAGCTCATGCAAACTGTCTCCTAAGCCTATTTTCTATGTGAAAAAAAGATACAAAAAATAAACATCTATTATCGCCTGCTTAATGTGCACAGAGGATGGTAAATGTTCATGGGATGAAAACACTCAGTAATTAAGGAAGACAAGTTTGTGACTTATTGCAGATGATATAAATGCAGAACAGGGTTACGGACGGACGACAGATAACTGGAAGAATGTAATCCAGTATAATCCCACTTTTTCAAAGCAGTGTTATAAACTACCAGATCATGTGGTGGATTAAACTCTGATTAACAGTCAGAACACAGGTTCGTTCGTACGTTTTTTCACCTTCTGTTATCGCTCTAGCGCCTTCATTTATTGCTTATTACCCTTTAAGGGGTCTTCAGACTACAATGGGTTAATGGTGGAAACAAGGAATAAACAACTTAAGCAAAATAGGGTATTTGTGTATTTAGACGTCAATACTATCTTTCTCGTAGTCACAAAACTGTAATGTATTTATATGAATGATCGGCAACCCGTCCAGTAAGAAATGAACGTTTAACGTCTGCATTTACTAGAATTTGTTTTTCTACAAAAATACAGATGTCTCCTCCCTTTTTGGAATCATATTGTATTGTACATTCAGCGAAGATTTATATTAACAAATGAAATTCCAAGGGGAATAACTCAAAAAGTGTAAATGCAAGAGTTATGGTTCTCGCGATTTGCATGTCGTCTAATATTGATTGATATTCATATAAAGTTTCGTGAAGACCTTGAACGGTTTCCAAGTTATAGAGCGGACACGTTTTCTTGTGACGGACAAAGTTCCGAGGAAATTATTCAAAAAGTATAAATGCAAGAGGTATGGTTCTTGCGCTCTGCACGTCGTTTAATGTTGATTGATATTTACATGAAGTTTCTTGAAGATATCTTGAATAGGTTTCACGTTACAGAGCGGAGACGATTTTGTGACGAGAAAGTTTCAAGGAAAATAACTCAAAAAGTATAAATGCAAGAGTTATGGTTCTTGCGCTCTGCACGTCGTCTTATGTTGATTAATATTAATATGAAGTTTCATGAAGATAGCTTGAACGGTTTTCAAGTAATAGAGCAGACACAATTTTGTGACAGACAGACGCACGGGGAAAAAACAATATATCTCCCTACCCTAAAGGTGTGGGGGATGGGGGGGGGAGAGACATAATAAAAATGTTATACGCTTTACGGAATAGATATCCTGAACGGCATTCATGAAAGAATGCAAAGTTTTGCGAAACATTTACTGTCTTCTAAAGGAGCTTTAATAATCGTTTCAGAGAAAAGTGCATTTTATTGTCCGTGTTGTAAAGTTTCTACCAAAATAGCCGAGTACCTGTCCGCCTTCCGACGTTAGCGATGACTGCAGAGTATTCACAAAGGGCACTGTAATGGATAATCTCATTTTAATTAATAGCTTTAGATGACAGAACTATCGATGCATCGCTTTATAATAGATTCTTGCAAACATCTTCGACATAACTGTATCACGTCTGACATCATTAAGGATACAATGTAACTCGAAAAGAAACAATATGAACAGAAACTTGCAATTAGCAAACACATTTAAAAAGAGTATGCGTATTTTTCGACGAAAAATCAAATCAGTACGAGAACTGATACATTTTCAAAAGGGAAACCAAAACTTTTGTTACTTTATGCCTGCTTTCCTAAATATAAATCCTCTTCTGAGAAAGGATCTTCTCTAAAAGAAAATAATTTGCTCCCTTTTAGAATTTTCTACCAAGGGAGACAGATTTTTGTCTCTTTTAGAACTGATGCATTTTCAGAAGGAAAACCAAAACATGTTTAGAAAGTTACCCCTCTTGAAAATGTGCCTGTCTTCTTTAATTTCAAATTAAAGTGACACTCAAGCCCTTTCTTAAAGAAGGTATTAATTCTGGAATTTCAATTTTGTTTTATGGGTATTAATTAAATAAATAGTAATGGAGGATGCGCAATTACAAAGACATTTTATTAACTGATTATTGGATACATTCTATTTCAGATGCATAATAAAACAGTTTATATGCACATGACATGGAAGTTGGTCCTATTTAGAGCATACTATTTTTAAAATATGCAAGGCATGTATGTGATGTTAAATAAAAAAAATGCAAATGTTCTAAACAAACGCAACACATATTATATGTCTCAATGTTTTTGTGTTTGTTATGTGTTTGTTTGTTGTTGTTTTTTGTTTTTTTTTTTTTTTGTTGTTGTTTTTTTTTTGTTGTTGTTGTTGTTGTTGTTGTTGGTGTTTGTTTTTTTTTTTTTTTTTGTTTTTTTTGTTTTTTTTTTTGTTTTGTTTTGTGTGTATGTGTGTGTTTATTTTTATGTTTTTTCTTGTTTTTTGTTGTTATCTGTTTTTAATTAAATCTTTTATTCGTTTATGTAGCAATATTGTATAAAATGAAGAAGCCGGTCTCTATAGAGCAGTCGGTTGCGCGTCTGCTGCAGATCCAAGGGTCGCGTTCGAATTCCAGCTTGGCCTCATAACTTTCGTGGCGATTGATTATGAAATAATTTCTACTGTCCTTTTCCAACTTTGATCGGTTCTAGAAATGCAGTTGTCAGCTACTGGCAAATGTATTCGCAAAACGGACTGATTTGAGGACTACGGCTGGCCAGGAACAGTTTGTTTAGGTTAACTCACCGGTTAGATATGACTTAAACAGTTTTGCTTGGACCATAAAACCCCACATCAAACCCAAATCATCTCAAAAAAGGGAAGACTCAATTATATATAGACAGCTACTTATTTAAAAACATGAATGAAGTTAGCCGGGAAAAGCCACAATCATATAGCATAGCATTCCCGAGGTGCAGAAAGAAGAAAAGATGAGGAAGAAACAATGTCAAGACACATCGGCACAATTGTTATAATCTCAAACAAAAAAAGTGCAACAGAGGAACCGCCTTGAAAATGTCAGCAGAACAACTATTAAGGGATGGGGGTGGGAGCTTAAAAAGTTTTACTCGATCGACACCTCGCATGTATCCTGATGCAGTTCCAAATTATAAATATAATCGAACCTCAATCGAACCTCAATAACTCGAACTCGGATGACTCGTTTACCATGAATCATTCGAACTTGTTTTTTGAGTCCCTACGAAATATTTCCATGGATCTAGAAAACACTTTTTTTAAGGAAATTTTCTGATTTTGCCATGAAATTGTTTGTTGTGCGTACTCATCAGAATCGCCTTATCGAGGCGATTCTAATGAGTACAAATAATATACCAATATTGTAGAGAAGAGCGAAACGACTTTCCGAAATTATCGCTACCTACTTTCTGACCTTGCACCATGATTAACCCTCAGTGGCTCGAACTACCCATGTCTCGAATTTTCCATGATCCAAAAGATGTTCGAGCCATATAGGTTCGACAGTATGTGTTCGGTCCGCTTATGGTCCTCTACCTCATCAGTGAAGCATCGCAATAGAACACAAATAATCGTATAACTGCGATGAACTAAAGTAGAGGTTTAAATCGTATAACTGCGATGAACTAAAGTAGAGGTTTAAATAGCAATCTGAAGCCGCAGCAACATATTTGGTTGATTTGGCGTTTTCCGGCCCCGTCAACACTATTAAGGTCATGTTGACGCGGTCAGTTTACCTAACCACACTTTTCCTGGACAGGCTTATATCAAAGCGGTTAACCAGTAAAGTACCTATTAATTCGCCAGAAAATGACAACTGCCCTTCCTGAATCAGCGGAAGGGAGAGAATGACCGTAGAAAAATGCTTCCTGATCAATCTCTACAAAATAATGTTGCGGGATCAGCCGGGTGTCGACCCCGCGACCTCCTGATCATAACCCAGAACCTTAACAAATGATGTCGTAGTAAATAGTTCACTGTATAAATTTCACTGTGCTCCTGTGAGTAGATTGTATTAGTTCTTAGAACAGTTTAGAAACTTCGTATCGGGGAAAAATATGGTATATATGCATCCATATTTGTTATAATTTAATTTGCATCACGAAAACACGCCTGTATTATTTTGACCCTCTTAAAGCCCACTTTTATACAGTAAAACTGGTGTTTACATGGATATACAATAATTTTCTTATTTCTGCACAAAACACAGAATGTGGGTACTCGTTAGAACCGCCTCACCGAGGCGGTTCTAACGAGTACCCACAATCTATGTTTTGCGCAGAAATATGAAAAATATCAGAGTTTTTTATCTGAAAATTTTCAGTCTTTTTTGGGTGAAATTTTCTATATATTTGAATAGGCATGTTTTTGTAATGGTCTTCTAATAAGTTTGCCAAGGTCAGACATAAGTCCGAGGCTGAGAAAAAGTACTTATGCGCTAAACTAAGAATCGGAGTCCATTACGAAAACACGCCTATTCAAATATACTGAAAAGTTCATTACCTAAAACTGGAAGTTTTCAGATAAAAAAAATCTGATATTTTTCATATTTCTCCTCTAAACATATATTACGGATACTCGTTAGAACTGCCTCGCCGAGGCGGTTCTAACGAGTACCCACAATCTATGTTTTTGAGCAGAAATAAGAAAAATAATGTATACCCCTGTAAACCCCAGTTTTCCTATATAAAAGTGGGGTTTAAGGGGGTCAAAATTATATAGGTGTGTTTTCGTGATGTTCTGATGGTATAACCGCTATTCTGCGATTTGGTCTAATTCTCGAGAACATTCGAAGAATGTTTTTGCTGTCAGTCTGGGCTACCGGGACAATGTACATGAATTTTGACGAAACACATTCTCCGATGTTCTCGAGAATCAGAACAGATTGCAGAATAGCGCTTACACCACCAGAAAGAGCTTGATTTTCCGCGTACTCTACGCTTCATTTGAACAAATTCCATCAGGTATAAATCGAGCTATTCTACAAACCCTACCTGATCGGAGCTAAAAATAGTAACACACTCTGTGTACCTAGTCATTTGGTCACGTGGATTTTCTACACTGTACAAGGAGCCTAACATTGTCGCAAAATATTAAAGCTGTCCCGGACATAATCAAAGATTATTGCCTACCGGAATGAAAAAACACCCAAACTACGAGAGACAGAACACATGTCACGAACAGATTAAATATTTCTAGAAACATGTTTTAAATCTATTAACTATCTTTTTTGAAATGTTATGAAAAATAAGTCTTACCAGCAGCTCTTTTGCGTTTGTACAGTAAACCAGCGTATAACTCGGGTTCCGCTATGTCATATCGAAGAAGCCTTTTGTTAAATCGACGAAACATTTAAAAAGTAATAGTGTTTACAATAAAATTTTGTGACTATTTTACGTCTGAGTATGTTGAAGAAGAATAATGAGCAATACCTCATTTCACTATGCAGTTTGGAGCGCAATTCTACTTTCACATGGTTTTACAATGCATGACGCAATAGCCCCGAAGGAAGGGACAATTTATCTATTGTCACCACTATATTGAATTACAGGGTGACGTTTTATGGTCTCCAAACAAGTACCTAATGACAGCTGCATTCCAAAGTAGGGTTCGTTATTACATGAATAACAAATTAAAAAAAACTGAAATAAGCAGAGTGGTTTTGGCTGTATTGACACTGATCAAGAAGAACAAAGAAACAGTGAGCCCGTACCACAGAACGAGGCGTGCGCATGGTTAGGGTTTACATTGCTGGCATTAAATATACCGTTTTCGACCTAATTACCGCACATACCCCTATAAGCGTACAGTCAAGCAATTCCGCAGTCTTCAGATTACAGCAAGTGCACTTTTTGTCTGCTTCTTTGTAAAGGCATATGTTGAGGGTACTCATTTGAATTGCATCGACTTGTCGATGCAATTCAAATGAGTACCCACAATATATGCCTTTATAAAGAAAATCAGACAAAAAATCGAATAACCATCATCAAATACGTACTTTTCTGATTTTTTTTTAAATGTACCCCTAATAGGTAGATATATATTTTACCACAACTGAGTGTTCCTAGTAATTTTGAAAAACCTAAGCTCACAGTGCGGTTATTAGGTCGGATACAGTAATAACTCCTGTAAAATAATTCATAAATATACAAATAAGACTCCCTGAACCTGTGCAAAAAAGAAAGGTAGAATAGTCCACCGGGAATTTATGGACTAGCACTCTCATTGCTTTTAGATTGTAAGCGTTTGAGTCAACGTAACAATATACAACATTTATAAATGTGATATCAGTGGGCATGATTGAGGTATTACAGATCATTTGGCTGGTGCCTTAACTTCTGACAAGCCTGTTGCCCAGGGGATTTAAAGTCGAATTGGATAGACGCTCTATTTACTTTGAAATACAAATAAATGTATAGGGTTCTGACCCAATAACCGTCATTCTAGCGTCTCAAACACATTAATAAATAAGTAGTCAGATGCAATTAAATAAACTATAATCCTACATACTAAGTTATAAGGTGACAAAATCAATGCATTATTTTATTGCCCCTTTATAGTTTATATATATTTATGTCATACAAATCTACATGTGAATATGAAAACACTGATTTCGAAAAATTGACGCATTCTGTAAAATAGGTCATTATAAATAAAGCCAAACAACTATAATGACAAAGATGCATTACGTTAACTAATCTATGTAATGTGTATCCCTATGTTTTCCTCAATATATAGAAAACAGTGGTATACAGGCCTGTACATTGTAAGGTAAATGTTCAGAATTATATTGTTTTTGTTTGGTTTTTTTTTTTTTTTTGTTTTTGTTTTGTTTTGTTTTTTTACCTTATCTTTAGTTTATTAATTGCACGGCCCGTCAATGTTGGGCCGTAAGGCCAATTTAGTAAGTGCTTTATAATCAAGCCGATTTTGTATCAGTTTTGAAGAAACATCTAGTTATTGGTCGGTTCTTTCGGTTCAGTTTCTGATTGGTCGAAATTGTTCATCGGTGTTTCGTTAAAGAAGTTTTACTTTTTCATAAAGTTAACCAACGGAGATCGCGGTTAATAGCTGGATGGGTGACCGCTTTTTTTTTTTTTTTTTTTTTTTTTTTTTTTTTTTGTTTGTTTGTTTTTTTTTTTTAGATTATGAGATCTGGAAATATCCTCTAGCTCACTGTCAAGTTTCAATTCGACCGGTTGCGAAATAACAAAGACGTAAAAGATCTCACACCTATAGTGTTTTATTGTCTATGGGAGTGCCCTTTGGCAAAACCGATCGACTTGGAATTTGATAGAAAAGTAATGATAGGATAACAATTTATAATATGTAAAAAAATCAGAAATATACAGTCGTGAGCATGTGGAAAAACGCTACAGAAAGACTATAAGGGCCGAGCATAGGTGCAAAAGCTGGTTCTGTGTATAATTATTTTTACTGCGAAGTTATTACTTGAATTATTTGCAGTTTATTCGGCATCACAAAAACACGCCTATATAATTTTGAACCACTTAAACCCCACTTTATATAGTAAAACTGGGATTTACAGGGGTATAAATTATTTCTATTATATCTGCTCAAAAATATAGATTGTGGGTCCTCGTTAGAACCGCCTAGCCGAGGCGGTTCTAACGAGTACCCACAATCTATGTTTTGAACAGAAATTTGAAAAATATAAGAGTTTTTTTCTGAAAACTTCCAGTTTTTTTAGGTTAATTTTTCTATACATTTAAATATGCGTGTTTTCGTAATGGACTGGCCGAGATGGAGGCGTTATCATTACGAAAACATGCCTATATAATTTTGACCCCCTTGAACCCCACTTTTATACAGTAAAACTGGGGTTTACAGAGGTATACATTATTTTTCTTATTACTGCATAAAACATAGATTGTGGGTACTCGTTAGAACCGCCTCGCCGAGGCGGTTCTAACGAGTACCCACAATCTATGTTTTGAGCAGAAATATGAAAAAATATCAGTTTTTTATCTGAAAATTTTCAGTTTTTGGAGGTGAAATTTTCCATATATTTGAATGGGCGTGTTTTCGTAATGCATGGCGCAGAGGAACTGGACATACTTGATAGATTTTCCGCCAGTTTGGACAAGAAAGACAACTTTTACGACTTCCTGTTTGCCTTCCTGAACATTAACTCCATTCTGAAAAAAGGTTCTACTCTAAAAAGGAAATAATTAGCTCCCTAAGGGAGTAATTTCTTTCTTTTCAGAATCGATCCTTTTCAGAAGAGAACAAACTAATTTTCATAGAGTTTTCTCCCTTGAAAGTGCACTCATTCCCCTTCAAATGAGTTCCCACAAAATATTTGTTTCGGGTATAAAAAGAAATATCCGTTGTTTTAGTTATAAAGTCGCTTATCTGTACGAACACACATTTGTAGTCTGGAACTGCATCAGAATTAAGGGCGAGGTTTCGTGCGAGTACAACTTGTTTAAGCCTCCCAATATCCTACTGACCGTTCCAAGGCGGTTCCTCTGTTGCAGAGATTTTTTGTTTACGCATCGGTGGTTTCATACTTGGCGTTTTTTTTTTTTTTTTTTTGTTTTTTTTTTTTTTGTTTTTTTTTTTTTTTTTTTTATATATATGGCGTTTTTTTTTTTTTTTTTGTTTTTTTTTTTTTTGTTTTTTTTTTTTTATATATATATATAACTATTTGTTCCTCATCTAGCTGTGCTTCGTGATAGTGGTATTTCAATGGTAGCTTTACTTATAAACTAGGAAACACCAGGTACATAGAATATGCAACAAATATTTTATTGCTTGGCCTAGAATAATAAACGTCGGTCAGATTGATATCTCGTTCACTGTGGGATATTTTGTTCTCATAATCGTCACTGAAAATCGAATGAAACTTTGTCAACTTGTTCAATAAAGATGAAAGGTTATACAGAAATAAAAAAAAATGAATGTAACATTACATTAAATACTTTAAAACTATCTGTAAAAGTTACCCGGCGTTTCCCTTTTCGTCCAAGTATATTTTATCTGTAGCTGTAGCTAAGAACTGTCCATTTTTCATACCTCATTACGAAAACACGCCTATTCAAATATATAGAAAATTTCACCTCCAAAAACGGAAAATTTTCAGATAAAATTCTCTGATATTTTTTCATATTTCTGCTCAAAACATAGATTGTGGGTACTCGTTAGAACCGCCTCGACGAGGCGGTTCTAACGAGTACCCACAATCTATGTTTTAGAGCAGAAATAATGTATACCCCTGTAAACCCCAGTTTTACTATATAAAAGTGGGGTTTAAGGGCACGGGGTCAATATAATATAGGCGTGTTTTCATGATGGGTGTTTTAATCCTTTCAGCCCTGCAGACAAAAATAATGTTTTTTTAAGCAGTGTAGATCCTGATAAGACGGCTCAAAATGAGTCGTCTTACCAGAATCTACAAATTTTGCCATTCTGCTTTGATTATTTTTACTGAGACCCCTTTTTAGAACAATGGTTCTGCACAGATTCAAAGATAGAAGAGTCGAGAAACTCAGGATTGAAAGGGTTACGCTAATGCACTAAATGGTTTCTAGTACTGGTTTGTTCATATTTAATTTACTATTTTTAACCTGGGTTTTGCTTGATGAATGTTTCTACAATTTTCGATCAACCGATGTTTGCTAAAGAAAGACAAGAAATGTGTCAAACACATAGTGGTTAAATTGTACACAATCATTTCATATACTCCACAATAAAGGTTACAACCATCTGCTGATTTAAGTAGTATTAATCAAGTTGTATTTCTTACTTTCATACAATAATGTTTTTATATTGATATTTCCAGGTTATAAAACAAGATAAGTCGGTCGATATTTACGCGCATTAATTAGGTCAGTTTTTATCTCAGCGAGTTAACGAAAGATAAGAGCCCAACGCCGTGTGGTTAAGCATCAAGTGTCGTTTATTATTCGCAATCCGATTGTCCGAAATCCATTCAGTAGAGAATACTTTACCATGTTCACTTAATATGAATGATATATGATGAAGTAGTACGCATTTTAATTAAACTTGTTCAAAATAGTTTGCTTCATATGAAATCCAACAAGAAGGTGAAGGTCGTTCGTTGACAACTGAATTGTCTAATCAAAAGTGTGGCACCTGCATTTCTTAAAACTGTTAACCTGCAATTGAGATTCACAGGATAGTCCTTTTTTAAAGACCACAACCCTCCAAAGGTACTGAAAGACTAGTGCGTCATAAAAAAAAAGTTTTGAGACACACAAAATGACTTTTCCTTAAAATTAGCGAATTCAGAGAATTATTGTCCCCCGCATTTGAATAAAAGACTAAGTAAAAATGCGAAAAAAAAAAAAAAAAAAATGAACAGTGTTTTCAGCAGTATATCCAAAACACATGTACTTCTTTAGACCATGACAAAACTACTTGTGAAGTGTCAAAAAAAGATCTATCTACAATCGTAAGAGGAGTAAAGCATACAAGGTACCTTCTATGTATCTAGGTGAGAGTTTAGATCTCAAAGAAAAATGACTACGTAAAAATGTAGGAAAAGTGAAACAATAAATTCAGAGTTATATTCAAACAGCATGCACCTCTTCAGATCATGATGAAAATGCAAAGTTTCAAAACGATTGGAATAACCGTGTAACCCTGAGGGAGGAGTGCGCACACAAGGTACTTCGATAGTATTGGAGCTCAAAATAATCGACCGAGTTTAAAAAATGCGAAGAAAATAAAGCAGCTGATAAAGCAGATGTACAGTTTTCAAACGATTGGTATAAATGTATGGGAGGAGTTGAGCACACAAGGTATGCACTACCTATACAGTTCGCTAGTATCATCCTCGGTAACCCAGTTGTGACCCATTACGCTACACTTCATTCATCACCCCTGGGACAACTCGCTTACGTTTCTTCGTCCTCATGAATTATTAATGAGGGCATCTGATTGGTGATCTCAGTATTTCCATGAGAAATTTTGATCTATTTTTATCTGGCGTACTCAGCAAATAACGTCATCGTTCTACGTTTGTTTTGCAAATATCCAATCATATCGTTCGTTGCAATTCAGACATGGTATTAATTGCTGGCGAAAACGTTTATCGGGTTTTCCTGAGTTATTTTTAGTAACGTAAGAAGAACAAATGAATCTTCCGCAGAAGAAAGTAGCGCTATGTTAGCGACATTTTGATTAGCTATTGAGGTATTCCCCGATGTTATGAATATTCATAGAAAACGACGTTTCGTCAGTCAGTTGTCCCAGGGGTGATGAATGAAGTGTAACGTAATGGATCACACCTGGGTTACCGAGGATGGCTAGTATTGGAGCTCGAAAAATGACTAAGTACATATGCGAAAAAAAAGTGAGAAGAATATTTTGGTTTAAACATATTTTATTTATATATTTTGACAATACACCGATATAAACATTACATAAGTAAGGCAAATGTACAATCAAAGGACTGATAGTCCTAAGAGTCTGCTAGCTTGTAAAGTACTAATGGAGTGCTGTGTATCTTCTATGCAATTTTACACAATACATGCAAAGAAGATAGACGACATTCCAATGCTACCAATACTATACGATAAGATGGAGCTCTATGGAATATATCAAGCATCTGGGCATTGCACTTCCTGAATAGAAGACTTTCTTTAAAATCTCTTAAATTCTGCTGGTAATAGCATGTCCTTGACAAATCTGACCTCAAGGCCAAGTCTTGGAGAAATTTCAAACTACACTGAAAGATGATTCTGCATGCAAAATTTCTAGCTAGGACGGACAAATACGGATGGACTCACTAATATACACTTAAATGCAGCTATGGTGACTATGTCTTGCTCAGCGCAAGCGGGCTTGACAAAAAGGAAGATATTTGTTCAAGTTATTTTTCTTCAAACTATTAGCACATTGTTGACAGATCCATTCCTTATCCTCCACACTTTTATGTCCTAATGTACAGAGTCTTTTCATCTCGGGCTTTAGACCCTGAATATCAAATTTAACATCAGAATGTCTGAAAAATGTTTGACAACAACTTGTACATATGTACTGGGGACCACAAGACACCAACTTGTGAAACTGTGTGACTATAGCACTTTCTTTGTTTTTAAATTTCTTACTGCTCAAACCATCTTTTGATGTGTCACTTAACTTAAGTTTCTTATTCAGGGAGGTTTGCAATTCTTCACATATAAGGGGTGAATCAAGTAATGCGGAACCGTGTTCATTTAAGCTGTCAGCAAGCTGGGAGGAAGCATAAGGCTGTGATGGACACAACTCAAATGAAATACATTCTTGTAAAGGAGGATAGGTAGTTATGTCACAAATTTGAAACCCAGCTCATTGGTATCATTTTATGGTCTCCCTGCAAACATGAGATATACAGAGCGAATGCAAATCAAACTGACTCACCGCTGTTGTAGTCAAGGAATTATCAAAACTAAACAATCTACGCAAATGTAAGGAAAATGCCAGTTATATTTGTTTTCTTTAACAAAATGTTTTTGCCATTAACATTTGGCATTCCATCTGAAGCTCTTGCATGTGACTCAAAAAGGTAGAAACAGTCACCTTGTTCCAATAATGCAACAGAAAAGCCGTTGCAAATGAAGACTGCATATGGGTTGAATGAGAAAGTCATAGCGAGTCCTGTCTCTAAATCAAGGAAAGGATACTCCACTAAGGATAAGATATTTAAATTTCCTGAAAATGTTTTTTTTTTTTTTTTTTTTTTTTTTTTTTCACTTTCCAGGGATAATGCTGGTTGTCAAGTGAAAAATAAGATGGCAAATCACATGGCTCTAAATAGTCATGATATGTCTTAGCATTCTTTTTTGCATACTTGTATAATTTATCTCCTGCAAACAGAATTTCATTCATGTTGTTGACATTCAACTTGTTGGTACAGATCCTTTTCTGTACAGCTATCACCAATAATACTAAACAACATGGTAGGCATTGACGCCCTCTTGAATCAGGACTAAATATCCCATCTCTTTGATGGATACTTCCTTGCAATAATACAGATGCATTTTCTTGTAGTGACACCGCCTCGTGGCTGCGAAGAAGCAGCCGCGAAGAAGCAGCCACGACGGTGGCGTCAAATGATAACACGTATGGAATAGAACAGAATTGTGTGTACGGACCCTTGCCGTGGCCTGAAAAGTCGCAATGATTAAAGCGAATAATACCGAGTGTTTCGACTGAGACATGTGATGTCAGTCAGCCAATGAAAGTGCTCAGCGATACGTATCGTGTCTGGTTTCCGACCTTCTGGGTGTTGCGACAACTGTGTGTGTTGTCGTATGACAACCAGCTTGTTTACTAGAATCTACCGGCTGTCGAACAGTTTATTTTTCGCGAGGCTACAGACATGAAAGCTTCTTTTACCTGCATTTTTGAAATTCATGGTGTGTCGCATGCGAAAAACAACAACAGATACTTGTAATGTTCAGTTCTTCAGCAAAATTCCTGATGCCGTAAAGTGCATTTCATGTAGGCAACCGGTAGCACAGGAGCTTGACGTTTGCTAATTTCTACTTATAGGGCCTGTCCCTACGATTATGAAATAATCGAAGGTTCGAAGGACAGGCCCTATAAGTAGAAATTATCCAATGTCAAGCTCCTGTGACCGGTAGTGTAGCGTAACTTGGTACCTATTACCGGCGTGCACTGATTATCGGGTACTCAGAAATCACGACCACAGACCACGGCCCCCGCCCATCGGGGCCAGCGAAGTAGTTGGGCTGCCTATAGTCTCCAGGGCAGAGTTGCCTTAGGCAGGGCCTGTTCATCATGTGATCGGGTTGGGTAAAAGTCCCACAAATCTGGAGGCAGTATCTTTAAATGGATACATTGTTGCATTTTTTTTTTTCTTTTCTTTTTATTCGCTAGAATCATCATACAGCAAATACAATGTATAAATAGACTCTAAGGCTGGCTAATCTGGTCGATTATCACTCCTGTCATTGTGATCGATTATTTATCACAAAAGATTTGGTCAATTTACTTGTCTGTCTGAGCAGGACTCTTCCCATGTTATACTTTACTGTATGTATTTGGTCAAATAGGCCTGAGCAAACAGCGTAGACCCAGATGGGATGCCGCAAAATGTGGCGTCTCATTGATTATAAGACATCTGTAATGATAATCATTTTTGTGGAATTTATAGATCAGTTAATCAATTATCTGATTAATTTTGTCAGCCTAAATAGTCTGTGTGAATAAAAGTAATATACTCCATGTATTTTCGCGTTAAATTCAATATTGCGTTAAACTGATTTCTCAATGAAAATAAACGGCAGCGCCACCTACCTGCTGGATGTTTTAAATACAAAGTCACGCTTTAGTGGGCAAGGTTTGTTTTCAGAAATACACTGTTGTTTTGTGATTTCCGCTTAGAAAAGAAATATATTGACCGTGGTGATAACAGTCCTTAATGACATTTACACCTATATCTATTAAATCAATTTTTACAGCTAAGACCACTTATTTTTTCTATGAAAATATCAAATCTAAGGTACCGTATTAATCCGCCTATAAGACGGGGATTTTTCCAAAAAAAAAAAAAAAAGGCCCCCAAAAATCCAGACCCATCTTATAATCAAGATCTTTGGCCATATCGGTATTTTCGGCAAGTCCGGTGGTGCCACGTGGTCACGGAAAATGCCGATCTTCGAAACCGGTAGAAGGATATAATGTTTACCTTCGTCCCTTGACAGAAATAGCAGCAAGGTAATTTTGTAGGTGAAGTACCGAATTTTTCTGTGTATTACTCGCACCCGTGTATAACACGCACTGAATATTTGCTAAATAGTTTTGAAATAAAAAAAAAAAAAAGATGTTCTATGTAAAACACGAAGAATTTATCTGTGCGTTATTAACTAAGTTACCAGATACTAAGTGTCAAATTTCACTAGGATTGAGTTGAAAATGGCCGAACTCGGAAGGTTTAGAGTAGAAACAGGCCGAATTTACGATAATGCTAACTGAATTTTCGTTGTGCAGCTCTGTTACCATGGGCCTCAGGCAACTTGATGTAGTGTAGGCAGTTCTTTGCTTCCCCACTGCAGACGCTATGATAATAAAAATGTAGTTATTTCTTTTGTGTTCTCATAATTAACACCTTCTTTGTGTCACTTTCTTAACTGAGACGTGAAATTATCAACTCAGTGCCTCAGGGCAATGCAAACAACAACTAAAGTCGACTAGTTGTCATTCTGACTACCAATTAACCAATTAAGTGCACAGATGTATGCTGGTAGTTTGATTTTCTTTATCCTAAACACTGTTTATTTCAAACAATTTTTTTGGTAAGTTGGAAGAAAAGTTTAAATAAAAAAAAAAAAAAAAAAAAAAAGATATACATATGCCCAGTCAGCATTCTACGTAAATCTATATCGGGCCGTCATCGGCCCGTCAGGGTAGCTGACGGGCCGATGACGGCCCGATGTAGATTTACGTAGAATGCTAGCTGGGTGGTAAGAAAATAAAAGATAAAATGCAAATGACCGATCTATATATATACCTACCTCAAAAGCCCAGTTGGTTTTGTTTATTATCAATAATTTTAATAATTGCATAAACTTAAATACTTTTTTATTTTTTCAATGTATGATCGTTCGTGCCAATATTTATGTTCTACCAAATTTATTTCCTATTTTGAACTACAATAAATCAGTTGTGCAGGCTGATTTATTCAAGTTACGGTTAAGTCTTGTCAAAGTCCGGTAATCAATACAGATTCATATGCATATGCCTGTTTGAGTAGTTTCCCTTTGAAGAGATCACATGATCAGCAAAATAAAAAAGCGTAAACAAAAAAAGCATGGACATGAAAAGGATATCAAATTACTACAAATCAGATCGAGTTGCTTGTTTTGAGCTGCCAGAACCCTGGTATGGGCGAGATAGGTATAAAAAATCATGAATATCTTATAGCAATCATTCTATTTCGCATTTTTAACGGGCGATCGTGAATGTCATGAGTTTTCGCGACCGATTATCTTGGTGATTTCTGTCCCGATTTTGGTGTTCCTATAAATAATACACATCGGATTTTTATAAACGTTTTCTGGGTAAATAAGGTGCGTGTTATACACAGTTAAATACGGTATGCATGCTTGTAAGTGGTGTTGGGAGTTTTTTTTAATTCCTGCTCTGTGATAAATTCACTTACAAATCTGACCAATCATCGCCGATGTCTTCATGTACTTTAGGAATTTCTGAGTGGCAGGGAATGTCTCCAACAGGCGACTTTTTTAACCCATCTTATAATTAATTAAAAGCAAAATTCTGCCTGGGAAGGGCCCAAAAACAGCCCCGTCTTATAAACAAATCGTCTTATAGGCGGATTAATACGGTATCCGTACTTTATTTTGAAAATGGCCAAAATTTGCAAAAATCACATTACAATTACATGATGATTTTCTGCCAAAAATTTAATTAACGCGAAGTTACATGGCTTTTGGTTCAAAATGGCCGCAACATGGTTGGCTTGTTTACACAAATGCTTTCACAAATCAAATCCAAAGAACTGCATTATTTGTACATAAAATAAATGCTCAGATAATAATTTAGATGACTTCAGAATTATTTTCAGCATTTGTCTCTGTAAGTAGTTATGATGTAACGTTTTACCATTAGTAACGTGAAAATACATGAAACCGGGCTAAATAATAACAGCAAAAAATTCTAAGATGTGAATTATATGGGACTAGACTTAAAAAATACAGTAATTATTATACTGTACACATATGTATAGTAAAAACTTAGCAAACTAGATCACAAATCTTGATTTTGATCATGGTTCTGTTGGACATCCCAGTAGGGCTAGCTGTTGAAAGAACTTATAAGCATTAAAAGCTCTACACAGCTTATGTTGTCTATTTCTTAAATTCTTATATGCAACCTTTTATTTAAGGCTCTTTATCTTTATTTATAATGACTGAAATATGTTTTACCCACACTCCTCAATTATCTGGACAATTTTTATTAGCTGCAAAAATACCAAGAACATTTTGAATCCTCAAAGTCATAGTGACATGCCCATGCTCCAACTCTGCACACACATAAGCATATAGGTGTAGGCAAGTGAATTTTGTTGTCTGAACACTAAAGCTGGCACAATTGATCAGATACAGTCATTTGGCTAGAACCAGGTAAAGTTATGCTTCATAACAATTTCCAAATAAGTGGCTGATCAAAATTTGGACTTTATTGGCTAATACAGAGTACTAGCCTTCCTTGAAATATCACACCAAAGACTTTGTCCTTCGCCTTAGGTTATCTGCCCTTGTGATGAATGTGAAGTTCTCCACTGATTTGGCTAGTTCCAAATAGTTTTGCTAGTTCCGAATAATAAATGAATCCCTCACATAATGCAACAGCCTCTATATATTATTTTATCAACTTGGATAATGTGTTACGGAGAAAATTAATTCAATATAAGACATTTGTCGCAAAGCGACATGTTCACAAAGACCTTAAAACAGATCCTTTAAGCAAAAATTGTATAATTCATGGCATAACAATTTTTCGGCATGTACACCCTCCTTACTGCAAAATTTAGCTCCTATTTTCTGGATTTAATAATCTTTCCGATATAAATATATTTCAATGAGGTTTAAGAAGTTGAAAGGAGTATGTGCATAAGGTCCTATTTTCCCCCTTCTGAAGCCCGAAAATAAAATATGCTTGCAGTAAAATTATGCGTTAATTAATCCAATTGTAGCTTGTGTTTAGCACTGTGTGATGCCGCTACAAAGTCTCCCTGCACTTTGTCAAAGTACAGATAATATATAAGCAACGACATGAAAAACCTGTCTTCGAGGTTTTCGACCAAATAAGACTCAGACCTGCTTACTCAGCCGTAGACTGGCTTACTCGGCCATTGTGCCAGATTAGCTAGTCTTGAAAGTTTTGATAGGTTGTTTACTGTCTAGACAGCGAACAACAACGGTGCTGATCAGACTGCGCATAGCAAAAACCACGTGTCTTTGTTGTTCGCATATGGCATAAGATTTTTATCCCATGAAGAGGCTCATATATCGCTTCAATAGTCTGTCACATGTCTGAGATTCTTGTACATACACTACATCAATATCTACACTCCTTTAAACACAGCACCTTACCCGAAATTTGATTTCTGGGTCGGTTACTCACCTCAACTCCTTACCATACTTTATTTAAAATTGAACAAGAGGCCCACGGGCCACTCACCTGAGTAGCATTGTGAGTGCAGATATGCAGATGTTATGTAACATTTTTCCAATCCTGTCATCGCAACTAATGAAAAGATCATCCTTTAAGCAGTTCTTAATTTTTAAGATGAATATTATATATGGCAAGACAGTCAATGGAGCGTGATCATTTGAACAAACTCTCAATCACATTTCAACAGTAGGATCAATGTGAAATTTGGTTGCTATTGCCTAAGTGGTTTCTGAAGAATCATGATTTTATACATGTAAACAGCACAGTGGCAGGGAAATATAATAAACATAAACAAGATGGTAGCCATCTTGGATTTCCAATAAGAATGACTTTTAGCTACTGTTGATCTACAAGTCACTTCGATACTTCCAATGAACTTTAAGTCAATTGCCCTTTCGGTTCAGGGGAAAAAGTTCAAAACAGATTTTCAAGATGGCCACCATAGCCGCAATTTGAGATTTCTTATCGCAACCATTTGAGCGTTTTTTGATCTACAAGTCACCCTGATGCTTCCTACCAAGTTTCGAGTCAATAAATGGTCTTTCAGTTCAGAAGAAGTAAAGAAAAATAGATTTTCAAGATGGCCGCCATCTTGGATTTCCAATCGGAAGGATTTTAGCTATTTTATATCAACATGTCATCCTGATGCTTCCTACCAATTTTCAAATTAACTGGCCCTTTGGTTCAGGAAAATAAGTGAAAGGAAAAGAGTTTCAAGATGGCCGCCATGACAGCCATCTTGGATTTCCTATCCAAACAATTTAAGCTATTTTAGATCTACAAGTCACCTAAATGCTTCCTACCAAGTTTCGAGTCAAACGGCCTTTCAATTCAGGAGAAGAAGCGAAAAATAGATTTTAAAGATGGCTGTCATAGCGGCCATCTTGGATTTCTGACAGGGATGATTTTATCTACAGGTCACCCTGATGCTTCCTACCTAGTTTAAAGCCAATAAGCCTATTGATTCAGGAGAAGAAGTGAAAAATCTACATTTTCAAAATGGCCACCATGGCAGCCATCTTGGATTTCCAATCAGAACAATTTTAGCCATTTTTAATCTATAAGTCACCCCGATGCTTCCTACCAAGTTTCAAGTCAACTAGCTTTTGGGTTTAGGAGAAGAAGCGAAAAAAAGATTTTCAAGATGGCCACCAGGGTGGCCCTCTTGGACTTCCGATCAGCATGGTTTTAGCTATTTTTGATCTACAAGTCACCCTGATGCTTCCTACCAAGTTTGGAGTCAGTTGGCCTTTCGGCTCAGGAGAAGAAGCGAAAAATAGATTTTCAAAATGGCCGCCATGGTGGCCATCTTGGATTTCCGTTTGGAATGATTTTAGTGTCTTTTGATCTATGTCACCCCTATGCTTCCTAGCAAGTTTGGAGTCAATTGGCCTTTCGGTTCAGGAGAAGAAGCGAAAAATAGATTTTCAAGATGGCTGCCATGGCGGCCATCTTGGATTTCCGATCAGCATGATTTTAGCTATTTTTGATCTTACAAGTCACCCCGATGCTTCTTAGCAAGTTTGGAGTCAATTGGCCTTTCCGTTCAGGAGAAGAAGCGAAAAATAGATTTTCAAGATGGTGGCCATCTTGGATTTCTGATCAAGACGAATTTAGCTAGTTTTGATCTACAAGTCACCCCGATGCTTCCTAGCAAGTTTGGAGTCAATTGGCCTTTCGGTTCAGGAGAAGAAGCTAAAAATAGATTTAAGATGGCTGCCATGGCGGCCATCTTGGATTTTCGATGGCAAGATTTTAACTATTTTTGATCTACAAGTCACCCCAGTGCTTCCTAGAAAGTTTGGAGTCAACTGGCCTTTCGGTTCAGGAGAAGAAGCGAAAAATAGATTTTCAAGATGGCGGCCATGGCGGCCATCTTGGATTTCCGATCGGCATGATTTTAGCTATTTTTGATGTACAAGTCACCCCAATGCTTCCTACCAAGTATCGAGTCAATTTGCCCAGGGTGTAGGAGTAGGCTTTTAAATTAATTGTTGACGTCGCATGACGGACGACGGACATTGACTGACCACAATAGTTCACCATGAGCACTTTGCGCTCAGGTGAGCTAACAAGTACAATTTACTACCGAATGTTTTGTCTAAAAATAGCTCAATGGGTGGCAAACAGTTTAGCCCCTGATGTGACACCGCATTTTGTAGCATCTCATGGGGGTTTACAATGTTTGCTCGGGACTGTCTGGCCAAATACATCCAGTAAAGTATGACCAATTTCAATATAATTTTGCAGCAGTGTTACTTTGATGATCCTCTACCAAGATTGTTCAAGCCATTTGGATTCGTCAAAAAACATGGCCGCCAGGGGGCGGGGCTTATTTTCCCTTTATATCTATATAGAAAACTTTAAAAATCTTCTTGTCAGAAACCACTGGACCGATTTCAATATAATTTTGCAGGAATGTTTGTTTGGTGATCCTGTACCAAGATTGTTCAAGCCATCTGGATTCGTCAAAAAACATGGCTGCCAGGGGGCGGAGCTTATTTTTCCTACATGTATATATCTATATGGAAAACTTTTAAAAGCTTCTTGTCAGAAACACTGGGCCCATTTCAATATAATTTTACAGAAACGTTCCTTTAGTAATCCTCTACCAAGATTGTTCAAGCCATTTGGATTCCTCAAAAAATATGGCCACCAGAGGGCGGGGCTTATTTTCCCTATATACCTATACAGAAAAGTTTAAAAATCTTCTTGTCAGAAACCACTGGACCGATTTCAATATAACACGGCAGGAATGTTTCTTTTGTAACTTTCTACCAAGATTGTTCAAGCCGTCATGATACGTCAAAAACCATGGCCGCCAGGGGGGTGGGACTTTTTTTTTTTAACTCACCTGACCTCTGCTCAGGATGAGCTATAGTGATCACTTTTCCTCCGTCCATTAACATTTTCAAATGACTTCTCTGAAGCCGCTGAGCCAATTTTGCTCAGATTTCATGTGGAGCCTCCTTAGGGTGGGGGAACGAAAGATTGCTAAAATGGTCATGGTCCGTTGACCCAAGATGGCCTCCATGCACATATATGGTAAAAACCTTTAAAAATCTTCTCCATAACCGAGGATGCCTTGGGGCTGACTCTTGCAAGAATCATCAGGGACAAGAGGTCTACCAAAGTTGTTATAAGATTTGTCGTACGTTGGCATTTGACCTTTTTACTGCAAGGTCAAGTTTGCTTCCCTATGCTTTTGTATGGGAAAAACCTTTAAAAATCTTCTTCTCCAAAACCGAGCATGCCTTGTGGCTGAATCTTTGCACATATCATCGGGAATGGGAGGGCTACCAAAGTTGCTAAAATAATGGTTGTACATTGACATTTGACCTTTTTGCGGTAAGGTCAATTTTGCTTCCTTATGCATTTATATGGGAAAAATGTTCAGAATTTCAAATAACATCTCCTCTGGAGCCTCTGGGCCAAATTTGCTCAAATTTCATATTGAGCCTCCTTAGGTTGGGGGAACAAAAGATTGCTAAAATGGTCGCAGTTCATTAACCAAGATGGCCGCCATGCCCATATATGGTAAAAACATTTAAAAATCTTCTTCTCCAGAACCGAGGATGCTTTGGGGCTGAATCTTTGCATAATTCATCGGGGACGGAGGGTCTACCAAAGTTGCTAAAATTTGACCTTTTTACGACAAGGTCGTTTGCTTCCCTATGCATTTGTATGGGGAAAAAACATTTAAAAATGTTATTCTCCAAAATCGAGGATGGCTTGTGGCTGAATCTTTGCATATATCATCGGGAACGGGCGGTCTACCAAGGTTGCTAAAATAATTGTCATACATTGACATTTAACCCTTTTACGGCGAGGTCAAGTTTGCTTCTGTATGCATTTATATGGGCCCCATACATTTGTATGGAAAAAATGTTGATAATTTCAAATGACTTTTCCTCTGAAGCCTCCGGGCCAGTGTTGCTCAAATTTCATGCAGAGCCTCCTTGGGCAGGAGAATGAAAGATTGCTAAAATGGGCATGGTCCATTGATCAAAATGGCTGCCATGCCCATATAATGGTAAAAAAAAATTTACAAATCTTCTTCTCCATAACCAAATAAGCCCTGGGCCCTTATCTTTGCACAAATTATGGGGGACAGGAGAGCTACCAAAATTGCTAAAATGATGGTTCTATGTTAACGTTTGACCTTTTTACCTCCAAGGTCAAATTTGCTTCCCCATGCATTTGTATGGGCCATATACATTTATATTGAAAGTATTCAAGTGAATTGTAGATCAACAGTAGTTAAAATTGTTCTGATTGGAAATCTTAGATGGCCATCATCTTGTTTATATTTATTATATTTCTCTGCCACTGTGCTGTTTACATGTATAAAATCATGATTCTTCAGAATCCACTTAGCCAATTTCCACCAAATTTCACATTGATCCTACTGTTGAAATGTGATTGATGGTTTATTCAAATGATCATACTCCATTGACTGTCAGGCCCATATATTCTTCTTCAAAACTAAGAACTGCTCAAATGATGATCTTTTCATTAGTTGTGATGATAGGATTGGAAAAATGTTGCATAACATCTGCATGTCTGCAGTGACTCAGGTGAGCGACCCGTGGCCCGTGGGCCTCTTGTTTCCCTATATATCTATATAGAAAACTTTAAAAATCTTCATGTTAGAAAGCACTGGACCGATTTCTATATAACTAGGCAAAAATGTTTCCTTGGTGATCCTCTGCCAAGATTGTCCAAGCCGTCATGATTTGTCAAAAAACATAGCAGCTAGGGGACGGGGCTTATTTTCCCTATATATATACAGAAAACTTTAAAAATCTTCTTGTCAGAAACCACTGGACCGATTTCATTAATACTTGGCAGAAATCTTTCCTTTTGACCCTTAACCAAGATTGTTCAAGTTATCATGATTTGTCAAAAAAACATTGCCGCCGGGTGGTGGGTGGGGAGGGAGGCTTAATTTCCCTATATATCTATATAGAAAAGTTTAAAAATCTTCTTGTCAGAAACCAATGGACCAATTTCAATATAGCTTGGCAGGAATGTTGCTTTGGTGACCTGCTACCAAGATTGTTCAAGCAGTCATGATTCGTCTAAAAAAAATTCTGCCAGGGGGTGAGGCTTATTTTCCCTATATATCTCTATAGAAAACTTTAAAAATCTTCTTGTCAGAAACCACTGGACCGATTTCAATATAACTTGGCAGAAATCTTTCCTTGTTGACCCTCTACCAAGATTGTTCAAGTTATCATGATTCGTCAAAAAACAATGGCTGCCACTGGGAGGGGCTTATTTTCCCTATATATCTCTATAGAAAACTTTAAAAATCTTCTTGTCAGAAACCAATGGACCGATTTCAATATAACTTGGCAGGAATGTTTCTTTGGTGACCCTCTACCAAGATTGTTCAAGCCGTTATGATTCATCAAAAAACATGGCGGCTAGGGGGCGGAGCATATTTTCCCTATATAGAAAACTTTAAAAATCTTCTCGTAAGAAACCGTTGGATTGAGTTCAATGTAACTTGACAGGAATGTGCTTTGGTGACCTTCTACTAAGATTGTGCCCTCATGATACGTCAAAAAACATGGCCTTCATGGGGCGGGGCTTATTTTCCATATATATCTGTATAGAAAACTTTAAAATTCATCTTGTCAGAAACCACCTGACTGATTTTAATATTACTTGCCAGGAATGTTGCTTTGGTGACCCCCTATCAAGATTGTTCAAGCAATCATGATTCGTCAAAAAACATGGTTGCTAGGGGTGGGGCTTATTTTCCCTATATATCTAAATAGAAAACTTTAAAAATCTTCTTGTCAGAAACCACTGAACCGATTTCAATATAACTTGGCAGGATTTTTCCTTTGGTGACCTTCTACCAAGTTTGTTCAAGCTGTCATGATTTGTCAAAAAACATGGCCGTTAGGGGGTGGGGCTTAATTTCCCTATATATCTATATAAGACATTTTAAAAATCTATTTGTCAGAAACCACTGGACCAATTTCAATATAACAGCAGAATTGTTCCTTTGGTGATCCTCTTTCACTATTCAGTTCAAGCCATCATGATGGATGAAAAAAACATGGCCACTGGGGTGCAGGGTTATAAAATTTATACAAAAATTTTAGAGCAGTAAACTTGGCTGAAACTTCAACAGTAAGTATGCAAAGCTGTTTGCTCAGGTGAGCGATATAGGACCATCATGGTCCTCTTGCTTTTTTTTTCCCCCCATTGGACCTAGCATGCCAGTTATGCCTGTTTTTGAATCTATTCTGTTCTAAATATTCCCCCCCCCCTCCCCACACACACACCCTTGGATGGGGACGCCAGTGCTGATAAGATCTGCACCAAAAGCAATATACCCCCTCCCACTTGAGCTAGGATTCTGATATTTATGTCTCCTCCCTTTAGGGTAGGGAGATGTGTATTGTTTTTTCCCTCGGGCGTCTGTCACAAAATCTTGTCCACTCTGTAACTTGAAAATGGTTCAAGCTGTCTCCACATAACTTCATATAAATATCAATCAACATTATCTTACATGCAGAGCACAAGAACCATACGTCTTGCATTTATACTTTTTGAGTTATTTCACTTGGAACTTTATGCGTCACAAAATCGTGTCCGCTCTGTAACTTGAAACCTGTTCAAGATATCTTCAAGAAAGGTCATGTAAATATCAATCAGCATTAGACAACATGCAGCGCGCAAGAACCATAACTCTTGCATTTATACTTTTTTGAATTATTATACACCTGTTTGAAAAACGGGACATACTATTTTACGGGGTATGACGTCCGTCAGAAAACTTTTTCGTTTCCGGCTAACGCCTCCTACAGTTTACATCCGATTAAAATGAAACTTGGTATATAGCTAGACCATGATGTGAAGCAGCACATATTGTTTTTGGGCTACAGACCACCAATTATTAGCAGAGCTATGCCCCTTCGAAAATTTCAGAAAACATTTCATTTCTGGTTAACTCCTACACTTTACATCTGATCAAGCTGAAACTTCATTTATAGTTAGACCATGATGTGGAACAGTGCATATTGTTTTGAGGTTACAGTCCACTTAATATCAGCAGAGTTATAGCCCTTTGAAAATTCCTTTAAACTTTTCGTTTCCGGATAACTGCTCCTACAATTTACATCTGATCAAGCTGAAACTTCATTTATAGTTAGACCAAGATGTAGGGGCAGTGCATATTGTTTCTAGGTCACAGTCCACCAAATATTAGCAGAGTTATGTCCCTTTTAAAATTTCATTAAACTTTTCGTTTCCGGCTAACTCCTCCTACAATTTACATCCGATCAAGCTGAAACTTCATTTATAGCTAGACCATGATGTGGAGCAGCACATATTGTTTCAAGGTTACAGTCCACTAAATATTAGCAGAGTTAAGCCCCATTGAAAATTTCTTTAAACTTCTAGTTTCTGGTTAACTCCTCCTACAATTTATATCCGATCAAGCTGAAACTTCATTTATGCTATAGTTAGACCAAGATGTAGAGAAGGGCGTATTGTTTTGAGGTTACAGTCCACCAAATATTAGCTGAGTTACGCCTAGTGGTGGGACGATTCATCGATGCATTGGTGCATCCCGATACGCTTCATGTATCGATACACATGATGGAGTATCGATATGATGAACGCTTCTATTCAGATTCGCTTATTTGTGTTCGTTACATTCTTTAATCCGGTCTACAAAGTGACATTTTCAGAGCGCGATTTTGATTGAATGACGCTTGACTGATAGCCAATTGCATTTTGCTTTACTCTCATTATGATGGCAGACGAAACTGTGGTTGGAATTTATTCGCCGCCCAGCGGTAAAAATACTAGTTCTGTATGGGAATGTTTCGGCCATCCTATTCTTACTTTTGAAGTTAGCCATTTTTAGTGTTTCAGTATTATGGACAATGCATGTTTAAGGGAAACCATATAGTTGGGGTCATAGTGTTGTTCAAACACATGTTCTAGTTCATTATAATTTCAACACAAAAACATGTTGGAACTTATTAGAAGGTCATTCATTGGTAGGGCTCTTTTAATGAATATCCACAACATATATTCCTTAAGAAAAATAAGAAACATGCCAGTAATTTTTATTCAAAAAGTGTGTTATCTAACTGATAATACAGGTAAATAATAAAGTTACTTTACGCATGTTAAAGTTAAATAAAAGTGTGGTTAAAAGAGATTCAGAACCACCACAGAGTAATGTACATCCAGTATAGCAACTGTAGTTACTCTGAATTGTTCAGAAGGCGGTGTCGCGAAAAAAGGCATTAACTTAATTACATAATTAGATTTATATGATTTGATGGACCTGGATTTTGCTCTATATCCATATTTTCACACTTTCTTACAACCAGTGGCTTCATCCAATATTAAATTTACATTCAGAGACAAGGCTTTGTGAGAAAATTTACTATTCCTTGAAAAACAACCAACATGAACACTTTGTACTACATGCTTTCACTATCAATTTAATTTCTCAAAATCAGTCAGATGGAAATGCATTCTACTTCTTTTAATGTATAAATAAGAATGGGTCTTTACTGAGGCATCTGTGTAAAACAGATATACATAAATAATCTAACCATGTACTGAAAAACTAAATACAATTATTTCTCTTCTGTTTTGTTTCTTTCTTCACAAAAAAAAATCCATTTTATTATCTGCATATATAAGCCAATGCAGTGATTGGAGTAATGAACCTCTTTATTTTCCAATGAAGTTTACCACCTGATTATTCCAAATGAGTGTATCTCCAGCAGCAATTTCCAATTTCTAGAATTATCAAAGTTCAAGTCTAGATATGCTCCAGTTCATACATATTCAACACCTGATGTAGCTCCACGATTATTCTGGTGCAATTTTATAAATTTATCTTTATCAACTTATTATGAAGACGAGCAGATTAAATAAATTTGAAATGGCTATGTTCAATCCAGATTAGCTTTAATAACTGATTGTCATTTGATAGTGCTTCACCTAAGCATCAACAGATTAGCCCGACCAGCTATGCCTACCCTTTTCTGTTTTCAAGAGATTTTCCGATGTCCACAAAAGAAGGGTCATAACGTATAAATGGGCCAGCAGTCGTCAGACAACTCCGTGTCACTGAGGTGTGAATAAATTAATTTCATGTAGGAGGAATGAATTAAATGCCTGATGTCTTGCTATATTCAATATCGAATAAGTAGATTCTGATACTTTCTTTTCGTTCAGCTTCCGTTGCTAAGCACAACATCAAAGATGGCGTGGGGTGATTGACAAAAGTAGCGCGTGTATTACTACACCGAATTTTGACGTCTATGTTTCAAATTGCACTATCTAAATCGATTTCAGTTACAGTTATGTTAGCGAAATAGGAAAGCTATAAAAAATTCCCCTGCTTCACATTCAGTTCGCCGTAATAGTGCCGCATTGCGTCTGATTAAGAAGTAGTGCGCGTATGAATATAGCGGTGATGAAAATCCGCTTGTGACGTAGTAAAAAACCCCATGCGATTGCATAGAGCCTGCTAGCTGTCGCTAGCAGACTCAAAAATGATTCGAAAACAAGAGGACCATGATGGTCCTATATCGCTCACCTGAGCAAACAGCTTTGCAAACTAACTGTTGAAGTTTCAGCCAAGTTCACTGCTTTTTGTATAAATTTTATAGCCCTACACCCGAGCGGCCATGTGTTTTTCATGCATCGTGATCGCTGGAACTGAATCTTAAAAGGTGGTCACAAAAGGAACAATTCTGCCAAGTTATATTGAAACTGATCCAGTGGTTTCTGACAAAAAGGTTTTTGAAGTGTTTTATATAGCTATATAGGGAAAATAAGTCCCACACCCTAACGGCCATGTTTTTTGACGAATCATGACAGCTTCAACAAACTTGGTAGAGGACAACTAAAGAAACATTCCTGCCAAGTTATATTGAAATCGGTTCAGTGGTTTCTGACAAGAAGATTTCTAAAGTTTTCTATTTAGATATATAGGGAAAATAAGCCCCACCCTAGCAGCGATGTTTTTTGACGAATCATGATTGCTTGAACAATCTTGGTACAGGGTCACCAAAGCAACATTCCTGCCAAGTAATATTGAAATCGGTCAGGTGGTTTCTGAACAGAAGAATTTTAAAATTTTCTATACAGATATATACGGAAAATAAGCCCGGCCCCCTGACGGTCATGTTTTTTTGACGTATCATGAGCGCTTGAACAATCTTGGTACAGGGTCACCAAAGCAACATTCCTGCCAAGTTACAATGAACTTAATCCAACGGTTTCTTACGAGAAGATTTTTTAAAGTTTTCTGTATAGATATATAGGGAAAATATGCCACATGTTTTTGCCCCATGTGCCCCATAGCGGCCATGTATTTTTTAAGAATCATGCCGGCTTGAACAATCTTGGTAGAGGGTCACCAAAGAAACATTCCTGCCAAGTTATATTGAAATCGGTCCGTTGGTTTCTGACAAGAAAATTTCTAAACATTTCTATATAGATATATAGGGAAAAATAAGCCCCACCCTCTGGCGGCCATGTTTTTTGATTAATCATGATAACTTGAACAATCTTGGTAGAGGGTCAACAAGGAAACATTTCTGTCAAGTTATAATGAAATCGGTCCAGTGGTTTCTGACAAGAAGATTTTTAAGTTTTCAATTTAGATAAATAGGAAAAATAAGCCCCGTCCCCTGGCAGCCATATTTGTTTATGAATCATGACGACTTGAACAATCTTGGTAGAGGATCACCAAAGGAACATTTCTGCAAAATTATATTGAAATCGGTCCAGTGGCTTCTGACGAGAAGATTTTTAAAATTTTCTATGTAGATATATACGGAAAATAAGCCCCGCCCTCTGGCAGCCATGTTTTTTGACGAATCCAGATGACTTGAACAATCTTTGTAGAGGATCACCAAAGGAACATTTCTGCAAACCTATATTGAAATCGGTCCAGTGGTTTCTGACAAGAAGAGTTTTAAATTTTTCTATATAGATATATAGGGAAAATAAGCCGCGCCCCCTGGCAGCCATGTTTTTTGATGAATCATGACGACTTGAACAATCTTGGTAGAGGATCACCAAAGGAACATTTCTGCAAAATTATATTGAAATCGGTCCAGTGGCTTCTGACAAGAAGATTTTTAAAATTTTCTATATAGATATATACGGAAAATAAGCCCCGCCCTCTGGCAGCCATGTTTTTTTACGAATCCAAATGGCTGGAACAATCTTGGTAGAGGATCACCAAAGAAACATTTCTGCAAACCTATATTGAAATCGGTCCAGTGGTTTCTGACAAGAAGATTTTTAAAGTTTTCTATATTGAATATATAGGGAAAACAAAAGGACCATGATGGTCCTATATCGCTCACCTGAGCAAACAGCTTTGCAAACTTACTGTTTAAGTTTCAGCCAAGTTCACTGCTCTAAGATTTTTGTATACATTTTATAGCCCTACTCCCGAGCGGCTATGTTTTTTTCATGTATCATGACTGCTGGAACTGAATCTTGAAAGAAGGTCACCCAAGAAAGAAATATTCTGCCAAGTTATATTGAAATTGGTCCAGTGGTTTCTGACAAAAAGATTTTTGAAGTGTTTTATATAGCTATATAGGGAAAATAAGCCCCACCCCCTAACGGCCATATTTTTTGACGAATCATGACAGTTTGAAAAAAACTTGGTAGAGTGCCACCAAAGGAACATTCCTGCAAGTTATACTGAAATCGGTTCAGTGGTTTCTGACAAGAAGATTTCTAAAGTTTTCTATTTAGATATATAGGGAAAAAAAGCCCCACCCCTAGCAGCCATGTTTTTTGCCGAATCATGATTGCTTGAACAACCTTGGCACAAGGTCACCAAAGCAACATTCCTGCCAAGTAATATTGAAATCGGTCAGGTGGTTTCTGAAAAGAAGAATTTTAAAATTTTCTATACAGATATATACGGAAAATAAGCCCCGCCCCCTGGCGGCCATGTTTTTTGACGTATCATGAGGGCTTGAACAATCTTGGTACAGGGTCACCAAAGCAACATTCCTGCCAAGTTACAATGAACTCGACCCAACGGTTTCTTACGAGAAGTTTTTTTAAAGTTTTCTATATAGATATATAGGGAAAATATGCCCCGCCCCCTAGCGGCCATGTTTTTGACGAATCATGCCGGCTTGAACAATCTTGGTAGAGGGTCACCAAAGAAACATTCCTGCTAAGTTATATTGAAATTATATCCATTGGTTTCTGACAAGAAAATTTTTAAACTTTTCTATATAGATATATAGGGAAAAATAAGCCCCACCCCTTGGCGGCCATGTTTTTTTATGAATCATGATAACTTAAACAAACTTGGTAGAGGGTCAACAAGGAAACATTTCTGTCAAGTTATAATGAAATCGGTCCAGTTGTTTCTGACAAGAAGATTTTTAAAGTTTTCTATTTAGATACATAGGGAAAATAAGCCCCGCCCCCTGGCGGCCATGTTTTTTGTCGAATCCAAATGTCTTCAACAATCTTGGTAGAGGATCAACAAAGAAACATTTCGGCAGAATTATATTGAAATCGGTCCATTGGTTTCTGACAAGAAGATTTTTAAAATTTTCTATATAGATATATAGGAGAAATAAGCCCCACCCCATGGCGGCCATGTTTTTTCACGAATCCAAATGGCTTGAACAACCTTGGTAGAAAATCATCAAAGGAACATTTCTGCAAAATTATATTGTAATCAGTCGAGTGGTTTCTGACAAGAAGATTTTTAAAAATTTCTATATAGATATACAGGGAAAATAAGCCTCGCCCCCTGGCGGCCATGTTATTTGACGAATCGAAATGGCTTGAACAATCTTGGTAGAGGATTACCAAAGGAACATTTCTGCAAAATTATATTGAAATCGGTCCAGTGGTTTCTGACAAGAAGATTTTTAAATTTTTCTATATAGATACATAGGGAAAATATGCCCCGCCCCCTGGCGGCCATGTTATTTGATGAATCCTAATGGCTTGAACAATCTTGGTAGAGGATCACAAAAGGAACATTTCTGCAAAATTATATTGATGTCGGTCGAGTGGTTCTGACAAGAAGATTTTTAAAGTTTTCTATATAGATATATAGGGAAAATAAGCCCCGCCCCCTGGCGGCCATGTTTTTTGACAAATCCAAATGGCTTGAACAATCTTGGTAGAAGATCATCAAAGAAACATTCCTGCAAAATTATACTGAAATCGGTCCAGTGGCTTCTGACAAGAAGATTTTTAGAGTTTTCTATATAGATATATAGGGAAAATAAGCCCCGCCCCCTGGCGGCCATGTTTTTTGACAAATCCAAATGGCTTGAACAATCTTGGTAGAGGATCACCAAAGGAACATTTCTGCAAAATTATATTGAAATCGGTCCACTGGATTCTGACAAGAAGATTTTTAAAGTTTTCTATATTGATATATAGGGATAAGCCCCGCCCCTTGGCGGCCATGTTTTTTGACGAATCCAAATGGCTTGAACAATCTTGGTAGAGGATCACCAAAGGAACATTTATAAAAAAAAAAATTATATTGAAATCGGTCCAGTGGTTTCTGACAAGAAGATTTTTTTAAAGTTTTTAGTTAAAAAATCTTTTTTAGCTCCTGTGACCTAGGTATGCAATGGACCGAAACCATTTGAACAACTTTGAAAGAGGATCAATCAAGGACCATTCCTGTGAAGTTTGGTCAAAATCCAATCACTGGTTCAGGAGAAGATGTTGTTTAAAGATTGTGAACGGACGGACGGACGGACGACGACAACGACGGACGGTGAGTGATCACAATACCTCACCTTGAGCCTTCGGCTCAGGTGAGCTAAAAAGACCCGCCCCACTGGCGGCCATATTTTTTTTGAGGAATCCAAACTGCTTGAACAATCTTGGTAGAAGATCATCAAAGGAACATTTCTGCAAAATTATACTGAAATCGGTCCAGTGGTTTCTGACAAGAAGATTTTAAAAGTTTTCTATATAGATATATAAGAAAAATAAGCCCCGCCCCCTGGCGGCCATGTTTTTTGACGAATCCAAATGGCTTGAAAATTCTTGGTAGAGGATCACCAAAGGAACATTTCTGCGAAAGTATACTGAAATCAGTCCAGTGGCTTCTGACAAGAAGATTTTTAAAGTTTTTCTATATAGATATATAGAGAAATTAAGCCCCGCCATCTGGCGGCCATGATTTTTGACGAATTCAAATGGCTTGAACAACCTTAGTAGAGGATCACCAAGGAAATATTTCTGCAAAATTATATTGAAATTGATCCAGCGGTTTTTGACAAGAAGATTTTTAAGTTTTCTATATACTTAATATAGGGAAAATAAGCCCCGCCCTCTGGCGGCCATGTTTTTTGACGAATCCAAATGGCTTGAACAATCTTGGTAGAGGATCACCGAAGGAACATTTCTGCAAAATTATATTGAAATCGGTCCAGTGGTTTCTAACAAGAAGTTTTTTAAAATTTTCTATACAGATATATAGGGAAAATAAGCTCCCCCTCCCCCCCACCCCCACCCCCCACCCCCGGCGGCCATGTTTTTGACGAATCCAAATGGCTTGAACAATCTTGGTTGAGGATTACCAAAGGAACATTTCTGCAAAATTATACTGAAATTGGTCCAGTGGTTTCTGACAAGAAGATTTTTTAAATTTTTAGTTAAAAATCTATTTTTAGCTCCTGTGACCTAGATATGCAATGGACCGGAACAATTTGAACAACTTTGAAAGAGGACCAACCAAGGATTATTCCTGTGAAGTTTGGTCAAATTCCAATCAGTGGTTTAGGAGGAGATGTTGTTAAAGATTGTGAACGGACGGACGGACGGACGGGCGGACAGACGGACGACGACGGTCGGTGGACGGTGGATAGTCACAATAGCTCACCTTGAGCCTTCGGCTCAGGTCAGCTTAAAAGCTATTAAGCTTAGAGGAAAATGTTTCCCTCATTTCACTAATATCAAATAGAAACATTGTGACCATGCATGCACTGTAACTAGCTGACTACATAAATAAATGCCAATGGGAAACAAAGGTGAAACGAAATAAGTGTAAGAAGAGTGAAAGAGCTTAGAGAATGTCTGCGTGATAGAGAAGCATTAGAAGAAATCGACACTATTTATTTTGCAGGTACAATCACATGATATAAGAGAGAGATTAAGAACGTGTTATCCCCGTAAGCATTCTTTATATATCTTCAGCGGGCCGTTATCGGCCCGTCAGGGTAGCTGACGGGCCAATAACGGCCCGCTGTAGATTTATAAAGAATGCTAGCTGGGATGGGATTCTGGTTTCGGAGCAACTCAGAAAACTTATTAACCGTTATAAAAGAATTGGCTATAGCCTGGCAATTATGCGGCAGACTGCATGCCTAGTTGTCAACCCAATCATTGTTGATGGCTATGCTTCAGTCTTTAATTGCACGACGGCGGCTCGGGCCTCAGACACAATGGCGGCCTCTTCGTAAAACTTTAACCAGTGGGTTGGGGCTTGACGATATGTCTTTGGCTTGGCCCGCCCTGGTTCATCTACTGGCTTTCATTTACGAGGGATGTTCGAAATGAATTGCTTATTGTCCTCTAGCTCGATATCCACGTGGGGCACGATAAAAACCAATACATACCTGTATAGGGCTATTCAATATCTACACAATGGTGTATAAATGTACATGTTAGACTAAGTGTAAGACATAAAATTTGCCATTTGAATATACGCAGTCATTGACCACTGCAGTAAAAATGGTTGGTAGAAGCGTCGACAAAAAAGATGAAATACGGGCTTACATCAAAGCTCGCTCAAAACTTGGTTGTTCTTTGAAGAAGCTGATGATTGAAATTTCTACTGCTTTTGGACCTTCTTGTGCGTCTAATGACACAGTTCGGCGGTGGAAAAAGAAATTTGAGTCTGGTGTAGAGTCCATCAAAACTGCACCGAAATCAGATAGGCCAAAATCTGCATCTCGTAAAGAAATCGTTTCCAAAATAAACGAAATCATTGAAGGAGATGCCAGATTTACAGTTCGTGATATTGCACGAAAGGTAGGGATATCACTATCAACGGTTCACCTTATTTTGAAGAAGCATTTGAAAGTCAGAAAGATTTCTGCTAGATGGGTGCCATATCTGTTGACTGACGAGCAAAAGAGGCAACGTGTTAAAGTGGCCAAAAGGCTGCTTCAAATGTTTCCAAAATATGACGAAAAGCAGTTTGCCAATGTCGTCACAGGTGATGAAACCTGGGTCCATTATTTTGAGCCGTCAGAAAGGTT
Source organism: Anodontia alba (assembly GCA_964016985.1). NCBI lineage: Eukaryota > Metazoa > Mollusca > Bivalvia > Lucinida > Lucinidae > Anodontia > Anodontia alba. The sequence continues at coordinate 61,355,490 of OZ024833.1, read as the reverse complement.
AGCAATAAGATCTGGGCCACTAAACACAGCAAACGCCCAATAATTGCCAAACGTTCCTTGAGTACAAAGAAGGTTTTGTATGCAATCTCTTCTCTGGTGAAGGAGTCGCAATAAAAGTGCCAGTGAAAAAGGGCAAAAGCATCACCGGAAAATACTACAAAGACGTAGTACTGAAGAAACTGAAAAAGTATTATCAGAAACGACGCCCTGCCACTGGTTTTAAACATGTCCGTCTTCTACATGACAATGCCCCAGCTCATACCTCCGCAATAGTTACGGCGTTTTTGAAAAAAGAAAAAGTAACTGTTTTGCCCCTCACCCCCCGTATTCCCCAGACCTTGCCCCATGTGATTCCTTTTTGTTTCCGAAATTGAAAGCATTCCTTGCTGGGCGAAAATACCAGTCCCGACAGGCACTTGGATCTGCCATTCATCAGTACCTTATTACTGTGCCCAAATCAGCGTACCGTGACGCCTTCAAGAAGTGGATACATCGGCTGAAACTTAGCATTTCTAGCCACGGGGAGTACTTCGAGGGCATGAAATGAGTACTTTTGGGCTAACTTAAAATTTGAAGTCTCCAGACAGAAATAGGCAATTCATTTCGAACATCCCTCGTACTCTGGCATACAGTAGAATTAGCCATGAGTACTCGTCTTTGTTTATTAAAGTGATTAATTTGATTTTTATGTTTTCGCTTTCATGCATTGACAGCTGGGAGCCTTTATGCGAACTGAATTTTTATGTATTTATGTATTAAGAGTAGCATCGGGACCCAGGGTGAAGTTGGCTATCTGTAAAAGTGCTTTAAACCCCCCGGTGGTTTACTCTACTAACCGTTCTAAGGCGGTGTACCCGGTGTTAGTCTTACTCTTTGTTGCTTTGTGGTTTATTCTACGAGGCGATTTGTTTTATGTCTTACCTTGTGTCATTTTGTTCTTGTGTTTTTCAGTCCTTTTAGCATTGCGATTACCTCGCTTGCGATTACCTCGCTTGGGGAAGAAAGAGCTAATTTTAGTGCTTTTCGTACGTTTATTCGATTTGTGCTTGTTTGGATTTGTCGGTTGTCTCTTCCTCTTGGTGTCTGGGAAGGGCTGCGGTTTGTGGTTGTGGCACTCCCTGGACTTTTCTCTTACCTTTTTTTTAATATATAAAAGTCAAGACTTCACTTAATCATTGAGTTTAATGCTTTCGCAAAAGCAGGTTTTGCCCCTTTCAGTAGGCGAATCAATAACAAAAAAGCTTTCATAAACATTCCTGAGGTTCTAAAACTAATGTAAAAAGAAATGATTCATTTATTTAGACATCACGTAACGCTCAAAATTTACCACTTTGTATAGTAAACAGAGGGAATCAGGGGTCGAAAAATAAGCGGAAGCTCGTGTGATGTTTGTTGCTACGACAAACTGATTCCTTATCAAAATTTTAAAAATTTATACCTAGATTGGCAAATTAGAGAAAGTAAAAGTGATGATCATCACATTCTGTTAGCACGCTAAAGGAAATTGTTTTCCATTTCCATAGACAGATTCGAATTAATTAGCTCGCACAATTAAAGTTCATATTTGTTGGAAATAAGGACATAAATGTCACGTTAATGCAACAGTTGCTGACTTTTATGAGGCCGTCATCAAGCTTTATCAAGCCTTACAAGTACTGCACAGCAGGATTTTACCCTTTCTATGTTGTTTTATAGGTTAATGGATTATTCTGGTGACATCTCTCGTGTGGCGAATTATTTCAGTTTCCCAGCTAGCATTCTGTTTATGGACCGTTATAACGAGTCTGATATACATGTAGATTTAGGCAGAATACTAACTGCGTTGTAAGTCTGTACAACGCAAAGAAGCAATTGTAAATAAAATAATAACACAAGAAAAATGTGCCTTCCTCCCTTAAAATAGATAGGCATATATCATTCAAACCAAATATAGGTAAAGAGCATACATCATTGAAACCAGAGATAGCGGGGCATAGATAAGCGGGAATATACATACTTGAATCCAGAGATAGGCAAGAGCACCTCACTGAAACCAGAAATATGCAAGGGCATACAATATTGAAACTATGGATATGCAAGTGCATACATCATTAAATCAGAAATATGCAAGGGCATACATGATTGACGCCAGAGATATGTAAGGGCATACGTCACTGACGCCATTGGTATGCAAGGACGTACGCCATTTAACTCTGAGATATGCAAGGACATACAGCATTGAAATCAGACATATGCAAGGACATACAACACTGGAAACAGAGGTATGCAAGAGCATAACTCATTCCCAGCTAGCATTCTACGTAAATCTATATCGGGCCGTCATCGGCCCGTCAGCTACCCTGACGGGCCGATGACGGCCCGATATAGATTTACGTAGAATGCTGACTGGGTTAAAACCAGAGATATTCAAGGTATATATCATTGAAAACAGAGATAAGAAAGGGCATACAGCACTGGAAACAGGTTTGCCAGGGCATACATCATTGAAACCAGGTATATGCAAGGACATACATCATTAAAACAGATATATCCAAGGCGTACATCACTGAAGATATATAAATGGGCGTACAACACATGAAAACAGAGGTATGCAAGGACATATATAATTAAAAACAGAGATGTGCAAATGCATACATCATTGAAACCAACGATATGCAAGGGCATACGTTATTGAAACCAGATATATGTAAGGGCATACAACACTAGAAAAAGAGGTGTGTCAGGGCATACATCATTGAAACCAGGTATATGCAAGGACATACATCATTTAAACAAAGATATGCAAGACGTATATCATTGAAAACAGAGATATGAATGGGCGTACAACACTGGATATAGAAGTATGCAAGGACATATATAGTTTAAAACAGAGATGTGCGAGTGCATATATCATTGAAACCAACAATATGCATGGTATACGCCATTAAAACCTGATTATGCAAGGGCATACGTCATTGAAACAGAGATATGTAAGGGCATACAGCACTGGAAACAGAGATATGCAAGGGCATACATCTTTAAAAAAAGAGATATGCAAGGGCATACACTATTGAAAACAGAGATATGCAATAAAAATATAATCGAAAACAGAGATATAAAGGGCTCAAAACATTGGAAACAGAGGTATGCAAGGACATATATCATAGGAAACAGTGATATGCAAGCATATATAATTTAAAACAGAGATATGCACGGGCTGATATCATAGGAAACAGTGATATGCAAGCATATTTAATTTAAAACAGAGATATGAAAGGAAAGATATCATAGGAAACAGTGATATGCAAGCATATATAATTTAAAACAGAGATATGAAAGGACAGATATCATAGAAAACAGTGATATGCAAGCATATATAATTTAAAACAGAGATATGCAAGGGCAGATATCATAGGAAACAGTGATATGCAAGCATATATAATTTAAAACAGAGATATGCAAGGGCAGATATCATAGGAAACAGTGATTTGCAAGCATATATAATTTAAAACAGAGATATGCAAGGGCAGATATCATAGGAAACAGTGATATGCAAGCATATATAATTTAAAACAGAGATATGCAAGGGCAGATATCATAGGAAACAGTGATATGCAAGCATATATAATTAAAAACAGAGATATGCAAGGGCAGATATCATAGGAAACAGTGATATGCAAGCATATATAATTTAAAACAGAGATATTCAAGGGCAGATATCATAGGAAACAGTGATATGCAAACATATATAATTTAAAACAGAGATATGCAAGGGCAATACAACACTAGAAATAAAGGTACGCAACTTCATACATCATTGAAACAAATACATTCATGGACGTACATCAGAGAAACCAGTGACATGCAAGAATATGCATCATTGAAAACAGAGATATGAAATGACATACATCATTGAAAACACAGATATTCAAGGGCATATATAATTGAAAACAGAGATATGAAATAGCATTCATCATTGAATAATAGAAGGGAAGGCAATGATCTGGAATCGATACTATTATCCCACAACTCCCATCAGAGACATCAAAGGGAAAGAAACACAAACATGAAATAACTAGACTTTAATAGAAACATCACTAGCAGAAAGCCAAACGGACAGTTACTTTCCCACAAAGTGGCCAAATGGCTATCCAAAACAAAACGATGAAAGCGACACACACACATTCAAAGACGAACTATAACAACAATAAACCATGACAGAAGAGATATAAAAGGGCATACAAAACTAGAAATAGATTTATGCAAGGGCATACATCATTGAAACCAGAGATATTCATGGACATACATCATTTAAACAGAGTTATACAAGGCTTTACATCATTGAAAACAGAGATATGCAAAAGGTTTACATTATTGTAACAGAGGAATACACGGACACACATCACTGAAACCAGAGATATGCAAGGACATATATCGTTAGGCAAATTATAGAACTTGGCGGTTGTCAAACACTTTGTTTGTGCCGTTTGTTTGTATATCTATCGTTTTATTGCATAAGTGTACCTTAATTTGCTTGTAAATACATTTTCCTTATTTTATGTGTATCGCCTGGTTAAAATATCACGCTAGAATATAGTTCTAATTAAGTGGAGTAACCAAATTCGTTTTTGTTCATATTATTCGATTAAACGTATGTTATGACCATCTTTTCGAAAGATAAGGGCCTACTTTAGACAGCATCATATACAATGAATCCTCGTTACAACAAAATATAAAGATCTCATTAAAATGAATTTGCTATTATTAGAAATCCTTAATAAGCAGAATGATATGTAAGAAAGGACTTCTCTTATTCCTATTATTTTCTCACAGAACATATGTGTTGCATATACGTAGGTGTATATAACTCTGGGCAGACGAAACAAAGCAAAAACATTGTAATATGTACGAGCAATACAATTCTAGACAAGAATCTGCGATGCCCGTTCAGACTATTCTCTGCATCGGAGGACATATTTCCAATTTTCAAACCTAAAGTCTGCGTAGGCGAATTTGTCAAAATATATTATCTAAACATGTCACTGTGAAACTTTAAAATCAGTGTACATTCTAAAGAAACTTCATATATGTCAATATAATTTAATATTTCATTTGACAAACAAGGAGCGCTCGGCATCAAAGATACGGGTGACATGCACATTTTTAGACAACAATGCATTACAGTAAAACCTCTATTGCTCGAACATCATTCGGACCATGGAAATTTATTCGAGACATAGGTAGTGTGAGCCATTGTCGTTTAATCATGGCTACAGGCCAGGAAGCAAATGGTGATAATTTAGGGAAGTATATTTGATCTTCGATATAATAATTGTATGTTGAGTTCACTCATTTATTCCAGACACGGGTAGTGTGAGCCATTGTCGTTATATCATGGCTCCAGGCCAGGAAGCAAATGATGATAATTTAGGTAAGTATTTTTTCTCTTCGCTATTATAATTGTATGTTGAGTGTACTTATTAGGCTCGCCTCGATGAGGCAGTTCTAATAAGAACACACAACATACATTTTCTTTATGATTAAATAAGAAAATATCCCTAATTATGTGTTTTCATGAGCTACCGGAGGATTTCGTAGGGACTAAAAAACGTTTGAATTAGTAAACGAGCCATCAGGTTCGAGCTATTGAAGTTCGACTGTGTATTATGAAAATTCCATGGCTTACAAAGTTCTAGATACGAAGGGTCTCATGATAACTGTTTGTTCTTTATTTCTTCAATAAAACATATTTTGTGGGTACTCATTAAAATGCCTCTGGTTATCCAAACGTTATATAGTAAACCTTCGAAACTCGAACGTCAATGGCTCATTTACCGTGGCTGATTCGAACTCGTTTTTAGTCCCAATGAAATTCTTGTGATAGATTATTAAAAACAAATATTTAGGGATAGTTGAGATATTGTTTCTTAGTTCATCATGAAACTTTATGTTGTGTGTACTCATTAGAATCACCTCATTGGCACTTCAATGAGTGCACCCAACCCTATTTTTGTAGAAGATCGTAACGACATCCTAAATTATCCCCATTTGCCTCTGAACCTACCGCTTTGATTAACCCTCAGTGGCCCAATGTCTAAAACAAATTTTATGGTCCAAAAGATGTTCGTGCCATCGAAATTCGACTTATTTTGACAGATTTCCTGTAATAGAAGTGCCACTGGAAAATGTGTCTTCTGGATATATGCGGATATATCAGAATGCGCAATCACAAAGCAGATTAGCCTGCGCAAGCACAAGACTGAAAAGAATCACGAAAACATACCTATATAATTTTTACCCCCTTAAACCCCATTTTTATAGAGTAAAACTGGGGTTCACAGGGGTATTCATTATTTCCTTATTTCTACTCAAAAACGTAGATTGTGGGTACCCACAATCTATGTTTTGAGCAGAAATATGAAAATATCAGAATTTTTATCTGAAAACTTTCCGTTTTTGGTGGTGAAATTTTCAATATATTTTGATTATTTTTTTTTCTAAATGGGATCCGCGCCGTCGGTTAAGAGACTCATAGGATACTGCAGACTATATCGGTATGCAACAACTGTCTCTAGCTCACTGTCGTGTTTAATAACATCAGCGCTATATCTAAGTACATGGCGACGTTTTATGGCTGTCACAGTTGTCACAGCCATAAAACGTCGCCATGTACTTCGATATAGCGTTGATAGTAATAAACATTCAGCTCTTTTGGGATGACAGGACTCAAAAGTTGCTGAGGGGCATTGCATTTATTCTTTATTCCTCGTGAATGGACCCAATCAAACCCAGGATATCTACCTCAGAAAATTGCGTGGCTTTGTTAGTTGTCCTTTATTTCATTGTACCTCAAAGATTCCTTTTTCAAGTGGCGCGGCTCATCTATTGATATTTTATAACGCTTTGCTGAATGCCAGAATGAGCAACTCATATATTGTAATTTTACGGATCTTTGCGGAATGCATGGATGTACCGCTCTTATATAGAAGCTTTTCGTAGTTCAAAGATGTGCCGTTTTATATACTGCTATTTTATGCAGTCTGGCAGAATGCATGGATTCGCATCCAATTTATTGCTATTCTACGCATCCTTGCGGAATACATGGATTCGCCGCCTATATAATGCTATTTTGCGCAACTTTGCAAAATGAATGGATGTGCCGCTCATATATTGCTATTTTGCGTTACGACAAAACTTTGCGGAATACATGAATGCACCTTTCATATACTGCTATTTTACGCCGCAAATTTGTGAAATGCGTGGATGTGCCACCCATGAATTGCTATTCTACCCAACTTAGTGGAATGCATTAGTTTGCAGCTAATATATTGCTCTTTTACGCAACCATGCTTGCGTGCCTATATATTGCGACTTTACGTAACTTTATGGAATGCATAATTGCGCCGCCTATATGTTGCGATTTTACGTTAATTTATGGAATGCATGAATGCGCCGTCAATATAGTTATATTTTAAGCAGCTTTGTAAAATGCATGGATATGTTGCTCAAACATTGGTATTTTACGCAACTTGTGGAATGCATGGATGCGCCACTTATATATTGCTATTTTATGCAACTTTGTGGAATGTATTGGTGCGCCGCTCATATATACAGGTAATTTTGGCAACTTTGCAGAATGCATAGATGCGCCGCTCAAATATTGTACTTTTACACAATTTTATGGGAAGTATGCTTGCGCCGCTCATGAATTGCTTTTTTTACGCAACTATGCGATATACATTGATGTGCCACCCGTATATTGCTATCTTATGACATTTTGTGGAATGGATGTATAAGCTGCTCATATATTACATCGATGCGCCGCCAGTAAATCGCTATTTTACGCATCTTTGCAGAATTCATAGATGTGCCACTCATATTTATTTCTAATTTACGCATTTTTGCGGAATGAATGGGTGCGCAAATCATTTATTAATATTTTACGCAATTTTGCGGATTGCATAAATCCGCTAGGTAAATTTATATTGGAGCCGCGCCATGAAAAATGTGTCCAGTATGTTAACGCATCTATATACAATGTATACATTTCAGCCATAGCTCTCGACAAGCGCATTAACCAAAAAAAAAAAAAACATTTTTTGCGCATTTCTCAATAGCTACATATGTTGTGAGTACTCACTGGAAGGGCCTCTGCAATACGCTTCCAATTAGTACCCACAACATACTTTTTGGTGGAGAAATACGTCAACTATAGTGAACCCTCGTTACAACGACAGCATATGTTCCAAAAGAAGTTGCCATTAAAATGAATGTGCTGTTGTACAGAATATTTAATGAGCAGATTGATTTGAAAGAACGTTCTTGTTTTGTTCTTATTGCCTCATAGAATATATGTTTTGGATATTTGTTAGAATCGCCTCAGAGGGGCGATTCTAACAAATATCCAAAACATGTGTTTCTTTAGAGTATTAAATACAACAGTCTTGCATAATTTGTGACCAATTGTTACCTCTTAAGCGAAGGTTTCGTGACAGTCAAATTGTCTTTATAACGAATTTTGTCGTTGTATCGAGTATCGGTACAAAGAGGTTTGTCTGTATTTATTTTGACACGTCTTTTATCCAGAGCTTTGTAAGCCATGGTATATTCTTGGATATGCCCTAAGCCATCCACCCTTTTAACACACACTGTGATTGTCGCTTTCAATAAAAGCAAATTTGGTTTCATTCATGATATCATATACTATTTCTAGCTAACACAGAAGCGGATAAAAACTCATCTAAACTGCCAAGCCATTCAGTAATAATTTGATTTTAACTTTTGGAAGCATACTAAGTGATTTGCACTTAAAATGAGTTACGAAATATGGCTTGTTATGGAACATAATTGTTAAGCGTAAAGTTGACGTGTGTTTCATACATGATTTTTTTAAATGAGCTCTTTACACCAAACTCTTACATCCTGTTGTAAATTTTGCGGAACCATGTAATTTTAGTGTTACTTATGCAATTATCTACTGACAAAGAAAATTAAATTATAATTGTTTGATTAATGATAAAACTAATTATTTTAATAATGATAAAACTAATAATAATAATAATAATAATAACAACAACAGTAACAATATAAGACAGCCTTATGGATATACACTCAGCTCTCTTTATACCGACACTCGATACAAGCACAGAATTTGCTATAATTTTAATTTGACAGGCACGAAACCTTCGGTCAAGAAGTGACAACTCACCAGAAATCATACAGGAATTTTGTATTGCTTTTAATATTTCATGAACAAATACTTTGGATATTTGTTAGAATCCAAAACAAATACAATGTTTTGTGGGGAAAAAAATAAAACAAGACCTTTATTACATATTATTCGCTGCGTTTAAGGATTATTTACAACAGCAAATTCATTTTGACGACAACATCTTTGGAAACAAATGTTGTAGCGAGTTTCCACCATATATTATTTTGCTTCCAAATGTCCCTTTTCTTTTAAGGAATGAAACCAGCGCCCTACTTTCTATATGCAAGAAGCCAAGAATTATCACTTTAAAATTCGGCATAAATCGGTCATATCTCGAGCCCGTGACCGTTTACAGAAACAGCCGCTAGACCCTATATAAAAGAGCTTTTTTTTATCTTTTACACTGGATGTCAAACGACTCTAGTGCATACAAAAAACGATCGCTTTTCTTATCTGTCGTATTGAAGGTATAAGCTAAGACTTGGCAAACTGTACTAACTGATTAAAGCAAAGCCGTAGGAAACACTCCTTTTGGTCAATAGTATAAAACTCATACTAAGCAAGCAAGTGTCTGTGTAAACGTGATTAATCACTTACATCGCGTCATCCCAAAAAGGTACATAAGTAAAGTGGACATACTTGTTAAGTGGTCTCGTAACACCGGGTAGATCATCCACATTTTTACAAGTGGTGTAAGCTTTGTGACTCCCTGATTGCAATTTGGCCCACCAAGGCTCTATGAAAAAGAGGTCTACTTTAAAAGGAAGACATTTGCTCCTACAAATTCCTTTCTTTTAATGTAGGTCCCTTAACAGCAGTGAGGCAATATAATGTTAACAATTCAATTCCTATTATTTACTTAAATTTGTTACACACACTGTAAACCAGGGCCCAGTTGTTTAAAGCATCGTTAGCTTAACGAGCTCGTTAAGGGTCATTTCGTTAACTGTTTTAGCGGATTCAATACACAATATTCTGATATTTTTTCAGCAAAAAAGAATCAGCATATTTGCGTATCACTCGATGTAAATTTTAACGAATTGTCAACTAACGACATCGTTAGCTTTGAACAACTGGGCCTAGTTTTACATTTCTATTAATTACATGCGTTCGTCTGTTATAGAACAAAATGCATACAGCCAAATGTAAGTGTAGGGTCTCTGTACAGTGCAAAAAATTCTTGATCAGTCAGTTTACCGAATTTGTCAGTTTAGATGTTGCACCGTTTATCTATTTATTTGCTAGAAATATTAACTTTGTATTGCCATATCAGTTTTCTTACTCATTACAGGGTTATTCAAAATAATTTCTTATGGGTTAATATATCACAACATTCAATAAACTATCTCATAAATGTCTTTCTTTTGAGAAACTATGATGATAAATAACACAAATGACCGCATTTGCCTCTGTTTCTACTAGCATTGAATTGTTTGGTACGTCTTTTAGTTTAACCAATAGTCATAGCACCGAGTACAAGGTTATTTGTCACAAGAAGATCAGATGTACTCATTGGTACGCCATTTCGTCCGCCAAGGAAACAATTAAGGCATCTGAGGGAAATGCAATTGCCTTCAAGGGAGGCAGCTCTTTCAAAATTGCTTTTCTCCCTTCTGAAAAGATATTTATCGTACAGGAAATCATCTCTTTTCGGAAGGGTCCTGTTGTGCCAGAAAACAACAAGGTAGAAGCTAATCGAAGACTCTAACAGGTACAGACCGCACCTATATAGTTCCGCCATGTGTCACAAGGGAAATAACTTTTGTGGCTATCTGTTAGTTTTTCTGCACATCAAGCCCCTTCTGATAAAGGGTCTAAGAGGAAAGAATTTGCACTAAAATGTATTAAATTATTTCCTTTAAGAGTAGTCACTTTTGTGAAAGAGGACTAAAATCATTTGTGACACGAATTGCCTTTCCCTGAAAGTGTATTAATTATTTGCACCGGTTAACTCAAAGGGTCTAAAAGCGCAAATTTGCGCTTTTAGACCCTTTGAGTTAACCGGTGCAAATAATTAATTTTCAGAAAGCGGGTCATTAATATGTCAACCTTTGTCCCGTATCATGTATCCTGATAAGTGGTCTCAACGTTTCTGACATGAATTTGCTTTTATCAAGGTTGTTACTCTCTACGCGCCTGCCGAAATATATTGACTACAAGGAAAAATAATGAAATATGAGCGGAGATATAATCTGGTACTATATGCTGATATCACTCGCAACTCTGGGGTAAATGAAATATTGACATGTTAACAATGATGTTTATGGCTAAAGGAAACCAAACTACACGAATGGAAGTTTGATTTGGTTGGTTTAGATTTTAACGGTCCAGTCAACTCTATTAAAGTCATGTCGGGCCGGTCAGTTTACCTAAACATACTTTTCCTCCGGCAGGCTTAGTCCCTTAAACGACTAACTAGTACATGTATATATCGTCTTTTGCCAGAAACAGAAAACTGCCCTTCGAGATGGACCGTAGAAAATATTTCATGATCAATATCCAAGAAATGTTGCCGGACCAAGCGGGGACTGAAAGCGTCAACCTTCTGATCACCAGTCGGACACGCATCCCACTGAGCCACCGAGTACGTTTGAATCATATGACTCTTTATTACGTTAACAACCAAGGCAGTATATAGGTCCTATATAGATCCATTTATTTCTTCAGTGTCACGACATCAAGTTTTTCCCTGTATAAAAAATGGAGGAAATTTGTCATGATGCCCACTTATACAGATTCATGCACGGCGAATGACGGAAAAGTAATAAATAGATTGAATTAAACTTTAAACAGAAAAATCATCAAACTTGCCTAATAATTTGAGATTCTCGTATACCCCTGTTTTCTATGTGCAGTAACACTAGAACACCGATGAATCGTTTACCGTTTACCGTGGCAGATTCAAACGTTTTTGAGTCCCTTCTTTCCATAGCTCAAGAAAACAAATATATAGGGATAGTTTAGGAAAATGTCTCATTTTAACATCAAAATGTATGTTGAGTGTGCTTATTAGAATCGCCTCGTCAATGCGATTCTAATAAGTACACTCAACATACCATTATTGTATAGAAGATCGCAATTATCCCTAAATTATATTCATTTGCCTTCTTACCCGGCGCTATGATTAACGGGGGAGGGCGGTTGTTGTGTTGTTTGTTTTGCTTGTTTTTGTTGTCGTTGTCGTTGTTGTTGTTGTTGTTGTTGTGTGTGTGTGTGTGTGTGTGTGTGTGTGTGTGTGTGTGTGTGTGTGTGTGTGTTTTCTGCAAAACTAGTACCGTGTTTACCGCAAATTTAGAGACACCCTAATTTCTGACTGTACTGCTCCTAAAATTTTAGCAGGTCCATCTTATGACATGTCTAAGAAATTGCTGGATAAGTGGCAAACAGTGCAGGCCCTGATAAGACGCCGCGGATTGCGGCGTCTGATCCTGGCCTACACTTTTTGCGCAGGTCTATCCGTAGCAATATTGGGTTTGTTATGATACTTTAGAACCTGTGCGCTTTCCTTTACTCGATTCAACAATCAAAGCGCAAGAACCGCTGATTTATGACATCGTAGTATTGGCGAAAATTCATAATTCAGACGCAACGTTAGAAACCTACTTTCTGACATTATGATGCGGACAACGAAGACTCTGATCAGACTCCGCGTCCGCGCAGTCTGATTAGAGTCTTTGTTGTCCGCATGAGGAATTTTCGCATACTAGGCTATCCAAAATGCGACCAGAGAAGATTCTGATCAGACTGTGTGATCACGCAGAATGATCTGATTCTCCGCTGAGCGCATGTCGGAAGCTACGTTTTCTGACGTTACGGGGTCGTATGATTTTTACTACAGTTTGTACTAATATTTTAACTGTGCCAACTGGCTGGCATATTTTTCCAGTAAACAATAGGAAGATCGATTTACTGGGTCAATGTAACAGATAATTAAAAAGGATACAAGAAAAATGTACTTTTAGAATATGAATAAATGAAAGCAGATAATAATAGTCAAAATAGTTGTCAGCCTAAGATCAAAAAAGACTGAAGTCTCCCTTATTTTTTGATATGTCAAGACTAATGAGGCAACCGTTATTTCTCTGAATTATTAGAGAGAGAGAGAGAGAGAGAGAGAGAGAGAGAGAGAGAGAATGAAAGAGAAACAGATCCGGCTAGCATTCTGCTTGAATCTATATAGGACCGTTATCCACCAGACAGGAATCATGTCGGGCTTATAACGGTCCGATATAGATTTAAGCAGAATGCTAGAGAGTGAGAGACAGAGACAGACAGCATCACGAAAACACGCCTATATAATTTTGACCCCCATAAACCCACTTTTATATAGTAAAACTGGGGAATACAGGTGTATACATTATTTTTCTTATTTGTGCTCAAAACATAGATTATGGGTACTCGTTAGAACCGCCTCGTCGAGGCGGTTCTAACGAGTATCCACAATCGATGTTTTGGGCAGAAATATGAAAAATATCAGGGATTTTTACTAAAAATTTCACCTTTTTTTTTGTTGTAAAATTTTCAATGTATTGGAATAGGCGTGTTTTCGTAATGCAGAGAAACGTATGGATGAGTGGTGCGGAAACATCAAAGCAGGACTCTCAAAAGAACGGGCGAGTGGTGTGCGCAGTGCAGTATGATCCGTGTTCCTACCGTTCGGTATAATCGTGTTGGACGCAACATCAAAGCTGTAAAAAGAGCAAATGATATGTCAAGTCCTGTGAGAAGACTAGTGCGATTGTAATCATATTTTCCAAACAAACATACTGGTAAAGCTACCCAGAAGAGGCCACAGTCACGAAAGGCGGGCTTGACGTGGCACCAAAATAAGAAATGTGGAACACATTACGAAAACATGCCTATACAATTTTGACCCCCTTAAACCCCATTTTTATATGGTAAAACTGGGGTTTACAGGGGTATAAATTATTTTTCTTATTTCTGTTCAAAACCAATATTGTGGGACTCGTTAGAACCGCCTCGTTCTAACGAGTACCCACAATCTATGTTTTGAGCAGAAATGTGAAAAATATCAGAATTTTTTTACCTTTTCAATTTTTGGTGGTAAAATTTTAAGTATATTTGAATAGGCGTGTTTTCGTAATGAAAGAATGACAAGACGCAACGAAACAAGTGCGATAACCGACATACAGCAAAATTTCAATGGTTCGAACATCTTTGGGACCATGGAAATTTATTCGCGACATTGGTAGTTCGAGCCCATATGGGATAATCATGGCGCCAGGACATGAAGCAAACGGTGATAATTTAGGGAAGTCTTTTTTTATCTTCTGTACTAAAATAGTATGTTGCGTGTAATCTTATGATAAAAGAAGAAAATTTCCCTAAATATTTGTTTTCTTGAATTATCGGAAGAAATTCCTAGGGACTCGAAAATGAGTTCGAATTATCCACCATGACGGTAAACGAGCTATCCGTGTTCATGTCATTGAGGTTTTATTGTACAAAGATGAACTGAAATAGAGGGTGTGCCTTAGAGAAAAGGAAAAGAATGGTCTGCAGAAATAACTAATTGGACGCTTAAACTAGTTTCATTCGATCGAAAATTCATTTTTCCAAGAACGTGGTTATTATAATGTACAAACATGACTTAAGTTGAACAAACATTCGTCTTTAACCTTTACCACTCTCAAGGCTAATTCGCCAAACTACAAATTGACGATATTTTCTTATTTTTCCAAGAAAACAGGATTTAACATTTCATACAAATTGTCTCCATTTCCGAGAAAAAATAGTATAAGTAGTTATATGTCGTCTGCTACAAATTTTACCCAGAGTGCTAAGCGTTAAATTTTGACATGATATGCTGATATGAGAGTCGGCACTTAAACGTGTCGTCATTTGTTGTCATTATACTGTTTTGGAGAGCATATCAGACGCCACTTCAAAATAAGTATTTTTGTAATTACTAGGCTATCTTTTTCTTAAAAAAAAAAATCGCATCCTATCCGGATAAAAACCAAAGTATGATATTTGCGACCAGTGTACACTCAGCTCAGTCTAGGCAGTGGAAGAGATTAACGAATGTCTAGCAAATAATACTAAATGACTGGAAAAAAAATAATGCTTATCGCCTAAACCTTAATGCAAATTAAGCTGGCTGGTTTGTAAAAAGCTATCCATAGATATTTGTTTACTTACTAACCATCTGATTCATACATTTGCGTTCTAACTATCTGAGTCATACAACTACATTTCAGTGTATTTGGACGGCTTATTGTTTGTGTGTTTTCCGTTGTTTTATAGGTACACCGGTTGTCAATCAATGTGAAAATTTCTTCAATTATTTCAAACGACAAACGTCAAAATAAAAAACTGAAATTTTGACACTTCTTAGCCGTCTCCGCATATACTAGAAAATCATTTTTACATTTATGTTTTCTTCTTTTATTTATAGTAGGCGGTTGCAAGTTTAATCTGTCAACTCCGAAACCTCTCTAATGCAATTCCACAATGTGACACCCGACCCTTTGCAGTGGGCGGTTTATCCAACAAGTAAGATTTCAAGAATTATTTCTGAGGTTTAAACACACATTTAGATAAGAGCTGTTGCAGGACAGAGTAGCTCGCCTGAATCGCGCTTTGCCTCTAAAAACTCTTACGAAAACTTTTTTTTTAATATAATTTAAATGTTACTCGTGTGGGTTGGGATGGTACAGCACAGAGCTTCAGACCAGTATCGAACATCAAGACAAGCATGAACTACGTCTATCCCGAGGTTCAGGCGATATAGCATTTTAAAAACGTATAACAAAAACTTAAACCATTGCCGACGCCGACTCGGTGGTGACTGCTATAGGTCTGCCTTTACGTTCGTACAGGTGAGCTCAAATAGTAAGCTTCATTTACAAAGAATTCAGTTCGGATCAAACCCCTTAATTCACAACTTTATGCAACAGACTAAAGACGGAAACGGTAATAATGAAGTTTATGTGGTGTACTTTATAATGATGATATAGAAATAAGAATAACCAATTGATGCCGAGTGGATTCTTCTATCTTAATACTTTGGGCCAATCCATTTCCAACAGAATGGTGACTGGTTTTCCTTGTTGCCATATTTTATAGAAACTCCTGTATTTTATAAAACAGTGTACCCCCTGATCAGACGCCGCGTAGTGCGGCGTCTGATCTGGATCTAGACTGTTTGTCAATATCTCTTTTATGGGACGCTAGGCATAAATGGTTTCATTGAGTTCGTTTTCATCAACTTCTAATGACATGACAATGCGTGAAGATCCTATTTCAGTGTGGGGAATCCATGTGACCAAATGACTAGGTACACGAAGTTTGTTACTATTTTTAGCTCCGCATAAGGAAGGATTTTTTAGAATATCTCGATTTATACCTGATTGAATTTGTTCAAATAAAGCGCAGAGTACGCGGAAAATCAAGCTCTTTCTGGTGGTGCAAGCGCTGTTCTGCGATCTGGTCGGATTCTCGAGAACATTCGGAGAATGTTTTTCGTCAAAATTTATGTACATTGTCCCGGTAGCCTAGATTGACAGCAAAAACATATTTCGAATGTTCTCGAGAGATCGCAGATCGCAGAATACATGATGGGAGCTAAAAATAGTAACAAACTCCGTGCACTTAGTCATTTGGTCACGTGGATTCCCCACACTGTATTTTGTATTTACAAAATCGCCTATCAAAATGATATCCTAAAGTTTCCTAATAAACTGGTGCTTTCTATGGGTACCATATTTGACCCCAATACTCGGACACCATTACGTCTTCCCGTACATATTCTTATATTACAATAACCTGTTTACATGTTGGTAGAATTTAAACTGCTGAGTAAATGTCAAACAGTGAAGACCCGGGTTTGCATCAGAATGTACACGTTCAGTTTAAGTCAGCCTTTCCAAAAATGAAGGGTAAATGTAAAGATGCCTGAATAAAAAAAATCAACAGCAATTTGTCTAATTTGACATGCCATTATTGTAACTTCGCTTCATTTTCAATTATAATAATAGTAATACTAATAAAGTCAAACTCCAGTGGCTCGACCATC
The DNA here is from genome assembly GCA_964016985.1 of Anodontia alba. Classification (NCBI taxonomy): domain Eukaryota; kingdom Metazoa; phylum Mollusca; class Bivalvia; order Lucinida; family Lucinidae; genus Anodontia; species Anodontia alba. The sequence continues at coordinate 61,338,262 of OZ024833.1, read as the reverse complement.
TTTGAAACCGTGGAAATTTGTTCTAGACATTGGTAGTTCGAACCATCGAGGGTTAATCATAGCGCAGGTCGGAAGGCAAACGGAGATGTTTAAGGGATATCTATAAAATAATATCAATAAAATAATGTCATGTTGATTGTACTCACTACTGAGAATCGCCTCGATGAGGCGATTCTAATGAGTACACACAACATACATTTTCATGATAAGATAATTTAATTTCCCTAAAATATCCCTAAATATATGATTTCTTGAAATATCAGCAGAATCTCCTAGGGTCTTAAAATCGAGTTCGAATCAGACAAGGTAAACGAGCCATCGGTGTTCAAGTCTTTGAAGTTGATAATAATATTATTAATAATAATAATATTTATAATAATAATAATAGTAATAATAATAATAATAATAATAATAAGCAGAGGTTTGGCATAGTTTCTGCGGTTTCTGTGCGCTAGTTTCTTTATCTTCCTTCTGTTTTGTTTTTAACTTTGAGATGATCCAATTAAATATGAAGTTCATATGTTGTGACATGTAGTGTAATACTGCTAAAGAAACATGGCAAACATTTCCGATTTTCTGACAGTTTGAGAATCTCAGCGGAGCAGACCACGTTACTATACCATCACAAGATAGATCGCTTATTGATTGGTTTCTGAAAGTGGGTTTAAAACAAACCAAAAGCCAATTATTTCCCGATCTGTCTTTCTAAAGGTTCACCGATTTCAATTATCTTTACATAATGATCTTTTGTTAGCATTATGATTGGGAGTTTGTCCGCTGACCCCTATACAGAGACGATAAAAGGACGTTTCAAACTCGGCTGGTTGTATATTTAGAAAACGAAAAAAAAACTTGGAGACACTGCAATAGAGACACTGCCTTGGAACCGCTTTAGTCCATTTACTATAGTATCCAGTCAGGACATCGATTTAATCATAGTCCTGCTGAACCCGGACATGCCCTGTCGTTCCAAACAGTACAGATCCAGATCAGTTCATTTCTAAGAAGCCAGCTGATGTGGATCTGCACTGTTTGTCATTCAGTATGTGAATTTGAACCAACAACCTGAATTAAGTAATATGATTGGCTGACAATTAAAAGTGGGCGCGGCATCTTAATTCATTTTGCATGACAAGGGTTAAAAATAGGGATAAACCTTTCTTTTCACTTCTGAAATAAGGCTTTCAGTATTATAAACTACTTAACCCTTTCATTCCTGAGATTCTGAAGTGGACTCGTCAGTCCTTCAATTTGGACGTGTCCACTGATATAAATAGGGGTTTCAGTCTAAACTTAAAAACTAAAAAACAACAAAATGGCAAAAAGGTTTGAATCCTGATGGGGCAGGTATCTGTCTTGATCAACCGAGCAGAAAGAATTAAACTTTTGCTAGATTCTTTCAGAAGAATGTGTCATAAAGATAATCATGTTCATTTGAAATCACTTCTGCAATCCAGCGTGTCAGAATAGGAATTTTAAGCTGTCTTAGTTTATACATTCAGACATGTGTTGGTAATACCTATTTTAGGAACGAATAAAAAAGATTGCCACTTAGTTAAAATGTAGATTCGAGCATGACTGTTCTGCAGCAAACTGCACGTGTAAAAAGTAACAAGACTGACAGCAAGAGGAATGCAGCTATGTTCTGTGATTATGGCACAGGTTGAACAAACGAAAAGGAACGGCAAAAGAAAAATAGCTTTGGAACGAACAATAGCAAAATTACTAGGGGCGTAAATCTGGCTTTAAAAGCGCAAAATCTGATCCTTAATCTTGAAAAATTTCCATCAACACATAACTATTCAATCCAGTAGGTGTTCCGAAATTCATCAGTTGAATGACACAGGAAAAATACACATAAATTAACTTTCAACACCATGATAGAAGAATGAATTGGGCTCAACTACGAACTGGAGGTCAGAGCAACGGTGAATCACTTATAAAACTACGGTGAAGTTTGATAGATATATTTTAGGAAAGCGTCCATCTACTCCAGCAAAAGACTGCTTTATTATTGTTAAAAAAAAGAATACGAACAGAAGCTATTTAGGCAGAATAACAAATTTTACAATCAATGACCATGCCCATTCCGAGTGTCGAAAGGTAGCCGAGACACGAACATTCGAGCTGCAACTTGATAGGCAGCACAAAATAGACAGAACAACCAACTAGACAAATACGAAAATAAGATGCAAAAGAAAAATCTTGCAAAAAATACAATAAGCCGCTAGGTTATGGTATATTTTACCTTTAATTCTTCGAATCTATATTATCCATCTCTATAAGAGACACGGTTTCAAGTAAGTCGTTTATATACAGTATATCTTCAATGACTCGAACACTGATGGCTCGTTCACGATCTCGTTTTCCTCGAACTGATCCGAGCTCGTTTTTGAGCTCCTGCAAAATTCTTCTTACAGCTCAAGGAAACTTCTTATTCATGAAAATGCATGTCGGGTATACTGATAGTCTCATTGAGGTTATCTTAATGTGAACTCTCAACATATCATTACTTTATAGAATAAAAAGAGATTTCTGAAATCCTCATTTGTCTCCTAACCTGGCGTTTTGATTTAGCCTAGGCGGTTCGATCTACCCATGTCTAGAACACATTTTCATGGTACCACAGCTGTTCGAGCAATTGGTTCGATTTTATTTACTTTCTATCGTGAAACTAAAAAAAAAAGCATGCAGTTTATACCCAACCCCCACCCCACCGACACCTCCTCTTCCCCTGCCCGAAATCAATTTTTTTAAATACCTGTCTAATCATAGCACAATTATAGCGGCCTAAAAACCAAACATATTTAGAGAAATCGGCGGCTGTTCTGCAATAACATCTTAAAGCAAGACCCACACCAAATGAATGAAAATCGCAGACCTTGCCCCGAGGTTATAAAACTTTTTTCATGCTCAGTTTAGCTGAGCATGAAATTGTTCATGCTAATAAATCTCAAATTACTAACAACTGCCAATTCTTTCGTGCTAAACGTAACTGAGCATGATCATTTCTCTGCTTACAATATGGAAATGCCAACTATTATTAACATTTTCATATTTATTAGAAGAGACTATTTTATGCTCAGCTTGAACATGGAAAAAAGGGTTTATAACCTCGGGACCAGGTCTTATTAAGTCTATTCATGAATAGTAATACATGTATAGCATGCAACAATGTTCACTCCTCCTAGCCCCCGGTTATGAGATATCTTTTCTCTCTTTTTTTCCAAATAAACAGAACAAACTGTCTTAAGCCCTTAATCTTACAAGGGTGATATATGTAGTTTATTACAGCTAAGAACAGACTTAAGATGTATTACAACAGGTTGTCACATCACTGTGTTACATATCTGATTTCATTGATGCTGAGAGTGGATTTTCTTGTCCAGTTTCAGCCGTAAATAAAGGTTGACTAAATAAACCTATACATCATGCGTTTCGCGATGTACATCAATCCATATCGTCTGATGGCTGTTAACAGTGTATATATCAGTGATCTAAACAGACAGACAATTCTAATATTTATTTCTCTTAAGTTATATTGACAGTACACTAGCTTTACAGAATATATCAGAAAAACATGACTCCCACAAACCATGCATTTGAGGCTTTATGACAACATAGAGCCATAATTAATATGCCAAATATAAACATATATTTGCAGCAGTTTCCCTCTATATTTTTGTACAGTCAACCCTCTTTAAACCAACACCCCACACAATCACAAAATTTGCTATGATGATAATTTGATTGCCTTTCTGCCTTCGCTAAAGAGGTTACAGCTAATCAGAAAATATTACTTCAAGATCATATATTTTGTATATGTGTTAGAATCGCCGCACTGATGCAACTCTAACAAATATCCAAAACATATGTTCTACGTATGAGGAGAAAATAATGAAAAATAAAAGCTTCTTTACAACAGAACATCCGTGTTAATTCCATCATATTTGGGAACAAATGCTGCTCGTTGTAGAGAGGGTTCACTGTATCTATATTCGTTTCTGATATATATCGACTTCACTTGAAGATGCATACTGCTTTCTGTCAGAAGAATGATTTAATAAAAAAAAATAAAGTTCTTACAACTGCATTTAAATATTCAAAATGACGGCGTGCTTAACAATAGTAATAGTTTTGTTTGTGTTGAGGTTTTACGGCCCAATCTACACAGTTGGTTCATGTCGAGCGCGGTCAGGTTACCTTATCACACTTTTACTGGGCATGCTTAGTCCTCTAAGCGGTTAACCAGTATTGTGCACATTCTTTCGCCAGAAACTGACAATTGCCCTTCTTGAATCAGCGGAAGAGAGAGAATGACGGTAGAAATTATTTCATGATCAATGTTGCCGACCCGGCGGGGGTCGAACCCGCTACTCCCTGATCACCAGTCGGCTGTGCATCCTTTTGAGCCCATTTAGAAAGCACGCCTATTAGAATATATAGAAAATTAACCTCCAAAAACTGAACTTTTACAGATAATAAACTCTGATATTTTTCATATTTCTGCTCTCTGCTCAAAACATATATTGTGGGTATTCATTAGAACCGCCTCGGCAAGGCGGTTCTAACGAGTACCCACAATCTATGTTTTTGAGCAGAAATAATAAAATTAATGTATACCCCTGTAAACCCCAATTTTACTGTATAAAAGTGGGGTTTAAGCGAGCCAAAACTATATAGGTGTGTTTTCGTGATGGACACATTCTCCACAAACGTTAATTTACCGTTTAACATAACTCCATACACCTGAAAAAATGCCGCTTTTTGCAAAGGGTGACAATTTTAGCAGACATGACGTTGCCTCATCAACATTAGACAGTACATCTGGTAACCTGCTTTACAATAACTTGAAAGACTTTATGCAAATACCAGTACGCAACGAGAAAACGGCGTTAAGTGTATGCGACCAGGGAGGACTAGATAAACTTGAGCATCCAGGCAGATTAGTGCCTGCCCCAGAGACCCCATATGCTGATGCGCAGGCTGATCTTATTCTTCGCTGTTCCCTCTCTGCACAATACGATTGAAGTTATAAAAATGATTTGATGTTGAGAACTTATGTCGATCTGATTATATCAGTTCTTGAGTTCACTTATTTACTTTGGACGCTTACTTATTTGCCCTCTGTTATGTTTTTCTCTTTTTTTTTAAGTTCTGACAAACGAATAGTTTTTCACTTGCAAATGTTATTTTTTTAACAATTATGTTCTAGATATATTCAGTAAAGTTTGGGTAACATAGTTTCCATTTTTTTAGAAAGGGTTGCCAGCTGTTCTTTTTGTGGCAGTTTATTGTATTTGTTTGTTTTTCCCTTTGATGTTGAGAACTTGATGTGGATCTGATCAATTACAAATTTTATTAGCGCTTTCGGGGTTAAACTGGCGTTTGCTTGTCCTAACCGTATACTTGTATAATATCAATGTTTAATTTATTGAATAGTAGTTAATTAGTTGGAATCTTGAGATTATAGGAAAGGAGCTTCGTTCATATTATTTATTTTACAGAGACAGTGTGCTTTATTGAATTGCTCTACTTACTTGTTATGACCAGTTCTGTCAAATTACAATTCCATTCCATGTTCATCTGCTATCACTGTGACGGTAAATACTGAAATTAGAACAACAAAAAATAAGTTCAATCTTATACATTATTATTATTATTATTATTATTTTTATTATTATTATTATTATTATTATTATTATTATTATTATTATTACAGTAAAAAGGGTAAGAGAAAAGTCCAGGGAATGACACAATCACAAACCGCAGCCCTTCCCAGACACATTGAGGAACCGACAAAACCAAACAAGCACAAATCGAACAAACGTACGAAAAGCACTAAGATTAGCTCCATAACGAAAACATGCCTATTCAAATATATTGAAAATTTTACCACCAAAAAATGAAAATTTTCAGATATTTTTTTTTTTTTTATATTTTTCATATTTCTGCTCAAAACATAGATTGTGGGTACTCGTTAGAACCGCCTCAACGAGGCGGTTCTAACGAGTACCCACAATCTATGTTTTGAGCAGAAATAAGAAAAATAATGTATACCCCTGTAAACCCTAGTTTTATTATATAAAAGTGGGGTTTAAGGGGGTCAAAATTACATAGGTATGTTTTCGTGATGCTCTCCTCCCCAAGCGAGGTAACCGCAATGCTAAAAGGACTGAAAACATAAGAATAAAATAACACAATGTAAGACATAAAATAAATCGCCTCGTAGAATAAACCACAAAGCAACAAGGAGTAAGACTAACACCGGGACCACCGCCTTAGAAAGGTCAGTAGAGTAAGCCACTGGTGGGATGGTTTAAAGCACTTTTACCGCTAGCCAACTTCACCCTGGGTCCCAATGCAACTATTAATACGGAAATACATAAAAATTCGGTTCGCATAAAGGCTCGAAACTCAGTCAATGCATCAAAACGGAAACATAAAAATCCAATTAATCACTATAATAAACAAAGACGAGTACTCATGGCTAATTCTACTGTATGCAAGAGTAAATGAAAACCAATAGTTGAACCACGGCGGGCCAAGTCAAAGACATAAACTTCAATGACTCGAACACAGATGGATCGATTACCGTGGCTTATTTTTGAGTCCCTAGGAAATTCTTCAGATAGCTAAAAGAAACAAATCCTAAGCGATATTTTAAAGAAAATTTTCTTATTTTATCACGGAAATGGATATTGTGATTCTAATGAGTACATACAATATACGAGGGTGAGTCAATAAGTAACCAGCCTATCCCATTTCCGATGGACCGAGACGATCACGACTTTTCATGCTTTGTTTTAATATATGTTTGAGACATGGGTGCAAAATTGCACACGTATCGAGTCATTCTTTAAACATATATTGAATGTCAAACATGGCTAGTGATGCAAAGGCATGCTTTTCATCTAAAGTTGAGTACCGTGCTGTAATTCGGTACTTGTATTTAAAAGGTAAAACAGGCAAGGAAATACACGGCGAGTTAGCCGATGTTTACGGGTCTTCTGCACCATTTTATGCTTAGGTTAAAATTCTGGGTAAGGGAAATTCAAGCGCGGTAGAACGTCTTTAGATGAAGCCAGGTCTGGACGCCCACTGGATGCCACCGACGAAGAAATGTGTAAGAAGTTTCGGGATTTGGTATACTCTGATAGGCGAATTCAGGTGGAAGAAATAGCGCAGGCATTTGGCATTTCACATGGTTGCGTTTCAACAATCTTACATGATCGTTTAGGTATGCGCAAGCTAACAGCCCTTTGGGTCCCCAAATCCCTTAGCGATGAGCACATAGCAACCAGAGCATCAGTATGCAGCGCCTTGTTGAAGCGTTTTAGGTCAAAAGATGATTTTCTTTTGCGTCTGGTGACTGTAGATGAGACTTGGGTTCATTATTATGAGCCAGAGAATAAAGCTCAGAGTCGTCAGTGGGTAGGGCCTGGGTCCCCGAGGTCAAAGAAGTTCAAGACGCAACCATCAGCTAGCAAGGTGATAGCCACAGTATTTTGGGACGCAAAAGACGTTATTATGTTGGACTTTTTACCCAAGAGAAGTACAATAACTTGAGTGTACTTTGCAAACTTGTTAAACCAGCTGAGAACCGCCATCCTTGATAAACGCCGAGGTAAACTCTCTAAAGGTGTTTTGCTGCAACAGGCAACGCGAGAGTCCACACTTGCAAAGTTGCAATGGATGCTGTAGAGCGAAACGGGTATGAATTAATACCACATCCTGCCAATTCGCCTGACCTAGCTCCTAGCGACTTCTTCTTATTCCCAAACTTGAAAAAGGATATCCCTGGACCTCATTACCGGTCTAATGAAGTCGTCGTGACGGCAGTTGAGGAGTGGGTTAATGAAAAGGACCCTGACTTTTTCAGTTCTGGGCTGATGGCACTTGAACACCGTTGGTCTAAGTGCATCACACTAGAGGGCAATTACATCGAAAAAGAAGAGGTGGATCTCAACCGGAAATACGTTAGGCTGGTTACTTATTGACTCACCCTCGTATATAACGAAAAACAGTTGATATACAAGACAAGAAAAGTTCTTTATGCTGTTTGCATAGAACTGATATTAAAATTGAGCCAGCGCACGGCAAAACCTAAAATACGACCTGTGTGAGCAGCAAAGACTCAAATCAGCCTGTACATCAACCCAGTATGGCAAGGGTTCTCGTTTATCCTTTTTGGGATAGCCTGGAGGCTTTAAAAGGCACCTACGATCAGCGAAGACTCAGATCAGACTGCGCGGAGGCGCAGGCTGATCTGAGTCTTTGCTGGTCGCATAAGTCTTATTGTAGGGTTTGTCGTGCGCTGGCTCATTATTTGTATCCAATGAACTTAATTTGAAGACTCGTAGTAGCTCGTTAGTATCATAGTTCAAAGTAAATACATCACGAAAACATGCCTATATAGTTTTGACCCCCTTAAACCCCATTTTTATACAGTAAAACTGGGGTTTACAGGTGTATACATTATTTTTCTTATTTCTGCTCAAAAACATAGATTGTGGGTACTCGTTAGAACCGCATCACCGAGGCGGTTCTAACGTGTACCCACAATCTATGGTTTGAGCAGAAATATGAAAAATATCAGAGTTTTTTATCTGAAAATTTTCAGTTTTTGGAGGTGAAATTTTCTATATATTTGAATAGGCGTGTTTTCGTAATGATAAAAACAACCCAAATATATCTAAGGAGCATCTGAATGTTGGAGACCATAAAACAAAGAGTATATCAACCGGATTAAGACACTGATCTTAATTACGTCAATATTATCCCTCGACTGACTTGTAGTTGTGTTGCGCAAAAAGTAAACACTGAACACTTCTTTTTTCTGAATATCCTAACTTTGATATTCAACACCATGGACTGTTTAGAAGACTGCTCTCAAACACAGATATACTAAGAAATAGTTGTGATGATCTTGGTTATCAGTCAAATATATTATTGCAGTTGTCCTAAAATTCATCAAAGACTCCCGTAGATTCATTTATCCTGTCTAAAGATATCAACTGTTTATTTAGACGTCTAAGTTTGAATCGTTGTGATACACTTAGATACGTGCTGTTGCAGACAACTATATGCAGTTATTCAGGCAATATTTTTTGTTTTGTTTTTTCTCTCTGTGTGTGTGTGTGTGTGTGTGTGTGTGTGTGTGTGTGTGTGTTTCTTTAGTATTCATAATTCTATCATGTTACCACTGTTGTACCCTATTCTGAAGGTTATTTTTGTTGCGGGAGGCCATCTAATGTTGTTTATAATTTGTGTCCATTCCCACAGTTTATCTGCAATAAAATGTGTTTAACATTATATGACGTAAGGGCCATTGTCTTGTAATGCACATCAGTCATGTAACTGCTGGTTTTTGCTTCCATGTTGTTTGTCTGAGAAATCGATCAGATTTAGCCAGCTGTTTGGGCTAATCCAAGTTTTCAATTACTTCAGTTGTCAGTAACTGACATCATATGCGTGAGTGGACGTATTTAATAAAACGCATTTTGGTGAAAATACAGCATACAGTTAGCATTTCTAGGATTGTATAGAGCAGTGAACTACATGTGTCCATTAAACTGCAGCAGGTTAAAAATAAGGGGACATGATACACATCACGAAACTATGCCTATATAATTATGACCCCCTTAAACCCCACTTTTATGTAGTAAAACTATGGTTTACAGAGGTATACGTTGTTTTTCTTATTTCTGATCAAAACATAGATTGTGGGTACGCGTTAAAACCGCCTTGCCGAGGCGGTTCTAACGCGTACCCACAATCTATGTTTTGAGCAAAAATATGAAAAAAAAATCAGAGTTTTTTATCTGAATTTTTTCAGTTTTTGGAGGTGAAATTTTCTATTTATTTGAATAGGCTTGTTTTCGAAATGACTTGGATAAATTTCGCCGTTTCTGCCAAGGAACCAATGAAGACGTTTAGTGACCTCCTGTTTGCTTTACTGCACGCAAAACCCCTTAGAAAAAGGGTCTGTTGATCTATTTTAAAAGGAAAGAATTTACAGTAAACCCTTTCACAAGAAAGGCAAATAAATTCTGACACTCCTGCCTTCCATGATAATGTATGTATTCCCTTTTAACAATAACAGGCAACGAATAAAATGATTTAGTTTGGGTCTGGCTGCTTCTCTTACTATTACATGTACTTGCATTATTATTACAATTGTTGTTGATTGTTTTGTTATATTTTGAAAACACTGTTGAAAGAGGTGTAAATTATCTTTTGTACGAACTTTACCCGAACATTTTGCCTGCAGAGCAGGCGATTTATATCGAACGCATTTATTTACTCATTACAAAAACACGCCTATTCAAATATATTGAAAATTTCCCACCAAAAACTGAAAGTTTTCAGATAAATATTCTGATATTTTTCATATATCTGCTCAAAACATAGATTGTGGGTACTCGTTAGAACCGCTTCGTCGAGGCGGTTCTAACAAGTGCCCACACTCTGTGTTTTGAGCAGAAGTAAGAAAAATGATGTTTACCCTTGTAAACCCCAGTTTTACTTTATAAAAGTGGGGTTTAAGGGGGTCAAAATTATATAGGTATGTTTTCGTGATGTTATTTATTCATTTATCTACTTATTTCACACCAAAGTCTCTACAGCTTCTACCAATGTCTACTCCTCAACAATATGGGAAATGTCTCTCCGTACTTCACTTTATTGGCATTTATATTTTATGATCCTTTGAAATAACTTCATTTTGAAAATAGAATATAGCTCAGTCATGGCTAAGTGGAGTAAGCGGTATTGCATGTTACATTATTTTTCATCGGAAAAGACTCAATAAAACCGAGTATGCTATTCTTGTCTGGTTTCGTTTATTTATACATTTAGTTTGACTTCTAAATGATTCCTTTTTCAGAACTTTCAGTGTAAACGCATATCAAACCTCACAGAATGTAGTATTTGATAAATGAGTGCACTACGCGAAAAAGCATGTTTTTGCAAAACAACCATATCAATACTAAGAATTCACCAGGCATAAACAGAGTTAATATGTCAACAGATGACAATTAAATTGTTTTCCTGTCATTCCATTCAATCTGCAGTCGTAGCGGTGGCGAACAAACAAACTTAGTAGAAACGATATCCAGGAATAGAGATAATCACATTTGTCATATGACGTGTTGCAGTGTTCTTTGTTTCCAAGGGCAAAAATACCTACCATAACCTGCATTATTTGATGAATTCGCTTCCTTTAAAACCGATTTTGTCGGAACACTTTAAAATTTAATAACTATTTTAAAGAAAGCAGTGATATGGTGCAGTCTGAATACATGTTTTCAATTATTATGCTCAAACAATAAAGCCCGGGTCTGATAGACGGTTATAACTAGAAACGTCAACGCAAGCCCTAGCCCCCCCCCCCTGGCCCCGCCCCCGCCCCCTCCCCCTCCTGTATGTTTACTACCGACCGTTCCAGAGCGTTTGAACAATTTTGACAGAAAGACGGAGCGTTGATTTATGTTTTTACTCTTAACTGATTCATTCATTGTCCAATCATAGTACAATTTTGTCCAGATATTTAACAAACTTCTAGGCTTGTTTAATATTATTGTGATATGAATCAAAGTGAATGTAAATAAGTCTGTACATAAGGCTTTTTGCCTTATCATTAGTTTGTTAGATAAGTGTCTTATGATAAAAAAATCCGGGGCCAAGCACTTCCTACAAAATGCATGTGCGCCCAGCGAAAATTAGTTGGTCTGGTCCAAAAAACATGGTCACTTTAGGAAATTTAAGTTCTCTGTGTGTGTTCATTGCTTTCAAAGGTCATTTCTTTTAGCATCCACTTATCACTTTTAATACATACTTACATATTCCGGGAAACTTTGCATTTTCAAATTATAATTACAGTATACATTTACAAGTACCCTTTTGTAGACTGAATGAATTTCCCTACACTGTAAATTGGAATATTCTAATTATGGTTTTAGGTATGTCAGGTTATGTGTTTCAGACATTTCTAGAGAAAAATGGTCGAACTATTTGCAAACAGCGCAGACCCAGATCTGGGTCTGCGCTGTTTGCCAATTACCCTTTTTGGGGTCTCCAGACTAAAATGGGTTTAAAAAATACCATTGGAGATACCCAGGAAATGCCACACTCTCGAAGCACAGCATTCCTTAGGCACCAAAAGAAGAAGAGATGAGGAACAAACAAAGATAAAACAAACGCCACATATCAAATCACCGATATAACAAACGCCATATATCAAATCACCGATAAAACAACCGCAACATATCAAATCACTGATATACTAAACGCCACATATGAAATCACCGATAAAACAAACGCCACATATCAAAGCACCGACCCACAAACAAACAAGAGCCGCAAGAGAGGAGCCGCCTTGGAACGGTCAATGGGAAAACTATTGGGGGTGGGGTTAAATCAGTTTTATTCTGGCGAAAGGTTGCCCTTAAATCGGGTGCAGTTCGAAATGAAAAACCATATGTTAGGTACGCATAGAGGTCCTCTCACTGTGAAATATCACATTGAAACACATATAATCACAAACACTGTGATCAAACTAAGCTCAACGGCGATCTGAAGCACAAACAGGACCACGATGGGAGCGGTCACAGACAGTGATAGCCAGGCGCCAACCATCTGAAACAGATTGAGGAGGGAGCCGTAATTTAGTCTGAGGACAGACACACTGTCGGGTAATTAAAGAAGGAATCATATGGTTGACAACCATGCAATGCAGTTTAAATCCACATTACAGCTTAAAATCAAGTATAAAGGTTATCAATGGTGTAAGATAATGACCATGACCCTTCATTGGGTGTATATGTCCAAAGGTAAATTTCTGACTTTGAGATTCAACTTTCAAACTATCTAAATTGTATAAGATCACGGTCAATAACATACAACATTAATATTCACCACTGGTGTAAGTAAAACAGCTGTCTACGATAAACGATAATTATTATCAACAGTATAAGACAGCAGTTATCATCGGTATGACACAACGGTCATTATCGCTATTACAGTTGTCGACGTATAAGATTACCGATCTCAAGGGTACAAACGGTATAATACAGAAGACATCATCATATAACGGTCACCTACGGAAAAGGAAAAGGCAGAAAACAGCAATCAACGTATTATGTACTGTTATCAACGGCTTAATAATAGCCATTAACTGGCATAAGTAAAAGCCATCAGCACTATAAGATAAACAGTCATCAAAACTACAAGTAAGCAGTCATATTATCACTAACGGTATATGGCAACGATAAGAAACGCTATCAGCCAAGATAGTATTCTGCTTAAATCAATATCGATCCGTTATCGGTCCGACAGGATTCCTGTCGGACCGAAAACGGTCCGATAAAGATTTATTCAGGGTGCCAGCTCGGAGATAATGGACATCATAACGGTCAACTATGATATGATAGTGATCAACAACGGTATCATCTGTACCAGCAGTTTCTGATAACGGCCACCAACCATTTTCCAGATCTATATGCTTGATAAAGCTCGTGATCGCAGGTGTTCAACGGGCGTTTGACGTTCAATAACATCAGTATAGCATCGGATAGCCAATGTCATGCTGCGTAAGTACACAACTTCGAGCCAATCTCAAACAGCGACCTAGGGCAAGGTTTACGACCGAGAAATAAATTGCTGAATCCTATTTTCTTGTCACATCTATGTCCACAGAAAGCAGATACTGAAGCAGATGTGTCCAGATAAAGAAGCCTGACTAAGCTTTTATTAAGAAAACTGTTATTAAAAGATGCTTGCTCTATATTGTCTAATAACAGTTATGTCAAGGAAGATAATATCATCCAGAATTTTATATTACACAGTAATTCTGTCATGGAAATTTTGTACCATGTAGAACATGAACCGCACCGTGAGAAAAAGGCTCTTTGCACTTTCCGTCTAATCAATCTTACAGTGCGCATGTCCGGCTCCTTAGCAGCACACTTCTGGCTGAAGCTTCCCTGAGCCTACCGTTACCGCTTACGTGAGTAAACAGCTGTTCGCATATTTTATAAAGGTTCTTTTCCCATGACACGGATCACATCTGACAACGAACTGCTGATGCAGGGGAATTTTTGCTATACCAACCGCTTTTAACCGAAAAACCACTGTAAACGTAACGTAATTAAGGCTCTTTTGCTGGCTCCATAAATTGAAAAAAAAGGTAAGAGAAAAGTCCTGGGAGTACCACAATCACAAGCCGCAGTCTTTCCCAGACACCAATAGGAAGTTAGAGGAAACAGACAAAACCAAACAAGCGCAAATCGAACAAACGTACGAAAAGCACTAACCCAGCTAGCATTCTACGTAAAGCTACATCGGGCCGTCATCGGCCCGTCAGCTACCCTGACGGGGGCCGATGACGGCCCGATATAGATTTACGTAGAATGCTGACTGGGTAAGATTAGCTCTCTCTTCCTCAAGCGAGGTAATCGCAATGCTCAAAGGACTGAAAGCACAAGAACAAAATAACACAAGGCAAGACTTAACACAAATCGCCTCGTAGAATAAACCAGAAAGCAACAAAGAGTAAGACTAACACCGGACCACCGCCTTAAAACTACGGTAATGGGACAATTGCATACAATGAAGTTTCGTAGCAGAGATGTAATATGAATATGTTCATGATTCGCAAAGTGAGAAAGACGCACACCCAGCGAAGACTCATGTCAGCATGACCAATACGAAAGCATGCCTATTCAAATATACCGAAAATTTTACTACCAAAAACGAATTTTTTTAGATAATAAAGTTATGATATTTTTCATATTTCTGCTCAAAAACATAAATTGTGCGTACTCGTTAGAACCGCCTCGATGAGGCGGTTCTAACGAGTACCCACAATCTATATTTAGAGCAGAAATAAGAAAAATAATGTATACCCCTATAAACCCCAGTTTTATTATATAAAAGTGGGGTGTAAGGGTGTCAAAATTATATAGGCATTTTTTGTAATGCTGCACATTTTGAATAGAGTAGTTGCTGTTTGCCTGTTGAGTCCTTGGATGCTGACCGCAGAAATCACCACGAAAACTGCGCGAAAGCGAAGGCGGATCAGCTTCTTCGCTGAACGTTCAGATTTGAAGGTACGTTGAGGTTCTATGTATGTGTATATTTCTCTGGAAAATACATCTTAGTTGAATACCCCTTGAGTGCATTACCGACATAGCACTGTTAACGTAATTATGGTTTCCGAAACTGAACAGGATGGTCATGGGACAACTGCAGACAATACAGTTTTGAACAGAGATTAACATCATCCCCATTTGCCTCCAGACCTATTTAATCTGATAAATGACATGAACTACCAATGTCTAGAACAAAGGTCTAGGATCTCAAAGACGTTCAATTGAAGCTTGGTGGGTCGCGTAAAGCAAAATGCATCACGAAAACATACCTATATAATACTGACCCCCTTAAACCCCACTTTTATATAGTAGAACTGGGGTTTACAGGGGTATACATTATTTTTCTTATTTCTGCTCAAAAACATAGATTGTGGGTACTCGTTAGAACCGCCTCGGCCAGGCGGTTCTAACGAGTACCCACAATCTATGTTTTGAGCAGAAATATGAAAAGTATCCGAATTTTTATCTGTAAACTTTCATTTTTGGTTGTAAATTTTCAATATATTTGAATAGGCGTGTTTTCGTAACGGTGTCTGCCAGCTATATACTGTAATATGTGCAGATTCAAACCCTCCTGGGCTTCTGTACAGCTTCACCAGTGCCTTTATCACATTGACACATCAAACTCTACTGAAAATGTGGAAAAAGCGTACAATCGTGCCACCTATCAGAGATTTTTGATGATGGTTTGGTGCTTTGCATTATTCAACAATATTTAAGTTCTATCGAGAAAATGGAACAGTGAATGAAGGCTCTGTGCAATGAAGCACGGGGCAGTCATGTGCTGAATTCCGGCTATAACGGGATTCGAACCCTGGGCTTTGTGATCCGAAGCTTGATGCGCATATCCAAAAAGACACGGTTTCGCGTGTCGCTGGTAAAATTATAATTCTGGGCCCTGTTGTTCAAAACTAACGATCTCGTTAGTTAACATATCGTTAAAACTTTGATCACTAAATTAACATATATGCTAATATTTTTGCTGAAAAAAATGTGAGTAGCTTTTGCATTTGCAAAAGCTACTCACATTTTTTCAGCAAAAATACGTGTGAATTTGATATTGTACTTACTAGAACAGTTAACATTTTGACCACTAACGAGCTCGTTAAGCTAACAATGCTTTGAACAACTGGGCCCTGATTGCTGCGTAAAAGGAAACAGACAAAAAAAGTCAGAAATATAATGATTTATTCATATCGTATATTATCTTTGTCTCGACAAAAGTAAGGGGACCAGCTACGCTAGATAGATTTCAACGACATATTTTTACAAGAAAGATAACTCTTGTAACTTCCTGTTTGCTTTCATGTACGCTAAGCGATCTGAAAAGGGGTCTAAAAGGAAAAAGTTTGATCCCTGATCATTTCCTTTTAGTTTTTTTTTTCCTTTTGTAGAAGACCCCTTTCGTAAGGGGGCAAAACAATTAGGACGTGGTTACCTCCTCTGACTGGGAATCCATGTCTTTTAAACGAAGAAAAAATCTTGACCTCTCGGCAACAATAGATGATGCGCAACAAGCGTAAAAAAAGATTTTATAGCATATGCAAACAACGAAGGTCCATATTAACCTGTGCGCATGCGCGCAGTCTATTCAGGACATTCGTTCACAGAATCATTGGATACTAACGAATGTATCGGCGAACAGAGCAAGCCATAACTTGATTGACAGGATGCGCAGGCCGATCTAAACATTTGCTGAACGGGTCCTTCTCCTCCCTTGCCCATTTCATATGAGTCGTAACTTGAGAAACCGCACATTCGGACATTTGCACCCAACAAAGACTCAGATCAGCCTGCGCATCCGCGCAGTCTGATCCGAGTATTCGTTGTCCGCTTGAGATACAGTAACTTTGCATCCTTGGCTATCTATAATGATTCCGATTAGACAGTGCGAATGCACATGCTGATCTGAAGCTTCGGTTTGCCGCACATGTACGAAGGAGCGTTTCCTGACGGCTCATATTTGTAGCATAGGCATTCATTTGCTGAAGAAAAGAAATTGCAAAAAATAAAACAACACGGGATTTAGGAGTCTAGACTTCTGATTTTCTTCCATGAACAGAAAAAAAATCTTGTAAATACCCATGAGGCATTCGATTTTGCATTTTAACAATATGGTTTTTCTTGTAAAAGAAAATGTCCTTGGGGAAAAAAACATAAAAAGTAACAGACATTAGGCATGTTTACTAACTTTTAAAGCCTAGTATTGCCAGATCAAACACTGTAGACCCAGATCAGAGGCCGCAGAACGCGTATTCAGGGTATTCGCTGTTTGCCTCTCATCCAGCAATTTGCATAAGTAAGTAGTAAAATAGAAGCTTTCAAAGTTTAGAACAGTTGAGGAGAAAAGATTCCGTATGCGTATGGTAAAGCCAGTAATGCAATGTCCCGTCAATGTCCGGATGTCTCGATAGGACTCACCCGTCGTACATATAATAAATGACTATTACATATATGTATCTACATATTTCTAAGTGTTTATAAAAACTGCCGTTATAATGGTTTCTGTTATTATAAATTGAGCCAGCGCACGACAAAACCTACCACAAGACTTAACCGACCAGCGAAGTCTTATCAGAGTCTTCACTAATCGTATGTTACTCATACAGCCTCCGGGCTATTCAAAGAGGGATAAACGAAAATCCTTGCAATACAGGGTGAATGTACAGGCTGATCTGAGTATTCGCTGTTACACAGGTCTTATTGTAAGTTTTGTTGTTCGCTGGCTCAATTGATTTTTGTTTGCTTTCCGCATTTCATATACGTATTCGGACAGACGAGCTTGAGCAAAGAGTGTAAACCTTCCTTGAACAGTCGCAGACGCGGCGTCTGATCAAGATCTGCACTGATTGTCACATCCAGCAGTTTGCAGACACAAGTAAGCAAATGTTCCCACTTCAAATTTTAGAAGTAATATGGCTAAGTGTTCAAGTATCTTATCTTTGTTTTTTATGTGACTTATACTTTGGATCGAAATGACAAAAAGTAGCTGAAAACCGTCCTGTTGCAATTATCTTTAATTTATACTTCCCGGAAGTTTTCTTTGAGGTTCAATGTAGTATATTATATTAACATAAAACCACATGGTATTTACTACATCACGAAAACATGCCTATATAATGTTGACCCCCTTAAACCCCACTTTGATATAATAAAACTAAGGTTTACAGGGGTATACATTATTTTTCTCATTTCTGTTTAAAACAGATTACGGATACTCGTTAGAACCGCCTCGGCGAGGCGGTTCTAACGAGTACCCACAATCTATATTTTGAGCAGAAATATGAAAAATATAAGAATTTTTATCTGAAAAAGTTTCATTTTTTGATGGTAAAATCTTCAGCATATTTGAATAGGCATGTTTTCGTAATGAAATAGGCTATATTTAAGGCCATTCATTTACTAATTCCACTCGTATTCAAGAACAAAATCTGGCCATATGTTTAGAAATATAGGACAAGAAGCAGGAAACGCAAGATAAAAAGACCAAAGCAGTAAGAAAGCCGATGGAGGCGGTTGCCTGAATTTCTAAAGGCCTCTAGAACTAATTGGAAGATTCACTGAAATCTAAAAAAAAAAAACATATAAACTGTATAGAAATGTGTTTGTAAAATGTAATCTAAAGGCAAAAAGTCGGGCATGTGCCACTGACTTTTTTAACATGTTGCAGACTTGGTCACTTGGTATACTATCCGGCCGAAATTGGGATATCGGGTGCCAAAAAAAGACTTCTATCTTTTTATATTGACAAGATCAGGTAAACATTTTATTCGTATCAGTACTTTCACATTTGTTCAACATTACGAAAACATGCCTATTCAAATATACAAAAAATTTCACCTCCAAAAACTGAAAATTTTCAGATAAAAAAAACTTTGATATTGTTTTCATATTTCTGCTCAAAACATACATGTAGATAGTGGCTACTCAGAAGAACCGCCTCGCCTCAGTTCTAACGAGTTCCCACAATCTATGTATTTGAGCAGAATTAAGAAAAATAATGTATACATGTACCTCTGTACAATTGTAAACCCCAGTTTTACTATATAAAAGTGGCGTGTAAGTTGGTGAAAATTATATAGGTATGTTTTCGTGATGTTTGGTACTGGATTTTCCCCTTTTCGGTGTTAAATATTCTTGTCAGTGTCAAAAGTCATACATTGATTGTTATGTCGTACACATAAAGTCCTTTCGGTTACCGTTAGCCCCTTTTCGGTCCTCTTCCTGGAAAGGTTCATTTTCGGTGTTAAGTGGGACCGCGGCTCGTGTTACACGTTTTACCCAACGCTGTACATTTTGCGCGTTTTACAGGAGTATTCATATTCGTCCGCCGATACAGTTATTAACGTGTATTGATTACAATCTTATTTCTTCAAAACCTTGAAGTCTAGTTTGGTTTTGTTTATCTATTCACATCAGCGTGTATAATCCTAATATGTTTGAATGCAGAATTAAGCGTTGTCAGCATTAGTAGGGAACTATTTGTTAGGTAGTTATTATGTTGATAGTAACAGGAAAACGGATTGCCGAAATGTATGCTAAATCTGGTCCCAAAAAGTGTTGTTCAGCTGAAATCCCAATTAAACACTGTTTAAAAGTCACGTTCCGCATAATTGCGATAAGTACAACACGAAAACATGCCTATGTAATGTTGACCCCCTTAAACCCCACTTTCATATAGTAAAACTGGGGTTTACAGGGGTATATATTATTTTCTTATTTCTACTCAAAAACATAGATGGTGAGTACTCGTTAGAACCGCCTCGCGGAGGCGGTTCTAACGAGTACCCTTAATCTATGTTTTGAGCAGACATAAAAAATATCAGAATTTTTGTATCTGAAGATTTTCAGTTTTTGGAGGTGAAAGTTTCTATATATTTGAATAGGCGTGTTTTTGTAATGATAAGATTACGTTCGTGCCCCATTTTAACCGCATTTGCTGTTAAGTATTTGTAAAGACAGGACTGATCAAACAGTGTAGATCCAGATTGCAGCATCTGATCTAGTTCTACACTGTATAACATTCATCCAGCTGTTTAAGACACACGAAAAGGTAGTCAAAATGGTTATTATGAATATTTAGGGCATTTTTGGTAAGGGGTTAAGGTGTCCAAATATTAAGAACTGGTATATATTAGGGAAGACAACTCTGTCAAAATTATTTAGTCCCCTTTTGAAAAAGGTCTGCTCAAAAGGAAAGAATTTTCTTTTTTTTTGAGCATTTTTTTTTTTTTTTTTTTTTTTTTTTTTTTTTTTAGAGCAGGCCTTTTTTAGAACATTACGAAAACTATATACTTTTGACCCTCTTAAACCCCATTTTTATACTGTAAACTGGGATTTACAGGGGTATACATAATTTTTCTTATATCTGTTCAAAAACATAAATTGTGGTACGCTTTAGAACCGCCTCGCCGAGGCGGTTCTAATAAGTACCCACAATCTCTGTTTTGAGTTTTTTTTATATGAAAATTTTCGCTTTTTGATGGTAAAATTTTCAGTATATTTGAATAGGCTTGTTTTCGTAATGAGGCGTTTGGTGCGCAGAAATACATATGTACAAACAGGAAGTTACATTATTGATTTCCCTTTTAAAATGACGGAATTTTATCCGTTCTTCTTCAGGATTAATACGGTAGTTTGTTTACTCAGAATAATTTTCTGCAGACTGCGGTATTGTCAATGATAAGAGAGTTCGAGCATGCGTCTATTATAATGAAATATGTTGTTATCGATAACCGAATTCTTTGAAATGGAATAAAGATATTCAATAAAAATGGAACAAAAATGTCATGGCCGCATTGTCAGATACTTGATGGAAATAAACATGCACTGGTATACTTATTTGTTCCTGTATACGTAATTGTTTAGAAATAAAAGTATGTTGTTATTCTATATGTTTTATGTTTCCGAACACTGACAAAAAAGGTGTTCATTCTTCGACATTAAATGACCCTAGAAACCCAGTGTCGATAGTTATGAATCCTAAAATATGTTGTCTTATTATTAAAACATGTAAAATCATTAGCTTAGCAATAAACAAGTAAAACACTTGCAACACAGCAACAGTTTTACAAAGATATATCAGATGGCTGTCCTTATGTTATCCTCTTTAAATAAAGACATTATTATTATTATTATTATAATTGCAAAATACGTGCCTGTGATCTAAAAATGAAAAACAAAAGCCTTAAAGTTACTTTGAAATTTAAAGTGAAAAATATCTCATCACACGGCATGCCACCTATGTGTGGTGTGCCAAATAGGAAGCAATTACATACACACACTCGCGCGCGCACGCGCCATCACGAAAACATACCTATATAATTTTGACCCCCTAAAACCCATCTTTATATAGTAAAACTGGGGTTCACAGGGGTATACATTATTTTTCTTATTTTTGTTCAAAAACATAGATTGAGGATACTCGTTAGAACCGCCTTGCCGAGGCGGTTCGAACGAGTGTCCAAATTTATGTTTTGAGCAGAAATATGAAAAATATCAGAGTTGTGATCTGGTAATTTTCGGTTTTTGGAGGTGAAATTTTTTTTATATTTGAACAGGCGTGTTTTCGTAATGGAAGCTTTGCAAATAAACTCAGAGAGTATATCAGAGTATCCGAAAGCTTGAAACCGCCGTTGTTCATTCTTTTTAGAATCAATAGAGTAAAACCGGTTTAAGCCCCTCCCCTCACTCCCACCTCCACCTAGTAATTTTCTACTGATCGTTCCAAGGCGGTTTCTCTTTTGAAGTTCTTCTTTATTTGTGCGTCGGTTGTTTCATATGTGGCGTTTGTTTTGACATCATTTGTTTCTCATCTCTCCTTCTTTTAGTGCCTCGGGAATGCTGTGCTTCGTGATTATGGCATTTCCTCGGTATCTTCGATCATACTTTTGAGACATGCATGTTTGTATTACCAGCAATTCGTGTCATCATTAACCAACCGTCGATATGCATTTTAGAGCATAAGAAAATGAGGTTCTTTTATCTCATTTACGTTTTCAAAATCTCTAATATTTTAATTCATGCGTACGTTTTTATCTAATCGGGTGGAAATGCAATATCTTGTTTTCCATTGAAAGTTATTTAGTTGATTCCGAAAGCATGAAATGAACGCCTCATAAATGACTTTGCAGCAAGGATGAGATGTCTTTTGACACTTAATAGCATTTCGAATAGCATTTGGAATCATTATATATGACACAATCAATAACGACCATAAACGAAGAGATTATTTGAAATATGAGGGCATTACTGCTATATACTGAAATGACATATTGTACATCAAGGGATAAAAAGTTAATTAACCTTTACCACTCTCAGGACACATTCACTAGATGACACACTGATGACATTGTTTCTTATATTTCCTAGAAAGGAGGCTATGATATTTCATGCAAAATGTCTCAGAGTCCAGAGGAGACAATTTGCATGAAATATCATAGCCTATTTTCTTGTAAAAATAAGAAAGATATATCAAATTGTTTTCTGCTGAAAGTTTTACCCAGCACGCGAAGCCTTAAGAATATCTGGAAATGATAAGGAAACAGGATAATACAGGAAACAAAATTAATAATAATTTGACCAACATTTACCTCACTGGAGTAAAAGGCCCGGTGAAAAATAAAACTCAACTGAGTTCAAAAAAGAGTATGGGCCTAAGGGGCAAGGGTTGAGAATAGCATTTGGAATCATTATATATGACACAATCAATAACGACCATAAACGAAGATCTAAAAGTACATTTTGTCACATTAAAGCTCTATCAACCCATAACACTATGTACTTTGAGTACAGGTATCTTGAATGGAATATCATGCAGATCGGAAGGGCCCCAGTCTTCATACTATATATTCATTATGCAAACACGTCTATTCAAATATATAGAAAATTTCACCTCCGTAAACTGAAAATTTTCAGATAAAAAAAAACTGATATTTTTTTCATATTTCTGCTCAAAACATAGATTGTGGTACTCATTAGAACCGCCTGTTTTTGAGCAAAAATAAGAAAAATATTGTATACCCCTGTAAACCCCAGTTTTACTATATAAAAGTGTGGTTTACGGGGGTAAAATTATATAGGCATGTTTTTGTGATGTAGAAAATACTGTAATTGCTTCGACTAGTGTAAAGCAATAGTAAACAGTGC